>CP136060.1:650482658-651222530 GCA_032464435.1 Aegilops umbellulata
CTTTGCGAATGCGGTTCGTCCGAGCAGGGCGTGATAGCCACTGCGAAACGGGACTATATCGAAGACTAACTCTTCGCTTCGGAAGTTATCCGGAGATCCGAAGACCACATCAAGTATTACTGAGCCTGTACGGTTGGCTTCTACACCTGGTATAACGCCTTTAAAGGTTGTTTTTGTGGGCTTAATCCTTGACGGATCTATGCCCATTTTCCGCACTGTATCCTGGTAAAGCAGGTTCAGGCTACTGCCGCCGTCCATGAGGACTCTTGTGAGATGAAATCTGTCGATGATTGGGTCGAGAACCAATGCGGCAAAGCCACCGTGACGGATGCTAGTGGGGTGGTCCCTTCGATCAAAAGTGATCGGGCAGGAGGACCATGGGTTGAACTTTGGGGCGACTGGCTCCATCGTGTATACGTCCCGTAGCGCACGCTTCCGCTCCCTCTTGGGGACGTGGGTTGCATATATCATGCTCACCGTCCGCACTCGTGGGGGAAACCCCTTTTGTCCAATGTTGTTCGGCGGTCTGGGCTCCTCCTCGTCGTCGCTATGCAGCCCCTTGTCTTTGTTTTCGGCTCTTAACTTGCCTGCCTGCTTGAACACCCAACAATCCCTGTTGGTGTGATTGGCTGGCCTTTCGGGGGTGCCATGGATCTGGCACAAGCGGTCGAGTATTCGGTCGAAACTGGACGGGCCCTGAGTATTCTTTTTAAATGGCTTTTTCCGCTGACCGGATTTATAGCCTCTGAATCCGGCGTTAACTGTCGTATCTTCATTGTTGTCGCTGCTAACGCGGCGCTTTTGCTTATTTCGACGTGTCCTGCCACTTTTGTCCTTGGTATCTGAATTACCAGGGTTCTTTGATAAGTTGTTGCTGCGAGCTAGCCAGCTATCTTTGCCCGCGCAAAAGCGGGTCATGAGTGTCGTGAGGGCTGCCATAGATTTCGGCTTTTCCTGTCCCAGGTGCCGCGCAAGCCACTCGTCGCGGATGTTATGCTTGAAGGCTGCTAGGGCCTCTGCGTCTGGACAGTCGACAATCTGGTTTTTCTTTGTTAGGAACCGTGTCCAGAATTGCCTGGCCGACTCCTCTGGCTGCTGAATTATGTGGCTGAGGTCGTCGGCATCCGGTGGTCGCACGTAAGTGCCCTGGAAGTTGTCGAGGAATGCGGCTTCCAGGTCCTCCCAAGAACCAATTGAGTCTGCTGGCAAGCTGTTAAGCCAATGTCGGGCCGGTCCTTTAAGTTTGAGCGGGAAGTATTTGATGGCGTGTAGATCATCGCCACGTGCCATGTGTATGTGAAGGAGATAATCCTCGATCCATACCGCCGGGTCTGTTGTGCCATCGTATGACTCGATGTTTGACGGGTTTGAAGCCCTCTGGGATTTTATGATCCATTACTTCATCTGTGAAGCATAGTGGGTGTGCGGCGCCGCTGTACTGGGCTATATCTCGACGCAGCTCGGAAGAGCTATGTCTGTTGTGTTCGGCCCTGCCGGATTTGTTGAATCTGGAGTGAAGATCATCGTCACGTGTCGTAGGGCGCCTGCGCCATCTGTAGATCGATCTTGTTTGCCTTGCCTTATCCTCCAGCACATCTCGCAGGTCTGGCGCGTTTCCCCGTGCCTTAGTTGAGCGGCATCGGGGTATAGTTTGTGTTGAGGGCCGAGAGGCCTCTCTGTCGCGGCCGCGAGGTGGCCGGTCTGCCATGTCGTGCGCTGGTGATGAAGGCGCTTCCTCCTCTGATCGGGGTAGCGGCCTGCGCTTTGGGTAGCTCTTGGAGGGGCGTTCGAGTTAAAACTCTTCAGCCGCAAGGTCTTCAGTCCATTTGTCAGCTAGCAGATCTTGATCAGCTCTAAGCTGTTGCTGCTTTTTCTTGAGGCTGTTAGCCGTGGCTAAAAGCCTGCGTTTGAATCGCTCTTGTTTGGCAGGGTCTGATGGTACGACGAATTCATCGTCATCGAGGCTGGCCTCGTCTTTGGAGGGAGGCATATAGTTATCATCCTCAACCTCTCGGTCTGCCGCTCTCTCATGAGGGCTGGCTTCTCCATCTTCCTGCGCTGAATCTTGCTGGGGAGGGTGTTCTTCGGCACTATCCGGGGTACTATTATCTCCTGTGCCGGAATCACCGTTTTTGCTTTGGCGGAATTTAGAGCGGCGCCGCTGACGTCGGCGCTTCGGCTGTTTCTTGGAGGTGTCATCCCCCGCTGTTCCCTCGCCATCCCCATCTTTTGGAGTATCCACCATATATATGTCATATGAGGAGGTGGCTGTCCAGCGCCCTACAGGTGCTGGTTCCTGTTCGTCTCCTACCTCGTCGTCCATATCGTCGAAGTCTTCGGAACCGAAGTCAAGCATGTCGGTTAAATCGTCGACAGTGGCTACCAAGTGGGTGGTGGGTGGGCTTTGAATTTCTTCATCGTCCGTATCCCATCCCCGCTGACCGTAATTCGGCCAGGGCTCTCCTGATAAAGAGAGAGACTTGAGAGAATTCAGGATGTCACCAAAAGGCGAGTCCTGAAAGATGTCCGCGGTGGTGAACTCCATTGTTGGCGCCCAATCGGATTCAACCGGCAGGGGCGCGGGGGGTTCGACGTCCGGGGAGGAGTCCGGACCCTCGGGGTCACGGGTCACGCGGAGTGCGAGGCTGGCGTTCGGCTCGATCGCCTTTGAGATCGCAGCCCCCGAGTTGACGTCCAACCGTCCATCCTCGCTTGGTGCAATAGGCTTCGAGTTAAGGCTTGGAACCGGTGCGTATGAGGCCTCCAGGACACTGTCCGGAGGCAGAGCTAGATCATGCCCCTCAGGGTAGTGTGGCGTGCTTGGCTGTGGCACGAACCCGTCGAAGATCAAGTTGTTGGGGAACGTTGCAGAAAACAAAAAATTTCCTACGGTTTCACCAAGATCCATCTATGAGTTCATCCAGCAACGAGTAATCGTATGCATCTACATACCTTTGTAGATCGCGAGCGGAAGCGTTCAAAGAACGGGGATGAGGTAGTCGTACACGACGTGATCCAAATCACCGGAGATCCTAGCACCGAACGGACGGCACCTCCACGTTCAACACACGTACAGTCAGCGTAACGTCTCCTCCTTCTTGATCCAGCAAGGGGAGAGGAGAAGTTGAGGAATATGGCTCCAGCAGCAGCACGACGGCGTGGTGGTGATGGAGCTGCAGTACTCCGGCAGGGCTTCGCTAAGCACTATGGAGCAGGAGGAGGTGTTGGAGAGGGAGAAGGAGGCAACCAAAGGCGTGGATCAAAAGCCCTCCTACCCTACTATATATAGGAGGGCCTAGGGGGGCGCCGGCCCTAGGAGATCCAATCTCCTAGGGGGGGCACCGGCCAAGGTAGGATTCCCTCCCCCCCAAGGCACCTAGGGGGTGCCTTCCCCTTGTGGGACTCTTCCCCTTTGAAACCCTAGGCGCATGGGCCTATTGGGGCTGGTGCCCTTGGCCCATGTAGGCCAAGGCGCACCCCCTACAGCCCATGTGCCCCCCCGGGGCAGGTGGCCCCACCCGGTGGGCCCCCGGGACCCTTCCGGTGGTCCCGGTACAATATCGGTGACCCCAAAACTTGTACCGATGGCCGAAACAGCACTTCATATATATAATTCTTTACCTACGGACCATCCCGGAACTCCTCGTGACGTCCGGGATCTCATCCGGGACTCCGAACAACATTCGAGTTACTGCATATACATATCCGTACAACCCTAGCGTCACCGAACCTTAAGTGTGTAGACCCTACGGGTTCGGGTGACAGGCAGACATGACCGAGACGACTCTACGGTCAATAACCAACAGCGGGATCTGGATACCCATGTTGGCTCCCACATGCTCCACGATGATATCATAGGATGAACCACGATGTCGAGGATTCAAGCAACCCCGTATGCAATTCCCTTTGTCAATCGGTATGTTACTTGCCCGAGATTCGATCGTTGGTATCCCAATACCTCGTTCAATCTCGTTACCGGCAAGTCACTTTACTCGTACCGTAATGCATGATCCCGTGACCAGACACTTGGTCACTTTGAGCTCATTATGATGATGCATTACAGAGTGGGCCCAGTGATACCTCTCCGTCATACGGAGTGACAAATCCCAGTCTTGATCCGTGTCAACCCAACAGACACTTTCGGAGATACCCGTAGTCTACCTTTATAGTCACCCAGTTACGTTGTGACGTTTGGTATACCCAAAGCACTCCTACGGTATCCGTGAGTTACACGATCTCATGGTCTAAGGAAAGGATACTTGACATTTGAAAACTCTAGCAAACGAACTGTACGATCTTGTGCTATGTTTAGGATTGGGTCTTGTCCATCACACCATTCTCCTAATGATGTGATCTCGTTATCAATGACATCCAATGTCCATAGTCAGGAAACCATGACTATCTGTTGATCAACGAGCTAGTCAACTATAGGCTCACTAGGGACATGTTGGTGCCTATTATTCACACATGTATTACGATTTCCGGATAACACAATTATAGCATGAATAAAGACAATTATCATGAACATGGAAATATAATAATAATGCTTTTATTATTGCCTCTAGGGCATATTTCGAACAGTCTCCCACTTGCACTAGAGTCAATAATCTAGTTACATTGTGATGAATCGAACACCCATGGAATTCTGGTGTTGATCATGTTTTGCTCTAGGGAGAGGTTTAGTCAACGGATCTGCCACATTCAGGTCCGTATGTACTTTACAAATATCTATGTCTCCATCTTGAACATTTTCACGAATGGAGTTGAAGCGACGCTTGATGTGCCTTGTCTTCTTGTGAAACCTGGGCTCCTTGGCAAGTGCAATAGCTCCACTGCTGTCACAGAAGAGTTTGATTGGCCCCGACGCATTGGGTATGACTCCTAGGTCGGTGATGAACTCCTTCACCCAGATTGCTTCATGTGCTGCCTCCGAGGCTGCCATGTACTCCGCTTCACATGTAGATCCCGCCACGACGCTCTGCTTGCAACTGCACCAGCTTACTGCCCCACCATTCAAAATATACACGTATCCGGTTTGTGACTTAGAGTCATCCAGATCTGTGTCGAAGCTAGCGTTGACGTAACCCTTTACGACGAGCTCTTCGTCACCTCCATAAACGAGAAACATTTCCTTAGTCCTTTTCAGGTACTTCAGGATATTCTTGACCGCTGTCCAGTGTTCCTTGCCGGGATTACTTTGGTACCTTCCTACCAAACTTACGGCAAGGTTTACATCAGGTCTGGTACACAGCATGGCATACATAATAGAACCTATGGCTGAGGCATAGGGGATGACACTCATCTCTTCTATATCTTCTGCCGTGGTCGGACATTGAGCTGAGCTCAATTTCATACCTTGTAACACAGGTAAGAACCCCTTCTTAGACTGGTCCATATTGAACTTCGTTAATATCTTATCAAGGTATGTGCTTTATGAAAGACCTATGAGGCGTCTCGATCTATCTCTATAGATTTTGATGCCTAATATATAAGCAGCTTCTCCAAGGTCCTTCATTGAAAAAATCTTATTCAAGTAGGCCTTAATGCTGTCCAAGAGTTCTATATCACTTCCCATCAAAAGTATGTCATCTACATATAATATGAGAAATGCTACAGAGCTCCCACTCACTTTCTTGTAAACGCAGGCTTCTCCATAAGTCTGCGTAAACCCAAACGCTTTGATCATCTCATCAAAACGAATGTTCCAACTCCGAGATGCTTGCACCAGCCCATAAATTGAGCGTTGGAGCTTGCACACCTTGTCAGCATTCTTAGGATCGACAAAACCTTCCGGCTGCATCATATACAATTCTTCCTTAAGGAAACCATTAAGGAATGCCGTTTTGACGTCCATTTGCCATATCTCATAATCGTAGAATGCGGCAATTGCTAACATGATTCGGACGGACTTTAGCTTCGCTACCGGTGAGAAAGTCTCATCGTAGTCAACTCCTTGAACTTGTCGATAACCCTTAGCGACAAGCCGAGCTTTATAGATGGTCACATTACCATCCGCGTCTGTCTTCTTCTTAAAGATCCATTTATTTTCTATGGCTCGCCGCTCAGCAGGCAAGTCAGTCAAAGTCCATACTTTGTTTTCATACATCGATCCTATCTCGGATTTCATGGCTTCTAGCCATTTGTCGGAATCCGGGCCTGCCATCGCTTCTTCATAGCTCGAAGGTTCACCGTTGTCTAACAACATGATTTCCAAGACAGGGTTGCCGTACCACTCTGGTGCAGAACGTGTCCTTGTGGACCTACGAATTTCAGTAGGAACTTGATCAGAAGCATCTTGATCATCATCATTAATTTCCTCTCTAGTCGGTGCAGGCACCTCAGAAACGTTTTCTTGAGTTGCGCCATTTTCCGGTTCAAGAGGTAACACTTCATCAAGTTCTACTTTCCTCCCACTTACTTCTTTCGAGAGAAACTCCTTCTCTAGAAAGGATCCATTGTTGGCAACAAAGATCTTGCCTTCGGATCTGAGGTAGAAGGTATACCCAATTGTTTCTTTAGGGTATCCTATGAAGACGCATTTTTCCGACTTGGGTTCGAGCTTTTCAGGTTGAAGTTTCTTGAAATAAGCATCGCATCCCCAAACTTTTAGAAATGACAGCTTAGGTTTCTTCCCAAACCATAATTCATACGGTGTCGTCTCAACGGATTTCGACGGAGCCCTATTTAAAGTGAATGCGGCAGTTTCTAAAGCATAGCCCCAAAAAGATAGCGGTAAATCGGTAAGAGACATCATAGATCGCACCATATCTAATAGAGTGCGATTACGACGTTCGGACACACCATTACGCTGAGGTGTTCCAGGCGGCGTGAGTTGTGAAACTATTCCTCATTTTCTTAAGTGTGTGCCAAATTCATGACTCAAGTATTCTCCTCCACGATCTGATCGTAGAAACTTGATTTTTCTGTCACGTTGATTTTCAACCTCACTCTGAAATTCCTTGAACTTTTCAAAGGTCTCAGACTTGTGTTTCATTAAGTAGATATACCCATATCTACTCAAGTCATCAGTGAGGGTGAGAACGATAACGATAGCCACCGCGAGCCTCAACACTCATTGGACCGCACACATCAGTATGTATGATTTCCAATAAGTTGGTTGCTCGCTCCATTGTTCCTGAGAACGGAGTCTTGGTCATTTTACCCATGAGGCATGGTTCGCACGTGTCAAGTGATTCATAATCAAGAGACTCTAAAAGTCCATCTGCATGGAGCTTCTTCATGCGTTTGACACCTATGTGACCAAGGCGGCAGTGCCATAAGTGTGTGGGACTATCATTATCAACCTTACACCTTTTGGTATTCACACTATGAAGATGTGTAGCATTACGCTCGAGATTCATTAAGAATAAACCATTCACCATCAGAGCATGACCATAAAACATATTTCTCATATAAATAGAACAACCATTATTCTCGGATTTAAATGAGTAGCCATCTCGAATTAAACGAGATCCCGATACAATGTTCATGCTCAAAGCTGGCACTAAATAACAATTATTGAGGTTTAAAACTAATCCCATAGGTAAATGAAGAGGCAGCATGACGACGGCGATCACATCGACCTTGGAACCATTCCTGACGTGCATCGTCACCTCGTCCTTTGCCAGTCTCCGCTTATTCCGCAGCTCCTGCTTTGAGCTACAAATTTGAGCAACTGCACCGGTATCAAATACCCAAGTGCTACTACGAGTACTGGTAAGGTACACATCAATTACATGTATATCACATATACCTTTTGTTTTGCCGGCCTTCTTGTCCGCGAAGTATTTGGGGCAATTCCGCTTCCAGTGACCACTTCCTTTGCAATAAAAGCACTCAGTCTCGGGCTTGGGTCCATTCTTTGGCTTCTTCCTGGCAGCTTGCTTGCCGGGCGCGGCAACTTCCTTGCCGTCCTTCTTGAAGTTCTTTTTACCCTTGCCCTTCTTGAACTTAGTGGTTTTATTCACCATCAACACTTGATGTTCCTTCTTGACTTCTACCTCTGCTGATTTCAGCATAGCAAATACTTCAGGAATGGTCTTTTCCATCCCCTGCATATTGAAGTTCATCACAAAGCTCTTGTAGCTTGGTGGAAGCGACTGGAGGATTCTGTCAATGACCGCGTCGTCTGGGAGATTAACTCCCAGCTGAGTCAAGCGGTTATGTAACCCAGACATAGTGAGTATGTGCTCACTGACAGAACTATTTTCCTCCATCTTACAGCTGAAGAATTTGTCGGAGACTTCATATCTCTCGACCCGGGCATGAGCTTGGAAAACCATTTTAAGCTCTTCGAACATCTCATATGCTCCGTGTCTCTCAAAACGCTTTTGGAGCCCCGGCTCTAAGCTGTAAAGCATGCCGCACTGAACGAGGGAGTAGTCATCGGTACGTGCCTGCCAAGCGTTCATAACGTCTTGTTCTGCAGGGAGAATAGGCGCGTCACCCAGCGGTGCTTGTAGGACATAATATTTCTTGGCAGCTATGAGGATGATCCTCAGGTTTCGGACCCAGTCCGTATAGTTGCTGCCATCGTCTTTCATCTTGGTTTTCTCTAGGAACGCGTTGAAGTTGAGGACTACGTTGGCCATTTGATCTACAAGACATATTGTAAATATTTTAGACTAAGTTCATGATAATTAAGTTCATCTAATCAAATTAATCAATGAACTCCCACTTAGATAGACATCCCTCCTGTCATCTAAGTATAACATGATCCGAGTTAACTAGGCCGTGTCCGATCATCACGTGAGACGGACTAGTCAACGTCGGTGAACATCTTCATGTTGATCGTATCTTCTATACGACTCATGCTCGACCTTTCGGTCTTCTGTGTTCCGAGGCCATGTCTGTACATGCTAGGCTCGTCAAGTCAACCTAAGTGTTTGCATGTGTAAATCTGTCTTACACCCGTTGTATGTGAACGTTAGAATCTATCACACCCGATCATCACGTGGTGCTTCGAAACAACGAACTGTCGCAACGGTGCACAGTTAGGGGGAACACTTCTTGAAATTATCATGAGGGATCATCTTATTTACTACCGTCGTTCTAAGTAAACAAGATGCAAAACATGATAAACATCACATGCAATCAAATAATAAACGTGACATGATATGGCCAATATCACATAGCTCCTTTGATCTCCATCTTGGGGCTCCATGATCATCTTGTCACCGGCTTGACACCATGATCTCCATCATCATGATCTCCATCATCGTGTCTCCATGAAGTTGCTCGCCAACTATTACTTCTACTACTATGGCTAACGCGTTTAGCAATAAAGTAAAGTAATTTACATGGCGTATCTCAATGACACGCAGGTCATATAAAAAATAAAGACAACTCCTATGGCTCCTGCGGGTTGTCATACTCATCGACATGCAAGTCGTGATTCCTATTACAATAGCATGAACATCTCATACATCACATATAGATCATTCATCATTCATCACAACTTTGGCCATATCATATCACAAAACACTTGCTGCAAAAACAAGTTAGACGTCGTCTAATTGTTGTTGCAAGTTTTACGTGGCTGAATTAGGGTTCTGGCAAGAACGTTTTCTTACCTACGTGAAAGCCACAACGTGATTTGTCAACTTCTATTTACCCTTCATAAGGACCCTTTTCATCAAATCCGCTCCAACTAAAGTGGGAGAGACAGACACCCGCCAGCCACCTTATGCAACTAGTGCATGTTAGTCGGTGGAACCGGTCTCACGTAAGCGTACGTGTAAGGTTGGTCCGGGCCGCTTCATCCCACAATACCGCTGAAGCAAGATAAGACTAGTAGCGGCAAGAAAGTTGACAAATCTATGCCCACAACAAATTGTGTTCTACTCGCGCAAGAAGAACTACGCATAGACCTAGCTCATGATGCCCTGTTGGGGAACGTTGCAGAAAACAAAAATTTTCCTACGGTTTCACCAAGATCCATCTATGAGTTCATCCAGCAACGAGTAATCGGATGCATCTACATACCTTTGTAGATCGCGAGCGGAAGCGTTCAAAGAACGGGGATGAGGTAGTCGTACACGACGTGATCCAAATCACCGGAGATCCTAGCACCGAACGGACGGCACCTCCGCGTTCAACACACGTACGATCAGCGTAACGTCTCCTCCTTCTTGATCCAGCAAGGGGAGAGGAGAGGTTGAGGAAGATGGCTCCAGCAGTAGCACGACGGCGTGGTGGTGATGGAGCTGCAGTACTCCGGCAGGGCTTCGCTAAGCACTAGGGAGCAGGAGGAGGTGTTGGAGAGGGAGAAGGAGGCAACCAAAGGCGTGGATCAAAAGCCCTCCTACCCCCACTATATATAGGAGGGCCTAGGGGGGTGCCGGCCCTAGGAGATCCAATCTCCTAGGGGGGGCGCCGGCCAAGGGAGGATTCCCTCCCCCCCAAGGCACCTAGGGGGTGCCTTCCCCTTGTGGTACTCTTCCCCCTTGAAACCCTAGGCGCATGGGCCTATTGGGGCTGGTGCCCTTGGCCCATGTAGGCCAAGGCGCACCCCCTACAGCCCATGTGGCCCCCCGGGGCAGGTGGCCCCACCCGGTGGGCCCCCGGGACCCTTCCGGTAGTCCCGGTACATTACAGGTGACCCTGAAACTTGTCCCGATGGCCGAAACAGCACTTCATATATATAATTCTTTACCTCCAGACCATTCCGGAACTCCTCGTGACGTCCGGGATCTCATCCGGGACTACGAACAACATTCGACTTACTGCATATACATATCCCTACAACCCTAGCGTCACCGAACCTTAAGTGTGTAGACCCTACGGGTTCGGGAGACAGGCAGACATGACCGAGACGACTCTCCGGTCAATAACCAACAACGGGATCTGGATACCCATGTTGGCTCCCACATGCTCCACGATGATCTCATCGGATGAACCACGATGTCGAGGATTCAAGCAACCCCGTAGGCAATTCCCTTTGTCAATCGGTATGTTACTTGCCCGAGATTCGATCGTTGGTATCCCAATACCTCGTTCAATCTCGTTACCGGCAAGTCACTTTACTCGTACCGTAATGCATGATCCCGTGACCAGACACTTGGTCACTTTGAGCTCATTATGATGATGGATTACCGAGTGGGCCCAGTGATACCTCTCCGTCATACGGAGTGACAAATCTCAGTCTTGATCCTGTCAACCCAACAGACACTTTCGGAGATACCCGTAGTCTACCTTTATAGTCACCCAGTTACGTTGTGACGTTTGGTATACCCAAAGCACTCCTACGGTATCCGGGAGTTACACGATCTCATGCTCTAAGGAAAGGATACTTGACATTTGAAAACTCTAGCAAACGAACTGTACGATCTTGTGCTATGTTTAGGATTGGGTCTTGTCCATCACATCATTCTCCTAATGATGTGATCTAGTTATCAATGACATCCAATGTCCATAGTCAGGAAACCATGACTATCTGTTGATCAACGAGCTAGTCAACTAGAGGCTCACTAGGGACATGTTGGTGTCTATTATTCACACATGTATTACGATTTACGGATAACACAATTATAGCATGAATAAAGACAATTATCATGAACATGGAAATATAATAATAATGCTTTTATTATTGCCTCTAGGGCATATTTCCAACACAAGTCTCCGCGGATATCAGCCGTGTAGTTTAAGCTTCCAAACCTGACTTGATCGCCAGGGGCGTAGCTTTCGATCTGCTCCAGATGACCAAGCGAATTGGCCCGTAGAGCGAAGCCGCCGAAGACGAAGATCTGTCCGGGGAGAAAAGTCTCACCCTGGACCTTGTTGTTGTTGATGATCAGAGGAGCCATCGGGCCTAAAGGCGACGACACAGAGGAACTCTCAATGAAAGCACCAATGTCAGTGTCAAAACCGGCGGATCTCGGGTAGGGGGTCCCGTACTGTGCGTCAAGGTCGGATGGTAACGGGAGACAAGGGACACGATGTTTTTACCCAGGTTCGGGCCCTCTCGATGGAGGTAATACCCTACTCCTGCTTGATTAATATTGATAATATAGGTAGTACAAGAGTAGATCTACCACGAGATCAAGGAGGCTAAACCCTAGAAGCTAGCCTATGGTATGATTGTGTATGAAGATGGTTGTCCTACGGACTAGAACCCTCCGTTTTATATAGACACCGGATAGGGTTAGGGTTACACAGAGTCGGTTATAATGGTAGGAGATCTTGAGTATCTGTATCGCCTAGCTTGCCTTCCACGCCAAGGAAAGTCCCATCCGGACACGGGACGAAGTCTTCAATCTTGTATCTTCATAGTCCAGGAGTCCGGCTGAAGGTATAGTCCGGCTACCCGAACACCCCCTAATCCAGGACTCCCTCACTGCCCGTTTATGTTAGGACATGTGGGTCCAACTTAATTGTTCCTCAAAACAGCTGACCGTGCCATGTCGCCCGACCGTGCCGGGCCCGCCACTCTGCACCCCTTCTTCTCCGGTGGCTGCGGATCTTGCATTCTCGGTGGCGGCGGCGGAGCCCTCATTCTCAACGGCGGCGGAGCCTTCGTCCTCAGAAAATGGTGAGTGAATTCAAACCCTAGTCGCCCTCCAGTTCCTCTCTTGGTCCTGTAGATCTCAGCTCGTTTCCTCTGTTTTCGCTTGCGGAATCGATAGGTTGTGAGGGGAGCCCGTGGGCATACTGAGATGGAGCCGCTAGATTCAACTTCGAGTAGGTAATGCGCCTCTCTCCGATCCAATTTTGCATGCAATTAGGGGGTGGCCTTATCTGCTCTTTCTCAGGGCTCACACTGTCCGCCACTGACAGAGGGGATGCTGCCGCTCGGACCTACGAATTGACAGTCAATTTCTTTCCATCAAAGGCAAAATTAGTTGATGGTAGCATACAGAACATTGAGAGAGACACAATTGTTAAATGGGAGGTTGAGTTTACAGAGATTGATCCACAAGTTCTACAGAACATGGGAGAAACTGCAGTGAAGAAATGGGTGAAAAAAAATGGGGAGAATATTGTTTGGGGTCCAGAGCAAGAAGTATCACTGTTGCGGTTTGATGGTTGGAAAGGAGAGTATGTTAGAATAGAAGATGGTGAACAGATTGTTGAAGAAATCGGTCGGCAAAACGGCTGGACAAGCAAACAGGCTAATTTTTTTGCTGAGCTCGTTGATCTGAACATTTTTTCAAAGGTTGGATATGTGCCATCACAATTGGCTGCGCAGATGGTAGACGATGGTTGGGCTACACAGAGGCCATTGATTCTCATGTGTACTGAACTTACGGTAATAGCCGAAGAGGGACAGGTGACTGGAACTGGAACTGAAACTGCAGCAACTATTGATTGGAATGTAGTTGAATTAGATGAGCCTACTCATTTGGTCATTGCACCAATGTCTGACATTGAGATGGCCAAACTTTTTGGCATTCCAGTCGATGACAGAGATAAGTAGGAGAGGGGCGAATCTAGTTTGCCTACTAATGCTGATGAAGAAGTAGATGGACAGTTGATGGAACAAGCTGCAGATGAAGTAGATGATGCACATGATGATGAGCTGGTGCATGTGTATGACAAAGAAAACCCTGTCATTGAAGTAGGCAAGTTGTTCTCAAGCATGAAGGAGTTTAGAATGTGTTTCAAGACTTATGCAGTGAAACATGAGTTTGATGCCAAGACTGTTTGGACTGATAGAAAGAAGTTTTATGCGAGGTGCAGATGATTTGATGGTAGTGTGAAGCCTTGCAAGTGGTACATATTTGCTAGACTGCAACCTTATGGAAGTACTGTCAGGGTTAACCAAATCCCCAATCAACATACTTGTATTACAAGTTCACAGAGAGTATCAACCATGACATCACAACTTTGGGTTACAGAAAAGATCACCCCAATTTTAGCCAAAACACCAAACACTACTACCAAGAAACTCAAAGTAGACTTGGAAAAGATGTACCCCATTAAACTGAAATATACCACAGTGTGGAAGGCAAAACAAAGAGCTATGAAAATTTTATATGGTGATTGGGAAAATACATTTAGGATGCTTTACAACTTCAAAGCAGAGGTGGAAAAGAGGTCACCTGGCAGTGTTGTGGAGATAGATACAGAGGTATCAACCGAAGGTGAAGTCAAGTTCTCCAAGTTTTTAATGGCTTTGAAGCCTTGCATCGATGGGTTCAAAGCAGGGTTGTAACGCCCCCGATGTAACTTGCCTTATTTGTAACCCAATTCTTGCCTTTTTCGGCTATGTGTTATGATATTTCCTCCGTGGTTGGGTTCTCTCCGTTTTGCATTTTGTTCATGTCATGCATTTCATATCATGTCATCATGTGCATCGCATTCGCATACGCATTCGTCTCATAAATCCGAGCATCTTTCCCGTTGTCCGTTTTGCAATCCGGCGCTCCTATGTCTCTCTGCGTCCCCTTTTACATTTGTTCATGAGCGGGTATTAAACATTCTCGGAGTGGACCGAGGTTTGACATGTGGGCTTGGTATAGCACCGGTAGACCGCCTGTCAAGTTTCGGGTCAATCGGAGTTCGTTTGGTACTCCAACGGTTAACCGGGTAACCGTGAAGGCCTCATGTGTGTTGCAGCCCAACACCCCTTCAAAACAGCCCAATAACCCATCTAAGTCACTCCCATGTCCTCCGCCGTTCGATCACGATCGCGTGGGCGAAAACCGCACTCCATTTGGAGCTCCCTAGCTCTTTCTGTCTATAAAAACGTCTTCCCCGTCTAAATCTGAGAAAAACCACCTCCTAACCCTAGCCGTCGCCTCGTAATCCGCGCCAACAGTGCCCCGCCGCCACTGTTCATCCGCGCCGCCACTGTTCACGCCAGCGCCGCCGCCCCGGGCCAATCGGGCCGCGCCACGCCCCCCCCCCCCCCCCCCCCCCCCCCCGTGCCCACTTCGCCGCCGGCCCGCGGGGCCCAGGGCAGGCCCGCCCAGGCCCGCGCGCGCCGACCCGCGCCCCGGCCTGCTCAGCGCCGCCCGCCTCCTCGCCTGCTCGCGCCCGCCGCCCGCCGCCGTGCGGCGCCGCCTCGCCCGTCGCCGCCAACCGCGCCGGCGCCCGGCGCCGCCCCTGCCCGCCTCCACCGCCCCGATCCGGGCCGGATCCGGCGAGATCCGGCCGGAGAGGGCCAGATCAGGCCGCCCCGACCCTCCTACTCCTTCTCCGGCCGGCGAGCCGCCAGATCCGCGGCGAACTTCGTTTTCCGCGCTACCCGTTGACTCTTTACCTCCTCCCCGAAATCTCTAAGTCTTTATTTTCATCATCATCATCGTATTTTCGACATGCCATAACTTTGCATCCATAGCTCCGTTTCGCGCGTATAATATGTCATTTTGTTCGCCCCGAAGAGTACATCACTTTGTTCCATCGCATCATTTTCATTTGAGGTCATCTCGATGCCCGACATGCTGTTAGAAGAGGGCTAGTTGATGTTTATTGCTGGATCTTAGCTGATCATGCACTTTTGTCTTTTTTGCCATGATTGATGTGTACCTCCTATGAAGTTGAGTCCTACATGAGTTTTGTAATATGCCATGTTACCTTTCCAGGGAATTTTGCTATGTATTTTTGTGACGCTTGAGGTGGCTAGAAATTGCATGCAAAGTAGGGATGTTGATATTGCTGTTTTCAGAGACTTAGTGATTTCACTAAGTCCCTGACTTTTGTTATTATCATGCCATGTATTCATGTTGTTTCTGAGAGATCCATGCATAATTTGAGCATGATCAGTAAGGGTGTTTGGAACTTGAGTATTTGCTTAATCCATCCATGCCTTTGGTTGCAATTATGGAGTGCCATAGCTTGAGTTAATCGAGCTCTACTTTTGCTTCAAAATGTTACTGGCAGATTGTTTACATGTTGTTCGATTTTGCCAAGCTTGGTGTAGTTGATCCTTGCTTGATATGATGTTATTCTTGCCATTACTAGTTACCATGCCATGTCTTCTTGATGTATGTATGCTTAGTTTTTCATGAAATGCTCTGTAGTGAGTGCATCGAGCTCACGAACATGCCTAGTCGTTAACAGTTTTCTGCCATGTCCAGTTTTCTGCTAAGTCTGAAACCTGTAACGAAACTTGCTTATTTGTCATGGGCGTAATCATATTTTCTGATCCTTTTTGGCTTATGGTCAGTAAGAGACTTTTGTCAAGTGCTATGAGTAGATTCATGCCATGCCTTTCTTTGCTATGTTCTGAACCTGTAGCATGTAGTTTCATTGCTCTGAACATGTCATCCTGATGTTGTTTTCCTGACTTGTTGTTATTTCACTAAGTCTGTGAATCTGTTATAAGTTGTACTTTTACCATGCTAGTTTGAACCTGTTATGATGGGATTGAGCCGTAGCTCAGTGTTCATCTTTTGTCGTGCATCTTGAGTAGATTACTGTCATATGCTTTGTTGCCATGTTTGGGTGCAGTAGCTTAATTATTTGTTGCTTGCTAAGTAGCATCATGCTGTTTATGGCAGATTCGTGTCATTCTTGTTTTGCTTGCCATTTGCAAACCGTGCATCCGATTCCGGTGATCTTTAAATCGATTTCAACCGAAATCACCTCATCTATCCAGTGGCATGCTTGGTTTGCCAAGATTATGCCCTGTTCATCCTTGTCTTTCCGGAGCATGCATACGCATTGCATATCACCTTTCGCATATCATGCCATGTTTTGCATCATGTTGCTTGCGCATTGCATCGTGGTTGATATTGGTTCATTTGTTTGTTCTCTTGTCTTGGGTAGAGCCGGGAGACGAGTACGTGAACGAGGAACCCGTTGAGAACGCTTACGAGGACCAAGCTTTCGACAACTCTGAGAACCTTGCAGGCAAGATGACCATACCCTCGAAATCACTTCTATCTTTGCTAGCTAGATTGCTCGCTCTTTTGCTATGCCTATGCTGCGATACCTACCACTTGCTATATCATGCCTCCTATATTGCCTTGTCAGCCCCTAACCATCCATGTCCTAGCAAACCGTTGTTTGGCTATGTTACTGCTTCGCTCAGCCCCTCTTATAGCGTTGTTAGTTGCAGGTGAAGATGAAGTTTGTTCCTTGTTGGAGCATGGACTTGTTGTTCCTTGTTTGGAACATGTTTACTTGTTGGGATATCACAATACCTCTTATTTAATTAATGCATCTATATACTTGGTAAAGGGTGGAAGGCTCGGCCTTATGCCTGGTGTTTTGTTCCACTCTTGCCACCCTAGTTTCCGTCATACCGGTGTTATGTTCCCGGAGTTTGCGTTCCTTACACGGTTGGGTGATTTATGGGACCCCCTTGACAGTTCGCTTTGAATGAGACTTTTCCAGCAAGGCCCAACATTGGTTTTACCAGTTGCCACCTAGCCTTTTTCCCTTGGGTTCTGCAGACTCAAGGGTCATCTTTATTTTAAACCCCCGGGCCAGTTCTCCTTCGATTGCTGGTCCAAACTAGAGCCCTTTGCAGCGCCACCTCGGGGCAACTCGAGGGCTGGTTTTAGTTGTACGGACTGCTCATCCGGATGTGCCCTGAGACCGAGATATGTGCAGCTCCTATCAGGATTTGTCGGCACAATCGGGCGGCTTTGCTGGACTTGTTTTATTGCTGTTGAAATGTCTTGTAGTCCGGGATTCCGAGATTGATCGGGTCTTCCCGGTAGAAGGAATATCCTTCGTTGACCGTGAGAGCTTATCATGGGCTAAGTTGGGACACCCTGCAGGGTATTATCTTTCGAAAGCCGTGCCCGCGGTTATGAGGCAGATGGGAATTTGTTGATGTCCGGTTGTAGAAAACCCGAAGTTGACCTTAACTAAAACACATCAACCGCGTGTGTAACCGTGATGGTCTCTTCTCGGCGGGGTCCGGGAAGTGAACACGGTTGTTGGAGTTATGCTTGACGTAGGTTGTTTCAGGATCACTTCTTGATCATTTCTAGCTTCTCGACCGTGCTTTGCCTTCTCTTCTCGCTCTCTTTTGCGCTGTAGTCAACTTATGCTAGTCGCTTGCTGCAGCTCCACCTCACTGCCCCTTTCCCACCTTTAAGCTTAAATAGTCTTGATCTCGCGGGTGTGAGATTGCTGAGTCCCCGTGGCTCACAGATATTATCACCTCAGTTGCAGGTACCAACGATGTCAGTGCTGATGATGCGACCGAGCTCACTTGGGAGTTCGACGAGGAACGTGGCCGTTACTATGTTTCTTTTCCAGATGATCAGTAGTGGAGCCCAGTTGGGTGATCCGGGGATCTGTTTAGCATTTGGGGTAGTCTTCTTCCATTTTGGTACCGTAGTCGGACCTTGAGTGTTATCTGTTTGATGGATGTTATTTATGTATTTGTGTGAAGTGGCGATTGTAAGCCAACTATGTATCTTTCCCCTGTATTTATTACATGGATTGTGTGAAGATTACCTCACTTGCGACATTGCTTTCAATGCGGTTATGACGGAAACTAGGGTGGCAAGAGTGGAACAAAACACCAGGCATAAGGCCGAGCCTTCCACCCTTTACCAAGTATATAGATGCATTAATTAAATAAGAGGTATTGTGATATCCCAACAAGTAAACATGTTCCAAACAAGGAACAACAAGTCCATGTTCCAACAAGGAACAAACTTCATCTTCACCTGCAACTAACAACACTATAAGAGGGGCTGAGCGAAGCAGTAACATAGCCAAACAACGGTTTGCTAGGACATGGATGGTTAGGGGCTGACAAGGCAATATAGGAGGCATGATATAGCAAGTGGTAGGTATCGCAGCATAGGCATAGCAAAAGAGCGAGCAATCTAGCTAGCAAAGATAGAAGTGATTTCGAGGGTATGGTCATCTTGCCTGCAAGGTTCTCAGAGTTGTCGAAAGCTTGGTCCTCGTAAGCGTTCTCAACGGGTTCCTCGTTCACGTACTCGTCTCCCGGCTCTACCCAAGACAAGAGAACAAACAAATGAACCAATATCAACCACGATGCAATGCGCAAGCAACATGATGCAAAACATGGCATGATATGCAAAAGGTGATATGCAATGCGTATGCATGCTCCGGAAAGACAAGGATGAACAGGGCATAATCTTGGCAAACCAAGCATGCCACTGGATAGATGAGGTGATTTCGGTTGAAATCTATTTAAAGATCACCGGAATCGGATGCACGGTTTGCAAATGGCAAGCAAAACAAGAATGACACGAATCTGCCATAAACAGCATGATGCTACTTAGCAAGCAACAAATAATTAAGCTACTGCACCCAAACATGGCAACAAAGCATATGACAGTAATCTACTCAAGATGCACGACAAAAGATGAACACTGAGCTACGGCTCAATCCCATCATAACAGGTTCAAACTAGCATGGTAAAAGTACAACTTATAACAGATTCACAGACTTAGTGAAATAACAACAAGTCAGGAAAACAACATCAGGATGACATGTTCAGAGCAATGAAACTACATGCTACAGGTTCAGAACATAGCAAAGAAAGGCATGGCATGAATCTACTCATAGAAGTTGACAAAAGTCCCTTACTGACCATAAGCCAAAAAGGATCAGAAAATATGATTACACCCATGACAAATAAGCAAGTTTCGTTACAGGTTTCAGACTTAGCAGAAAACTGGACATGGCAGAAAACTGTTAACGACTAGGCATGTTCGTGAGCTCGATGCACTCACTACAGAGCATTTCATGAAAAACTAAGCATACATACATCAAGAAGACATGGCATGGTAACTAGTCATGGCAAGAATAACATCATATCAAGCAAGGATCAACTACACCAAGCTTGGCAAAATCGAATAACATGTAAACAATCTGCCAGTAACATTTTGAAGCAAAAGTAGAGCTCGATTCACTCAAGCTATGGCACTCCATAATTGCAACCAAAGGCATGGATGGATTAAGCAAATACTCAAGTTCCAAACACCCTTACTGATCATGCTCAAATTATGCATGGATCTCTCAGAAACAACATGAATACATGGCATGATAATAACAAAAGTCAGGGACTTAGTGAAATCACTAAGTCTCTGAAAACAGCAATATCAACATCCCTACTTTGCATGCAATTTCTAGCCACCTCAAGCATCACAAAAATACATAGCAAAATTCCCTGGAAAGGTAACATGGCATATTACAAAACACATATATAGCTCAACCTCATAGGAGGTACACATCAATCATGGCAAAAAAGACAAAAGTGCATGATCAGCTAAGATCCAGCAATAAACATCAACTAGCCCTCTTATAACAGCATTTCGGGCATCGAGATGACCTCAAATGAAAATGATGCAATGGAACAAAATGATGTACTCTTCGAGGCGAACAAAACGACATATTATACGCGCGAAACGGAGCTATGGATGCAAAGTTATGGCATGTCGAAAATACGATGATGATGATGAAAATAAAGACTTAGAGATTTCGGGGAGGAGGTAAAGAGTCAACGGGTAGCGCGGAAAACGAAGTTCGCCGCGGATCTGGCGGCTCGCCGGCCGGAGAAGGAGTAGGAGGGTCGGGGCGGCCGGATCTGGCCCTCTCCGGCCGGATCTCGCCGGATTCGGCCCGGATCGGGGCGGTGGAGGCGGGCAGGGGCGGCGCCGGGCGCCGGCGCGGTTGGCGGCGACGGGCGAGGCGGCGCCGCACCGCGGCGGGCGGCGGGCGCGAGCAGGCGAGGAGGCGGGCGGCGCTGAGCAGGCCCGCCCGGGCCCGCGCGTGCCTTCCATATTTGAGCATAGACTCATCATTTTTGACAGGCAAGTGGAATGGTCAGTTGGCAGCATGCAATGCTCTAGATGGACACAACTGGATGTTTCCTATTGCTGTTGTCTCGTTTCAGTCAGAAACAGAGGCTTCATGGACATGGTTCATGATCCAGTTGAAAAGATGCCTAGGGCCAGTGTCACCTTTGGCTATACACACAGATGCATGTAAGGGGCTTGAAAATTCAGTGAAAAATGTTTCCCCACGTGCTGAGCAGGGGGAGTGCTTCGGTCATTTGTGGATGAATTTGATCAAAAAATTTAGAGGAGAAGAATTTGGGCGCAGGTGGCCAGCAGCAAGATCATACACTAGACAGACACACAAAAATCATCTTGATAAGATAATGGCAGCATGTGATGAGTTTGGTCCATGGCTGAACACCTACCATTCTTTGTTATGGTACAGGTCAGCATTCAACTCTGCCATCAAGTGTGACCACATCAGCAACAATTTGGCAGAGAGTTTCAACAACAAGGCGAAGGAGTTAAAAGATTTGCCTGTGCATGACATGGTTGACCAAATCAGGATCATGCTCATGCGGTTGTGGGGATTGAGAAGAAGGATAGGTGATTGTCTACAAGGTCATAAGATTCCAGCAGTGGTACAACAGGTGGTCAATTGGAGCAGATGTCTTTCACATTTGTTTGTTGAAAAATCTTCACCTTGGGGTGCTGAAGTTAGAGATAGCAAAACTGAAAGGAGACATATTGTTAACACTGAATTTTATGATTGCACTTGCCTCGAGTGGCAACACACTGGTAAACCATGTGAGCATGCCATTCTCTTCTTAGAATCCCAACCGAAGATAAACATGCACCCATATTTGCATGAATATTATTCGGTAGCAAGATTCAAAGCTGCATATGCTACTCCAATTCTAGCACTTACAGATTAGTCTCAGTGGCCTGAAGTGGACATTGAATTTTCCATGTGTCCTCCCTTGACGAAAATAAAGGCTGGCAGACCTAAACAGAGTAGATTCAAGGCATGGTTTGAGAAAGGTGGGAGTAGTAAGAAGGGAAAGAAAGATGGAAAGCCAAAAAGGGCCCAAAAAGGTAACAAAAACAGATGCAAGTTGTGCCAGGAACTTGGGCATAGAGTGGGATCTGTCAAATGCCGTTACACTCCTGATAAGCCAAAGTATGTTCTTGTTTATTTGTCTGTGTTTTGATTTGGTGCTTTTTTCCAATTACTATATGTATAACATTTTCCCAATGGCCAGGAGGAAGCGAGCAAGTTAGCCCCTTGTTGTTGAATAGTGTTGGCCAACAAAAAAAGCAAAAGTCAATGGCGGTAGAAAGAAGAGAAGTGTGCCTGAGCCTGAGCAGACTGAAGAAAATCATGTTGCAGTCAACATTCACACTGAAGAAACAGCTCTCGAGGTTGAAACTGAACCTGAGCGTGTCGAGGTTCAGACTGAAGAAACCCATGTTGAGGTACACACCGAAGAAACTGAAACTGTTGTCAACGTTGAGACTGAAGACACTGATCACGAGGGTGTTGGCGAGGTGTTGAAAAGACCAGTGAAGAAAACCAAGATGATCAATGAACTTGTGTGTGTAGTAGAACCAAAAACAAGAAATGCTAAGGAGAAGAAGGGCACGCGACGTGGTAGGAAGAGATAGAACAGAGAACAGTTTGAAAATTTGGGGCATGTAATAATATTTGTAACTTGGTGCATACTGGTAGTCACTATATATCCCCGTATTTCTATTCGAACTTGTTTGTTGGTACCTTGTCTAAACCAGCCAAATAAAATTCAAATTTAAATTCAAATTTGGGCTCAAATTTGAATTACGGATGGGGTATTGATGTTCTAATGCTATCGAAAGTACCTCAACTGAAATTATGTTTGCTTGCTGATCATTTCAAGCCCTTTTGGTAAGTTGAACTCATAGTCATGAAAAGTGTGTCTCAAATGACCTCCAAAGATAGGGTAAACGGCCTCATATTTAAGCAAGTTTTTTTGGCACCTTGTCTAAACCATCCAAATAATTTTTCTACACATCTATTCTACCTATATAGTGTAAATCTAAAGTCTCACTATTTATTGAATTAATTTTTTTATTGAAAAAACAAGGTTTAATAGAAAATTATATATAAAACAAGTTTAATACATGAAAATGAGAAAAGTAAGTTAAGATCTTTCTTAGTCAATCCAAAATGACGTTTTGGTGACGTTTTCACACTTTCCATTTTCAAAACTCCACCTACTCTCGGGTGCCCACTACTCTCCCCTTGAACTCCATACTACATTGTTCGAGGAATGACAATTTTGTGAAGGTTTTTTTCATAAAAATGTATGTAAACCATATTTATATTTTTTTTCTCGTTACTACACGACATAATAAGACTATGTGCGTAAGTTTTTTTTTATTTTTTTTGAATTAGTTATGCTCAACCCTAATCAGTCAAAACCCCGCACACTACCGGGTCGTCGATCGTTGTGCGTGGACGGTTGAGATCAGGCGCTAGGGTTAGCTACAATGTGCATCGATCCGCATGAGACACGCTGATTGGTTATATCAGTGTGCATCGATCCGCATGAGACGCGTTGATTGGTTGAATCGGTGGGGTTTGGATCAGCCTCTCTCGTTGGGGCATCAGGACCATTCATTTGAATCCAACGGCAAGAGTTGACGCGGTGCATGGACCAAACCTACGCAGTGCCCTTTCCATCATTGCATGCATGCCCGTGCCTACCCACAGCATGCGTGCCCACCCGCAGAACTGCGCCCGTGCGTTGCATGCATGCCCTTGACGTAGCCCTGCTCCGCCACCCCTACCGACGCAGTAAGCTGTCGCATGCCTACCATTAGAACCGATGCATCGTCGCATCAAAGCATGCAACCGGCCACAATGCAGCAGCCCGATGAAGAAAACCAAAAAGCCAACGCTACATGGCGTGCTGTACATGGCGTGCTCCTCTTTGAGGACGCAATACTAGCATGGGCATCGTTGTGGGTATCGATGCAGTTCAAACGGCGTGTTGCCCGTTACAAGATGGGCAAATGAAGGCGTCCATTATTTTACCGTCTCCCATCGACCGAACGTTGCCCTCTAGCCAAGCCCTAGCAAGATGTGAAAATTAATGAGATACAACATGAATGCACGGGCGGCACACGCAGAGAACCCGGGGCAGGCGTGTCCTCTTGACCCACGATGACACAGATGCGTGTGTGAGCCTGTCCACCTTGACCCGCGACCGGTGGCACAGAAGGATCGCAACCCGTTTCCCACGCTCGTGTACACACTTTCATGGGGCGCCACCAAACGCCGCCCGCCCATTAATTCTACAGGGTGAAACCACGTCGCACTTGGTTAAGCCGGGCACTATCGTCTTCCTCTCCCTCCTCATCCAGGCCCCATCCTCTGCCTCCTCTGCCCTCCTTCTTCCTTCTTCTCCATCAAACCCGATCGAGCCCTCGAGCCACCCCGCCACCATGCAGTACAACGGCCCCACCTACCGCTTCCCCCCAACCGTGCCGGAAAGGCTCTACCCAGCCGGAGTGTATGTAGAGAGAACCCTTAGGGTTTGGGCGATCTCGAGGTGGAGGGGCGCAAGGGAGTTAACGGAGTTCTTCCTTGGGGCCGGCTTCCGCCACCTCCCCCGCGGCTCTCCTCGAATGTACCATCTTGAGGAGGTCAACCACAACGGCGTTGTGGTTGGGCTCCTCGCCACGTTCACTAAACCTTTGAATGCTTTCCATCTCCTCGGGCGAGCGTATTGGGTTGGTTGCGAGTTCATAGCTTTCACAACCTACAATGTCTTCACCGACTTCAACGGCATCTTCCCCAACAATGGCGTTATGCACACGCTCCCGTACCCCGTCAACAACGGGGAGGAGTGAAGGGCCGCACCCGGAGGAGCGAGGTGGCCCCAGAGGAGGAGGAGAAGAAGAACCCGTGTTTGGTGTCCCCCTATCTATCTAGCTTGCTATAGATCTATCGTATTAGTTTTTTTAAGTTGTAGTCGTTATGCTACTATTATTAAGTTTTATTAGTACTTTAAGTTGTAAGGCTATCATGGAGTTGTAAGGCTATCGTGGAACTATGGGTTGCAATCGTTATGCTTCTATATAATCGTTATGCTACTATATATATTGTGTGTTTCGTGCTATTATTTGTGGATTGCTATGGGTTGTTTTTGCTTATTATTCATGTATTGCTATGGTTTGCTATGGGCCCGGGTTTCTACACCCCAATCACCACACACACCATCTTCAAAATATTGGCCAAACCATGGACATGCAACTAGGAGCCCCATGCAAACCCACTATGGACATGGGTGCAACTAGGAAATGCAAACTAATTTACTTTGGGCACTTCATGCAAGCATGCAACTCATTTAGTTCATGGAACCGTAGACATGCATAAAAACAATTAACATTTAGTTTTTATGCATCAAAAAATGATCCATCACAAAATTTAGTTAGGCCAAAATAAAAACAAGTAACATTTTATTGGGCCCCATTTTATTTGCCGAAGTTAGAGGTGGGCTGGCTGGTGCCCCTACGCGGGTGGGCTGGTCACGGCCCAACATCTATTCGGCATCCCAATTTTGTTTTTTACTAGAAACTGAATTTGGGTGTGTACTCTGTTAACTGAAGAACAAAAACAGAGGAAACAGAGCATGAACACTGAATAATTTGTGTTCCAAATTGTTGTTGCAATTCAGATACATAACTTGGCATGGCGCACAGATCACATCCTCTACCCTAACAGGCCTAATTGCCCATTCTAATGACGGATGAATAACAAATAAAACAAAAACAGAGCAATGATACAACAATAGAACCCCCCTGCCATGATATTTGCTTGCTTCTGCAAATCGATCATCTGCATTAGATGTTTCTTGATCTTCTTCAGTTCCTCAGTCAGTTCAGACTCCGCATGCAGTTCAGCATTGCGCGCATACATCGCCATCAGCACGACTCTGCCCGCCCCTCCGCCCGAGCTCCCCGTATTCTCCAGAGCAATTGGCGGCACCCCGCCCAAATTGAGCTTCCAGGTTGCGGCCACGCTCGAATCAATGTAGCCCTCAAACTGAATCCTATCAACATATTCATCAATCCACTCGAAATGGTAACATTTCTTCAAGATCTGAAAAGAACAACATGAACCCTAAATCCCAAATTCGAGGAGAAAAAACAAAATATGGAGAAATAGAGCAAAAGACAGCGAAAGAACGGGCTAAGAACTGAGATCTAACCTTGCCATCCCTTCCTGCCATTGGTTTGCTCAAGCATTTCTGAAATTCCCGCCCAAGATTGCCATTGTCATCCCTCTTAGTGACCAACCGTTTAAGAGGGTCTGGGCGTGGGCAGTCAGGGCACCTTGTGAGCAACACTGGTCCATACTGTCGCCATTTTGAGTGCGTGGCGGAGGAGGTAGACATTTGCGCTAGGTCGCCGGAGAAGAGAAAGATTGGGGAAAGGGGATGAATGGGCGGCGGCAGGCGGACAGGCATGGGCGCTCGTCTCTTCTAGCTGCGAGGAGGTGGGTCCCGCGAATAGACCAGTGGTGGGTCCCGCGCTTACGTGGATAAGTGGTGGGTCCAGCCCCCAACAGCTAACAAGGGCATCAGTTGAGTTTAACAGTCATGTCGTGCGTGGGCTATTTACCTGCTCAAAATTGTCGCACCATACCCATTCACTCGAAGAACGTTGCACTCTTGCCAATTCACCTCAAATGTGTCGCACAGGAGCTATTGGCCCCAACTTACCAGTGCCCTCCAAAATGTAAGAATGAGTGTACATAATGCAATGCAGCACCTCCTCCTCCAAATGGTCGAGCCTCTGAAGCATTGAATTCTTTACCTTGAGCTGCAGATACTTATTCTCAAACAAGAGCTCCTCAATCTGAAACAAAACAATAATGAAAAATTCAACTCTATGTTGATGCCCATTTATGATTATTATGCTCGTAAAAAAATAGTTAAGTAATGTACCCTTTGAAGACCTGCAACCTCCTCCGAGTTTGATTTGTGCTGTTGTGCAAGTTTACGCTCCAATTCCACTATCTGCAAAAAGAAATTCAAGTCTCTTGTTTTTTTTTTGCAACGAACTTGGGGAACTTTATTGCATAGCTAGCATATGATTACAATCTGCCCTCAGGCCACTAAGAAGAAAAGGTGGACAGCTCTCAAGCCAACAGTCTGACACCAACAAGGAACAGGCCCGTTTGGCACAAGAGTCTGCCAAAATATTGGCCTCCCTTGGAACATATCTAAAAGAGAAAGAGATAAAAGAAGAAGACTTCTCACCAATGTCATCTAAAATAGGCGCAACAATTGACCTCGAACTGTCACGCGATAACCAGAGGTTGACAACCTCTAAACAATCTACCTCCATCAGCACATGTGAGAAACCACGCAGCTGAGCGAAGATGACTCCTTCCCTTAGAGCTAGGGCCTCCGCAACGAGAGGATCTGTCACCCCTGGGAAAGGTTTGCTCCATGCTCCGATGAACGAAAGATGAGACCGAGCTATCCCACCCCCTCCCGCACATCGAGCTTCACTATTAATAGCACCATCGGTGTTGATCTTAATCCATCCCACATCCGGCGGACGCCACTGCGTTCCCGCCACACCACTCTTGAGTTTAGGAACATCAAGCATCAAAATATCATCCCGAACTGTCTTTACCGCCTAAACTGGATCATAACCGATCTTGTCATGCGTCCAACGATTCCGATCAGACCATATCGCATGCATTACCGTGATTATCTTGCATCTGTCTTGATCATTTATGATGTCATCCATCAATACATCCCTCGCCCATGTGGCAGGGTGCAACCTTGGTAACTTCAAACCCAAGAAATCTCGGGCTGCTGTCCAAAATAGCTTGGCATGTGAACAGTTTATCAGTGCATGTCGTAGATCTTCCACTGAGGCTTTACACAGATCACACACAGCTGCTGTCCGGATATGTCGATGCTGAAGAGTAGCATAGTCTGGTAGGATTCCATGCAAGACCCTCCACCAGAAAACACGGACTCTGGGAATAACCTTTAATTTCCACAAGGCAATCCACATGGGTCTATCTGAAGTTGAATACTCCGTTATCGTTCCTTCCTCTAGCGCTGAACGCTCTTTCCGAGTCACTAGAGCACGATAAGCTGTTTTAACAGAATAGACACCGCACCTCACCAAGTCCCATGCAAGATAATCTTCACCACCATTCACTCTCAAAGGTATATTCAAAATTGCATCTGAATCTGGTGCAAGAAAATTTCTTCGAACCAAATCCACATCCCACACTCCATTCTCATGATCAAATAATTCAGAGACACGATTTAAAGGATCGGTCCCGATGCGACCCATAGGCATGAGAGTAGACGTGTTCGGTATCTAGCGATCCGTCCAGATGGAGATGGATTCCCCATCCCCAATTCTCTTGATCAAGCCTTGTTCCAACGCCGCACGCCCTGAAATAATAGCTTTCCACGTAGCAGATGCCAGCGAGGCACTGTAGCTTCCATAAAACTGCAGTTATGGAAATACTTTCCCTTCAGAACTCGCGAACACAAGGAGTCAGGATTTGTCATTAGCCGCCACCCGTGCTTGTCAAGAAGGGCTAGATTAAAAAGCTCAAAGTCATGAAAACCCATGCCTCCTTCTGCTTTCGGTATAGCGAGATTCTTCCAAGACAGCCAATGAAGAGATCTCCTGTCAATGTCACTGCTCCACCAATATTTAGCCATGGAAGAAGTTAATTGTGAGCAGACCCCCTTGGTCAACTGAAAACAAGTCATGCTGAAAGTAGGTATGGCTTGGACCACTGATTTGAGCAAAACTTCCCTCCCAGCACATGCCAAATTCTTTTCAGACCAACCTTGCATCTTACTCCGGCTCCTCTCACCAATATGAGAAAAGCTTCCACTTGTAATCCTGCCGACCGCCGTTGGTAGACCCAAGTAGCGTTTGGTAAAAGCTTCAACAAAGATTCCTAGTGCCTGTTTAATCTCAGCCCTTAGAGGAGGCAAAGCATTAGGGCTAAAATAAACTGCACTCTTCTCCCGGTTTACTGCCTGACCAGAGCATGCAGCATAAATCCTGAGAATATCGTTCAATCTCTGTGCACTTTCCACCTTCGCAGTCATGAAGATTAAACTGTCGTCCGCAAAAAGCAAATGGTTAACCCAAGGCGAGTGGACACTCACCCTAATACCTCGGTCAATATATGCGCCGCCATAATAATTCATTAAGGACGTGAGGCCCTCCGCACATATAAGAAAGAGAAAAGGAGATGCTAGATCCCCTTGGCGCAATCCTCGGGAAGGTGTGAAAAACGGCAGAAGTGATCCGTTTACCTTAACCGTAAACCGGACAGAGGTAAGACACTTCATAATGAGCCGCACGAACTTTTCACTGAATCCCAACTTAACTAACATTGCCTCCAAGTAATGCCACTCGACACAGTCATAAGCTTTCAACATATCTAGTTTGACGGCACATGAGGCTTGTTTGCATCGCTTCTTTGTCTTCATAGCATGCACACTTTCATAAGCTACCAAGACGTTGTCAGTAATCAGCCGTCCTGGTACAAAAGCACTTTGTTCCTCCCCAGTAATCTCATCCATAAATCCGCGTAGCCGGTTAGTGATTGCCTTGGATGCAATTTTGTACAAGACCGGGCAAAGAGAAATTGGTCGGTATTGAGTTATTTTCTGAGGGTTTTATACCTTGGGAATAAGAGTGATGGCTGCATCATTGAGACCCAACAGTAGCTCCCCCCCCCTTTCAAAAAATCGAGCACGGCCGCCGTAATATCACTGCCTACAACCTCCCAATGTCGCTGGAAGAACCCAGCAGTAAAACCATCCACTCCTGGCGCTTTGGACGGCGCCATCTGGAAAAGAGCTGTGCGTACCTCCTCCGCCGTGAATTCCTTATCAAGTAAATCATTCATGGCTTCATTAACACGTGGCGGAACAAATTGCAACAATTCTGACATGTCATTATATCCCTGCTACTGATAAAGGTTTTGATAGAAATCCTGAACCTCAGCCTCCACCTCGTCAGGATCATCACAGACCGAGCCATCTACTCTCTGTAGAGAGACAATTCTATTGCTCCGACTACGCTGCGTTGCCTGAGATTGATAATATTTTGTATTCCGGTCGCCTTTGTGCAGCCAGTTAACTCTAGACCTTTGTTTCATCCACACCTCCTCTTGACGTAAAACCTCCTGCAGTTGAGCGGCCACCCTTAGCTCTTCAGTGTTCGGCCCCCTCCCAATGGAGGCTGCTCGTAGTCGTTCCAACTGCTTCTAGAGTTTCTTCACCTTTTTTGCAATGTTTCCAAACTCACGGGCACCCCAGGACCCCGAGCCCACTCTGGACAGCTGTGAGTGCATGCACCACACCCTCCAAACCTTCACGGCCAGACTCTGATTGCCATATTTCTTGCACCAGAGAATCATAATCACTATGAGTCTGCCATACATTTTTGTAACGAAACGGTCGCGGACCACGCCGCCCCCCTCTCGCTTGCACTTTCCTCAACTCAGCAAGAACGTAACAATGGTCAGATGTTGTTGAACTAATATGCTTGACACATGAAAACGCATATAGGGATAAGAAACTTGCATTAGCCAAGGCACGATCAAGTCTAGCTTTTACATTTGCACTACCCTGTTGCTTATTTTCCCATGTAAAGGGAACACCTCTCCATCCAAGGTCTTGGAAAGAGCAAAAATCAATTACTTCACGAAAAGAGTGCATTTGCCACTCCGGCCTCATATGCTCGCTGAAATGCTCGGTTGCATACATAGTCTCGTTGAAGTCGCCCATGCATAGCCATCCATGATGCGGAACACCATGCAACGTACGCATAAACTCCCAGCTATGGTGTCTATTCTCAGCTCGGGGTTCATCGTAAAAACCCGTGAAGCGCCAAGGTTCATGATCATCCCCCTTGACCAACACATCTATATGAGCCTTACTATAATTTTTGAGTTCCACATGCACACTATCATTCCAGTACCGCCCAATGCCTCCACATAGACCATTGCTATCCACAGCAAAACAACCCGTAAAACCAAGTGAACTCTTAAGACTCTCAACACGTTTCCCTTGAATTTTTGTTTCCATTACGAATAGAAGGGAGGGACCTTCCTGCTTCACCACTTTGCGAAGCTCCCGAACTGTCTCCGGGTTCCCAAGCCCGCGACAGTTCCAACTCAAACAATTCATTGGGACGGGCAGGGCTGCATTGCAGCCTCTGTCGAATTCTCTGGCGTTGGTTTGTTCTTCTTCGGTATTCGCTCGAAACCCCCCTCAGTCCCATCCTCCTCCCCACCCCTCTGTACCCCATGGCACCCCGGGTCCGGGTTCTGTATCCCCTCCCCGAAGCAGTCAACAGAAGGGGAGATGTGCTGTCGACACGGCGATAAACCTGTTTTGGCGCCTCCTTCCTCTTGTTCATATTGGTGTTCTTCTTCCTAGGAGAGTTCACTTCCTTACCACCTACCGGAACGTTGCTGGAGTTCTTTGACTCCCTCTGACTGCCCGTTTCAGCAAGATATTCCCTTCCGGCCGAGTCACCGGATGCAGTCTTCTTCCGCTCCTCAGCCCTCAAACCCGAACCAAACGGGAGCTCGCCATTGGCATCCCGTTGACCAGGAGTAGGACAAAACGGGTCAGCATGACCCAATCGGCCGCAAGAGAAGCAAAAGTGAGGAACATTCTCATACTGGATATCATATGCATCTTGCTGCTTCCTTTTCGCCGAATCAATCACAATCCACCTTCTCAGAGGCTTGTTTACATCGATGGCAACCCTAGCGCGCAGAAAACCACCCATGTGATCGAACTGCGGCGAGGAAGCCTGTGGATCAATCTGTTTTGCTATCATCCTTCCCCATGAGTCATCTCGGAGATTGTAGGGCAGGTTCAAAACCCTTGCCCATAGATGGAGCCTGTCAAAACGAACCTCGTCCAGCCTCATGCGGTCCTTAAACTCGGACAAAATCACGGCATTCTTACTAATATGCCATGGGGACCCCGCCCACACGCGATCACGATCTCTCAGGTGGGATTCAAAATCAGCCACAAACATGTTCTCCCCCATAGATCTGAACTGGAGCCCCCGGGGATTCCCCCACGCCGGGCGGAGTGCATTAGCAATGGTGTTGATATGCAGCAGATTTCGGTGAAGAACCTTCCCTGCTAGTAGCCACTTCTCCGGCGCATCCTCCTCGCGATCATCGATGACCAACGGAGTAGCTTCTTCCTCGGTAATACCCAGCTTTCCTAGGGCCTCTTCCAGTCGAGCCCTGGCCGTGCGAGGCGATTCCGACCCGCCCGCACCCTTGCCCCGATCAGATGAGGCCATCTTCCAGGGATCCCGCTGCGCACCGCCGATCAGACGTCGACGATAGCCTTCTATTTCCCCCGAACCCTAGTCGCCGCCGCCTAGGAGGTTTTTAGGGTCTCTTGTTGATGCCTATTATGATTATTATTCGAGTCCCGCTTCGGTACAACCCCCCACATAAAACGTGTAAAGGGTAATCTGGACTTTTCACATGGTATACCCACTTTGGACGTATGATAAGTTGTATGTACGCTGTATTGGGCCGGCCCAAGAAGGTGGCCGCAGTAGCGGTCGCACCTAGGGCAGAGAATAATCGCTAAAAAAAATGTCTCAAAAAAAATCGCTAAAAAAATAATAAAGAGCGACCTCACAACGATTCGAACTCTGCGGCTCTAGCTCAAAAAGTCCAGCTGCTAACCAGCTAAGCTGAGACGCGTTGTTGACAAATAAAGGGTGCGTCCTTTTAAGAACTAACTACAATGGAGAATCCGGGTAGTTTTTGGACTTTATATATTGTTCTTGGAAAATCGTGATTTTTTTAAATGAGTAATGTTTGAAAATCCAACAATTGTTTCAACAACTCTAAAAAATTTTGAAAAATCATGTTTTTAGAAACAAGCCTTTTATGACAGGAACCATTTTTTAAAATCCTAAACATTTTCTGAAAACACGCTGACATTTTTGGAATTTACAGAACAAAACTTGTTAACGGGAGTACTTTCGAAATTCTGAACAATTTTTCAAAAGTGCGAACATTTTTTGAAATTCCCACACATTTTTTGAGATTTGAGAAAAAAATTCTAAATAGGAACATTGTGAATAGTTTTCACAAAACATTAACCTTTTCTTAAATAGACAATTTTCGAAGGATGGTGTTCGTGTAGGCCAAAAGGGTCTGTATGAGAGCAAGTTTTTTTTGCATCGTCAAATGACCCCAATAATTTTCCATGAACATATATAACCAATTTGAGACACCATGCCTACTTGTTTGAGTTTTTGGATTTTTCTGCATTTTCTGGAAGTTTCTCAGTGAAAAGCGACCAATAAATGTACGGAGGTGACGCAACTTGCATACGGTGTCGAAAATCATTCAAACCTGACATGAATGCCTATCATGTGCATGCCCACCCGATAGAAAAAGTTGGAGTCATTTCATGCATGTCCAAAAATAAACCATGTTTAACAGTTGTTCCGACAGGCGAGAAGGGTCTGCATGAGAGTACGGGGACATTTTGTGAAATTCCAGATCAATTTTTATAATTTATATTGAAAATAACTTAAATGGCCAATTCAAGGCATCATGCCAAGTTGTTTGAGTTTTTGACAATTCTTGCATATTCTAGAGTTTTCTTGTTGAAAAATCGCTGATAAATGGTCGGACGTGATACAACTTGCATATTGTGTCGAAATTCGTCCAAACCTGGCATGGATCCCTACCATGGACATGCTCACCTGCTGGCAAAACTTGGGGTCTTTTCATGCATGTCCGAAAATATACCATGTTCAATGGAGGGTGTTCAGGTAGGCCACATGAGTCCGTATGAGAGTAATTTTTTTGGCATCTTCAAATGATCCCAAATTTTATCCATGAGCTTATATGATCAATTCAAGGCACAAACCCAAGTTGTTTATGTTTTTGACAATTCCTGTATTCTTTGGAGTTTTCTCAGTGAAAATGATTGATAAATGGCCAGACATCACGCAACGTGCATAAGGTGTCATAATTCATTCAAACCAGACATGGATGGCTACCATTCGCATGCCCCTCTGCTAGTACAAATTGGTGTTATCCCAAGAATTTTCAAAACTAGACCATGTTTAACGAAAGATGTCAGTGTGAGCCCAAAGAAAACGTGTCCAAAACTAGACCATGTTCAACGGAAGTTTTGGTGGTTCTTCATATTTCTTTAAAAGTGTTCAAAATGTTGTTCGAAAAAAATTATTAACATTTTGAACTAACATATCTCCTTCAATTTTTCAAAATGTTCATGCTTTTAAAGAATGTTGTTCAAAATTTTTGAAAAATGTTCATGCTTTTATGCAAAATGATTTTTTTTCAAAATGTGTTCAAGTTGTTCAAAAAATGTTGGATTGTGAAACATTATCCAATTTTTAAAAATTCATTCAGAATTTTCAACAAAAGTTCAAAAAATTGAAAAAGGTGCCTGGATTTTACGTTTTTGTATTCTACCTTGGTGTTACTCCCTCCATTCGGTTTATTGGGTCCAAGAGCCAGCAAAACTCGTACTACCAATCTACAATGTTTATTATTCTCAACAAAAAATCTACCATGTTTATTAGGCTGCTGCATAGTTTCTAAAAAAAAGGCTGTTGCATTTAGCCACGTCACTTTATTTCCTTGATTCCAGCGTCTCTCCATGGAAGCTAGCGCATGGGGCTCTTTGATTGGATCAGGCAGTAGGCATTGCATGTACGGTTAGTTAATAGGCCTAATTAATAGCGGCAATTAGCTAAGAGATTTATTTCCAATTTCTCTGCCTGTGTAATTTTTTTGGTCTTCCAGTTTCGGCTAAATTCTTAAGGCTGTAGTACGTTCGTATTTATTAACACTAGTAAGCTTGCACGTGCAACGCACGTCTCGATCAATACTCTTTTCAGTGATATACACCTATTACAAATCACATTAATTTAAAGATCAAGCAAAATACTCATGAAACTTTAAAATAATAGCTACCATATACGACTCGCTATGATCATGTCAGTTGGTTTACAATGAGAAGTAGTGCCCAGAGGAGTAGGTCCATGGAGCACATATGGTCCAATAATGCTCGCGAAACAAACTACAAGCAGAAAATAAACGTAATTTGAATGAATATAAATTGGTAAATGGTATAGAACCACAAATAAAGGGAGCATACATATGGAGAAAATGGAACATAATATAGTGGACAATAATGCCCGACCATGTTATGTCATTTTTATAGTAACTTCAAACTTGCTTGTTAGATATCATCTATTCCAAGTCAATAATGCTTAAAATACATTGAAAGGGGGATGTAAAAGCCAAGCAATACAATTTGCTATTGCTCTACTAAAAAAATCAATTGTGCAACACTATCTTGTCTCCATTGAAATATCTTCACCAAGATTATGTCATCTGCTTCCTCTTCATCCAGATTCATAAAGAATTTCAATTGCTCATTTATTGACACTCAACATAGGAGATCAATAATACCCTGACAGTAAATCAATAAAGAGAAAAGCCACTTCACGAGCATGTCTCATATTGCCGTATATAATAGGAAAGGGGGTGTGAAAACCAAGCAGTACACTTTTGCTATTGCTCTACTAAAAAATATCAATTGTGCAACACTATCTTGTCTCCATTGAAATATCTTCACGAAGATTATGTTATCTGCCTGCTCCTCATCCAGATTCATACTGAATTTAAATTGCTCATTTGTCGACACTCAACATAGGAGATCAATAATACCTTGCAATAAAACACTAAAGAGAAAAGCCACTTCACAAGCATGTCTTATATTGCCATATATAATAGTACTTACTGCCCATGTAAGAAAATGACAACAACAAAAAACAACCAGGATTCTATTCATTATATGACATGGTACCATACTTTCCAAGGTAATTCATTAGCTAATTAATGAGCTGAAACTATAGATAGTGATTGAAATAAGATGTGCCCAGTACAGCAACCCAAGTACCCATGTAGCAATATTGACAACCAACAAAAAATGGTTACTAAAACCTGACAAATAAGGTAAATGTTCTTCAAGAATATTTAAATCACATACCGGCACCATTCCATTGAAGTAACTTTGGTCAACATCAATTTCCAAGTATATAACGCTCCAAGCCTAAAGAAAAAAGAAACACATATGGACATACCTGAATGATGGGTGCATGATAGTTGGTTAAATAAGTCAACCATTTCCGCCCAATAAAAAAATCATGACAATCTGCACTTATACAAATTAGACATAGAAGAAACACACCTGATTTGTTTTCCTCATATGAAACTGGGGCCCATCACAGAAATATAATAGTTCTATCTAGTTTTCCATAGTTACTTTGTATAGCTATTGTTTTTGGCACATGGCAACCTTGATGAGTGAAAGTGAAGAAACTTTTTTATATGTCTGATACAGTAGAAAATATAACTTGAGGTTATGTGCATTTCTTGACTCTCCTATATGTGCTATAAATCTTCATTGTTCCCCACTATGTCTCAAAAGTAGAAGCAGCCTCGAGTAAATGTCAACCTTCATTTGTTGTTACAAACAAAATAGAGACATAGCTCAAATATATTAAGTTAAATACCAATGTAAGAGACATCGCCCAGACTACAATGAATAATAAAGAGCTTGTCGTCAAAGATAAACGTGTGACGGAAGCAGCAAAAAAAATATATTGATGATCCTTCACCTTTTAAATTGCCTTACTCATACATTGCATCAGGAGTCCCGTGCAAGAACTCAACGAATTCAGACTTAGCTTTCAGATTAGTATAACGAAGGAAGTCATCCAGAACCTCGACTTGTAATTAATCAGCACCCGCCACATTGTATCATTTATTGAAGAAATGGAATGTGCCTCTAGGGGCACACTGGATACCAGGTGCCCATTATTTTTTATCTGAACAGGAAGTATCGTTGGGTTGCATAAGATTACAGAAAGTAATTAAGGTAAAACCTTTATTGTACTTTCTGAATCCTTTATACTCACATCTCCTGAAAGGATACTACCCAACGACGATTGAGTTGCAGTCCCATTTACATTTTGAGGACGACACAGTTGGATGAAAGAGAAATATAAAGATTATTTTGTTTCCTTACTGAAATTGATGAGAACTGTAAAGTTGAAATTGCAAGCGGTCTCAGCTATACAGCCACATAATACTGCAAAACTTTGCTATCATAACAGTAAGAAGAACAGAAGTGTGGTGAGCATGTGAAAAGCGGACGACTGATCCAGGGAGGATGTGGCTGGCGGCGGTTTACACCCGCGCTCATCCATAGAAATCAGAGATGACACCAGCAGTAATCGGGTCATGGCGTCCACTGATACTATGCAAAATCATTGAGTGCGTAGGGTCTGTTAGCCGCGTATTGCTGTCTGCGTGCAGCAAACAAATAATTTAACTGAAAATGTGATTAGGCCGAAACACAATTTACGCTCTCTAAAATTTTCGAGGGAAGAAATCACCTGAGATTTGGGGACAAAAGAAATTATCAACATAGACAAGTTAAATTAGACCTAGAAACTAAAAAACCCACTTGCATCATCTCAAGAACAGGGGATGGAGAAGTGAGAGCGAGAGTGCTGCATAGGACGCACAGAGGACGATCTCCTCACCTCGCCTCGCCTCGCGTCGGCAATGTTCTGAGAGGAGTCTGGTGGAGCCACTCGACGCCAGTCCAATCGATGAAGTCGACCAGATTCACCTGTCAGCGCGGCACCGATGCGGAGGCGACGGCCGCAGTAGGGGTGGCCGTGGTAGTAGAACATCGACAATAATGGTGGGCGTACATGCCGGGCGCCGACGTGAGGCGAGGTGGTGCGGGGAGGAGACGGCAGCTCCGGTGTGAGGCGAGGCAGCAAGGCGGCTGGGAGGTAGGCCGGGGCGGCAAGGTGGTGGTGTGGGATGGCGCGGAGGCGGTCAGAGGCGGCGCAGGTGCGAGGTGCTGCGGACTTGGCGGCGTGCGGAGAGGAGTGTTGGGAAGGGAGGTTCTGGCGCAGGAGGAAGGTTCCCTTCCCAGCGCTCTAATCGTGGTGATCGTGGGCGATGGCGCCGTTTTTCTCGATGCGAGGAGAGAAAGAAGGATCTGGGAGGCACGATTCAGATGGAATCGGCCCGAAAATTAGGGAGCTGCGAGCGGAATCGAGGGCGCGGTTGTTTCCCTCGTGCGGCGTGGAAACGGCAGAGTTTTCGTTCGCCCTGAACATGTTCTCTTGTTTAATAGTAGTGTAGAAACACTAGTCAGCTCGATTGGTGGGCTACTTATTTTGTGACTTTTTACATCTCCCGTCGCGCTCCCTATAGCGGTCACCAAATGGGCCGGCCCAGTAGAGGGTGCCTCACAGCGTATATGTTCAGGACTATTTATTAGCCAAAAAAATGTATGTGTTCAGGATGTATTTTAAAGAAAGACAATCCTACCCTTTACTACGAAGGGGAATCAAGAAATCTCATGCGTTGATGTGTTAGGGGGGTTGTAACGAAGCAGAAGTGTTATTATACTAGTAAGAATTAGTTGAGTACTATACCCTTTGCTTAAGATCTGCAACATCAGAGTCTGATTTGTGCTGCTGTGCAGGTTTGTGCTCCAACTCCGCTGAACCTGTCCTCCTCGAAATCTGAAAACCAAAAGTATATAAATGAATCGGATTTTGAGATGCACTGGAACTGGTCTCCACTTCAAGTAACTACCTCAATATCTAGCTCTTGTCTAACATGAGTAAGATATTATGAACTTCTGTTATAACACACTGAACAAGAGAATACAATGAAAAGGACAGGTTAGTAACACTTTTAGAAAACGTCTGAAATAATTAATTTATTAAACAACGAACCCATGCACGGTGTGATAATTTCACAAAATATAATAGCGATAGATCGATGAGATGTTTGGTTAACAGCAATATTCCTTAAAAACACAGTGGTGCACCTCACTCATTAGTCCTACACTACTTAGTTGCTACGCGGAGACATACTCCCATTCTCCATGCATTCACGGACGAAATGATACTGAATATGCTGGCTCAAAACAACTTCATAAGTTGTACAATAAACAGGATGTCCCGTGCGTGCAGCTTGTCTGGTCGACGTACTACTCGGACTCTGTACCGCATGCGACTGATCCATGCGGTTCGTTCTAGTGGCGCGATGTCCTACAGCTATCTGATATACACCGGGGTGACCTCTATCAAGATTGGTGATGGATCCACAGTGTTGTTTTGGAAGGATATATGGCACTCTGCAATCCTCTCGACATCCCATCCAAGAGCCTTTTCCTTCGCAAAATGGAAAATCGGTCAGTCAAAAAACTCCTCACTGCAAATGCTCTCGTTGACATATTTCATCTACCACTTTCGGTGCAGGCGCGTGAGGTCAGGCAGCTGCAGTCCTTGACTGCACCCATCGACCCCGGATGCAACATCAGTGATGGATCCACGGTGGGATCTGTGGCACTCTGCAATCCTCTCCACATCCCATCCAAGAGCCTTTTCCTTCGCAAAATGGAAGATCTATCAGTCAAAAAACTCCTCACTACAAATTCTCTCGGTGACATATTTCATCTACCACTTTCGGTGCAGGCGCGTGAGGTCAGGCTGCTGCAGTCCTTGACTGCACCCATCGACCCTGGATGCAACATCAGTGACGCATGGGTGTGCGTATGGGGATCCCCCCTGTTTAAATCGTCACAGTACTATACCTTCTGCTTCAAGGAATTGACGGTTGATGACTCATTCTCCTGGATTTGGAAGTCCAAATGCACAAATAAGTGGAAATTCTTTGCCTGGCTGATGCTGACAGACCGTATAAATACCAGGAATATGTTGTGTAGGCGACACTATGTACTGTCTGGCAACGTATACACCTGCATGCTCTGCCGTGGAGCACCGGAGGAAACCCTAAACCACCTGTTCTTCAAGTGCCCTTTCAGTGTGGCATGTTGGGCCACCTTGGGAATTCACTAGTCTTACGTGGACTGCAGGTTTCAAATGCTACGTGATGCCAAAAATAATTGGGAATGGCAGATGTTTATGGAGGTTTTCATCGTCGCTGCGTGGGGGATTTGGAAGGAGAGAAACAACAAATGCTTCAGGAATGTGACTTCTTCTCATGCCTCCTGGAACGCCAGATTTGCGCAGGACTTCTCCATGATGATTCATAGGGTGAAGGAGGGGCCGGCCCCCTTCATTACATCTTTAGTCGCCTCTATATAGAAGAAATGTAAACATAGATCTCCTTCTTGTAACTAACTCTTGTTGCCAATTGGACTTGTAGCGCCCCCCCCCCCCCCCCCCGTGGATCCATGCGGTTCGTTCTAGTGCCGCAATGTCCTACAGCTATCTGATATACACCGGGGTGACCTCTATCAAGATTGGTGATGGATCCACAGTGTTGTTCTGGAAGGATATGTGGCACTCTGCAATCCTCTCGACATCCCATCCAAGAGCCTTTTCCTTCGCAAAATGGAAAATTTGTCAGTCAAAAAACTCCTCACTGCAAATGCTCTCGTTGACATATTTCATCTACCACTTTCGGTGCAGGCGCGTGAGGTCACGCAGCTGCAGTCCTTGACTGCACCCATCGACCCCGGATGCAACATCAGTGATGGATCCACGGTGGGATCTGTGGCACTCTGCAATCCTCTCCACATCCCATCCAAGAGCCTTTTCCTTCGCAAAATGGAAGATATGTCAGTCAAAAAACTCCTCACTACAAATTCTCTCTGTGACATATTTCATCTACCACTTTCGGTGCAGGCGCGTGAGGTCAGGCAGCTGCAGTCCTTGACTGCACCCATCGACCCCGGATGCAACATCAGTGACGCATGGGTGTGCGTATGGGGATCCCCATTGTTTAAATCGTCACAATACTATACCTTCTGCTTCAGGGAATTGACGGTTGACGACTCATTCGCCTGGATTTGGAAGTCCAAATGCACAAATAAGTGGAAATTCTTTGCCTGGCTGATGCTGACAGACCGTATAAATACCAGGAATATGTTGCGTAGGCGACACTATGTACTGTCTGGCAACGTATACACCTGCATGCTCTGCCGTGGAGCAACGGAGGAAACCCTAAACCACCTGTTCTTCAAGTGCCCTTTCAGTGTGGCGTGCTGGGCTACCTTGGGAATTCACTAGTCTTACGTGGACTGCAGGTTTCAAATGCTATATGATGCCAAAAATAATTGGGAATGGCTGATGTTTATGGAGGTTTTCATCATCGCTGTGTGGGGGATTTGGAAGGAGAGAAACAACAAATGCTTCAGGAATGTGACTTCTTCTCATGCCTCCTGGAACGCCAGATTTGTGCAGGACTTCTCCATGATTGTTCATAGGGTGAAGGAGGGGCTGCCCCCCCATGACTTCTCCAATTGGACTTGTAGCCCCCCCCCCGGCCCCCTCCTCTTGTATGTATCTAACCCTCCCCGCCTTTAACTCTTTCACAGTTTGTTTTTAACTAAAAGTGACAGTGGGACCTTAAAAATAAGAGTCAACACTACTAGAAAAACGGCTATAGGTAATATCACTATTAGTGGCGCACCAGAGAAGTGGTGCGCCACTAATATATAGCAGTGGCGCACCACAAACAGGTGCTCCACTAATAGTGACATTACTAGTGGCGCACCAGGTGTGCTGTGCGCCACTACTATTTTTTTGAACAGTAACCAGCCATGCCCAGGCTTACCAGTGGCGCACCAGGACAAGGTGCGCCACTACTATTTTTGATAGTAGTGGCGCACCTTGCCCTGGTGCGCCACTACTATTTTTTTTGAACAGTAGCCAGCCATGCCCAGGATTACCAGTGGCGCACCAGGCCAAGGTGCGCCACTACTATTTTTGATAGTAGTGGCGCACCTTGCCCTGGTGCGCCACTGGTAAAGCTGGGCATGGTGGTCCAAAAAAAAACATAGCAGTGGCGCACCCCTTCACTGGTGCGCCACTAGTATTGCTGGCTACTAGTGGCGCACCACTGAAGGGGTGCGCCACTGGTAACCTGGGAGCAGTAGCTATAATTAGGCAGCCACACCTACCACACACTCACTTTCCCCCCTCCACCAAAACAGATTTGGTCTTCTTGCTCCTCCTCCTCACCTCATTTGCACCATAGATTCACCCAAATTAAGTGGTCAAATTTCCTTTTTTTGATAGGTAAGTAAGGGGAAAGCTTTCTTTATGTTCTAGATCTACTTTTCTCTCCGTCTCCAACAACGTACACACTTTTTATGGCCTAGAGATCTACGTATGTTTGTGGTGTTGCATATGTTTGTGTTTGCAGGTACCGGTATTTGAAATACGATAGTTGCCAATATTTTGCTGGAATGTTGATTCATTTCCGTTTCGGCGAGAATTTGGCACTATATGCATTCTTTTTGGTCCTATTTTTAGGCAAAGTCATGCCAAATTTTTTTTTGTTCTAAAATATCATTTTGCTCTACCCCGCAGGCGACCATGGTCCGCACGATGACCGAAGGCATCGTAAATAGGTTTTTGAGCTCCGCGAAGGCCGAGATGCTTCAAAAGAACGAGACGGAGATAAGATGTCCGTGTCGAAGATGCAAGCTGAAGAGCCTTATTGCGGACCCGGATTCCGGGCAGGTGCGGGACCACTTGCTCTTGCGTGGTTTCATGGATGGCTATCGGTGGCAAGGTGATGAAGATGACTATGAAGTCATCCATGGGGGCCGGGCAAGCAGAAAAAAGGAAGGGCAGCAAGACAATAGCGGCGAGGGCGGGCGAGAAGACGAAGAATCTCCAGGACATGATCACGAAGTAGATGCAGGACACGGTCATCATGTAGAAGATGCCGGACATGATGATGAGGAAGATCAAGACGAAGGGCATCATCATGAAGATGAAGATGCCGGAGCAGACGACGATGGACCATCGATGGGCTGGGTGCATGACCCTCATATTCAAGAGCTGCTTCGCAAGCAGACGGGTAACGCAAGAGCTGCCGCCCGAGAGAAAGCCAAGCTGGATCAACTGGAGACAGACGCGGTTACTCCATTGTATGAAGGATGCAGGCCCGAGGATACCCGCCTGAAAGTAACGCTCATGGCTCTGGAGATGAAGGTAAAACACAAAATGACGGACGCATGCTTCGACGAGAACATGTCATTCTGGCACGAACGTCTTCCGAAGGGGAACAAGTGCCCGACCAGTTTGGAGGAGGCGAAGAAAATCGTGTGTCCTCTGGATTTACCGCACGTGAAATACCATGTCTGCATGAACAATTGCATCATTTATCGGGGCGAGCACGCGGAGTCTACCATATGTCCGGTGTGCGGCATCACTCGATACAAGAAGAGGAAGAAAGCTCCTCGAAAAGTGGTGTGGTACTTTCCGATCACTCCTCGTCTGCAGCGGTATTTCGCGGATCCTAAGGTAGCAAAGCTCCTGCGTTGGCACGCGGATAGGGAGGAGAAGAAGCGAGAAGATGACGCAAATGATCCGGAGATAGATAAAAAAGACAAGATGCTGAGTCACCCTAAGGATGCGAGCCAGTGGCAAGCGTTGAATTTTGAATACCCAGAATTTGGGAAGGATCCAAGGAACATCGTGCTCGGCGCGAGCACCGATGGAGTCAATCCGTTTGGCAGCCAGAGAAGCACACATAGCACCTGGCCTGTGTTTGTGTGGATGTACAACCTTCCCCCCTGGTTGTGCATGAAGAGGAAGTACATTCACATGAGTATGCTAATTGAAGGGCCGAAACAACCAGGGAACGACATCAATCTGTATCTGGGGCTGCTGAAGGAGGAGCTAGACACGCTGTGGAAAACGCCAGCCAATACGTGGGACGCCGCAGAGAAAGAATATTTCCCTATGAGAGCCGCACTGCTCACGACGGTGCACGACTATCTCGGTTACGGATATCTCGCGGGGCAGGTAGTCCATGGATTTTCTGGATGCGTACGGTGCATGGATGACACAACGTATCGCCAGCTAGATAGAGATCCCGGGTCTTCGAAAACCGTGTTCATGGGACATCGAAGGTGGCTTCGCGACGATGACGCATGGAGAAAACGCAAGGATCTGTTCGATGGTGAAACCGAACCCCAAAGACCCCCACGTACGAGGAGCGGCGAGGAAATAGACGAGCTGTTGAAAAATTGGAAAGAGTGCCCACCGCCGGGAAAGAAGCGAAAGGCGCCAGAGCCGCTGCTGAAGGTATGGAAAACGAGGTCTGTTTTCTGGGACTTGCCGTACTGGAAGATCCTCCGTGTGCCTCACAGCCTTGATGTCATGCATATCACGAAGAACGTGTGCGAGAGTCTGCTTGGTACCCTGCTCAACATGCCAGAGAGGACCAAAGATGGGCCGAAAGCAAGGGCAGACTTGCAAAAAATGGGCATCAGGGAGGAGCTCTGGCGCCCTAATGATGATGATGATGATGATGATGATGATGATGATGAGGCGAAGGACACGGAAAGTCATCGCAAAGGCAAAAAGGCCAAGAAGATCGAATATGACTACCCTCCCGCGTGCTTCACTCTAAGTCAGAAGGAGATCGAGCAGTTTTTCACCTGCCTCGTAGGAGTAAAACTTCCTTACGGTTACGCAGGGAAGATAAGCAGATACCTAGACTCAGCCAAGCAGAAGTTCAGCGGGATGAAGTCTCACGACTGTCACGTGCTGATGACGCAGATACTTCCAGTTGCAATCCGTGGGATCATGGACGCGCACGTCCGTGACACGCTATTTGGCCTATGCAACTTTTTCGACGTCATCTCTCGGAAGTCGGTTGGCGTGAGGCAACTCAGAAGGCTACAGGAAGAGATCGTGGTGATACTATGTGAGCTTGAGATGTACTTCCCGCCCGCATTCTTCGACGTTATGGTGCATCTGCTGGTCCATATAGTGGAGGATATCATCCAACTCGGGCCGACGTTCCTGCACAGCATGATGCCGTTCGAAAGGATGAATGGTGTCATCAAAGGATACGTTCGCAACATGTCACGTCCAGAGGGAAGCATAGCCAGGGGCTTTCTGACCGAAGAGTGCATCTCGTACTGCACGAATTATCTAGGCATCGAGAACCCCGTTGGTCTGCCCGTCAACAGGCACCTCGGCAGGCTCGCTGGATGGGGTCACCGCGAGGGTCGCCGCGAAATGCATGTCGACTTCATGGGTCGACTCGCCGACTTTGAAAGAGCAAACCTAGTCGCGCTACAACACATAGACGTGGTCGATCCTTGGGTGGTAGAGCACAAAATCTTTATTGAGAAGACGTACAATGACCGAGGCCAACAGAGGACGGAGGGAGCTATAATCAAAGAGCACAACTCATGTTTCACGCGTTGGTTCAAGGAGAAGCTTCTGTCGTACCCTTTACATGAGGATTCTTCCGCGGAAGAAAAACTCATATTCGCCTTGTCACAGGGCGCCGAGCACAACCTGATGACCTATGAGGCGTACGATATCAACGGCTACACATTCTACACCGAGGAAAAGGACATGAAGAGCGATTATCAGAACTCCGGGGTAACGATGGAATCCTACACCGGTAACGACAAGGACAGATACTACGGAAGGATCGAGGAGATCTGGGAGCTGAGCTACGCTGGAGAGAAGGTCCCGATGTTCCGTGTCAGATGGGCCAAGAGCGTCCTAAAAGAAGACCGGTATTTCACCACCATGGTTATACCCGAAGCCAAATCCAAGACCGCGGGCGCAAACGTCACCGCGAAAAATGAGCCATGGGTACTGGCTTCCAAAGTGGACCAATGTTTCTTCATTACCGACCCGCCAAAGCCCAGTCGTGTTGTCGTGAGGAGAGGCAAAAGGAACATCATCGGAATGGATGGAGTCGCCAATGAGCAAGACTTTGACAAGTACGGTGACCCGAAGATGGAAGATGACGACGACGATGAAGTACCATACACCACAAGAAGAAGCAGGACCACCCTACCTAAAGGACGTCCGTTCAAGAGAAGATCAATTCAAGGGGTTCCGGGGCTAAATTATTCAACCGCGAGGAAGAAGGGCAAGAAGATTGTGAAAAGATAGCTAAGATTGAATCACGACGTGTCGGCCGCGTGTGTGTGTATCAGTGGCAAGCTCAATTATTACATGCAACTAAATTATTACATGTATCACTTGATTTCAACCATGTCATCTAATTCTAAATCTTTGCACAATGGTTTTATCACTCCATTTGCATTTTCCTATTCTTTTATCTCAAATCTTAAATTATCACAATGATTCAAATCTTAAATCTAAACACATAAGCCCACGTATATTGTCCTAAAAGATGTAAATATATTTAATAGGAAATATTCAAATACATTAAAATGTATGTTGTTTAACAATATTTACATTCAAATGTATGTTGTTTAACAATATTTACATTCAAATACATTCAAATATTCAAATACATTCAAATATATTTAATAGAAAACTAAAAAAGAACTGACAAAAACAGTAAAGAAAAAACACAGAAAAAGGTAAAAAAATGTTTAAAGACCGGACTAGTGCAACCAATAGACATATATACATCAAAAACATTTTTTTAAAAGATTGAAAAAAATGGGGCCGCCAGGATTCGAACCCTGGCTGGCTGGGTTATGCATCAAGGGTCCAACCACTAGGCCATGGCAGTAGTTCTGTCCATAACACAGACGCGGGCAGTTTTAACCTATTACTACGAGTAATAATGGCGCACTACCAGAGATACGCCATTGAAATGCTCTGTTTATGGCGCACCTGCGAGGGGTGCGCCATTGTTAGCGCTGCCCCACCCGACTCCTTTCTTCTTCTTCTTCAAAGAAAAAAATCCCCCAGACGAGTACGTGCTAGCTGTTCCCAAATCCCACCAGCGCCGCCACAAGCCGCCGGTCGCCGGTCGCCGCTCCCCCGGATCCCGCCGTCGGCGCCCTCTCGCCTCCTCCGTAGTGCACGCATCCTCCGACGCCGCCCCCTCGCTTCCTCCGTAGTGCACGCATCCTCCGCCGGACGCCGCCCCACCTCCCCCGTGGCGCAGAGCATCCAGGCGGGACGCCGACGCCCTCCCTCTTCCTCGACGCTCATGTCCTCGCCACCGCCCTCCTAGACGCCCCCTCCTCGCCAACGACCCGAATCGGCCTCCTCTCCAACGCTGGCCCCCGCGGATCTGCATCTGCCTCGTCGCCGGACGGTGAGCTCCTCTTCTACTCTACTGTTGTGTCATGGATGGGTGATTGTGCTGATGCTAGCTAGTGGCTGCTGTTCTCGGAAATTTGTTGAACTCATCTCTGAAGCTAATTGCAAACTAGCTAGTGGTTCAGACCGAGAAGGACTAATTGCAAACTAGTACAATTCACTAAACCAGTTGGTATAGTTCCTGTAATGCTGTTATTATAAAGATAAAGGTACTTCAAGCTGGTGAAGTTCCCCACCATATCTGGCAGCATTCCTGTCATATTGTTGTCATTTGAGCGCAAGCTCTCCAATTTGCTGGACGAACATTGTGGCAGTTTCATCATGAAGTCTGTCAGGTTCGCAAACGCAAGACTCCCATCGAGGTCTAGGCTATCTAGATCACATAGATTTTTCAAGTCCGCCGTCATTGTGGCTGAATTACCGTTGTCGTTAAATCCCAGCCACTGGAGGGAAATCATACCTCCTAGTGTATCAGGGAATGGACCATAAAGATATGTTGAAGCGAGTAGTAGCTCCTTGATGCTTGTTAGGTTCCAGAACCAACATGTTTCAATTCGATGGCCTAAATAGTTTCTGGAGAGATGAAGCTGCTCTAGTTTTGTAAGGTTTACGTGCGTAAGCGACTGGTTTGCATTTGGAAGTGAGCAATTGACAAGAATAAGGGCCTTCAGAGATGGGATTGTGTTGGCCATGAGAAAAACATCCGCGCTGCTGAGATTTATGTCACTCATGTCAACAAATTCCAAGAAATGATGGGTCATGGAACCTCGGTATCTCTCTGATATCCATAGAGGGAGACACACAAAGTACCATTTTAACTTATATATGTTGATTGAATTGAAATGATTACAACTGAATATGGCCTGAATCTTTGAATATAATTGCCAATGTTTAGAGCCAGATTAATTAAATAGGATCCATTTGAAATTAGCGGATTAGTTGTTGTCAGTTGCACTGTAATTACATACAATGTGGCATAGGACATTTTGGCTATAAAAGGAGGGGGCTCCATATGTAAGACTTAGTTATTTTTAGTTCAGTTTAGTGTTGCTTGTGAAACTAGTGCATTTATCTTCTTTTCAGTTGGCTAAACCAGCAGATTAAGCTCTACTTGTAACCCTAGACAATCCTAAATCTATATGTATGCAATTCTGAGATTGCTTGTTAGCTTGTTCTACTGGGTTCTTCCATCTCTTGCATGAACATACTCTAATATTTAGGCCATCATGGTTTTGGGAAAAGGCTGATAACATCTCAGGGGTTGGTTCAACGGTTGCTTGGCTAATCAGTCCTCTTGGAAAGTAGCCTGGATCATAATGATCACCTCCAAAAATCGAAGGTATCTATCTCATTGAAAGGCCAGGCCACTCTAGTGGTATATCAGTAGGTATTTGTGATTAGTTAGCCTTCGGTCATTCTAGTGGTAAAAGAGCAATAGGTGATTCTACTGCTATTACTCGGGTCTAGTTATTTTTCTTATTTCTGTGGTTGAACAGTGGAAAAAACGAAATTGACATGTAAATATTGTACTTGTTATCTCTTAATTCAGTACTGTGCTTGTTATCTCTTAATATAAGATCTGAAGAAAACTGTACAGTGAAAGCATGTAAATATTGTTTGATGCTTCTCTGCAATGACAAGTAGTTTTTGAATTATACTGATGGAAATTGACATGTACTGTGTATTGTTTTGAATTTCAATGACAAGCATGGAAATTGACATTGGCAAGTAGCAAATCTAAAGTATGTATTGATGGAAATTTACAAGTAGCAATGTGAAGTAGCTTTTAAATTTCTCTGATGGAAATTGACATGTACTGTGCATAACAACCAAATCCTGTATATGTACTGTGAATAACAACCACTTTTTTTTGCATATGCTTCTGTTCACCAAAAGAGTGATGGGCTTGCTGCTCTGTTGTGCCTATGTGTAGGCCTTTTTTGTCCATATGAAAGCAGAGGACCATATGGTCTGTGGCCTTTTCATCCATATGAAAGTAGAGGCACATTGTGGTGCTAGTTTGCTGGGTTTTGTCTCCGACCATCGTGTCGTGATGATTTTGCAGGTACCCCGGGAGGCCCTTGAGTTTGCCGGAATGTCGATTAACTTCCGTTCCGGCAAGTTCGGGTACTCCATATGTCCTATTTTCAGCAAAGGTCATGCTGAAATTTTCCGTGAATTTTAGCATGACTTTGCTAAAAATAGGACATATGGGGTACTTGCGACTAATGCATGGGCCGGGGTATCTTAGTACTTAATTAAGTAGGATCAAGAATTAAGTAGGACTAGTTCTGAATAGCTTCTATCAACGGCACTCTAAATGATAAAACCGTAGCTTTTAGGATGCCTCGGTGTCGACAAACCCTAAGTGATGAGACCATGATAATTCCTCACAAACCCTAAATGATGAGATCTTGTTCCTTGACAATAACCAACTTTTTGACCAAACTTTTTTCCTATTTAGAGCGAACATGGCCGACAACGATGAGGCCGGCGGTTCGGGCGGCAAGCCATTCTGGGAGCTGTCCCAGGAGATGGAGGAATACCCTCACCGCTATGAGGACGCCGCGGAAGACACCGATCCCGACTACACAACCCCTAGTGGCGTCGGGGATGACACCACTGATGGTGCCGCCGGGGATGCCACCACTGATGATGGCAGCGAACGCACAGATGGCAGCCAACCGAAGAGGCAACGGAAGGACCGGCGCCCGAACGTGCTCGGCACCGTCAAGGAGGAATTTACTGAAGTGTCCTCCAGTGGGCATCCAACGGCGCCCAAAGAATTAGTCAGTGGGTACGCGGGACAACTCGGGTGCATTGTCCGGAGCACCGTCACGATCAACACCGAGAACCTAAGGCATCGTGAACGAGGGAATTTGCGGATCCTCCTCTTCACGAAGCTGCACGAACGATACAAGTTCCCCGGTGACTTCGCAAACACACGCCTCTCAGGGAATAAAGTGAACAGTGCCGCCCTCACGAAGATGAGCACGGCCCTGGCTTCTTGGAGAGCCCGGGTGAAGAAAATGATTGAAAGAGGTGATAGTTATGAGAAGATCAAGGAGAAAAATCCTTCGATCAGCAAAGCTGACTACCTGGAGTTCAAGACCAAGTGCGAGAGCAACGCATCCGTGGAATCAAGTCAGTGGGGGAAAGAAATGCGGGAATTGAACTTAGGGGTCCACAAACTCGGTCCCGGCGGTTACAGAGTGGCGGAACCTAAATGGGACAAGGAGGACGCGGAGCGTGTCGAGCAAGGCCTACCGCCCCTCTTCGATAAATACCGCCATGAAAAGCAGACCAGGAACTATATCAGAGCCCGGTACAAGGAGGACCCGGTAACAAAGGAGCTTACCACGGATCCGAAGGTGAAGGCGCTTGAGCTTGTTCTGGTAAGGAATACACCCCCGCGTAATTAGCTCCATATGGTTGCATTCTAATTAATGAAGCCAAATTTCTAAATGGTTCACGTTCCTTCCGCAGGAAACTGAAAGCAGTAGCGCGGGGTCTCAGAGCTCCCCGTCTGCCCCTTGGGACACCACTTTAAATAGGGCGTTGAATGTAATGAAACAGAAGGATAAGTTAACTAAGCCGACGTCAGCTGGTCGTGTGGCCGGCGAAGGCTTGTCCACGAAATGGTCGGAATACTATAAGACTGGGCGAAAGGAGAGAAAGACCAGCTTAAAGAACTCAAGGCAAAAGTGGCGCAGATTCCTCAGATAGTCGAAGAGCAAGTGCGAGACCAACTGGGAGCGACGATCACCGCCATTATGCCTACCTTGGTTGAGGGGCTGCGGGGGTGGTTTGTGGGCGGCCAACAGGGGCCGCCCCCTATTCCCAGCTTGACGGGCAGCAACTCGCACAACGCGCCGGCAGTGGTGTCTCCGGCGGAGGCGTCATTGGTGTCTCCGGTGCCGGCGCCGGCATTGGAGCTTGATGCACCCGGGTGTGGGAAGAATACGCCGGCCGGCACCTCGGCAGCAAGCGGCCCCTCCGTCACTTGCACGCCCGCCGTTGGCGGTGCCTCGACATTAGCCGAGCTCGACGCCATCACGGTAACTAAGCCTCGGCCGATGACTTCATCTCCTTGCCTTTGACTGGGCATCCCTGACGCCCTACATGTTTTCGCAGGGCGCCGCCAACGAAGTTCCATGCACTCTCCTGCACTTCGTGGACGGCAAGTTGATCGATGTCGCCAAGGCCAAAATCGTTGAACCGGGCAACCGCGTGTTCCACCATAATCCGATGCCACCCACCGTGTATAGGGTTCAACTGGTTCGGGTGCTGCGGGGCTGCGACGACTTGTTACCTCCGTATCGACCCCATGGGGCCGACGAAGAGGATGTGATGACCCTCGGCGCCTGCTTCAACTGGCCATTGCTTTGGCCGAAGAGCCAGATTCGTTTGGGGGCGGGGGTCACCACCCCACAGACAACACCGCCAGTCCTGCCGGCGCCAAGCCATGGCAAGACCGCCGCAACGCTACCGCCGTCAGTTGATCCGGGCATGCATATGGCACAGGATCCGGACGTCGATGACGGTACATTTGTCAACGTCGATGACTACTTCAACGAACATGGTGGGTACGGTGACGAATTCTTGGCGCCTCCTTCTCAAGAACCCAACCCTGCAAAAGTCGATCGCGATCTAGCTGGTACCGCGGAGAAACCCAATTGCAACAGGCGTCGTCTGTTCGGTTCTCAGGAGACGCCTCCAGCTGCCGCCTTCACCGAGACTCAAACAGCCGAGGTGGGAAATATTATCAGCCCCACCACACTCAAGAAGGTGGTCTCTGAGCAGACCTCGATCCCATTACATCAGCAGAAGCCAAAGAAGGGACGGAAAAGAAAAACTAACAAGGGTGCGAGCCAGCCGGCACCGAGTACGATCCGTGCTCAGGACGGGCCACCAATACCTAAGGATATCATGAGGGCGGTGCATGTGGCGGGTAGGCCGATGCTACCGGCTAATCTGCTCAAGGCTGCAACCGGTGCTATGCGGAGTCTGCATGACAGTGTTCTTTCTATGGAGAAGCGGCGTCTCTCCGAGAAAGATGACTCATACCCGGTTTTCGTGGCCAAGGTGCCAGAGGGCAAGGGCTTTGTCGATGGCACCATCGGGAGTATGATCGTCCTGCGGTTTGATGACATCTTCGCTATGTTTAACCTTCATCCGCTGCACTACACCTTCATTCGGCTATTTTCGCTCAATATGGAGATGCAGATCATTAGAGACAAGACCCCGGACATCGTGATAGTCGACCCCTTCTACATGCGTGCCAAGCACTTGGACAGCGCTGGGGACCGGCAAATCGCGAGTTCATACCTCGAAGGCGTCATTATGGCGAACAAAGATAAGGATACCTTCCTCGTGCCTTACTTTCCCGAGTAAGTCATCCCCTCACCGCCCCGTAACATATGATTTCTTAGATTTCGATCGTTCTTTTTTTTTCCTAACATTCCGTGTTTTGTGCAGTGACACACGTTGCACACTCATCCTCTTAAGCCCGAAATATTCCACGGCCACGTATTTCGACTCGGACCGTCAGTCGAAGAAAGACTACACAAATATCAAGAAAGTTCTTGATGATGCTCTCCCCGGCTACGCCAAATCTGGAGGCACCTTCAGGAAGGAAATGTGTAGGTACGGCAAGCACGTGTTCACCCACGTAACGACGTTCCCCTGCGTTAAGCAGCCGCCTAGCAGTCAGAAGGATGCCTACTACGCCCTCCATCACATGCGGGCGATCGTACGGGACCATAATCACCTTATGCTACCAAAGGGTCTCCAAGATTGGGCCGCACGCTTGTCGGCAATCCAGGACATGGACATCAGACAAGAATTCTTTCGCATCCAGTCGGAGTTTGCGGAAATCATCTGTCAAGATGTACTTCGTACCTCGGGGCAGTTCCACCTCAAATATCAACCGTCCAACAGGGAAATAGAAACAACGCTACAAATGCAGGCTGACAACTACCGCACATTCATGACGCCGACGGATGACGGCGGCTTCATCCACGCTCCGGTCCCTGAGTCGAGTCGAAGAAAGTATTGATGGTATATAGTTCTGAAATGTCGATTAGCTCGTGTTGTAATTAAACTTTAATGAACTTGTATGTCTCTTTAGTTTGGAGAGTCGTTCAACTTATATGTAATCGATGCTATTTATTAGTAGGACCATGAACCGTGCTATTAATGTGTTGCTTTTCTCTTCCGATCCTTTTGTTGCATACTTATATATTATCTGTGAATTGCTACTAACGTTTTGTTTGTCTAGTGCATAGAGATGCCGTCGTATGTCGTGTACAAGGGTAGGGTTCCCGGAGTCTATGACGACTGGGAGGAGTGTCGGAGACAGGTTCATCGTTTCAGCGGTAACAGTTACAAAGGGTACACCACTAGGGCGGAGGCGGAAGCTAGATACGAGAGCTATCTAGAGGGAGAGAGGAGGGAGCGGAGGAGGAACCGGATGAAGACTAGTTTCATCGCGATGATGCTCATCGTGACCGCAGCTCTCTTCTATGTGATGGTAGTTTAGATGATATCAACTTTGTAATGTGACGACAAACTCGCTACTCGGTCTCGAGACCTAAACTTGTCTAATATTTGAACTTTGTTCGCTATTTCGAATTCGGAGACTGCTAATGTGATGATTTGTATTATGTGCTGTTTATATTCTGTGATGTATTGTATTTTGTAACCTGTGCAAATACCAGAAATGCAAAAAAAAAATCCTAGAATTAATAGTAGTGGCGCACCATATTGCACATTAGTGGCGCACCCAGTTAAATAACAGTGGCGCACCCATATGGCACTACTAGAAAAAGGGCTATCCGTAATATCACTATTAGTGGCGCACCATGGATGTGGTGCGCCACTGCTATATAGCAGTGGCGCACCATAAGCAGGTGCGCCATTACTATTTTCTTACTAGTGGCGCACCTGGTGTGTGGTGCGCCACTAGTAAGTTTGTTCTGTGAAAAAAAAATTTGAAAAAAAAAATTCTGAAAAAATATCAGTGGCGCACCCTTATACTTAGTAGTGGCGCACCAGCAGGCCACCCCTATACATTATCAATGGCGCACCAGGGGGGATATCAATGGCGCACCAGGTGGTGCGCCACTGATATCTGGATTAGTAATGGCGCACCTCCGGTGCGCCACTAATACACATTACTAGTGGCGTGGTAATAGTGGCGCACCAGAGGTGCGCCACTAATACCCAAAAGTGGTGCGCCACTAATGAGCTTTTTTCTAGTAGTGCAATTACAGCACAGGTGCCTAAACTAGGCAAAAAAAGTCAGTTTGGTGCTAAAACTTATGGCATACATTGAATTGGTGACAGAACTTAGTTTAGCCGTGCATGTACGGTGCTAATCACGTTTTGTATACGCACAACATGCTGCCGAGGCGCGCCAACATGTCGTGGCCCCAATGTCAGTGACCAGGAGGCAGGTGTGTGGCCTGATTTTTTTACGAAAAACACCCTCATATTCTTATTTTTCTCACAAAAAGCCCCTAAGTTTTGTCACTGTGACAATTACCGCTAGTCCAGACACGCTAGCCAGCACACCACTGTGACAATTACTTGCTGTACAAGTGGGATTTCTACCCCTAATGACATATAGACAAGCACGCATATAGGGCTTAACTGGGCTGCAGTCACCGCGGGCCATTTTCACATGTTAGTTTTTTTTATTTTTTCATATCATTTGTAAAACATACGTAAATTAAAAAGATTATACATACAAATAAATTAACTTGTTTAGAATAATGTTCTTGTAGTTATAAAAAATATATTTAAAACAATTTTCATGTAATTTTAAAAATGTATTCTTATTTAACATAATGATCATGTAATTTGAAATATATAATTATTTAAAATAATGTTCATGAAATTCTAAAAATATTAATATTTAAAATTACCTCCACGTAATTATAAAAAATGTCCTTATGTAAAAGAAAGTCAATATTATTCTATTAGATATTCAAGTATTATTTTAAAAAAAATATAGTTAAACTAATTTTTTAAATTATAGTAATTTTCGTAAATTATTAAAATATTCATTTATTATTAATGTAAGCCGAAAAATATTCATGCATTTTTGGGCTGTATTCACGCATTCAGATAAATATTCATTTACTCACTTTACGAGAAATATTATTATGTAAACTACTGTTCATGTAATTCTAAAAGATATTCAAGCGTTATTTTTAAAACAATTATATAATTTAAATAGTAAATGCTGTATGAATTATAGTCGTATTTATGAATTAAAAACACTATCATGGTAAAAATGGGCCGCAGTCACTGTTGCCATTTAAACCGCATTTGGGTAATTAGGTTTTTTTAGACAAATACGGGTCACTAGATGTAGCTATCCCATTTTCTCAAAAAAAAAAGATGTTGCTATCCAATAAGTGACATGGCCGTGTGGGTAGCAACTTCGGCTTGTTAGGATGAGCTAGCTGTTCGAACCCCTGACTTTTTCATGTTAGTTTCATTTTTGTACTGTTTCCCGACGGGTGGGCCTCATTGTTTTTTAAGGAAAAAAAACAATGGGCTCTTTTGTGATGAAAAAATTCAGGGTGGTTTTTGCAAAACCCAGGTCAGACGCCCATCCCTGCCTTTCCGGTAACTGACAGTGGGTCCTACGTCACGTTGGCGCGCCTCATCAGCATGTTGAGCGTATACAAACGTGATTAGCACCATAGATGCACGCCCAAGCCAAGTTGTATCACCGGTTCTATGTATGCCGCAAGTTTAAGCACCAAACTGACTTTTCTTGCTAAGTTCAAGCACCAAACTTAATTTACTTGATTCACGTTCAAACGATCAATACCCGTGGCTTATTGGTAGGGTACTCGTTCTGCATGTAGGCATCCATCAGCTTGTCGTACTCGGAGAAAAATGGAGCTCGCCCCTGCAATTCAATTCAAACAAGATACTCAGACCAAAAAGAAAAATTATAGATGACCAACAGCTTAACTACTACTTGTTCGATAGTACAATTTTTCAGAAATACTTACAGCATCGCCCAAAGCTCTCCACTCCTTGCTTGCCGCCTTTGAAATCTATAGTTCGCCAAATTAAAATATATTAGTAGTGCACTACCTACCAATCAGGCTCTCTAAACAGTTAGGTGAACTTGTCTACAAGCTAAAACAGTTAGGTGAACTTCTACTACAATCAGGCTCTCATTAAAATATGTTTACTTGTCTCTCCATCTTTTGCTGCTGCTGCACTGGTTAAGACTCATGGCATCGACCCATCTGACCGAGAGGAGCTACTGCAATGCAAACACCACTTGTGACGACGCCAACAACAATGACTATGGCCTTTACCATGGCTCCGATAATACCGGGTAAGAAGCAGACCAGCCTTGGACTGGCCCCTTAGTCTATTGTATTTGTTCACTCTTGGGAACTCTACATGTTTGTTCAAAAAAAAACAAATGTATTTAGCTAGCACATGCACCAGGATCATCCAGTTGGTTGGTGAGGACGCGGGTCAAACTGCTTGCAGGCATGTTCACGACAGCCTCACCCACACCTTGCAGCTTGTCATTCCCGGCGCTGTTTGAGGTTGTAGCAGGGAGATGTGTCATGCCACTGGTCAGGAACACGACCGTGGCAGAGTTGTTGCCAATACTGGCATCCGAGCCAAGCGTCGAACACCTTGCGTGCATGGTTGGTGTGAGGACGGTATCTGCTTGTGATGCACCAGCAGGCTGTTGGGCAATAAGCCGTGGCGAGCCCGGGGCGTGTTGTGCGCGTGCGTGCGTGCTGTGGCCACGTTGGGTTCGGCCCGCGGCAGGGGCTCGGGAGCGTGCGTGCGCGACCGAGCGTAGGTGTTAGTGGCGTGAGCTTGCGTGTGTGTGCGCGGGGCCACACGGTTCTGTTAGCGAGCAATGGGGAGGTGTAGACCGCGTCGGACGCGCGGGGTGGCCGTGGCGATCGCGTTCGGGCGCGATGCGCGGGCGCGGCCAAAGCGCGCGGGACGTGGGTGAGTGGGGAGCGAGTAGCTGCGAGGCGTGGTCTTTGCAGGCCGGTGCTCGCGGGTATAAAACCCTTGATCCTCCCTGTAACTTGTTGACACGGTCGAGTTCGTACTCGAGGAAAGGAAGAGGCGTACGTGCGCCGGCAAAAACCCAGTGTCCACTGTCTCCTCCGGTCATCTTCTTCCTCTCGTTTCTGTCGTTCGAGCGCAGAGGCCAAGCGAGGTGCAGCAAGAGGGAGAGGAGAGCTAGGGTTTGGGGCTTTAGTTCCAACATTTGGCATCAGAGCTAAGGTTGGAGCTCGCCGGCGGGAATGGCGCTTGTGCCGCACGGCGGAGGCGGCGGGGGCGGATCGGTGTCCATGGGATGCCGATGCTCACGCCGGACGGCTACACCGTGTGGGCAATCAAGGCGCAGGCGATCCTTGATCCCCACACGCTGTGGGAGGCGGTGGCGCCGGCGGGCGACGCGGCGGTGAACGGGAAGAAGTGCAAGACGGCGAGGGAACTGATCCTGCAAGGGCTGTCGGAGGATGTGCTGCTCTCGGTGGCGACGAAACCCACTGCCAGGGAGCTATGGGACTCCCTGTCGGTGAGGTTCGTCGGCGTCGAGTGGGTGCGCGCGGCAAGAAGGGCGACGCTGCGCGGCGAGCTGGACCGGATGAAGATGGAAGACGGCGAGCAGCTGGACGTGTATGCCGGAAGGCTTGCAGGCATGGCGGCGCGGTTCGCGGGCTTGGGCGAGACGCTGGGCGACACGGAGCTGGTGAAAAAGCTCCTGGACACGGTGCCGGACCGCCTCTTCCCCGTCGTCGCCGGCATCGAGCAGTTCTGCGTCCTCCAGGAGCTGACGTACGACGAGGTGTTCAGACGGCTGCGCGCATTTGACGAGCGTGTGCGGCGCCATGGGCAGAGCAGCGGCGAGCGGGAGGACGGCAAGCTTCCTGTACACTGCGGCGCAGTGGCGGGCGTGGGAGCGGCGTCAAGGGGGAGCTCGGGATGATGATGACGACGCACGCAGCGTGGCGACGCGGGACGGCGGCAACAGGTGTGGCCGCTGCTACAAATGCGCCGAGCGCGGCCACTTCAAGCGCGGTTGCCCGGAGCTGCGGAAGGCGCCGGCGGTGGAGCGGGCGCTCCTGGCGGACGTCGACGTCGAGGACAACGGCCTCCTCTAGGCCACGACTTAGGGGGAGAGTGTTGGGCAATAAGCCGTGGTGAGCCCGGGGCGTGGTGTGCGCGTGCGTGCGTGTTGTGGCCACGTCGGGTTCGGCCCGCGGCAGGGGCTCGGGAGCGTGCGTGCGCGACCGAGCGTAGGTGTGTATGTGTGCGTGTGAGCTCGCGTGTGTGTGCGCGGGGCCACGCGGTTCTGTTAGCGAGCAATGGGGAGGTGTAGACCGCGTCGGGCGCGCGGGGTGGCCGTGGCGATCGCGCGGGCACGGCCAGAGCGCGCGGGACGTGGGTGAGTGGGGAAGCGAGTAGGTGCGAGGCGTGGCCTTACAGGCCGGTGCTCGCGGGTATAAAACCCTTGAGCCTCCCTGTAACTTGTTGACACGGTCGAGTTCGTGCTCGAGGAAAGGAAAAGGCGTACGTGCGCCGGCAAAAACCCAGTGTCCACTGTCTCCTCCGGTCATCTTCTTCCTCCCGTTTATGTCATTCGAGCGAAGAGGCCAGGCGAGGTGCAGCAAGAGGGAGAGGAGAGCTAGGGTTTGGGGCTTCGGTTTCAACACAGGCACACCCAAATGCATGGAGATGAGCGAGGGAGGTGAAACGCTTGGTCTCCGTCTGCTCTGTGCTCAATCCGGCATGAACGTTGGTGTGGCTGTGGCGGTGGGAACGACCACGGCCGTCGTCTTCATATCCAGCAACATCTTGTCTTGCCTCGAGGCTATACGACCCAGCGTCATGCTAAGCTGCACCAAGCTCCCCTGGATGCCGTGCATAGTCACCTCCATCGTTGTTGCCACCATCCCCTCACCTCCAACCAAATCAAGTGGGGAACAAATTGCTGGGGAGATTTTTTATGGGTTTTTGTGGGAGGATTCGTGGCTTTGAATACCAACTGTCATAACCTGTAGCCATTGTTAAAATAAATCTGAGGCACTTCGTTGATCTAAAGAAGACCAAGCAATCACACAAACACGACACCGAGATTTGTTAACGAGGTTCACCGATATGGCTATATTCCCGGGGCATGACTACGGGCGCTCCTCCACATGACACCGTCACAATACCGCACCCCGGCCACCCGGACGCCGGCACACGCCGCCGGCTCCCCAGCGTGCCCGTGCTATTATATTGGCATAGGTTACATAGTGTGTCTACCCCCGATATATATGAGAGGCCTAGGATACAGGTGTCTTATTAGGACACAACTCCTACCTTGTCTACATACAGTCCAAAACCAAGTTCAACTGTAACCTATCTTATACAATAATATTCGACACAATTCTAACAAATTCCACCTTGGCAAATATTCTTCACCATCTTGAATTCGTCCATGCATCGAACATCCATGTACATTGGACTTGAGATACTCCATGAGCACCGCTGCTACTCCCAGACTCCATGTGACTCCACCTGCAACTGTAGTCCCTTCTCGTCTTCTTCACAGTTAACACTCAAGCAAAATTAAGTTCCTCGTTACTCTACCTTGTGCTCCCAACTTCCGGAGTATCCATCCAACGCCATCACACACCGATCACTGTCTGCGTGAAAGTGAACAACTCACATATTGGACGCCACATATAAGAGTTACCTGAACTCAACATCACCGCTCTTTCCTAACCGTCTGTCTGAAACTTGAAGGAATTTCACCGTTGCCCTGTGTCACCCTGAGTCAAATTCACAGTTGTCTCACCCTTTTTCCTGGATAGTCCTTGACATGTCCCGTAGCTATAGCACTCCGTCTTCTTCTGTACTTGTCATCCGCACTTTGCCATGTGCACTAAACACCACAGAATATACGGCCATGTACTCTCTCAGATTTTGAAAATTTCATACTTTCCGCCACTTTCTCAGATTCTTCATGGTCAACTCATGTCCATCAACTAGCACCGATAGACCCAGTCACCAACTTGAATCTGGTACTCGTCAACACTGCTTCAGCACCCCTGCATACTTCGTCTGACCTCGTGTCTGATGACCAGTGCCTTGGCCTGTCGCTGTGTCCCGTGCTTACCGCACCCCTCGCTGCTATCACCGCGTCGAGCCTCTACTGTCCTGGTTGAGTCTCCCGGGTAGCTAGCCCCCACTGCCTCAACCCCCACTGTATAGAACCATCGATCACCGACCGATGCCGAGTATCACGTCTCCATCAGACCACTGGTACCCAGTCTCAAACCACGTGTCTCTCGCTATCCTGCTGAAATAGGCTTCGACTCTCCGTTAACTTACGCCATAGCCCCTCCATCAGCTTAGAGTGAAGTCGTCCATCAGACTCCAGCTCCACCTTCAACATGACTCCATGTAGCTAGCCACGCTCCCCCGCGCCCTGTCGACTTCAATCTCCCTTGTGTGCACTGTCTTGAATCAACGCTGCGCAATAGTCTGTCGAAGCCGCACAAGCCCTCAGGCCTGCACCACGTGTTTCCACGCCCCAGAAGCCAGCCACCATCAGCATCACGCTCCTATGTCGCCGTCGCTGAAATCACCGCCGTCTTCTGCTTTGACCGACATCCCGTCAATCCATCAGACAGTCCAGTCCGACCCAGCCAAAATTATCCGACTGCAACCATGCTTCACCCTGCGTCGTGTCCGCCCGTAAATCCATGCATTGCTTGACGCCCTATGTATGCATGATCCTCTCACGATGCGCTCCAGACTCCTTCTGAGCCTTATACGCGCGTCGTCATCCTTGCCGCACACGCTCCAAGCCCTCCTGGCAAACTAGACCCACTAGAAAAATCTTCCATGCAAAACTAACCCTGATGATCTGTATGCACAATTTCTTTTCCTTGTCTTCATCTGCTCATAGCTTGGCATGTACGCTCATGGACCTTTTTCCTCTTCGGCTATGCACGTCATTCAGTAGCTCTTGCACGGCAGCCTCCACGCCCTGCGGGCTACACACGCCTCCGGGTCCTAGGCCTTGCGCGCCTGAACACAGCATCCACGTGTCCGCGCCTCGGCCCGCCCTGCCCCGCCTGGGCCAGCCTGCCAGCACCTATTGGCTGTACGCACGACAGGCACACCCGCCTCGCCTCGATCGCTTCGAGTTCGATTCGATCTTGCTGAGACTCACAACGCTGCACGATTTGGCCGCCATGCGATCCGCTGAATCGATCCGCTGCAGCCACCTGGTCCGATCCAACCAGCTGCCACGCCCTGTGCTGCTTACACGCGTCCCCATCGGATCCAACCGATCTCGCCGAAAGCCCTCGCACAGAATACGCCGCCGACTGCAAAACACATCTCGCCTAGAGCCACCACCTATTTCCAATTGCTTCTAATCACCTCTAGATCAACAACCGCGACCTCCTCGTAACCTTGCTCATGATACCACTTGTTAAAATAAATCCGAGTCACTCCGTTGATCTAACGATGACCAAGCAATCACACAAGCACGACACCGAGATTTGTTAACGAGGTTCACCGATATGGCTACATTCCCGGGGCATGACTACGGGCGCTCCTTCCCATGACACCGTCACAATACCGCACCCCGGCCGCTCGGACGCCGGCACACGCCTCCGGCTCCCCAGCGTGCCCGTGCTATTATGTTGGCATAGGTTACATAGTGTGTCTATCCCCGATATATATGAGAGGCCTAGGATACAGGTGCCCTATTAGGACACAATTCCTACCTTGTCTACACACAATCCAAAACCAAGTCCAACTGTAACCTATCTTGTACAATAATGTTCGACACAATTCTGACAGCCATGGCGATAGCCGGACGCGAGCAGAGGAGGATAAGCCTCTTGTGGAGAATGGTCACCAGAGAGGTAGGGGATCCAAGCAAGAGGAAGAAGAAGCCAAACGAGAGGAAGGAGACATAGAGATTCAGTTCCAGGTTTCCATTCCATCCTCAATGCCTGACGTTGATCTTCTTTTGTATACTACTCCCTCCGTTCCAAATTACTCGTTGACGAGTAATTTGGAACTAAAACCACGACGAGTAATTTGGAACGGAGGAAGTAGTTAGCACAGCCATGCCATCGGCCTAGTCCAACAGTCCCACAGGCCATATCCACCATGTCTAGCACGGTTCTATAGACCGGTGTGACACAAAGATTATCCTAACAAGAGAGAGCGGCGTTTTGGCTCCTAGGTGCATATGCACCCATTGTCGAAATACACATTTCGAAAAGTTGAAAAATTCGGAACAAAAATCCCACGTGTATATCCGGACATTTTATGTGCGTTCACAAGATTCCGGTGAAAAACGACATTTTTTGTGGCTTGTGTAAAAAAGATAAATAAATGCCTCGTGAATAGTTAGAATGAAGCATCAGAAATTGTCTTTTTTACACAAGCCACAAAAAACCTCGTTTTTCGCTGTAACCTTGTGCACACACATAAAATGTCCGGATATACACGCGGAATTTTTGTTCCGAATTTTTCAACTTTTCGAAATATGTATTTTGACAATGGGTGCATATGCACCTAGGAGCCAAAGGCAATTACCGCTAACAAGGTTGTTACTACAAGAAACAAGAATCTATCTATTATAAAAAGTATTTGACGGGTTAACTAAAAAAAGAGAAATAGCATAGAAAATCCCATATTAATTACTCCCTCCATCACAGTTTGTTGGGCGTACCTCACTTTGCTCTGGGCCCAAGGTACGGTGCTATTGGCAGGAAATAACGAGGCGCTCAAGCTGCGATATTGAAGGAGATGCGCCTAATTAATCGCATGCACACGGCCATGCGGAGCAAACCACAAACTGATTCCCACTTGCGGTCTGTTCATACTTGCATGTGCTGCAGAAATCCATCCATGTTCCCACTTGCATGCGCTTCATGAAGAGAAACGGAAGGAGTTTAATCAACAGCCAAAACACCCCAACTAATTCTCTAATTAATAACCTGCGCCCTATTTCCTTCCGTTTGTGAAAAATCCTTGTTTTGGAGATACGCCCAACAAACTGTGATGAAGGGAGTAGAAATATCCGACCATCTATTATTGGTGGGTCCAGGTTATATAAATGCTGAGATTTACTATCGAAGATGGATGTACAAGTCCAAAAAAAAAGATATGTATGATATCTATACCTATTTCCATCTATTATTTTTTTTTGCATGGATTCCATCTATTATACATTGGGTCCATCTTATGAAGGCTGAGATTTACTAACCCGATGTACGTGATTCCATCTATTATACATTGGGTCAATGTTATGAAGGCTGAGATTTACTAACCCGATGTACGTGTACAAGTGAACCTTTCACGTTAATATTTAAAGCGTTCAGGTTACCTTATCTTCAGGAAAATAAAGACTTTCACGTTGCCATTCAATGACGGGCAGCACAGGCATCAGACTACTGATGATACGTTCCTATCAGACCAATCCATAGCCCTCCGATCGATTGCATGTTAAACGTCAGATCAACATTGAATTGCATGTTAGTAACTCTAGTGCATGATTTCTGGATTGAAGCATTAATTGGCTCTCGTACGCTCTTTCCAAAACAGAACACTAATTAACTGGGTCGTCCGGTTTAACATCTCCTAAGTTTTTGCAAACAAATTTCGGATTTTTAGGAAACTAATAAATCTAGCGGAACGTGATTCCAGGCCATATTGTTTGCTTCAATTAGAAAAATAATTTTGTTTCCATAGTTATAAAACTTTGCACCTATAGAAGAAATCTTTTAAGGACTGTGCTAACGACAAGTCGACTGGTCGTTAGCGACAGATCCGCACGATCCCCCTCGACAGGGGAAACAATGCTCCACCCGCTATTCCCGTGCTCCTCCCGATCGATTTATTGCACCATAATAAAAAAACGCCACAAAAATTACATAGACAGGATTCGAACCTGCGTCGGGTTGGAAAGGACCAGCCCAAGTACAGAGCACAACAACCATCACGCCAACCTAGTTTGTTGTTCATTAGTTGAAAACGAAACTCTTTTAAACTCTCTCTTACTACCGTCATAAAAAAAGAAAGCTATTTTTCTGGAAAAAATTCCACTTCATCAATGAAAGTTACCAGGGGTATATTTCATGATGTCCCTCCCTCCCCCACCCCGGTCCCCAAAGTTATCAGGACCAGGGTATACAAGTTATCAGGTCTGCGAGGCGTGAGTTACCGTGTTATTAACATGAAAGTTACCGTGGGTATATTTAATCAACCACCTCGTCAAAGTTACCAGGACCGGGGTGAATAAGTTATCATGTCTGCAAACGTGTGGGTTACCATGCTATTCACACAAATGTTACCGCCCCACCCCCCCCACCCACCCTCCTCATGCCAAAGCTATCAGGACTGGAGTACATAAGTCATCAGGTGTGCGATGTGCGAGTTACCATACTATTCACACAAAAAGTTACCGAGGGGATGTTTCGTCAACCCCCCTCCCAACCCCCACCCCCGTACCAAAGTTATCGAGCTTGGGGTCCATAAGTTATGAGGTATACGATGTGTGACTTATCATGATAACGACACAAAAATCTACCGAGGGGGATATTTCATCACCCCCCCCCCCCCGCGCGCATTTGTTGCCAAAGTTATCAGGATGGGTGCAAAAGTTATTAGGTCTGCGCTATGTGAGTTACCATGCTATTCACACAAAAGTTCGTCACCCCCCTCCTTCGGTCGCCAAAGTTACCAGGGCAGGGGTGCATAAGTTATCAGGTCTGCAATGTGTGAGTTATCATGCTATTACCGGGGTATATTTGATCACCCCCCCCCCCCCCCCGAGTCGCTGAAGGTACCAGGGCCCTGGTGCATAAGTTATCAGATATGCGATGTGTGAGTTACCATACTATTCATACAAAAAAAGTTATCAAGTGTATGTTTACATTAGTTTTTTTTTTAAAAACTACGACGATATTTGTACATAAGTTATCAGGTTTGTGGTACATATAATTATCAATCTCATCACAAAAGAATTTACCGAGATATGACAAACGAGAAAAAGACCGTTGTTCGAATTCTATAGGAGTGAAACATTTATTTCTCTAGAAAACATTCATCAATAAAAAAAGAAACAAGTGGAGTACAAAACACATTGCATCGGTCCTTTAAAAAACTTGGAGCAAATGGTTTTGTCTCCTCATCAAAAGAGTTATGGTCTTTCTTTTTCGCTCTCACTTACTAAAGTAGAAATACAAACTAACCCGCAAATGTAACAAAATAGGTCGTTAGCTCAGCTGGTAATGCGTCATGGCTGCAGTCAACGGGTCGTGTGTTCGAATCCTAGCAGTGGCACTATTTTCCCGAAGCTCTTTTTACGCGCCAGAGCAGAAAAGAATGATCGAAGGAAAAAAAACGATCGTACGTGTCTGTCGCTAACCGACAGTCGGCAGGAAAATAGCTTTTCCCATCTTTTAATACCAATTGCGGCCTACTTTATTTTTTTGCTTCCTACGAAGAATATTTTGCTTCTGGTGGCCAACGTATAGAAAAGATAGATAGCCAGAATTCTTTTTTCGCTGTTGAATTAAATTGCTACCGACGAACCAAAAATGTTTTTTTTTCTATATCAACGCTGCTTCGAAGACATGGAAAAATTGCTTCCAAAGGAACCATATGCTTCCTTCTAATAAAAGATGATATTTGTTTCTATCGACACTGCTTCCAAATTACAATATAATTTGCTTCCAAAGAAAAAAAGGGTTTGCTTCCAAGGAAATGGACATTTGTTTCTCATCATTGCTTACAATAGAGTAATGGAATTTAACGTGCTACAATTTGATAAAATTCACTTCTTACGTAATTGAATTTTTTGCTTCAAAACATCAAAATATTGTTACTACCTCCGTCTCAGTGTAAAAGTCATTCGCGTAGTTCTAGGTCATCGATTTGAGGAATTAAATATGTGTTATATGTCATGAAAAGTATATCACTAGATTTCTACACGGATGTAGTTTCTAAATATATATTTTTTGTCACATATGATACATATTTAGATAGTTAAATTGTCGACCTAGAACTACGCGAATGACTTATACACCGGGACGGAGGGAGTACCATCGACTATATAATTGCTTCTAAAAAAAATTAGACCTTCACTTTTAAGGAAACAATTATCATGTGTACATATGTTTCAAGCACATGACATATTTACTTTTGTTTTACAGAAGTGCTCAATTTGCATCCATTGTATGGAATTAATGCTTCCAAATACAAATCGTGCTTTATAATCCATAGGCTTGACAGTCTCCATTTTTCTCACAAATCCGCATGTATCAGCATCATCGAGCCACACGAGAGTTCCAAGAAGGTTTAGTTAGGCTAACACCATTGAGCCGCCAACAATCTTGACATGTGGCCACCAATTGTGTGTCATGCTCGTTTGCTTCCAAGCCGATCTTGACCAGCACACTCACCGTCGGCAAGGCATGTTCCTCCGCTCATGTTGTGCGCCATGCTTGTTTGCTTCCAAGCTGATCTTGACCCGCACACTTACCGTCGGCAAGGCATGTTCCTCTGCTCATGTCAACCCTGCAAAAATGTAAGAGGAAATGAGTTGTTTGAATTGAACTCAAACACAAGCCTGTAAAACATTGCGAAGCATGGAAATGAAGCAAGTTGTACACACTGTAGAAGCGCATGCATGGAACATACGAAACAAACTATACACGATGAAGAAGTACAACTATGTTACATATGAAGCGGATTTTATATAGGGAAGAAGCACAAATATGATACGTAAGAAGCATGAGCACAAGTATGCAGGACCGGCCCTGACATGTTAGCGGCCCCGGTGCAACAAGAAAAAAATGGGCCGCTATACACAAATAATAGAAAAGTTTTTTGATATTTCAGCAGCAACTTAAATTGAAAATATTTCTCCATAACAGTACATAACAGCTTTCCATGATCTTAATGGTGAAATATGATAAGATGCATGCGAATTTGAAAGCATATATTCATAGGATCTTAAAATAATTTCTGCAATGTATTCGGAGAAAAAACCCTGCCAAAAAGGACGCCTGCTGATCCTCATGTTTTCTGATCCTCTTGTCATCTAGTGATCCTCCCAGGCACATGGAAACGCACCCACACCAGTGGAACCCCGGACGGTTGGAGAGGGCACTGCGGCGCGTACAACAAGCATAGGAGTCATATCATGTTTCGACCAATTTCGCTACCCAATTCAAGGAAGCAACACCATTAATGGATGAAGCACACTCTGGTAGAGATTGAAGCAACTTGCTTATAAAATAAAAACACAGTTAGAATGTTTAAAGCAGAAATTTAGTGCTACAAAAACACAAGAGAGACATAGAAGTACACGAACAAAGTGATGAAATAGAGAGAGATTGCACAAATCTCATAACAGAATTATGCGAAAATTAAGTAGGGATGCAGGAATTGAACAGTATAAAGAGAGCTGACTCAAACCCTAGGCCAGATGGGGATGGGGTGGGCGAGTCATGTGGTAGTCCAGTCGTGATGGCTTCATTCTCGAACATAGATGGCACTCCGCAAGGAGGATCGCATTCCATGGCGGCATGGAGCAGTGGCCTGGTCGTGGTGGAGATGAGCACGGCTGGGAGTTCCCGAGGTCATCGGCTAGCAGGTTGTGCTGTGCGCCTTGCCGCGCGGCTGTCGAACGGTATGGTGTGCCGGCCTACCGGCTAGGTGGAGCAAAGGCCGTCGAGAGGCGGAACTGGGGGGGGGGGAGAGACGGGGGCCGCGAGAGGAACGGCGAGTACGGCTCTGAGCAGGAACGCGGCAGGATTGATGGGGACTGGGGTCAATTCGGTTCAGGGCAATTAATTGGGCAAGGAAAGATTACGGGGGTATGGCGTGAAAGTCGGGCAGTTTTGAAAAAAACAATGGAGCAGAATTCTGAACGCTTCTCTCAGTCGTGAGATGAAAGATGGATCAACGGTTGTCGACCAGTCTGACGAACGGTATGCATCATACTTCTGTAGGAGAGTGTTTCCCTTCAATGACCCTTCGTTTCCCCCAAAAGAAACTTTCACGTTTCATCTTGTCAAAAAAAAAAAACCTGGCCGTTCACCAGCCTTCGACTTAAAAAAACCTGCCCACGCTACCATTCAATCATACTTCCATGTTTCATGTTGTAAAAAAAATAAACTGGTCGGTCACCAGCCTTAGAATTTTTTTCAAAAAAAAAGAAAAAAGCTGGTCGGTCAGAATCAATCAACCAGCTGTGTAGATGTGTTTGTTTCTAATTGGTCAGTGATCGAGTTATAGGTCAAAAAGGAAAACATACGTAAACCAAAACAGCTCCTAGGAAATTTCTTTATTTGTGTACAGAATGGAGACGATGTTTTCCTTTTTGACCTATAATGTGTCTCTCGATCATATTTTCGTAGATTTGCTTATATATTTTTAGAATATGGATGCATGATGGAGGTGCTAGATTTCCAAAACATTGATAGTATCCCAGGAAAGAGTTCTAACCAAAAAAAGGGAAATGGCATTGAAAATCCCATATTAATTAGAAACATCTAACCATCTATTATCGGTGGGTCCATGTTATAAAGGCTGAGATTTACTATCAAAGAGGGATGTATAAGTCGAAAAAAGAAAGATATATATGACGTGCATACCCATTTCCATCTATTATACAGTGGGTCCAAGTTATGAACACTGAGATTTACTAGCCTGAGGTACATGTACAAGTCAAAAAGAACAAGAAGGCATAAGCCCGTGTACATCTATTTCCAGAGCAGGTTCTGGTAACCCCCATAAAGTAGCAGATCCAAACAAATCAACATTAATTGGAATAAAATATAAGTTCAAAAATTACCTAGAGGCTAGACGCGAGCCGCCATTGCTTTGTTGATCCATGTCGTCCTGGCTACTGAGGAAACGGAAACAGGAAGACCAGCAAAATCTCCTCCATAATTATGGCTGTTGTTTAGGCCTATATCTCCCTGCTGTTTGTGTCTCATCTAATTAAACTGCTACAGGTGCAAGACGACGGACGACGGCGGACATAAGCATGTTCGGATTGATGCTGTGAAAATTCACCCACATGCACTCAGGTTTGTGTGTATGTGCTAGGCTAGCTGCTGTGTACGTACACGTCTTCAAATCAAAGATTACAGATTGAGTTAGGTTTTGAGCCCGATTGCATAAACAGGTAAGGATGATTCTCCTCCTTATTTTTTTTTCCGAAAAGGGGTATGCCCCAGCCTCTGCATCTGAATGATGCATACGACTAATATTATTAAAAAGCAAAATATCCAACAGAGATCTCCAAGTCTGAAATAAAATAGAAAAAAAGCTCCACCAGAGCTGAAAAGGAAAAGCCACAACCGGCTGGCAAAGAAGGATACACTAGTAGAAAACCGGCCTTTTGTCCCGGTTCGTAAGGGGCTTTAGTCCCGGTTCCCGAACCGGGACTAAAGGGTCGTTACTAATACCCTCGCCCTTTAGTCCCGGTTCAAACCAGAACCAGGACAGATGGGCCTCCACGTGGCCGCTGCCGGCAGCCCAGGCAGGGGGGCCTTTGGTCCCGGTTCATGACATAAACCGGGACCAAAAGGGTTCCACGCGTCAGCAGGAGGTTTTTCTTTTTTTTTAAAAAAGTGGCTCTTTTAGGGGTTTAGGGGATTATTTTTAGGTTGTTATTAGCTAGCTAATAGAGAGAAGTGTCCTCTCTTATATGTAGTCCTTGGTTTACCTACGCTACTGCTATATATGTTCATTTCACCCGCAGATACATCATCATATATAATAACAAGTCCTACTAATTAATCAAGCATCATCATACAACTTCTACTCGTTATTAATAATAAGTCATACGATCATCATCCTCATAGTCATCGAAACCCAACCCTATATAATTGTTCTTAGCACATGATCATCAGTATCTGCAGGTAGCTAGGATCAGACCTAAACACACTTAAGGTAAAATAGCATAAAACAATATAGACCCTGACTCTCCATTATGAAGAATGGAGATCATCCTGTCTCCAATTCTTGCGCCTCGCTTCCTTTTGCTTCCAAGAAGCTTCTTACGACTGTCCATACATTTTTTCCATCCTTTGATTGTCATGTCTCCACTTTTTTTAGAAATCCGGTATGGACAGTTGAGATTCGTAGGATGACCTGGATATATGTTCAAAACATGAACGCTGCCGCCATTCTGATAAATCAAATGAGGCACACACTCCTCTGGGATTCTCTGTTGAAAAACATAGTAATAACTTCGTAGTTAGCAATGTACTAGTTTTAGAAGTATGCAAAAAGATGCACGGATGTCCTAATAGTAAAAAATCTTACCAGGGTATCTCCATAGTAGTTACCGTAGTTCAACACGTGCACTAGTGGCACGTATTGACCATAATGTTGAGGAGTTCGACTGTAGATATTGTAATCCTCAAGATCATTACAAAATCCAACCAGATGAGTTTTCTCCTTGTAAGTTAACTCAGAGCCATCGGTGTAATAAGTTCGATCTACCATATTCTGCACATTCTTTGATACTTCAAAATAAGCTGTCAATGGAAATAAGTTGTCAACTATTTTGAAATGAACATTATAAATTAGTTAATAATTAACTATGTTTGAGAAACTCACATAGCGATAGAACTGGAGGAGTATCAACAAGGACCCAAATGTCCATATTGTCTTGCTCGATTTTAGGATCACCAAGATCCATGGTGACAAGCATACCCTCATCAAAACCATACAATTTGCAAAATGCTTCCCAATTTTTGCAACCAAAATGGGTTACGCTCTCAGCATTATACAACTTTACTTCAAAATCCACATCATGATGGGTCCTTAGGTGAATTTTCTTCGTTTCAAAATTTTCATGTCTTCAAAATCCATCCTCTCCAAGACATAGCGTCTTGCATGGCATGGGATCAACTATACTCGAATTGTAAAAGATGAAAATTACACGTTGAAATAGTTGAAGTCATGCTTAATTATGAAAAAAAAACACTTGTCGCCGTTGCGTACCGTTTCAACTTCGAAGGTCTCCTCGAGCTTAATGCTGAAGCGCCGACCATCGTCCAGGTGAGGCCTGTCGCACTCACCTCGATCGTCGTGGCACCAGTCGCACTCCCCCGGGAGACTTTCGTCGTCCGATGATGACATTTCCTATACGTTCATAATTCAAAGACTAAATTAGATCATTATTATTCAACTAATCATATGCATATGCCTTGCATAGTGCTCTCCAATTTGAGCATTCAATAAGTAGTATTCAAATTAGGATGCCTTCAATTATAAGAAAAACTACATCATCTCCATGTGTCCCTACATCGAATATTATCACTAATACACGTCGAATACTATATATCATACATATTGCTAGTACAGCTAGAACCGTAGCGCCCGACGGGTATCGGCGCGGGCGGTGGACACCCAAAGGGAAGGAACCATCACAGGATCATAGCTCCAGTGAGATCCCTGAAGAACCTACCAGGTATTCTCGAACCTGCCCTCCAACGCAACCATGTACCGACGGACGTGCTGGTCCTCCTCGCTGACACGGTGACGTACCACCTCCGCGGTGTCCGGAAGCCTCGGCACCGTCACTGGCCCACGCGACCGCCACTAAACAAGGATCGGGTCAACGACGGGCTGGCTCCTCACCAAGCTACGCCCCCGGAAGGTAGCGCCTCCCAGTACCACCCCCGCGGAGCCCAGTCCCGGACATGGCCCATCTGGTCAAGCAGGTGTCGTCCGCCCCCGACTCGACGACGAGGATGCGGGATAGGCATCGTCCACGTCGATGCGGGAATAATTGCTTTAACTAAAAAAATAAACTAGTTCTATTAATTTTCTTGCTAAAAATAAACTAGTTTTATTAAATCAACTAGTTTAACTATAGTTCTAGTTAGTTCAACTATATATGAAGCACTTACTATAAATAAACTTGCTAAAAATGTAGTTAGTTCAACTATTAAATCAACTAGTTTAACTATAGTTCTAGTTAGTTCAACTATTAAATCAACTTGCTAAAAATGTAGGAACAAAAAAATAAACTAGTTACTATAAATAGATCAATATTAGTAATCACGCTACTTACTATGAATAGTTAAATAAAGTAGTTTATTAAATCAACTAGCTAGTTCAACTACTATATATGAAGCACTTACTATAAATAAAATAAAATAGTACGACTTACTAAAAATAAACTAGTTTAACTATAGTTCTATTATTTTTCTAACTAATTATATTAAACACTTTCTCTTCTTATTTTTTCCTTTTTCCTCTATTCTAAATATGAACATATTCATAAATGACATATATGATTCACAGTTTTAATAAATTGACAAAGAAAATACTATGAACAAATTAATTACACAATATAAAAAAAAATCTAACAGAAAAATCTATGAACTACACATCTAAATTACTATACATCTAACAAAAAATCTATGAACTACAAAAAAATCTAACAAAATCTAAATCAATTAATTAACTACTAGTAACATCAATTAACAAATTAAATCTCATGGCGACGGTGTCGGGGACGGCGACGGGGACGACGACGGCGAGGTGCGGCGCGGGGCAGGGGCGGGGCGCGCGGGTCGGGGCGGCGTCGCGGGGCGGGAGGTGGCGACGACGTCGATCGGGGCGGCGCGGGGCGACGACGAGGCGGATACGGCGGACGGGGCGGCGTCGGGCGGGGGAAGAACGAACTGAACCAAAATTTCACGAGTGCTGCTTATATAGGCAGAGAATTGGTCCCGGTTCGTGGCACAAACCGGGACTAATGCCCCCCTTTAGTCCCGGTTGGTGCCACCAACCGGGACCAAAGGCCTCTTTTCAGCAGCCCAAAGGGCGGGAAGCGGCGGCCTTTGGTCCCGGTTGGTGGGAGGAACCGGGACCAAAGGGGGGCAGTGGTCCCGGTTTGTGTCACGTACCGGGACCAATGCCCCCTTTGGTCCCAGTTCATCCCACCAACCGGGACCAAAGGCCTTCTGCTGCCCCGCGCCCAAAAGTTTAGTCCCACCTTGCTAGTTGAGAGGGCTCTGGAGTGGTTTATAAGTGCTGCTGTGCCCACCCTCTCGAGCTCCTCTTAACTGCAGGTTTTCGGGCCTAATCTGTCACTATGTGCCTGTGGGCCTACTGGGCCTCCTGCGGGCCTGAATCCTGGCCCATGGTAGGGTTTCTAGTCGTATTCAAGTCGTGGTGGCCCAGTAGGTGGCATTTTTTTTCATTTTTGCTATTTATTTTTTCGTTTCTACTTAGAACTAAATACTTATAGTTTTTTAGTGATTTCTTTTTTCTTTTAGGTCACAAAAATTATAAACTGTCTGTTAGTGACATTAGTTTTCAAATTAGAATAGTTAAAATTAGAATTCTTTGAAATTTGTGTGAATCTATAGTTTGTGATTAACTTTACTAGTGCCATTATTTTTTCATTTCTACTTAGAACTAAATACTTATAGTTTTTTAGTGATTTCTTTTTTATTTTAGGTCACAAAAATTATAAACTTTCTGTTAGTGCCATTAGTTTTCAAATTAGAATAGTTAAAATTAGAATTCTTTGAAATTTGTGTGAATCTATAGTTTGTGATTAACTTTACTAGTGCCATTATTTTTTCATTTCTACTTAGAACTAAATACTTATAGTTTTTTAGTGATTTGTTTTTTCTTTTAGGTCACAAAAATTATAAACTTTCTGTTAGTGCCATTAGTTTTCAAATTAGAATAGTTAAAATTAGAATAGTTTTTTGCTATTTATTTTTTCATTTCTACTTAGAACTAAATACTTATGATTAACTTTAATAAAAATGAGCATAGATGCTTATTTTTAATGACTTATTACAACTCATAAATAAAAAGAAAAAAATAAATATAGAAGAAAAGAAAAAAACTATATAAAAAACTAGCTATTTATTTTTTTCATTTCTACTTAGAACTAAATACTTATGATTAACTTTAATAAAAAATGAGCATAGATGCTTATTTTTAATGACTTATTACAACTCATAAATAAAAAGAAAAAAATAAATATAGAAGAAAGGAAAAAAACTATATAAAAAACTACTCAGAAATGAGCATAGATGCGCTTATAGAGAAAATTCAAACTAAATTCATAACAAATTTCAGAGAAATTCATATGAATTTAGGTTAAATTTTCTGTATAAGGGCATCTATTTTCATTTTCAGAGGAGTTCAAAAGGGTAGAGAGGGAGGGGCTTATAAACCGGTCTGATTCCTATTCGGTAGGCGAGGTAGGACTAAACTCTGGGTGCAACGAGGGCGAACCCTTTAGTCCCAGTTCGTGGCATGAACCGGGACTAAAGGGGAGCCTGTGGTCCCGGTTCGTGGAACGAACCGGGACCAATGGTGGTGGGCCAGGAGCCAGAGCCATTGGTCTCGGTTCGTCCCATCAACCGGGACCAAAAGGTCCAGACGAACTGGGACCAATGGCCCACGTGGCCCGGCCGGCCCCCTGGGCTCACGAACCGGGACCAATGATGGTAGATTGAACCGGGACTAATGGGCTAACCCACCCTGGACCATTGTCCCCTTTTCTACTAGTGATAAGAGCTACCATCTCCCATCGGGTAGACGCAGTAACCAAACGCTCCCTGGCCTCCGTCGGAATGAGTAGCGACCACATACGGATCAGCGCAGTGGCTCTGAATATAACCTGCAAAAAATGAATATTTGTTGCTCTGTTAAAAATCATATCATTTCTGCAATTCCAGATTGCCCATAATAAAGCACACACTTCTACACGAATGTGTCTTGCGATATCAAAAGTTATCCCATCAAGCCACGGCTCAAATAACGAATTGATTCTCCTCCTTATTCCTCCAAAAAAATCATTCGCTAATAATGAGCGCACGTTTCCACCATTAGGGTGTTCATGTTGCCAAAACTGCGGCCGTCACGCTGACAGCTACCAAAGTAGAGAAGCTCCTGTTTAAACAAGCAGGTGTTTTGCAGAAACTCGAATAATTCTGTGGGCTGGATTGTTTTCCTGTCGGGCCCGCAACCAACTCTCAGGAGAATACAACATTTTCCTGTGGGCTGGCTAGATACCGACAGAAATAAGCATTTTGGCGCCAGGCCCATTGTGAAGAAACAGTATCGCGCCAATATTTCAGCCCGCCCGCCTATTTACGCGCCGATGCCCACTCGAGATATAAAATCCTCTCCGTAAAATTCCCCAGTCCAACCCTAACCTCTCGCCCTTCCGCCTGCGCCATCAAATCCATCGCCGCCTCCGACCTCGCGATGCCGCCGACCACCGTCCCCAACGCCTGCGTTCCGAAGCTTCCCGACCACCATCCCAATCCCGTCCGGGCGCCGGCCCTACTGCAGCCTCCACCTCCCACTCCGTCACGCCCGCAAGATCTGCTGCAGGCTCCTTCACATCGACACCAAGCTGCGCCATCCATTGCCTGCTCCGACCACAGCACCGCCTCTCCTCCACCATGTCCTTCTTGGTGACCATCGCCCCATCCATCTACGGGACCTTCCCCAGACCTCTGCACGGTGATGTCTCCTCCAAACCGATTACTCGGTACGGTACAAGTGTGGTCTCCTAACTCCAGTGTATTTGGATGCTAATCTATTCTTGCTCTTGGATTCTACTTCATATATGAAATTTCTTGTTCGATTTTTTGCCAGATCCAAGTCTTCAGCAGATCTTGGTTTCTACTTCATAGAAGAACACGGTACAAGTTCCATCTTGATAAAGACATCACTACTTTAATAGGAATCTAATTTCTCTTCATTTTGCAGGTTGTATAGTGAAACTGTTTTTTGTCTCTATTGGAAAATTGGTGCACATGGAATTAGATCTAATGTTCTCTCAGTCATTAGACTTGATGCAGCTTCGGTACTAGTATCTCTAAAACTATTTGTAATGCCAATTTGGGAAACTTTGGTAGTATAGTATCTCTTCGCATTTGTTTGAGCCCTTTCCATTTCCTTTTCTATCACGCATAACCCCTGCCAATTTTACTAAAGCATAAGTATATTTGGCTACGAAAAATGGATATGCTGAAAAGCAAAGTTTTATCATGAATAATGTGCGCTCAAGTTTTTTCATATATGCTAGAGTACCATGCGATGCCTGGTATACTGTAGATCATCTGATCTGTGTTGAGCCAGTAGCTGTATGTTGGTTCAGTCTAAATCTTACTTCATTGGTTATTTGCTGATTGTATCAGCGAGATGAAGAAAAATAATGAGCTTTTTTTTTTGTGTTCTTCCATTGCAGAACCAACTTGCGTGAAAGTATTGTTGCTACATCACAATTATGTTGAAACTCACTGTTTCAGCTCACACATCCTCTTGAGGTTTGGTACTACTATTTACACGAAGGTACATTTACCCTACACTTCTTAGCATACAATTTTTTGGTTATGCGACATTGAGGAGCTGTACTTAGCAGTATTGACATGTCCATTGTAGTTTGACCTTAACTTGCAAGGAGCCTCTAATGTCTTGGCAGTCAGGTTGATTTTAATTGTTCTGTCAAACTAATTCAGAACCATATGCCTAGGTTGTTAGTTGAAAGGTTTTTGTCAGTTGTATTATGTATCAAATCTGAGACACGGTGTTGGAAAAAATCACTCAATTATTTTGCCTCAGTAGCTGTAGAATTGGGTAACTTTGCTTCCACAAAAACAAGTTAGGTGCAATGAAGAAACTAAGGTGCCAAATATGTATTGCTGATTATATGATTTATATCTTGTGATATTGTTCCTGTTTCTTGCATCTGTATAACTTACATATAAATTACCCGTGACAAATTGGCTCGACCCATTTTACCGTTATTGCCACTGCTCTGTTCTTACCTTATGACATATTCTGAAAATGCTGATTTGTTATAGGTCCACACTGATTCTAAGACGTTGTTTAACTTAGAAGGGTACATTCGATAGAACTTCTCGTACTGGGCCCAAGATATGCCTCAGTTTTCATGGCTTACTTTATCTTTAAACTTTGCAGGAGAAAGGCTTGTGGCACGCGTCAGATGGTCTTTCAAAAGCAATGTTGCTATACATTGGTATCGTCGTATCGATCTTGCTCATAGTTCAACAGCTCCTAGCCTTTTTAGGGATGTCCGTGCGAAATTCTGTATTTTGTGGGATACTTGTTTTATCTTGTACAAAAATCTGATTGTAAATAATGATGATGAGAAATACACATACACCCCACTGAACGAATTGAGAATATGAACCACATCTAACTTAGCTCTAGTTTCCATTAAGCCTCGACATGCCAACCTCTGAATATAATTAGTGACCGTTAAACCTGTAGAACCTAAGTAGCACATTCTGAATTCTTTGATGCTATTGGCATGTCCTGGAAAATCTTGGGCACTTGATTATTTCTCTTGTTCACTAAATAGAATAGTTCCCATGGAGTCAAATATGTTTGTTCTTTGTCATTTGGTCATCGCTCATGAGTTTTCCTGTACATAATTGAAAATTATAAATTATCTTTGTTCATTGAGTGAATATGATCTCCTCGAATTCGTTCTAATTTTCTAGAAACTACCTATAAATCTGTCATGTGGGTTAGATTCTTGGCAGTGATATTGTTGAGATGGCGAGTTATCCATATCACTCTTTGTATTTGACAATTATCAAATGTTTGTATTGATAGCTCTATCTTTTTTTCGTTCATGAGTTCTTATTGATTAATATCGCAATTATCATGTTTGACTGAAATAATCAGGTGGACCAGTTGCTAACGTCTTCAGCTGCTGGAAACAATACAGTACTACTAATTACTGGATGTTGATGTTTTTCTTGGAATTAAATGTTTCTGATCTTTGGCTCATTTACAGAAATTAAGTGTGGTTGTATGAGAAGAAATGCGAATTAGTAACTGTATTGATGTCACAAGTGATTGGTTTTGATGTGAAGTTCTGTATGCATGTATTGGAATGATTTGTGGACTGCTGTTATTTTTTTTGTTTATTCAATACCCGTTTCTCCTGAGGGTTACATCCCGACAGGGATATGTAGGCTATTTCCTGTCGGTCCAAAACCGTCAGGGGAATATGGGACACCGACAGGAATAAGTTCTCTGTCGGCCAGCCGCCAGGCATTTTCCGTTTTCCCTGTCAAGCTATGCCTGCCGGCTAGCCCTGACGGTTGGCCGACAGGAAAATGTTTCCCTGTCGGTTTACCCTATTTTCCTGTCGCTACTCGACTCACAGGAAACTTTCAGTTTCTGGTAGTGTATATGTGTGTTCCTCACTCCTACCGAAGCCCTTATTCCTATGAAGGAGTAGTGTTTATTGTGTTCTCAATATGCTTGAGCCAACAGTACGTGAAGACAATGATTTATTCAAATGTTAATCCATGACTACTGCTGCTGCAATCTTAATCTTCATCGATTTTAGAATATGCAAAATTTCCAACTGTTGTATTGGTTAATGCACATCGTTCTCCTGAATTCGGACATTTTTCAGGGATGCAGTTAGACACGCAGCGTAAGTAACATTGTTCCATTAACTTCGATGTCTGAATGTCTGATAGGTATGTGCTTATCCATGGCATCCGGCCAGTTGACATGATAGCGTAAAAAATTCATGCCATAGTGTACATCCGACCAGATTAGTGCATGCTGCAATATACTCCTGGAGGTCCCCAATACATCGGACTACACGAGGAAGTGTCAACCATTGGCACCAAGATGACGTACATGACGGTAAGCAACATATTCCCCTAGTAGCGACTAGGGTTTTGTCTCCTCAGGCGATCGTGTTGCCAAGCTCCGGTCGCCCCGACCGATCTCTACCCCTCCGGATGGCTTCCCCTCCTGGCACCCTCTCTGCGGCCCACTTCGCGGCCAGCGGCGGCGTGCGGGACGGCCCTTCCGTCGACGATCTCGATGACTTTTTTGGTCAGCTTGACCTAAATGATGAAGAGTTTGATGATCTGATTGTGGATGAAGCTGATCCGGTGATCAGTGAGCGCACAAGGTGGCTAGCGCTTTGCGAGGTTCATACTAACAAGGCGTGGAGTGCCATCGAGCTTCATACTTACGAAGGATGGCACTCCACGCCTTGTTAGCTTGGCGGCGAGAGTAGGCCCCATTTCTCGTGGCACTCCACGCAGGATGGCCTCGAGCGCAAGCCGATCGTCGCTGCGCTCCGCCGTGCCCGTCACCACGGCGTCCCAGAGTTGCCGCCCCTCCATCATGAGCTGCATGAGAACAGCCCAGTCGGTGTAGTTGGTCCTCGTCAGCTGCGGCCACGCCGCGCCGCCGGTGTCGCGCACCATCGGTGCCATGGATCTCTCTGCCACGACTAGCTCTGAGCCGTCGGAGACCTTTGCGCGCGGCGTCTGTGGCGACTTGCTGCCGGAATCGTCCCCGGCCATGCCCTGGACCGAAGAACGGCTCTGATGCCAATTGTTATCTCCGAGCTCGGGGCTCTGTCAATGGCGAAGAGACACACACACACACACACACACACGAGACTGAACTTTTGTCGCAGCGCAATACCTTGCTGCTTTTCTGCTTCTCTCTTCTTATTCACTTGATGAGCGGGAAAAACGGATCAAGAACAGCCCCCACTACTGGATCGTGCCATCCCACGATCATGGGCGTGCTCATGCCGCGTGCTAAGGGCCTCGGGATCGCACATGCCGCGTCCTTAGGCACTGTCTAACTGAAACGAGAAAAACTCTAACTGACGAAACTGAAAAACTAATGCTGTCGTCGCAGCTCTACTGAACTCCAGAAACACCCGGCCCTAGTGACCTGTCACGGTAGATTATTTGCTAACAATCTCCCCCTAAGCTAACAGAGAGCCTAAACTTCAACCATGCCGAGACGCGCGCGCAGCTCCAGAAATCACGTGCGCCCAAATGACTTTGTGAAAATGTCCGCGAGCTGATCACCAGAGGCGATGTGCTCGACCCTAATCTTTCCCTCCTCCACGCACCTTCGAATGAAGTGGAATCGAACATCAATGTGTTTGCTTCGATCGTGGAAGACGGGGTTCTTGCATAGCTGGATGGCCGACTTGTTGTCGATGAAGATAGTGATGGCGCCGGCCTTCTCCACAAGCAACTCTCCCTGGAGCCTGCTCAGCTAGATGCCCTGGCATGCCGCAGTCGTTGCGGCCACGTACTTGGCTTCACATGAAGACAGCGCGACGATCTTTTGTTTCTGCGATTGCCAAGTGATCGGCGCTCCTCCGAGGAAGAAGATGTTGCCGGATGTGCTCTTGCGATCGTCAATGTCGCCGGCCATGTCCGAGTCGCTGTACCCCACGAGCCCGCCACCATCGCCGCCCTTGATGTACTTACACCCATACCTGCGGGTGCCAGCGATGTAGCGAAGAAGATGCTTGACGGCGGCTAGATGCGCCGTGGTCGGCGTCTCCATGAACCGGCTCAGGTAACCCACCGCGAAGGTGATGTCTGGCCGCGTGTGGGTGAGGTAGCGGAGTCCTCCGATGATGCTGCGATAGTCCGTGGCGTCCACATGCGGTTCTGGTCCCTCCTTGCTCAACTTGAGGCGCGGCTCCATGGGCACGTACGTTGGGTTGCAGTCCGCCAAGCCTGCCCGCTCCAAGAGCTCGCCGGCATATGCCGTCTGCGTCAGAGTGATCTCCTCGGCCCCTTGCTTCACCTCTATGCCTAGGTAGAAGCTGAGTAAGCCGAAGTCACTCATACGAAAGGTGCTCATCATCTCCGCCTTGAAAGCGTGGATTGCCTCGGTGTCAGCTCCGGTGACGACGAGATCGTCGACGTACACGCCAACCAGGAGCCGTGCTTGTCCTTCGCCTTGCGTGTACATGGCATGCTCTGACGGGCAACTTGCGAACCCAAGCTGCCGCATGGTGCGATCGAGCTTGGCGTTCCAAGCCCGCGGCGCCTGCCACGGCCCGTAGAGTGCCTTGTGGAGGCGATACACCTTGTGCTCTTCGCCTTGCCGCACGAAACCAGGAGGTTGCTTGACGTAGACCTCCTCCTTGAGCTTGCCGTTGAGGAAAGCTGACTTAACGTTGAGATGATGCAGCTCCCAGCCGCGCTGTGCCGCCGTGGTGACCATGACGCGCACCGAGTCAAGTCTTGCCACGGGCGCGAACGCGTCGTCGTAGTCCAGGCCCTCCTTCTGCACGAAGCCCCTCGCCACGAGCCTCGCCTTGTGCTTGATGACGACACCTGCGGCATCCTTCTTCAGCTTAAAAACCCACTTGAGGCCAATGGCCGTGTGACCTGCAGGCATATCGGTGAGCGTCCAGGTGCCGTTCTCCTCAATAGATGCCAGCTCCTCCAGCATCGTGCTACGCCAGCTCTCATGAGGCGCTGCTTCTGCAAATGTGACCGGCTCCTCCTCAGCCAACAGTAGGCGTTCCTCGGGCGCAGACGACTTGGTCGCGCCACCGTACACGTCCGCGAGGCGGCGGAAACGATGCCCCGCGAACGGGTCGTCGTCGGCGTCGTACGAGTCGTACCGTGTCGCAGGTGGTGTGACTAACTCGATCGCCACTGGAGCCTCGTCCGGAGGCATCCTGCCGCCAGGCCCGTCCGAAGAAGCCGTAGACTCGCCGGTCCATGGTGTTGCTGGAGAGGAAGACATGGCCGCGCTCTGGGGCGTGGCGGGAGCAGCACCAACAACCCCACTGTTGGGCGTGGCCGGTGAGTTCACCTCGACGTCGTGGCCTGCTTCTTGGTCCACGCTCGAATCGCCTTTCGCGGTGTGCACGGTCCGCCCTCTAGTGGCGTACGGGAGCTCGTGGTGGATGACGAGTGGCTCCGCCGTGTTCTCGCCCGCGGCGCCCCAGTCCCAGCTCGCGCCCTCGTCGAACACCACGTCGCGCGACGCGTACATGCGCTTCGTCAGCGGATCGTACACTCTGTACGCCTTCGAGCCCGTCTCATAGCCGATGAAGACCATCTTGGTGCTGCGATCGTCGAGCTTTTTCAGCCCGGGTCGCGTGTTCTTGACCTAGGCGATGCAGCCGAAGACGCGCAGGAAATGCACGGCGGGTTTCTTGCCGTACCATGACTCGTACGGGGTTTTCCCATCGACGATGCGGGTGTAGGATCTGTCAAGAATGAACACCGCAGTCGCCACGGCCTCCCCCCAAAAGGAACTCGGCATGTTCTTCGCCTTGAGCATGCTCCTCGCCATGCCGACGATGGTCTGGTTACGCTGTTCCACCACGCCGTTCTGCTGCCGTGAGTAGGGCGCCGTCAGATGCCTCTGCACGCCTTGATCTGCAAAGTACTCGCCGAGCGCGCTGGAGGTGAACTCGCCGCCCTGGTCCTTCCGGAACGCATGCAGTCGCGCACCTTGCTCTGCTTCAGCTACGGCGACAAAGTGCTTGATGCTAGCCGCGGCTGCATCCTTCGCCGGCAGCAGCATAGCCCACATATAGCGGCTGTGATCGTCCACGACGAGCATGAAGTAGCGCTTCCCGCCAGGAGTGGCCGGTGCGATGGGTCCGCACAGATCGGCGTGAACCAGCTCGAGCGGCCTTGCCGCCCGGTAGCACGCCTGAGAGGGGAACGGAGCACGCCGTTGCTTCCCCACCAAGCATGCGTCGCAGATCTGCTCGACGTGGTCCACCAACGCCATCCCGCGCACCATGTCAGCGCGCCCCATGTGCCGGAGCGCGTCGAAGTGCAGGTGGCCAAGCCTGGCGTGCCACTTCCACGCCTCGTCGCCGCTGTGTGCTGCCAGGCAGTTAGGGTGTGCAAGATCCAGGCGCACAACATATAGGCGCCTGCCATTACGGCGTACCTGGGCCAGTTCGTTCTGGCGGCGATCGTACAACGTCAGGACGCCGCCGTGGATCTTGGTGGTGCAGCCATGCTCGTCCAGTTGTCCGAGGCTGATGATGCTCGTCTTGAGGCGTGGGATGAAGTAGACGTCGGTGAGGGCGCGGTGGTCACCGCTGCGCACGGTGAACGTGACCGTGCTGCAGCCACGGATAGCCACGCTGGAGCCGTCCCCAAACCTGACGCTCCCAGTGACGCCCTCGTCCAGATCCGCGAACGCCGACCGATCGCCGGTCATGTGATTGGACGCGCCGGTGTCCAAGAACGAGCGACTGTCGCACGGCGCCTCCTCAGCGCCCAGGTTCGCCTCTGCACGCTCCTCGTTGAGCATGACGTGCTCCCCCGTGCTCTGTGTCGGGGTCGCGGCGATCACCGCCATCAGGAGCGTCGGGTCGTCGTCGTGCCCGTCCGCGGCGTGCCCACCTTGTTCGACAAGGTTTGCCTCTGCGCGCTCCTCGCGGAGGTGCATCCTGCACTCACGCGCCCAATGCCCGTACTTCTTGCAGTGACGGCACTGGTCCGTGGGTTTTGCGTGGCTTCCGGAGCCGCGTCCGCCGCCACGCCCGCGGCCTCGCCCGCGACGTCCGCCGCCACGTCCTGAACCGGACCCGCTGCCTCCGGATCCGTCGCTCTCGCTGCGCTGCATACGCGCGAGCCACTCCTCCGCCGTGAACATGAGACGCCCGGCGCCCGGCTCCCCCTGATCGAGGTTGTACCGCTGCTCGGCAGCTCTCAGCCGCCCGGTGAGATCCTCCACAGAGAGAGTATCCAGATCAACAAGCGCGTCTCGATTGACAGAGTGATTTGTGAATACCTCTTCGGGACGACGGAGAGGAACTTGCGGACGACGCGTTTCTCCAGGACGGTCTCCCCGAGCTGCGCCATCTGGGCCACCATGTTCGTGATCCTCGAAGTCGTCGATCGTCTCGCCATAGGCGAAACGGATGTCGTTGTACTGCTTGGTGAGGGTTGCGAGCTTGGCCTCGCGGACGCGAGCCACACCAAGACGCATGGTTTTGACGGACTCCCACGCCTCCTTCGCCGTGGCCTTGGCGGCGAGAGTAGGCCCCATTTCTGGTGGCACTCCACGCAGGATGGCCTCGAGCGCAAGCCGATCGTCGCTGCGCTCCGCCGTGCCCGTCACCACGGCGTCCCAGAGTTGCCGCCCCTCCATCATGAGCTGCATGAGAACAGCCCAGTCGGTGTAGTTGGTCCTCGTCAGCTGCGGCCACGCCGCGCCGCCGGTGTCGCGCACCACCGGCGCCATGGATCTCTCTGCCACGACTAGCTCTGAGCCGTCGGAGACCTTTGCGCGCGGCGTCTGTGGCGACTTGCTGCCGGAATCGTCCCCGGCCATGCCCTGGACCGAAGAACGGCTCTGATGCCAATTGTTATCTCCGAGCTCGGGGCTCTGTCAATGGTGAAGACACACACACGAGACTGAACTTTTGTCGCAGCGCAATACCTTGCTGCTTTTCTGCTTCTCTCTTCTTATTCACTTGATGAGCGGGAAAAACGGATCAAGAACAGCCCCCACTACTGGATCGTGCCATCCCACGATCATGGGCGTGCTCATGCCGCGTGCTAAGGGCCTCGGGATCGCACATGCCGCATCCTCAGGCACTGTCTAACTGAAACGAGAAAAACTCTAACTGACGAAACTGAAAAACTAACGCTGCAGTCGCAGCTCTACTGAACTTCAGAAACACCCGGCCCTAGTGACCTGTCACGCTAGATTATTTGCTAACAGGATATGCGTGCAGCTTGGAATCCCGCACAGCAGGTTAGGTTTCGGCCCCTTGGAGCGAACCTGTTCGTCGTCCAGGCCTCGTGTCTTGGCGACTGGGAGAGGATCATGCACCACGGACCTTGGCTGTTCCGGTTTTGGGCTGTGTTGCTGCACCCTTACGATGGTGTAAGCTGTGCAGAGGAAGTGCAGATGACCTCTTTACCAATTTGGCTGCAGATTCATCGCCTCCCTGATGGGTACTGCAGCAAGGAAATAGTAGAGAAACTCATCAGTAGAGCGGGCAAGATCATGGAGATGCGATTGTCCGGAAACTCTAGAGGAGACTACATCAGAGTTAGGGTTCTTCATGACGTCAGAGAGCCTTTAACAAAGCATGTGAGCATTGTAACAGGAAAGGAACGCAGATTCTATGCGGTCAGATACGAGAAACTGGCCCGTTTTTGTAAATTCTGTGGTAAGATTGGGCATGAGTTTAAAGAATGTGGTACTGGTATCTATGAGGCCAAGCAACTGAAATACGGTGATTGGTTGTATGCGGACCAGATTTTTGGACAGGAGCTGGTGGTGCAGGTAATAGTAATGCCCTTGCGCGGCATCGTCTTTGATCATCCGAGAGCGAGGGCGCCGACATGACCCGCCACCGCCGCTGCCCCTCCGTGCTGGCCGTGCTGGAAGACGATGATCTCCTCTGGGAGATACTCCTCCGCCTCCCGCCGCAGCCGTCCTCCCTCCCGCGTGCCTCCACGGTCTGTAAACAGTGGCGGCGCCTCGCCACCGATCGCAGGTTCCTCTGCCTGTTCCACATTCACCACGGGAAGCCGCCCCTCCTTGGCTACTTCGAGTACCGCGAAGGCATCGTGTTCACTCCGGTTCTGGACCCTCCTGACTGTATCCCTCCCACGCGCTTCGACCTTGTACGATATGACGGCCATCACGACGATGATGACAGCCTGCTCCGCTTCCCCATTGAGAACATTCTGCTCGGGTGCAGTCACGGCCTTGTCCTTGTTGGGGACTATTTGTGGAGAAAATTTATTGTGTGTGACCCCATCACCAGCGAGCAGTGCCCCGTGGCCGTCCCTTTCGAGTTTTGGGGTGAGTGCTTCAATGGGGCGGTGCTCTGCGTCGACCGCGATAAGGGCCACGTGCACGGCGCATGCCATTCGAGCCCCTCCCCCTTTAAGGTGGTCTTGGTGTCCATGTACAGAGAATACACAGATAATTATGGACAACCCATCGCCCGCGTTTACTCCTCGGAGACTAACACATGGAGCGGTCTCATCTCTACCGAGGCTTCACATGATAAGTGTTCTCATATTGGTCCTAGCACCCTTGTTGGCAATGTCCTTTACTGGTCTTTACATAATTGGGGAGACAACATGCTTGAGTTTGATTTGGACACACAGAACCTTAGCGTGATCAAGGGGCCTCACGGTATGCATGCTTCTGGCTACTTCCAGATCATCCAGGCAGAGGATTGCACCGTTGGTCTCGCCGTGTTGTCTTACCATACCCTTCAATTGTGGGAGAGGAAGGTCAATCAATGGGGCATTGCCAAATGGTTGTCACGCAAGACCGTTGCATTGGATAACCTTCTTAACATCCCTCCTAGAACTGGGAGAAACAGCGAATGGCTTGGATTAGTGGGGTATGATGAGGATACCGATGTAGTCTTTTTAGGTATGAGCAGTGGTGTCTATATGGTTCAACTCAAGTCAATGCAAACCAAGGAACTAAATGTGACCTGTTCTCCAAATTATTGTTACCCATTAACGAGTTTCTTCCCACCAGGTTATTTGCAGATTAATGATTTTGTAATGTTAAACTGATCATCAGTTTGTACTTTGTAGTTTGTACACAGGTGCTTCTGTTAGATATTATCTTTATCTGTATTGGGTTACTTGCAAGTTAATAATTTTGTGTTCTCAAGAGGAAGAAAGGGATGGTGCAGTTTTTTGTTGTCATTGAGTTTGTGCGCATCAGTGTGGTTTGCAGCGTTAAACAGATGTTATCTAAAGAAACTTAGTGAATGCATATATGCCTTGGTCTAACTATGTTTCTAATGTAGCAAGATGCTTTTGAATATCCTAGTATTAATGCAAGTAGGTTTTTGTTATCTGTTGCTTATGTACGCGCTTGCGCTTGGGAACTCATATCTCTCCGGCCATGACAATTTCAGCCCCAAGTATTGGCAAAACGTGTGTCTGTTCTGAGTGTGCTTCTCAGCTTTGGTTTGAGAAGCATGCATGTCATCTCTGTCAGATGTAATGTGGTCATCTTCCACCCGTGATCCGTTTTGTTTTTTCATTTTCCCTGAGATGAATAGCAGGAAATTAATGGGATAACTGTTGCACAGTACCAGACGAGGGAGAGAAAAAAATGTTATTTGGTCTGAACTAACTCTATTCCAGGAAATTGCTCTGGATTTTCTAAAAACCAGCACATGCTGGATCGGAAAATTCCACATGTTTATTGTTGCAATGGAAGAGAACTTTTCCCTTGTGTGGTTTTGCTTTTGGTGTTTACTCGACTGAAACAATAATGCTGCTGAAATCTGGTCGCCGGACTTTCTTGCCCTGGGAGTGATGTTGCTGGTGCTGTCCTGTAATTTGTAGTGGTTCATATGCCCAGAGTAGTTGTCGTTCTCACTCACGGCAACTAAGATATTTCGTGCTGATGATACGGGAATGGACGGCAGCGGGTCCACATTCATACTCAAAACTGCAAGAACATATACTGTCAACTAGTTTGGTCCATATATATATGCGGCACTGGAATGTGCAGGTCTACAACACATGAACACTGACTGAATTTCCAGAGATACGGGACAGTACATAGCTTATCAGTACGCCATGACTCTGACTGAAATCCCAACTCAATTACAATAACCACTGGACTGTTGTCGACTTCTTGCCAAGAGGCGACGATTCCACATATTGTTGTTGTGAGCTGAAAGGCCGCGATTCTTGAGTGTATGACCGAGCATGATTCTCAGGTGAGCTGCGGTTGGGCTCCGATTGGGTGGGTCCCCAAACAGTGGTTCTGAATTCCCTAGCCGTCTTTGCTTGACATGCAGAGTTACCACTGAATTAAACTGTTATTTTTCATCATCCATCTAATGCTTGTTCCTCGATGCATGGCTGCTCCTGGACGAAGTTATTTTTTTGGGACGAGCAAATACAATATATAGCTCGCGATGTAAAGAAGCTACCAGTAGGAGTCTACCTACCACGCTCAAGTTAGTTTTCAAAAGCAACAAGAGATATATTTTTTAAACCAGACTGCAACAAGAGATCAAATCCAGTACACAAAGAAAAGAAAATACACCAAGGATCGGGCCCCAAAAGAAACCCACCCTTACGTTTTCCCCAAGCATCTCCGATCGGCCGAGAGCGAGGGCGCCGGCATGACTCGCCACCGCTGCAGCCGCTCCGTGCTTGCCGTGCTGGAAAACGACGATCTCCTCTGGGAGATACTCCTCCGCCTCCCGTCGCAGCCGTCCTCCCTCCTGCGTGTCTCCATCGTTTGTAGGCTGTGGCGGCGCCTCGCCGCTGATCCCAGGTTCCTCCGCCAGTTCTATCAGCATCATCGGAAGCCACCCCTCCTTGGCTTCTTCGAGTACCGCGAAGGCATCATGTTCACTCCAGTCCTGGACCCTCCCGACCGTATCCCTCCCGTGCGCTTCGACCTTCTACGATATGGCGGCCACCATGACGATGACAGCATGGTCCGCTTCCCCATTGAGAACTATGTGCTCGGGTGCCGCCACGGCCTTGTCCTCATTGGAGACCATTTGCGGAGAGAGGTCATTGTGTGTGACCCCATCACCGGCAAGCAGTGCCCCGTGGCCGTCCCTTTGGAGTTACAGAGGGAGTGGTTCAACGGGGCCGTGCTCTGCGCTGCCCGCGATCAGGGCCACGTACACGGCACATGTCATTCGAGCCCCTTTAGGGTGGTTTTGGTGTCCATGTACAGAGAATACAGATCTATTTATGGCTCGCCCATCGCCCGTGTTTATTCCTCGGAGACTAACACATGGAGCAGTCTCATCTCTATAGAGGCTTCACGTAATAACTGTGTTTATTTTGGTCCTAGCACCCTTGTTCGTAATGTCCTTTACTGGCCTTCACACAATTGGGGAAACAAAATACTTGAGTTTGATTTGGACACGCAGAACCTTACCGTGATAAAGGGACCTCCTGGTGTGAATTATTCCGACAACTTCCAGATCATCCAGGTAGAAGATGGCGCCGTTGGTATTGCCGTGTTGTCTTACAATACCCTTCGACTATGGCAGCGGATGGTCAATAATCGAGGTGATGCCATATGGTTGTCGTGCAAGATTGTTCCATTGCATAACCTTATTAACATCCCTCCTCGAACTGGGAGAAAGAGGGAATGTCTTCGATTGGTGGGGTATGATGAGGATACCGATGTAATCTTTTTAGGTACCCACGACAGTGTCTATATGGTTCAACGCAAGTCAATGCAAACCAGGAAACTAAATGTGACCCACTCTCCATATCGCTGTTATCCTTTCACGAGTTTCTACCCACCAGGTGATTTCTCATCTTTGGTCATTATATCTTAGGAAGTAACCGTATCTTGTTATATTTTCTACACGATTGCTCGCATACGGTAATTGTGACTCTTAAATGTTACATATACAGCTTGAACTTAGTAAGCAATTTCCTGCGATAGAACTTAGTTAGCAATTGCACCTTTGCTAGATGGACTTATAGTGTACTATTTTGACATATGCTATATTTCAATGTGTTTGTCTTCTTTATTTGAAGATACCAAATCAAATATCAAACTTTGTTGGCATCATTGGTCATGTTTGTTGGCAAGCTAAGTTCTCCACTAAGAGGTAGTTAAGTATACTGCATGTATGAATATTCCTTGCATTACAACAAATGTGTTCTTTTATCTACTGCTAGTATCAAGAGTGACTTACAACACATCTGCAGAAACAAGATGCATAAGTGAATTGTTTTGCCCAAGTTATATTTTCAGCTCATCTTTCTAATTGTATCATATTGTCTTCTCTTATCCATTTTTCTTTCATGTGGAGCTGTTGTTGATTGCTGGAGTTCTTATGCTTCTAGGCACAACTATTTCTGGTGGAACTAATGAAGCAGAAATATTGCACAATGTGTAGGGTGACTGTCTAGTTTGATGTGCTGAAACAGGCTAACGGGTAAGAAGATCCTATGAATATAATTTTTTAGATTTGTACAATGATGATTTTCTCCTGATATGTGGTGGATAGTTTGGGTAGCATTCACCCTCAAACTACTGTATATTCGGCTCTAGAGATTCACACATGCTAATTACATAAAGAAACAATTAAAATGGTGGATAGGCTTAGTAATAAAAACTCATGTTGGATCATAAATGATATGTAGATGATCCACATGTTGACTGCCCAAAGTTCTACCTACGTGTTGTTGTTTCACAATCTATAAGCTGAAAGCAATATATTAGTGGCCCATTTTGGTATTATAAAAAATCAGTCACCTCCTTTAGCTTCATCCCGTATAAAATTTGTGTGAAAAAGGCTGAAGGGTTTATTGTTATTTCCTACATAGCCAGTAATTTTATATTGCTCTTACCTGTTGCTTCGATCAATGTTTTAAATAGTTATGATATAGCTCAACATTATGATGTTGAGCTGATCATATGTTGCTTCGATCAATGTTTTAAATAGCAGGCTGTGCCATTTAGTGGCGGCTCGGCCAAAAGCTATGAAAAGCTACAACGGAGCTATAGCAAAGCTAAGATCCATTTAGCGTTTTCCTTAAATCATGAAAACTTGAAAAAATAAGTACTCCCTATGTCCTAAAATTCTTGTCTTAGATTTGTCTAATACGGATGTATCAAGTCACGTTTTAGTATTAGATACATCAGTATCTAGACGAATCTAAGACAAGAATTTTGGGACAGAGGGAGTATACAATAAGGTATTATATATGATATATAGCATATACTTGACATATACACATGTTCGCACATCAAAGTCCAAGCACCAATCGGGTGTCCTAGTTTAATGACCATGCATCACATCAATGTATCATAAATACCAGAAATGACAATAAAAAATAATACAGAAGGGTGGTATTGTATAGCAGCTTAGTGGGCAAAATGACTCCAAATTTAGCGTTATATCGGGAAATAGCGGGCTATCGTTGTTTTTAGTTTAGCCTTAAAAGTGCATAGCTTTAGTGGGACAACTCTCAACTGGGTGTCCTTGTCCAGCCGGTGAGAATATCGTATGAATATAGTTTTTATGATTTTGATTATTTGTTTTTTATAATGAAGAATTTCCAGCTGCCAATGTGGGTAGCGTTCAGCCCCAAATTCCTTTCCATTTCTATATAATAATTCACATATGTGTAGAATACTGGCAAGAATTAAAATGATGACGGTGTCGAGGCAAAATGTCTCTTTTTTTAATTATAAATGATATCCAACTGTTGAATATAGTGTTGGTGCTGATATTGGCAGTGTGTGCCTACCTGGCCATCTCTAGAGTTCTCCTTGGTTTGGCTGCTCCAGGATAGATAAGTTGAAGGCAGTATAAGAGTAGTGCACGTTGTTATTACAAACATTAATAATAGAATTCATCTACTTTTTGTGAACTATGTGGCATTCAACTCTCCCAACCCAATAAACTGCAGTGTCAAAGCGTTTCAAAGATTTTCTTTGTTATTGTTGGTAATCCTAGGAGATATTGCCATGGATATTGGTTTTCTTTTAAAGATCTTCTTTATGTTGTTGAGCTCATTATGAGTTTGCATACATGTACTGTTCACACACTATGGTTATACTGCATAGGTTCGACAATTGGAATTTGTGTTTTATTACCAGGTACTAATAGACCATTTTGTTTTGTCCAGGTGAAGGAATGGTTGCTGCATTTCCATCGAGTTTGTTGTGTGGCATCAATGTGGCTGGCAGTGTTTATATATTATCTGCAAAAATGAACTTACTAAGTATGTGCCCTAGGCTAGCATTGTTACTTAATTCGTGGGATGTATTGGAAGACCTACTTTACATTTTATCTGCAAACCAAAAATTGCTTCTGTCACCTTGAATACTCTTATCTTATCTGCTTTTGCGGTTCAACTTTTGAATGTATTTGGGTTTGTAACTGCTATTTGGAACGTTAATATGTGAAATAGTTCCTTGACTCTGGGTCGTTCCTTTTTTAAGCCTCGCTTTTTATGTTGACGTAATCTTGTACACAGAATGTGTTCTATGTCTAGCTGAGAGCAAGAAACTTTTTTATACCTACAACCCTAGGGACTTCAGTTTCCCCCAGTTTGACTTCATCTATCCTATTCTATTACAAGTTTGATTTTATCTATTCTTGTAACTGGTCTTAGTTAAAAGAATGCTACTTGTAACTAAGACCAGTGGGTTTCATTATATGAAATCGGAGAGGGGGGCCTCTCTTTTTCTCAATTTTTTTTACATGTTTATCTGTTCTCTCTTCTACTAACATAGATTGAACTGCATTTTTTATTTCATTTTTTGTCATCAAATCAAACATTAATAAAGTGAGAGATCATCTTATAATGCTACCGTCGATCTAAGCAAAATAAGATGCATAAAGGATAAACATCACATGCAATCAATATAAGTGATATGATATGGCCATCATCATCTTGTGCCTTTGATCTCCATCGTCACGGGCGCGACACCTTGATCTCCATCGTAGCATCGTTGTCGTCTCGTCAACTATTGCTTCTACGACTATCGCTACCGCTTAGTGATAAAGTAAAGCAATTACATAGCAATTGCATTTCATACAATAAAGCGACAATCATATGGCTCCTGCCAGTTGCCGACAGCTCAGTTACAAAACATGATCATCTCATACAATTAAATTTAGCATCATGTATTGACCATATTACATCACAGCATGCCATGCAAAAACACGCTACTGATAAGAGCGTAGCAGCAGTGCGCTTTTCTCACACACGCTACTGCTAAACGGGGACAACCGTATGGACAATTTCAAAATTAGCAGCAGCGACATGAGTAAAAAGCACGCTGCTACTATTGCATTAGCAGTAGCGCGCATCACGACACCGTGCTGCTGCTAAACTTAGGTTGTTGGTTACTGTCGGTTGATTTTTATAGCAGCGCGGTTTAGCCCTCACGCGCTACTGCTAAATTCGCATCAGTAGCGTGTTTTTCTTAACCGCGCTACTGCTAATTAGCAGTAACACTTCTTTTTGTGCCGCGCTGCTGCTAAGATTCTGTGTATATGGTTTTCCCTAGTAGAGAAGACTCTAAAACCAAACAATACAAATTTGTGGCATGGTATTTCACTACAAATTTCTTGAGAGGCTTCCCAGCCCTCAAGTGAGTAGATAGTTTTACATTTTCTTTTTTCATGGCCCGTTGCAACTCTCTCGCGGTGGGACATCGCCCTGATCCGGATATGGGGATCTGACATCGTCGCGTTCCTCCTGGCGGCCTCGTGGTGGCACGAGTGAGTTGTCGAGAAAAAGCTCTATGCCTTGGTGCCAACGATGGCGACACCCAAGTGTGCCACATTCTTCTTGAAGACGTCGTTGTGATTCTTCTCTTTGTGCGAGGGCTCCGGTGAAGACCTTTGTCCAATGTGGACTCTGCAGCAGCGACGCTAGCTATGCACCGTTCTCCCTCTTGTGGGCGTTGTTGTGGAGCTTAGGTGTGCTAAGACGTAGCATGTGGGTGTTTAGTTCTTCCGGTGCTCGTTGCTGGTAGCGTAGTCGCGTGCGTCTATATGTGTCGGATATCTTACGATCGGCTTTGTAAGAAGGCTACCTCACCAACTTGTATCGTTCGGCCATGTACTTTTTCGGCTGTTGCTTTATTGATAAAGCAGGGCGAAATCTGTTTCGAGTGCCGACGTACCATGCCATCTGGTGTTCACCTCATACAGGTGGAGGTTCCACAACCCCAACCTTCTATCGGAGGAGATGATAACGGGTGGATGGTGGTAAACGACGGTGAAAAGAGGAGATGATGTCAGAGCGGTGACAAGAAGAGATGATGTTGGAGAGAGGTCGACATGATGAAATAGGGATCGGCGATAGGGTGCAAGGAAGAAGACGACAAGCGTAGATAGTATGTAAGGGTGAAGGGTTGGTGCGCAACCCAAGGACATGACTACGGATTCATTACATCTGCAGAAAGGTGTAGAAAAGAAATGATTCGATGTGCTCACATAGAGAAAAAAGTATATGTGAGTTCCGTGGCAATGCACGGGCACTCAACTAGTGTTGAGTAAAGTGATTTTCTCCTTCTCAACCATTCTTGTGTATTATGTAATTGGTTCCTAGTCATAAGGGTTTGAATTAAATTGGAAATAATTCACAAACCCGATTAATAGGGTGATGTGTGTGCGCGTGTGTGTGCGCGCGCACGTTTGATTTTCTAGCCACTTTGTCGAGTATTATATTTAGTTAGGAAATACGAGATAGACTAGGATATGTTCCGGCTTGTCTTGTACTCCAAGTTGACCATGTACTCCTATATATATGCCCACGAGGCTCAAGCAATAAAACAACTATTCCACCAAATCTCTCTCTCCCTTCTAACATGGTATTAGCCTAATCTCGATCCAAAAATCCTAGCCGTCGCCGCTTCCGCATCAGCGTGCCGCCCCTGGGGCTGTCGGCCTCCATGACCGCCGCCGGGGGCCGCGCCAACCGTTCCTAGGGTTCGTCCGCCGGTTGTGTTGACCGGCTGCCCTAGAGAGTCTTTTTCCCGATCCCTTGATCCGGGTTGTTCTCTCTCTTGCCCATCGTCTTGATGGGTGTTTCTTTTTGGTTTTCCGATCTAGGATCGGTTTGTGTCACCCACCGTCGTTCGTCGTCTACAATGCGCGGCTTGTCTTGTATTCCAAGTTGACCATGTACTCCTATATATATGCCCATGAGGCTCAAGCAATAAAACAACTATCAAACAATCATGTACACTTGTAGTTACCACATATAGCACACTTGTTTTTCACATTTGGAGAACGCGCGTGACCCATTTCCTAATTCTCGGTTCATTCACCTTAAATTACACATTACTAATACGACTGAAAGTGGACAATTTAGACTTGCTAGCATACTGCAGTGCCACCAAAAGTGGGGGGGGGGGGGGGCATGATGGAGATGTCGATGGAGTCGATAGAGACAATAACGGCGATGATGGTTTCCCCGGTGGCACTCCAGTGCCACCGGAAGAGTGGGGGAGAGGACCCCCCCCCTTCCTTCTTCTTCCTTGGCCTCTCCCCTAGGTGGGAACAGGCTTTCCCCTCTGGTCCTGGTGTTCATGGCTCCAGGAGGGCGAGAGCACATCCGAGATTGGATCTCTCTTCCCTGTCTTTTAGGTACATTTTTTTGCATCAGATCACCATTTCTTAAATACTTGGAGATCTGTAACTCTGATTAGCCTAAAATTTAAGGAATCTGCAATATTTTAGGATCTCTTTTGCGGCCAAATGAGAGCCCAACCGCCTTAAGGAGCCTCCACACAGTAGGAGGGGTGCATGGAACTACAGGGTGGAGCCCTCACGTCCATCTTCTGGCTGGTGGACTCTTTTGGTGTAAAATAATTCTGTAAAATTTAAAAAAAATCGGCCCGGTAAAATTCTCACCTAAAAAACCATAAACAATAGAAAATAGGGACTGGCCTCTAACACTGGATTAATATGCTAGTCCAAATAAAGATGGTATAGAATTGTGCCAAAAGCATATATAAATGATGTGAATATAGCATGAATACTTCGGAAAATATAAATGCGTCTGAGACATATCACCAGCCTCCAAAGCACACTCCTTGGTTCAACCTCAGACAACAAACATATTGCTTGGTTGACGGGAGCTAAATCTAAGGCCAACCTACACTTAAAGGGTTCCAAGGGAAACATATTACATTGGGTAAAATAACCCAAAATTTGCACAAAACATCTACATTAACTATGTCTACTCGGTGTTCCAGTGTTTGACATAATGCAATTGCAAGCTTGCCATATTTTCTTAGCACTAGAAGGATCGACCTTGTAGCACCAGAGTGATAAGCCTTGCATTGCCGCCTCTAGTTTGCAACAACATGCCGATTGGCCTTGCAACGTCGCGCCGACTTGTAGCAGTGGGTGACTCACCTTGCAGCGCCATGCATTTGGTAGCCGCAACACTAGTCGGCCTTGTAGCATGGTGGCTCGGGCTTGCAGGTTTGCATTTTTTACTTGCAGCAGCAGGCGGACACCCTTGCAACTTCACACGCTGGTTAGCTGCAATGCTGGCCGTCCTTTCAACATGGCAGGCTGGATTTGCAATCCCATGCGTTCAACTTGTAGTAGGGAACGACCGACCTTGTAGCGTTACGTGTCTGGTAGCCGCAATGATGGCCAGCCTTGCAACACACAGACCTAGCTTTGCAACGCCACGCGTTTGACTTGTAGCATCAAACTACCGACCTTGCAGCATTATGGTTGCCGCAATTCTGACCGGCCTTGGAACACAACGGCTCGGCTTTGCAACACCACGCGTTTGACTTGTAGCATCGAAAGACCACCCTTGCGGCGTTATGGTAGATGCAATTCTGACCGGCCTAAATTTTATTTCACGAGTTCGACTTGTATCTGCGGACATCCGAGCTTGCAGTGTTACATGTCTAGCAGCTGCAACACTGGTTGGCCTTGCAACATAGTGGTCGAATTGCAGTGTTGCACGTTTGACTTGCAGCAGCGGGGTGACCTCTTGCCGCATCATGCATGTGCTGGCCGCAACATTGGTCGGCCTTGTAGCATGGCGGCCCGACTTTGCAACAAAAAAAAAAACATCGGCTGCCTTGTAGCATGTAGCTGGCCGTGCAGTGTCACATGTCTGGCTTAAAAATCTGGAGCCTGATTATCATAGCATCAATTGGCCTTGCAACATGGTGGTTCGGGCTCGCATCAGCTAAAACATAGTTGTGTCTACACTTACAACATTCACGTGCTTTCGGCTTGTAGGTGCCGATGACTGATAATTATAACGGTGGTCAACATTGCAACATAACGTGCCCTTTGACGATTTGCATGCCGCTCAGGTAGATTTACCCACGTACTTCTTTTGTGCAATCTTTTCTTTGTGAGTTAAAAGGCAAAGGCGGTTGAGGCCGTGCTCGTACTGCAACTGCAAGTAGCATGACAGCAACGCACCAAATTGCATGTGAAGTAATCGAGGTCAAAGACACACATGGACCCACGGAGTGACGGAGAACACACACATAGGAGAAGTAAAAGGGGGAGTTATGCGAACATAGTGCCGTGCAAGGGGCTAATCAGGATCGGACGGGCGACTTGGAAGCCAAGAACATGGGCACGTTGCGATGGGAGGAGGCAAATGACGCCTGGGTTGTAATCAGCCGGGTGATCAGAATCAATTTCCTTTCTCGATCCCTCCTAATCCCAGTGTCATGCATGCATGCCGCTACTTGGCAACCAACTTGGCTCATAGAGCCGTGCATAATGTTCTCTCTACGTAAACTACACGAAGTGTTCTCATGAGAGCTCATTTAAATAACATCATATCTTAGGATTGACACATTTATAGGGGCCTCCAGTATGAAGGTGGCATTGGTGGCTGCCATCAAAGTGACATTTGTGGCCGCCATCAAAGTCAGTGAGATCGATTATTGCACACAACAACCGGCAGATCTTCATTAGGGACTCAGAACAATATAATCACTTCCTTTTAGCAACAAAAAGTTCCTACGAGTAGTTTATAGAGTGTTCAAGCGAGGTATAGAAGTTAAACATGACACATGGTGAATTTTTGGAAATATCCACAATTGTAAGTAGAGAAGTAGACACTTCGTGGTACACAACATGTTCTTTTTGTGTGCAAGAAGCAGATAGATATGTTTCGGCCCAAATTTTATTATTCTACACCATCAAATAATGTAATTCTAATTAAGGTACAATTACAATTGTTCAATACTTACTTGTAGGTTGGAAAATTTTCCCATGTTCACATGGAACCCTTGCTCACCCAAGCATTTTGTGTGTGTTTCCTCTCCTTAACAATGTGTACCTCAAACTCAAAATATAATAAACTTGCTTGCATAATTATCTTTCTCCTTTTCATTTTTCAATTGCTAATAGAACTCTGTAAGTTGAGCACTTTTTATCAACTTGTATAGTAAATAAAAAGACAAACATGTTGTTATCTTAATTGCTAGGATATTTTAGACATTTATGCCATTAATATCAATATGAATGTCTCTCAAGCTTTGATCTAAAGTGATCGTAGCCATTCCATGGGAAATTTGTAACAGCCGGAACGCCAAAGTATTTCGGCATGAACTGTTTCTTCCACGATCAGTTGCTTAATGCATCACCATGATATTGTTCTCAGGTGCTGGCGTTATTCCTATCGATCAACAAGATGATCCTCGAAGTCTGGGTGCAAAGTTCATGGCCTTGCTATAGTCCCTTGCCCCTCTCGTTTTTCAACATCATATGGCAGCCCCTCCACTGCCCTTGAAAATCCAAGGCTAACTATGTTTTAGTACTTGTAATAAAGCGGCATAATGGATTATTTTTAAGGTGAGCTAATTCCTCCTGGGCATTTCCTACATGAAAAAAGTATCAACCTCATCAAATGTCATTGGTACAACCTAAATTAGTTTATGAACCAAGCTCTTCAAGACATTCAAGTTTACGAAACAAGCTGCTTTTGGGTGCAGGTTAACCGGCAATATGAAGTATGTTGGAAAAGGGTGCCAACTAGATTTATCAACCAACACAAATTATGCAGGGCATGACTTGGGAAAGGACACATTGTACCAGCATATTTTGATACTTGCCCTGCATCAAGGGTCTACAGGTCAGCTTCTACTTTGCATATTCTCACTTATTCTTCACCGCTCATGTGATCGATGATGCTACAAAGGCTAGCTAGCACAGCAGAATACATCAAGTTTGCAGCGTGCGGACACATTCAACATCCAAGATAGGCTCAACTAGCATTGTTTACGCAACGTTTCATTTTGTTCTTCTGTGATTGCCTTGGTAGTCCGGTATCTAGCTTATTTGGCATGCCGTCGTCCCAGACTACTCCTAGGCCTCATGATGTGTTGCCAATTCTCGATCCTTGCCAAGCCAAGGCGTACATGCACACCCCTAGTTGGCAGCCATCTTGGCAAGTAGTGCCATGCATGGTCTACCTGAACTATACCATGAAGTGTCCTCACAAGAGCTTGCCTATATTCCTTCCTTTAGGCCGAGCACATTAACACATGTGCCTTTAATATTTGGGTTTTTATCAGTTTTGCCACCGGTTGTATAACACTACTCAGTTTTGCCACTAAAAAATTTCACTACTAAAAAATGCCATTGTTATGTTGGACACAACCTCAAAAAGACCATTTTTCACCATAGTCGTCAGGTCAATGGACGTTGACCGAAGGTAGATGACGAAAATACCCTTATATCATTTGTCAACTCCCCTTTCTCTCTCTTTTGACTTGTGGGCCCATCTGTCAGGGGCGCATGAAAAGAGAAAATGAAAAATGGCAGTTCGGGGCTTCGAACCCAAAACCACGGCCAGCACGTCGCGAGAGATAATCCAGCTGAGCTACATAACTTTTCTATTGTGAAAGGAGATACATCCCTTATATCGTGTAGATGGAGAGGCAGCCGTGAAGCTAGAGTAGGAGCAATGCGCGCGCAGGGTTTTGAACGTGCCGCTGCATCTACGTACTACATGCGGCGTTAGAAAGTACAGCTGGCTGGCTGAAGCACTCTCGTAACCGAAAGGGGCCTGCAGACTGCAGTGCAGGTGATATACAGTACTGTACAGTGCATGATTCGGAAATAAACCGTGACATGCCTGACAGCAGGTTCTTGTGGCCATCACGCACCTGTTTTTTTTTTCCTGAGAGCTGATGTAGCAGAGACGCCATCTGCATGGGCCATGGATGGCTCTTGCTGTTCAGGCCTCACCCAGGCATGCACGGGACGTATGGTACAAAGAGTGTGAGGTATCTCATTTCACATTAGAAGATTGGTGTAGCTCAGCTGGTTTGCTCTCGCGACGTGCGGGCCGTGGTCTTGGGTTCGAAGCCCCGAACTGCCAATTTTCATTTTCTCTTTTCTGCGCCCCTGACAGATGGGCCCACAAGTCAAAAGAGAGAGAAAGGGGAGTTGACAAATGATATAAGGGTATTTTTGTCATCTACCTTCGGTCAACGTCCATTGACCTGAAGATTACGGTGAAAAATGGTCTTTTTGAGGTTGTGTCCAACATAACAATGGCATTTTTGAGTAGTTAAAATTTTTAGTGGCAAAATTGAGTAGTGTTATACAGCCGGTGGCAAAACTGATAAAAACCCATAATATTTAGATGGGTATTGGTGGATGCCATGAAAGTCAGTGAGATCGTGTAAAATGGGTTGGTGGATACCACCAATGTCGCATTGTCGGTCCTTGTTGCAAGTTAAAGAGATAGAGCAAATTGGAGTCGTCCTTTCTTAGAAATCAGTTGAAGTTTATTTACTAGGAGTATAGACATCATGTGGAACTTAAGTGCAAATATATTAGTGTCACTGCAGTTTTCTCACAAAAAGGATAGAGAAGCACCACAAAATAATGATGTAGTTTATGGATTGTGTAACGAAACTTCTTTAATTTTCTATTGTTAATTTAATTTTGAAAAATCCAAAGGTTAACTATGTCGTAGTACTTGTAACAAAAGAAAAATCCTTTTGTTTATCATCTACTAATATTTAAATAAATATAAAAATTACTACACTCCTTATTTTTTTAATAATACACTTACATGTTTCAAATAAATCCACAAAATTCCCATGAGTAGGCATGACACATAATTTAAGACAAAATAGTTACTTGTAATTTGCACAGAGAAAAAAATGTCCGTCTATAAAATCCAGCAAAGTTATGGTGCACTCTAGCATGATAAATTCTCCAGCCACATGGAAACATAAGTTTGATGATAAATGTCTTCTTTTCTCAGAAAAATTCTAACTCGAATTATACAGACTTCACGAGCAATCGACCGCATCTCTTGCAGTGAGCCGATATATATCCTAATGGGCACATATACGAACTTATATAAACTTCAAACTGTAGTTTTGTTTTAATATTTAAGTCTAATGCAGGCAAGATATGTGCGTGCCTTATTATAATAATGCTGGCCAAGCAGTGTTGCCCGGAAGTGGGCTGTCACAACACTAGCGTTGGCTCCAATATGACATGAATATTTAGTACATATATGAACATTCATACTGAGACACCGGGACGTCTTTTAGTTTTACACAGTTTCTTCACTTATTATGACAATGTTTATTTGCATTCGGTTAAATAAAATCTTTTTTTTATATAAAATCGTGTTTTCTTTGTTACGGAATTTCCTGAAATATACAAAAAATAAAAAGGTGATTTTATTGCAGTGGAACCCGAGCCCGACCAAAAAGCCCAACTCTGGCTGATCCAAAGCGAAAAATATCTTATCCATTTTTCCGGCCGTTTATACCATATACCTTGGGTATTTGCCACTTTCAACATGCGGCTTCGCAAAATTGCCACTGAAGATAGGCTTCCCAAAATTGCCGCACAGCTCATGGGCATTTTGATTACCATGCCATTTCCACTCTTTTATGGATTTTTCCTTTGTTTTCACATTTATATGCACCTGAAAAGAACTAGACTGCCCCTGGCTATTTGTACTTAATCTGAAACGTACTTAATCTGAAATGCTGGCTCACAACACAATCGTTACTTTGCCGCCGTAGCTCTCATCCACGCCCTGGCGCGCCAGCGAAGCTCACTGCTGTACTCATCCACGCATACCCGTCGACGTAACTCGCCCTCACCTGCTCAATCGCGTAGCTCGCCAACGCCTGCGTGCACCATCTTAGCGCGCTCTCGTCTGCTCGGCGTCGTAGCTTGCCCACGCATGCGTGTGATATCGCAGCTCGCCCATGCTTGCGCTCGCCTGCTCGCGCACGCCGTTGCAGCTCCTCTGCCCTGCTCACCCACACCTGCGCACACCGCTGCAGCTTGCCCTGCAGCGTGCTGGTGGAGTAACGGACAGGCGAGGGCGGTGACCAACAGCAACACCAATGGCGTGGCGGAAGCAGCTTGACCCTTTTGTATGTTCATGGAGGATTGAGTAGAAGGTGCGTGCAGGTGCTGAACATGGAGAATACGAGCAACTTGTAAGCACAATTGCACAGTATCAAGCAAAACAAAACAAGAGAAAGAGGTAATAGCACTGCTGTACCGGGGTGCGTGCTGTGCAGCGTCCAGGCGATCGACGGTGGTGACGTCCAGGAGATCGACGTCAAGGCCGATTGGCATCGCGGCAGCGTCCAAGAGATTCGGCCTGTAGGCAATCTGCACCTGCGCATGGTGTTTTCAGCTGATTGCCCGCACGTAATTCAGAACACTACAAAGTACTGCCTACTGCACGATGCGATCAATCACATGTTAGACATCCAAGGGCAGTCTGGTCCTTTCAGATTCATGTAAATGAAAATTCAAAAGGGAAATCGATAAAAGATGGAAAATGGCATGGTAATCAAGGTGGGCACGAGTTGAGTGGTAATTTTGCGAACCCCATCTTGACAGTGGCAAATACCTGATTTTATCTATACAAAGCGGCCGGCGAGCGACTTCCCCGGCGGGCTTCCGCGCCGCCGTCAGTCATGTCCGCCCGCGGCCATTGCACTCGCGACACTACCGCTCGAATTCTCCGCCGGCTAAGTGAGTCCCTCGGCTTCCCTCTCACAGGAACGCCCCCAGTCCTCTGCTCTGCCTAGGGACTCTGGTGGAAGCTGTCTGCCTTGGTGAGTAATCCCCTTTGCTTTCCTTTTGTTTCTACTAGTAACTGCGGCACCGCCATGATTAGTTACAGGATCCTCTATTTTTTTCTAGAATAAGCAGGCAATCTAGCACATCACTGTAGTAAAAGAGCTTACAGTATCATATTGTGTTCGCGGAAGGAAATGGCTGCAGATTATCCCGGGGAACCGCGATAAAATGACGGCAATGGCAACATTACTCGACTGTTGCAAAATGGGAAAGGGGATAAATCACACAATAAGATAGTGTCTTTTAAGAAACAGATCATGTGACCCTTGTAGTTCAGTAATCAAACAGTTTACAACCCTCAAACGTGTAAATTAAGATACAGGTCATGCAAATTAAGTTCCCTCAAACGTGTAATAGTACAAGGAAACACATTGTAGTTCAAGTGTTTGTCGTGTTTTGTGGCATAGGACGATTTTCAGACGACACAAAGGGCTTAGGCAGAATCTACAGGTTTTGCAACCTCCCTGTTAACATGTTAAATTACCACCTTTGTCATTGAAGGCCTATTCTTTGGGTTCCACTGGATGCACCACAGCCCCACAATACACGGTTGTCTAATCTTTCATTTGTCTTATGTTGTCATTTCCAAAGGAAGCTCCCATTCACGCGCACTGATTACTTTCTCGTAAATCCACTCCGGGAGGTATACCTCATCCTGGTTCTCAACACTTGGGTCTGTGTTTCTCCGCCCGTTCACCATTTCCAACACCAGCATGCAGAAACTGTACACATCCGATTTGTATCACATGCCTCCAAAGTTCCAGAGTATAGCTCTGGTGTGATGTATCCCATAGTGCCTCTGGCTGCCGTCAAGGTAACGATGCTTTGGTCCGTTGCACATAGCTTTGATAGGCCAAAGTCTGAGATGTTTGAATTGAAGTTGTAGTCCAGCAGGATGTTATGTGGCTTGATGTCAAAGTGGACAATGCGCTGGTTGCAGCCTTGCACTAGTAGAAAAAGGGCAATTTGTTCCGATTGGTAAGGCCCATTTGTCCCGGTTGTTGAACCAGGATTAAAGGGTCGTTACTAAAGCCCTAGGCCTTTAGTCCCGGTTCTTACACGAACCGGGACAGATGGGCCTCCACGTGGCTGGTGCGGCGAGCCCAGGCAGGAGGGCCTTTGGTCCCGGTTGGTGGCACCAACCGGGACCAATAGGCATCCACGCGTCAGTAGCTGGCAGGAGCTGAGGTTTTTGTTTTTTTAAAGGGGTGGGTTTAGGGGGTTTTGGGACGTTAATTTAGGTGTTTCATATATTATGTGAGCTAGCTAATTAATAGAGAGAAGTGTCATGTCTTATCTCCGTGCTTGGTCGACACTACGTACTATACGTACAGAGAGGACTCGACACGCTAGCTAGTAAGCAAATGAAGGAAACAGAGGATCGTCATGAACATATGCATGCAGAAAGAAGTGATATCAACCTCTCCTTCTCCGAGAGATTGGTCGAACAACAAGTTTTCGTATATCGATCCGACGCTAGTGGCTACATATATACAATATAAGATATCTTACAATATAATTCCTTAATTACATATGAACTTAGCGTCCACATGGTATTCTCCGTCTTTATCGATCACGTTGTCAAGAAAGAATGCCGTCAATTCCTCTTGAATTGCTCACATGCGATCTGGTGCTAGGAGTTCATCCCGCATCCGGAACATCTAATTTGAAGAAGGGGGTCAATCCATATATATGAATGAATGAAACTCAACACAAATGATGGTAATAAAATTAAATTGTGAATATTATTGTTTACGCACTTCATATTGTTTGGCCGAGTAGCCCCGCTCACAGGCCGTGTGGCGGATGGACTCGCAAACATAGTATCCACAATAATTATTACCAGCTTTCTGCCACAACCACTTTACAAGAAATAGAGGTCAATCAAACTGATAAGCAAGCATACTAAATGGTATTGATGGAACTACCGCTTGAATCACTAGGGGATGCGCGGAGCATGCTACTAGTACTTACTTTTGGGTGTTTAAATTGCAGCTTCTTCGGCAGTCCTGGAGCTTTTGAGGTGAATTTTTTTCAAACCCTGCCAGACGGAGAAAACAATTACTTGATATAAGGATATGAACAAAGTTGCCGATATGGTGCGATAATGATCGAATTAACTTACTTTCATACGGAAAAAAGTTGAGAGGGTTACGGCAAAAATTGGATGCATTTCATGTACAAAAAGGACAATCTCTTTAGAAGTATTAGTGTTTCATATAGAAACTCATCTGTTACAAAGGGATTTTATTTTTTTGAACTTATTTGAATTCCAGCCATTTTATGCATTTAAAATGTACCATTCAAAGCCACATCATCAATTTTCAACCCATTCACCAAAGTACATACATAGTTCAAATTGAACAACATATAGCTCTGGAGAGCATTTAGTTAAACTATACATTGAAACTATGTAAAACCTTTCAATGCAACAACATATGCGATCATAATCACAACCAAGGTAACAATTGATCCAACGGCATAGTGATACCAAGCCTCGGTATGAATGGCATATTTTCTAATCTTCAACCGCATTGCATCCATCTTGATCTTGTGATCATCGACGACATCCGCAGCATGCAACTCCAATATCATCTTCTCCTCCTCTATTTTTTTCTTTTTTCCTTCAAGTAATTGTTTTCTTCTTCAACTAAATTTAAGCTCTCGATAATAGGGTCGGTTGGAATTTCCGGTTCAACCACCTCCTACATAAATAAAATCTATGTCACGTTGGTCGGCATAATTGTCATAAACAATAAATGAACCAAATAGTTATAAAAAGATAATATGTACCACATCCGAATCATAGACAGGACGAGGGCCGACGGGGTTGGATACCAAAACCATCGCACTATATAATAACAAGGAATAATAAAAGTAAGAAAATTAGACAAATATCTATCTGAAGTAAGAATTTTTTTCTTTCACTAAGAAGATAAGAACAAGAGGCTCACCACGGTGGTGCCGGCGACGAGATCGGTGCGGGCGATCGACGGCAGTGAAGACGGGGACGGGACGTGACGGACCGCTAAACCTATGCAAATCTCGGGGAAAATGAAGCTTGGAGGTCGAGCTTCGATAGGATAAAACTTAACTAGTGTGGCTCGGGTATTTCACCGAACACCTCATGTGCATAGGAGGTGAGCTAGAGCACCCACATGCCCTCCCCTCGCCGGTCAGAAAAAACAGAGCACTGTGGAGTGCTTTGCTGCGGCGAAGGGGTATATATAGGCGACTCATTTGTCCCGATTCGTGGCTCGAACCGGGACTAAAGCTCACCCTTCTGTACCGGTTCTATCCACGAACCGGGTCCAATGTATGTGGGCCAGGAACGAGGGCCACTGGTCCCGGTTCATGCGTGGAACCGGGACAAATGGGTCCGGACGAACCGGAACCAATGCCCACGGCGAAGGAAATGTCTTTGAAAGTTGAAACTGAAAGCAAGTCTTTTTCGTATATTATTTGACGGGGAGAAAGCAACATAAATCAATCGTTGCAAATGGACAAAGACATGGCTTGTGAAGTAAGCATGGATAATCCACGGCATGTAGATGTAGAACCTACATTCTACAATATGTGGGTTTATACTCCCTCCGTCCATAATATAATATAAGATGTTTTTTGACACTACACTAGAGTCAAAAAGTGCCTTACATTATGGGACGGAGGGAGTATTTTCTAATCTAATATACCACTCCGGTACTGCGTCCATTCAGAAATATAAGATGTTCTAACTTTTTTGTAGATATATATAGACACATTTAAGTGTGTTTGTTCACTCATTTCAGTTAGTTCATGTTGAAATATCCAAAATATCTTATATTCGTGAACGGAGGGAGTACAAACTTTTGAATTGGATCTTGCTAATACATACACTAGTAGAAAACATGCCTGTTGTCCCGGTTCGTAAGGGCCTTTAGTCCCGGTTCCTGAACCGGGACTAAAGGGTCGTTACTAATACCCTCACCCTTTAGTCCCGGTTCAAACCAGAACCGGGACAGATGGGCCTCCACGTGGCCTGTGCGCCGAGCCCAGGCAGGAGGGCCTTTGGTCCCGGTTGGTAGCACCAACCGGGACCAATAGGCATCCACGCGTCAGCATTTCTGTGGCTGGGGTTTTTGGTTTTTTTTGAAAGGGGGGAGGGGGTTTGGGGATTTTGAGGGGTTAATTTAGGTATTTCATATATTGTGTTAGCTAGATAGCTAATTAATAGAGAGAAGTGTCCTCTCTTATGTCCGTGCTTGGTCGACGTTACGTACTAAACATACGTATAGAGAAGACTAGGCATATGCTAGCTAGTAAGCAAACGAAGGAAACAGAAGATCGTCATGAACATATATGCATACAGAGAGAAGTGATATCGACCACATCTCCTTCTCCGAGAGATTGGTCGAACAACAAGTTCTCGTATATCTATCGTCCGACACTACCGGCTACATATATACAATAATTATCTTTTACAAATATAATCTCTTAAATTACGGACGCATGGTCCACATAGTATTCCCCGTCTTCAGCGATCACGTGGTCAAGAAAGAATGCCGCCAATTCCTCTTGAATTGCTCGCATGCGATCTGGTCCTAGGAGTTCATTCCGCTGCCGAAACATCTAATTTGAGGAAGGGGGTCAATACACACACACACACACAAACACACACACACACACACACACACACACACACACACACACACACACACACACACATATATATATATATATATATGAATGAATGAAACTCAACACAAATGATGGTAATAAACAAAAATTGTGAATATTATTTCTTACGCACTTCATATTGTTTCTCAGAGTACCCGCCCCGCTCACAGCTCGTGTGGCGGATGGACTCGCAGACGTAGTATCCACAGAAATCATTCCCTTGTTCCTGCCACAACCACTTTACAAGAAATAGAGGTCAATTAAATAGATAAGCAAGAATGCCGAATGGTATTGATGAAACTAGCGCTTGAATCAATAGCTAGGAGACGCGCGGAACATGGTACTATAGTACTTACTTTCGGGTATCTAAATTCCAGCTCCTTCAGGAGTCCCGGGGAATTTGTGCTGAATTTTCTCCAAACACTGCCAGACAAAAGAAAACAATTACTTGATATCAGGAAATGAACAAATTTGCTAATATGGTGGATAATGATCGATTTAACTTACTTCTTGAGGATTTCAGTCATGTCCGCATACTCCTGGGGATCTTTTCGTCTCGAGTCCAAGACAGTTACTACTCCCTTCTCAAGCCTAATCTCCAGGAGAATATAGTGGTAACTGCGCACGCATGCATAACTCATCAATTACATTACTATAACCTGGACTAATATATAAGAGAAACCGAATATGCACAAGACAACACTCACTTGAAGTTGTAAGGAAAGAGTATTATACTTTTGTGTTCATTTATTTTGAATGATCGTAGCAAGCTGGCCTCGGTATCTGCGGCATGATCTTTAACCTGAACTGCATCTATGAGATTTGTGTTAATGAACCCAATATCACCGATTTGTCTTTTCTTCAATTCGGCGATCTTCAATCTGCATAATATAGTGAGGATAATTATAAATACATGCAATGAAAGAGCTGAGCTATGTAGAGAGACTTAATGACAGAAGTAGTAGTACTTACAAACAGTAGCAGGTGACCGTTGCTTTATCGAGGGTCAATTGATTTGAAAACTGATAGAACTCCTCAAATGGAACATGCAACAGTTCAATTCCAACGAGGTCATGCTCCGGTTTAACTCTCATATACAAAGTATTCCTCCCCCCCAGACTCTCTGCGGGTTTTCATGTATCAATCATACAATCTTCGCATCATCGTTGTTAGAGATCTTTCATCTTTGACGAGAGGCTTCCCGTACTCGTATATGTGTATTAGCACGTCCAGGAAACCATAATCTACATCGTCGGGCAGATAATCGTCAAGATTGGTATAACCGGGCGCCATCCTCGGATCGATGCTAGGCACCTTGAGCGGGGGGCACGATTGCTTTGCTTGTTCGCCGAGCTGGGCAATTTGTTTCGCAGCTCCTCGTCGTTCTTTCAGCCTTTGATCACTGACTGTACTTCCCGACCATGACGATTCGGCCCATGTCTTTGCAATAATGCGCTCATAGTTGCCTTTCGGCGGAGACTTGGGTGGTTTTGCCAGGGCAGCCAGAGTGCGCTTCACTTTCACCCGATCTAGCTTCTCCTTCGGAGGTGGATTTCTCTTTGCTTTCAACCCTTCAAACCAGTCATCCACCTAGGTTTGGCGATCCTCGCGTTCTCCTCCGGGGTCCTCTCGTATGGTAACTTCTCTGGAGTCTTCAGAGAAGGACCGAATCTGTATTTGCTCCCGTCTCTGGCTGTACTGCTAGACGCCGGCAGAGCAGACAGAGCGGCAGTCTTCTTGACTTGCTTACGAGGCGGAGGAGAAGGACTACGACGCGCCGGAGCAGCTGCCGGTGCAGCGGCGGGTCTCTTCCGCCCTTGCTGACGAGGCGGAGAAGGAGGAGGCTGGCTGCTCGGGCGCGCCGGCGTAGGCGGAGGAGGTGGAGTGCCGCCACGCGCCGGAGAAGGAGCCGGCCGAGGGCCCTGGTCGTCACTCGCCGGAGGAGGAGGCGGTGGAGGAGGCGGAGTGCCCTGACTCGCCGGAGGAGGAGGAGGAGGCGGAGGCGTCCAGTTAGGAAGGTTGATGAGCTCCTTCCGCCATAGGCATGGAGTCTTCAGAGCAGAACCCAGCCGAGTCTCCCCTTCTCCGGTAGGGTGGTCAAGCGAGAGGTCCTCAAATCCCTCCGTTATTTCATCCACCATCACCTTAGCATATCCTTCTGGAATCGGCCGGCAGTGAAAAGTTGCGCCGGGTTCATTAGGAAAAACAGAGCCAACAGCCGCCTTGACCTTCAAATTCATCCATTGCGTCATAAGGTGGCAAATTTGAGCCTCCGTGATAGCATCCACGGGATAGCTGGCAGGAGCCGTCAAGACAAGCTCCAGCTGAAGCAGCTCGGTGGAAGCCACGCTGCTTCTCCGCTGAGATGGCGGGGTAGCTTCAGGGGAAGCTTCGGCAGTTCGGTTGCTGCGATTTGCTTCTCGTTCCTCTATCCCGTGTACCCTTGCTTTAAGCGCCTGCAGTTCGGACTGTTGCACTTGCTTCCTCCTCTCCTGGCTTTTGTAACCGCCTGCGTCCGGAAACCCAACCTTCCACGGAATGGAGCCTGGCGTGCCTCGTGTCCGTCCAGGGTGCTCAGGATTCCCGAGGGCCTTTGTGAGCTCGTCGTTCTCTCTGTCTGGAAGGAACGTCCCTTCCTGCGCTGCTTTGATATAGTACCGAAGCTTCTTCAAGGGAATGTCACGTTGCTCGTCCGTCAAAATGCACTTCCCTGTTACAGGGTCCAAGGTTCCGCCAGCCCCGAAGAACCAAGTCCGGCAACGGTCTGGCCAGCTCATTGTCTCTGGTTCGATCCCTTTTTGAACCAGATCATTCTCAGCCTTGGCCCACTTAGGCCGGGCTACCAGGTAGCCACCTGACCCCGTTCGATGGTGATGCTTCTTCTTCGCAGCATTTTTCTTGTTTGTCTCCAACATCTTCTTACTCTTTTCCAATGTCTTGTGGGCCACAAATGCAGGCCAGTCATCTATGATCTTCTCATATATGCCCTTGAATTCTGGTGTCTCTTTTTTCTCGACAAACCTATTCAGGTCTTTCTTCCACCTCCTGAATAGGTCTGCCATCCTCTTAAGAGCAAAAGACTTGATTAATTCCTCTTTAACTGGCTTCTCCGGATCATCCTCTGGCGGTAGGGCGAAATTTGTCTTCAGCTCATTCCAAAGATCATTTTTCTGCATATCATTGACGTAAGACACCTCAGGGTCTTCAGTAGCCGGCTTGAACCATTGTTGGATGCTGATCGGGATCTTGTCCCTAACCAGAACCCTGCACTGAGCAACAAATGCCTTCTTTGTTCGGATGGGTTCAGTAGGTTGGCCGTCGGGCGCGATTGCTATGATCTCAAACCTTTCATCCGACCTCAACTTTCTCTTCGGGCCTCGTCTCTTTACCTCAGTTGTGCTCGATCCGGAGGGCTAGAAAAAAGAACAAAGACTTAATTAATATGTGTACATACCAAAACAATGAATGCATCAATTAACTAGTCAGCACATGATTAACTAATATATATACCTGGCCGGACTCGGTTCGGTCACCGGACTCGTTTCGGTCGCCGGAGCCGTCCTCACGTTCTTCTTCTTGCACCGGCATTAGGTCACCAGAGCCAGCCTCTTCACCCTCTCCTTCCAGATTACCATCGGTGTCGTTGAGATACAATGAGACGGCATCACTTCCTTCTGCGATTATGTCCCTCAACAACGCTTCTCTTGCTTCGTCTCGGGCGATAGTGTCCATAGTTTCTACAAATATTTACAACATGGCAATTATTATTCAAACATGACAAATGGATATATTAGTGGCAAACGTAGAACTAGCTAGCTAATCATAGTAAGGAATCATATATATCGAAAACGAGGGTCGTCGAGGGTCGCCGAACGGTAGAGGAAACCCTAAATAGCAAGTATCGTGGGTGTGAGATACAAGTGGCCGTCGGTGTCGGACACTACATCCACGTCCCACAAGTGACGTGGGCGTCGAAGCCCGCGTCACTTGTGGGACGTGGATGTAGTGTCCGACACCGACGGCCACTTGTATCTCACACCGACGATACTTGCTATTTAATTAGGGTTTCCTCTACCGCTCGGCGACCCTCGTTCACGATAAAAAAAGAGGAATAAGAAGAAAAAAAGAGGAGAAGAAAAAAAAAGAGAAGAAGAAAGAATAGAGGAGAAGAACTCCTCTATTCGAAGAACTCCTCTATTCTTTCTTCTCCTCTTTTTTTCTTCTTCTTCCTCTTCTTTTTTTTATCGGAAACGAGGGTCGTCGAGGGTCACCGAACGGTAGAGGAAACCCTAAATAGCAAGTATCGTGGGTGTGAGATACAAGTGGCCGTCGGTGTCGGACACTACATCCACGTCCCACAAGTGACGTGGGCGTCGAAGCCCGCGTCACTTGTGGGACGTGGATGTAGTGTCCGACACCGACGGCCACATGTATCTCACACCGACGATACTTGCTATTTAATTAGGGTTTCCTCTACCGCTCGGCGACTCTCGTTCACGATAAAAAAAGAGGAAGAAGAAGAAAAAAAAAGAGGAGAAGAAAAAAAAAGAGGAGAAGAAAGAATAGAGGAGAAGAACTCCTCTATTCTTTCTTCTCCTCTTTTTTCTTCTTCTTCCTCTTCTTTTTTTATCGGAAACGAGGGTCGTCGAGGGTCGCCGAATGGTAGAGGAAACCCTAAATAGCAAGTATCGTGGGTGTGAGATACAAGTGGCCGTCGGTGTCGGACACTACATCCACGTCCCACAAGTGACGTGGGCGTCGAAGCCCGCGTCACTTGTGGGAAGTGGATGTAGTGTCCGACACCGACGGTCACATGTATCTCACACTGACGATACTTGCTATTTAATTAGGGTCTTCTCTTTTTTTCTTCTTCTTCCTCTTCTTTTTTTATCCTCTTCTTCCTGTCATGTTCGACGACCCTCGTTCCCGATAAAAATTAAGAAGAAGAAGAAAAAAAGGAGAAGAAGCTCCTCTATTCCTTCTTCTTCTCCTCTTTTTTTCTTCTTCTTCCTCTTCTTCCTCTCCGTCTTCTTCTCCTTCTTTCTCTACTTATTTTCCTTTTCTTCCTCTCCACTATCCTTCTTTTTCTAAAATTGTAACTTTTGCATATATAAAACTTTTCTAAAATTGTAACTTTCTATATATGAACAAAAAACTTTCTATGAACAAAAAACTTTTCTAAAATTGTAACTTTTGCATATATAAAACTTTTCTATTTTCTTTTCCTCTCCTCTTCTTCTTTCCTATCCATCTTTTCTAAAACTTTTGCATATATATTTAGCAAATTCTAGCCACATACATCACATACACATATACATTATAGCGACATACACACATACATCACATATGAACAAAAAAAATAAACTAATAAAAACAAAAAAACATATTGCAACATATGAAAAAAAACATGGTGGCGCCGGCGGGGCAGAGGGGCATGGCGGCAGGTGCTCACAGAGGGGAGCGGCGCCGGCGTCGGGGCAGATGGCGTCGAGGGCGGCGGCGACGGCGTCGGGGCTGCGCGGGGCAGCGACGACGTCGGGGTGACGCGGGGCGCGGGCGGCGACGGGGCGACGACGACGGGCGCGGGCGACGGCGACGAGGAGCAGGGCGTCGGGGCAGATGGCGTCGAGGGTGGCGGCGACGGCGTCGGGGCGACGCGGGGCGCGGGCGGCGATGGGGCGACGACGACGGGCGCGGGCGACGGCGACGAGGAGAAGTGCGTCGGGGCAGATGGCGTCGAGGGCGGCGGCGACGGCGTCGGGGCGACGCGGGGCGCGGGCGGCGGCGGGGCGACGACGACGAGGAGCAGGGCGTCGGGGCAGAGGGTGGTTCGGCGGCGGGGAGAATGAGGAACTGAATGAAAATTTTGACAAGTGTTGTATATATAGCCAGGCCTTTGGTCCCGGTTCGTGGCACAAACCGGGACCAATGCCACCCTTTAGTCCCGGTTGGTGCCACCAACCGGGACTAAAGTCCTCTTTTCAGCAACCCAAAGGGCGGGAAGCGGCGGCCTTTGGTCCCGGTTGGTGGCACCAACCGGGACTAAAGGGGGGCATTAGTCCCGGTTGGTGCCACGAACCGGGACTAATGCCACCTTTTGGTCCCGGTTCGTCCCACCAATCGGGACCAATGGCCTTGTGCTGCCCCGCGCCCAAATGTTTAGGCCCACCTCGCTAGTTGAGAGGGAGCCGCACCTGTTTATAAGGTGCAGTGCGCCTTTCCTCTCGAGCTCCTCTCTAAAGCAGGCTTTCGGGCCTAACCGTTCAATGTGTGCCTGTGGGCTTACTGGGCCTCCCACGGGCCTGAATCCTGGCCCATGGTAGGGTTTCTAGTCGTATTCAGGCCGTGGGCCCCAGTAGGTGGCATTTTTTTTGTTTTTTTTTGTTTTTACTTAGAACTAAATACTTATAGTTTTGTAGTGATTTCTTTTTTATTTTAGGTCACAAAAATTATAAACTTTCTGTTAGTGCCATTAGTTTTCAAATTTGAATAGTTAACATTTGAATTCTTTGAAATTTGTGTGAATCACAAGTTTGTGATTAACTTTAATAAAAAAAATTAACGTAGATGCACCTACTCGTCTGTTTTCAAATGAACTCTAAAATAATTGGCATAACATACTCGTCTGTTACAAATTTGGATAATCTTCAGCGTTTATCAGGATGCTTGGGTCAGCCTTGACATTGAAGGGAGGAATTTCATGAAACCTTTCATAATCTTCAGACATGTCTGTCTTGCCATCCACTCCTAGGATATCCCTTTTTCGTGAAAGAACTATGTGGCTCTTTGGCTCAACGTATGATGTATCCGTTTCCTTATCTTTTCTTTTTCTCGGTCTGGTAGACATGTCCTTCACATAGATAACCTGTGCCACATCATTGGCTAGGACGAACGGTTCATCAGTGTACCCAAGATTTTTCAGATCCACTGTTGTCATTCCGTACTGTGGGTCTACATGTACCCCGCTTCCTGACAGATTGACCCATTTGCACTTAAACAAAGGGACCTTAAAATCTTGTCCGTAGTCAAGTTCCCATATGTCCACTAGGTAACCATAATATGTGTCCTTTCCCTTCTCGGTTGTTGCATCAAAGCGGACACCGCTGTTTTGGTTGGTGCTCTTCTGATCTTGGTCAATCGTGTAAAATGTATTCCCATTTATCTCGTATACTTTGTAAATCAATACAGTCAAAGATGGTCCCCTGGACAACAAGTACAACTCATCACAAACAGTGTTGTCACCTCTGAGACGTGCTTCCAACCAACTGCTGAAAGTCCTGATGTGTTCACATGTAATCCAGTCGTCGCACTGCTCCGGGTATTTGGAGCGCAGACTGTTCTTGTGTTCATCGACATACGGGGTCACCAAGGTAGAGTTCTGTAGAACTGTGTAGTGTGCTTGAGACCAAGAATGCCCGTCCCTGCATATTATTGAGTCCGCTCCTAGCGTGCCTTTTCCAGTCAGTCTCCCCTCATACCGCGATTTAGGGAGACCTATCTTCTTAAGGCCAGGAATGAAGTCAACACAAAACCCGATGACATCCTCTGTTTGATGGCCCATGGAGATGCTTCCTTCTGGCCTAGCGCGGTTACGGACATATTTCTTTAAGACTCCCATGAACCTCTCAAAGGGGAACATATTGTGTAGAAATACGGGCCCCAGAACGACAATCTCGTCGACTAGATGAACTAGGACATGCGTCATGATATTGAAGAAGGATGGTGGGAACACCAGCTCGGAACTGACAAGACATTGCGCCACATCACTCCTTAGCCTTGGTACCATTTCTGGATCGATCACCTTCTGAGAGATTGCATTGAGAAATGCACATAGCTTCACAATGGCTAATCGGACGTTTTCCGGTAGAAGCCCCCTCAATGCAACCAGAAGCAGTTGCCTCATAATCACGTGGCAGTCATGAGACTTTAAGTTCTGGAACTTTTTCTCTGGAATATTTATTATTCCCTTTATATTCGACGAGAAGCCAGTCGGGACCTTCATACTGAGCAGGCATTCAAAGAAGATTTCTTTCTCATCTTTCGTAAGAGCGTAGCTGGCAGGACCTTCATACTGCTTCGGAGGCATGCCGTCTTTTTGGTGCAAACGTTGGAGGTCCTCCCGTGCCTCGGGTGTATCTTTTGTCTTTCCATACACGCCCAAGAAGCCTAGCAGGTTCATGCAAAGGTTCTTCGTCACGTGCATCACGTCGATTGAAGAGCGGACCTCTAGGTCTTTCCAGTAGGGTAGGTCCCAAAATATAGATTTCTTCTTCCACATGGGTGCGTGTCCCTTAGCGTCATTCGGAACAGCTAGTGCGCCGGCACCCTTTCCAAAGATTACGTGTAAATTATTGACCATAGCAAGTACGTGACCACCGGTACGCATGGCGGGCTTCTTCCGGTGATCTGCCTCGCCTTTGAAATGCTTGCCTTTCTTTCGGCATTGATGGTTGGTCGAAAAAAATCGACGATGGCCCAGGTACACATTCTTCCTGCATTTGTCCAGGTATATACTTTCAGTGTCATGTAAACAGTGTGTGCATGCGTGGTATCCTTTGTTTGTCTGTCCTGTAAGGTTACTGAGAGCGGGCCAATCGTTGATGGTCACGAACAACAACGCCTTTAGGTTAAATTCCTCCTGTCCGTGCTCATCCCACGTACGTACACCATTTCCATTCCACAGATGTAAAAGTTCTTCAACTAATGGCCTTAAGTACACATCAATGTCGTTGCCGGGTTGCTTAGGGCCTTGGATGAGAATTGGCATCATAATGAACTTCCGCTTCATGCACATCCAAGGAGGAAGGTTATACATACATAGAGTGACCGGCCAGGTGCTGTGATTGCTGCTATGCTCCCCGAAAGGATTAATGCCATCCGCGCTTAAAGCAAACCATACGTTCCTTGGGTCCTTTGCAAACTCATCCTAGTACTTTCTCACGATTTTTCTCCACTGCGACCCGTCAGCGGGTGCTCTCAACTTCCCGTCTTTCTTACGGTCCTCACTGTGCCATCGCATCGACTTGGCATGCTCTCCGTTTCTGAACAGACGTTTCAACCGTGGTATTATAGGAGCATACCACATCACCTTCGCAGGAACCCTCTTCCTGCGGGGATCGCCGTGAACATCACCAGGGTCATCTCGTCTGATCTTATACCGCAGTGCACCGCATACCGGGCATGCGTTCAGATCCTTGTATGCACCGCGGTATAGGATGCAGTCATTAGGGCATGCATGTATCTTCTCCACCTCCAATCCTAGAGGGCATACGACCTTCTTTGCTGCGTATGTACTGTCGGGCAATTCGTTATCCTTTGGAAGCTTCTTCTTCAATATTTTCAGTAGATTCTCAAATCCTTTGTCAGGCACAGCATTCTCTGCCTTCCACTGCAGCAATTACAGTACGGTACCGAGCTTTGTGTTGCAATCTTCGCAATTGGGGTACAACCATTTTTTGTGATCCTCTAACATGCGATCGAACTTCAGCTTCTCCTTTTGACTTTCGCATTGCGTCCTTGCATCGACAATGACACGGCGGAGATCACCATCATCGTGCACATCGTCTGGTTCCTCTTGATCTTCAGCACCTTCACCCGTTGCAGCATCATTGGGCACATCGTCTGGTTCCTCTTGATCTTCACCAGCTCCCCCCGTTGCAGCATCACGGTATTCAGGGGGCACGTCGTTGTCATCGTACTCTTCTTCGTCGTCGTCTTCCATCATAACCACTATTTCTCCGTGCCTCGTCCAAACATTATAGTGTGGCATGAAACCCTTGTAGAACATGTGGGTGTGAAGGATTTTCCGGTCAGAGTAAGACTTCATATTCCCACAATCAGGGCATGGACAACACATAAAACCATTATGCTTTTTTGCCTGAGCCGCATCGAGAAACTCATGCACACCCTTAATGTACTCGGAGGTGTGTCTGTCACCGTACATCCATTGCCGGTTCATCTGCGTGCATTATATATAATTAAGTGTCCAAATTAATAGAAGTTCATCATCACATGCATTAAAAGCAAAGTACATACATAGTTCTCATCTAACAACGTATAGCTCTCCAGAGCATCTAATTAATTAAACCATACATTAATTAAAACAAAGGCGATCATAATCACAACCAAGGTAACAATTGATCCAACAACATAATGATACCAAGCCTCGGTATGAATGGCATATTTTCTAATCTTTCTAATCCTCAAGCGCATTGCATCCATCTTGATCTTGTGATCATCGACGACATCCGCAACATGCAACTCCAATATCATCTTCTCCTCCTCAATTTTTTTTATTTTTTCCTTCAAGAAATTGTTTTCTTCTTCAACTAAATTTAACCTCTCGACAATAGGGTCGGTTGGAATTTCCGGTTCACATACATCCTAGATAAATAAAATCTATGTCACGTTGGTCCGCACAATTATCATAAACAATAAATGAACCAATAGTTATAAAGATTAATATATATACCACATCCGAATCATAGACAGGACGAGGGCCGACGGGGGCGGATACCAAAACCATCGCACTATATAAGATGCAATAATAAAAGTAAGAAAATGATACAAGTATCTATCTAAACATACAAGTAAGAATATTTTTCCTTTCAGAAAGAAGATAAGAGCAAGAGGCTCACCACGGTGGTGTCGGTGATGAGATCGGCGCGGGTGATCGACGGCGGTGAAGACAGGGGTGGGGCGTGACGGACCGCTAAATCTAGACAAATCTCGAGGAAAATGGAGCTTTGAGGTCGAGCTTCGAGAGGAGAAAGCTTAACTAGTGTGGCTCGGGCATTTCATCGAACACCTCATGTGCATAGGAGGTGAGCTAGAGCACCTAAAGCCCCTCCTCTCGCCGGCCGAGAAAAACAGAGCACTGAGTGCTCTGCTCCGACGCGAGGGGTATATATAGGCTGCACCACTGGTCCCGGTTCGTGGCATGAACCGGGACTAAAGGGGAGCCTTTGGTCCCGGTTCATGCCACGAATCGGGACCAATGGTGGTGGGCCAGGAGCCAGGCACATTGGTCCCGGTTCGTCCCACCAATCGGGACCAAAAGGTCCAGACGAACCGGGACCAATGGCCCACGTGGCCCGGCCGGTCCCCTGGGCTCACGAACCGGGTCCAATGCCCCCATTGGTCCCGGTTCTAGATTGAACCGGGACTAATGGGCTAACCCACCGTGAACCATTGCCCCCTTTTCTACTAGTGATACTTCTGTCACTATATATCAAACATAAGCTTTTTGTCTCCACTATTTCCTGTTTTCGTAGTAGTAGTGCGCATGTGCGTTTACTGACCAGCGTAGATTGACCGCAAGTCAAGGTCGTTGGTTTGGAAAGCACCACTTGGAAAAGCTGGAGCCTATATGAAAAGCTCTCACAAGCACCGTTTGGGATCTCCACTAATCCACAAAAATATTACACAGTAGTCAAGGTCTTTGACGCCGAAAGCACCACTCTGAAGCTGGGGCCTATCAAAAATAACCCTTCCCACCATATTAAGATGGATGGGTCGATCGATAAGATATCATCAGCCCAAAGCCGGATATGCACTTGCATCTCTTCCCCTGGAATGATGAACATTGCAGTTGAAGTAGTGCATTATTATATCTGGTACTTATATCTATACTACTCTGTCTCAAAGTTTTACTAAATCAGCGACACATATTTTGGGATAGGGGACTAGTATAGGATGCAAAAGAAAAAGGCATGATCTCGGTAATATATACTGCCTAGTGTGCTTCAGGAACCGTGTAATCGTTAAAATTAATGTGGTAAGTGGCTTAATTTGGGATATTAGGGGATGTTCCCTGCACAGTTCGCAATAGCCGCCGATGGAGGGCCGTCACCTCCGTACGGGGCGCAAGTTGCCGGAGCGGCACCTCCTCCTCAGTTTCAGCCAAGGGGTGCTCCGGTTTAGCAACAGCATGTGGCTTCGCGGTGGGCCAGCAGGGTTATACTCAGAAAGGCAAGAAGAAGAAGAAACCTCAACATCAGCAGCCACAAGTTGGAGGTAATTTGCAGCAGGGATATCAGTATCAGCCGCAGCACGTGAATGTCCAACAGCATGAAGGTCGCGAGAAAATCATCCAAACATTAAGGCCAAGAGCAAATCATACGGAGTGTTGACAAGCCACAAGCTGCTCCACCAACTTCCTCTTTTTATCTACATTTCTAATCCATTTAGCAACATAGTGTACTCTCACTAGTAGAAAATCGGCCTTTTGTCCCGGTTCGTAAGGGCCTTTAGTCCCGGTTCCTGAACCGGGACTAAAGGGTCGTTACTAATACCCTCACCCTTTAGTCCCGGTTCAAACCAGAACCGGGACAGATGGGCCTCCACATGGCCTGTGCGCCGAGCCCAGGCAGGAGGGCCTTTGGTCCCGGTTGGTGGCACCAATCAGGACCAATAGACCTCCACGCGTCAGCATTTCTGTGTCTGGAGTTTTTGGTTTTTTTGAAGGGGGGGGGGGGGTTTGGGGTTTTGGGGGGTTAATTTAGGTATTTCATATGTTGTGTTAGATAGCTAATTAATAGAGAGAAGTGTCCTCTCTTATGTCGGTGCTTGGTCGACGCTACGTACTATACATACGTATAGAGAGGACTAGGCACGCTAACTAGCTAGTAAGCAAACGAAGGAAACAGAAGATCGTCATGAACATATATGCATACAGAGAGAAGTGATATCGACCACCTCTCCTTCTCCGAAAGATTGGTCGAACAACAAGTTCTCGTATATCTATCGTCCGACACTACCGGCTACATATATACAATAATTATCTCTTACAAATATAATCTCCTACATTATGGACGCATGGTCCATATAGTATTCTCCGTCTTCAGCGATCACGTGGTCAAGAAAGAATGCCGCCAATTCCTCTTGAATTGCTCGCATGCGATCTGGTGCTAGGAGTTCATCCCACTGCCGAAACATCTAATTTGAAGAAGGGGGTCAATACATATATATATGAATACATGAAACTCAACACAAATGATGGTAATAAACAAAAATTGTGAATATTATTTCTTACGCACTTCATATTGTTCGTCAGAGTACCCGCCCCGCTCACAGGTCGTGTGGCGGATGGACTCGCAAACGTAGTATCCACAGAAATCATTCCCTTGTTCCTGCCACAACCACTTTACAAGGAATAGAGGTCAATCAAACAGATAAGTAAGAATGCCAAATGGTATTGATGAAACTAGCGCTTGAATCAATAGCTAGGAGACGCGCGGAACATGCTACTATAGTACTTACTTTCGGGTATCTAAATTGCAGCATCTTCGGCAGTCCCGGGGATTTTGTGGTGAATTTTCTCCAAACCCTGCCAGACAAAAGAAAACAATTATTTGATATCAGGAAATGAACAAAGTTGCTGATATGGTGGATAATGATCGATTTAACTTACTTCTCGAGGATTTCAGTCATGTCCGCATACTCCTGGGGATCTTTTCGTTTAGAGTCCAAGACAGTTACTAAGCCCTGCTCAAGCCTAATCTCTAGGAGAATATAGTGGTACTTGCTCACGCATGCATAACTCATCAATTACATTACTATAATCTGGACTAATATATAAGGGAAACCAAATATGCACAAGAAGTATTATATCTTTGTTTTCATTTATTTTGAAGGATCGTAGCAAGTTGGCCTCGGTTTCTGCGGCATGATCTTTAACCTGAACTGCATCTATGAGATTTGTGTTAATGAACCCAATATCACTGATTTGTCTTTTCTTCAATTCGGCGATCTTCAATCTGCATAATATAGTGAGGATAATTATAAATACATGCAATGAAAGAGCTGAGCTATATAGAGAGACTTAATGACAGAAGTAGTAGTACTTACAGACAGTAGCAGATGACCGTTGCCTTATCGAGGGCCAATTGATTGAAAAACTGATAGAACTCCTCAAATGGAATAGGCAACAAATCAATTCCAACAAGGTCATGCTCTGGTTTAACTCTCGCATACAAAGTACTCCTCCCCCCAGACTCTCTGCACATTTTCAAGTACCAATCATGCAATTTTCGCATCATCGTTGTTAGATATTTCTCATCTTTGACGAGAGGCTTCCCGTACTCGTATCTGTGTATCTGCACGTCCAGGAAATCATAATGTACTTCGTCGGGCAGGTAATCGTCAAGATTGTTATAACCGGGCACCATCCTCGGATCGACGCTAGGCACCTTGAGCGGGTTTCACGATTGATTCCCTTGTTCGCCGAGCTGGGCAATTTGTTTCCCAGCTGCTCGTCGTTCTTTCAAACTTTGATCACTGACTGTATTTCCTGACCGCTCCGCTTTGGCCCATGTCTTTACAATAATGCATTCATAGTTGCCTTTCGGCGGAGACTTGGGTGGTTTTGCCAGGGCAGCCAGAGTGCGCTTCGCTTTCACCGGATCTATCTTTTTCTCCGGAGGTGGATGTGTCTTTGCTTTCAACCCTTGAAACCATTCATTCGCTTCGGTTCGCGCGATCTTCGCGTTCTCCTCCGGGCTCATCTCGTATGGTAACTTCTGTGGAGTCTTTAGAGAAGGACCGAATCTGTATGTCCTCCCGCCTCTAGCTGTACTGCTAGAGGCCGGCAGAGCAGACGGAGTGGCCGTCTTCTTTACTTACTTACGAGGCGGAGGAGAAGGACTACGACATGCAGGAGCAGCTGTCAGAGCGGCGGCGGGTCTCTTCCGCCCTTGCTGATGAGGCGGAGAAGGAGGCGGAGTGCCGCCACGCGCCGGAGAAGGAGCCGGCCGAGGGCCCTGATCGTCACTCGCCGGAGGAGGAGGCGGTGGAGGAGGCAGAGTGCCCTGACTCGCCGGAGGAGGAGGAGGAGGCGGAGGCGTCCAGTTTGGAAGGTTGATGAGCTCCTTCCGCCATAGGCATGGAGTCTTCAGAGCAAAACCCAACCGAGTCTCCCCTTCTCCGGTAGGGTGGTCAAGCGGGAGGTCCTCAAATCCCTCCGTTATTTCATCCACCATCACCTTAGCATATCCTTCTGGAATCGGCTGGCAGTGAAAATTTGCGTCGGGTTCATTAGGAAAAACAGAGCCAACAGCCGCCTTGACCTTCATATTCATCCATTGCGTCATAAGGTGGCAATTTTGAGCCTCCGTGATAGCATCCACGGGATAGCTGGCAGGAGCCGTCAAGACAAGCTCCGGCTGAAGCAGCTCGGTGGAAGCCACGCTGCTTCCATGCTGAGATGGCGGGGTAGCTTTAGGGGAAGTTTCGGCAGTTCGTTTGCTGCGATTTGCTTCTCGTTCCTCTATCCCGAGTACCCTTGCTTTAAGCGCCTGCAGTTCGGACTGCTGCACTTTCTTCCTCCTCTACTTGCTTTTGTAACCGCCTGCGTCCGGAAACCCTGCCCTCCACGGAATGGAGCCTGGCGTGCCTCGTGTCCGTCCAGGGTGCTCAGGATTCCCGAGGGCCTTTGTGAGCTCGCCGTTCTCTCTGTCTGGACGGAACGTCCCTTGCTGCACTGCATTGATATAGTACCGAAGCTTCTTCAAGGGTATGTCAAGTTGCTCGTCCGTCCAAATGCACTTCCCTGTTACAGGGTCCAAGGTTCCGCCAGCCCCGAAGAACCAAGTCCGGCAACGGTCTGGCCAGCTCATTGTCTCTAGTTCGATCCCTTTTTCAATCAGATCATTCTCAGCCTTGGCCCACTTAGGTCGGGCTACGAGGTAGCCACCTGACCCCGTGCGATGGTGAAGCTTCTTCTTCGCAGCATTTTTCTTGTTTGTCGCCGACATCTTCTTACTCTTTTCCGATGTCTTGTAGGCAACAAATGCAGGCCAGTCATCTCTGATCTTCTCATATATGCCCTTGAATTCTGGTGTCTCTTCTTTCTCGACAAACCTATTCAGGTCTTTCTTGCACCTCCTGAATAGGTCTGCCATCCTCTTAAGAGCAAAAGACTTGATTAATTGCTCTTTAACTGGCTTCTCCGGATCATCCTCTGGCGGTAGGGTGAAATTTGTCTTCAGCTCTGTCCAAAGATCATTTTTCTGCATATCATTGACGTAAGACACCTCAGGGTCTTCCGTAGCCGGCTTAAACCATTGCTGGATGCTGATCGGGATCTTGTCCCTAACCAGAACCCCGCACTGAGCAACAAATGCCTTCTTTGTTCGGATGGGTTCAATAGGTTGGCCGTCGGGCGCGATTGCTATGATCTAAAACCTTTCATCCGAGCTCAACTTTTTCTTCGGGCCTCGTCTCTTTACCTCAGTTGTGCTCGATCTGGAGGGCTAGAAAAAAGAACAAAGACTTAATTAATATGTGTACATACAAAAACAATAAATGCATCAATTAGCTAGTCAACATAGGCTTAACTAATATATATACCTGGCAGGACTCGGTTCGGTCACCGGAGCCGTCATCACGGTCTCCTTGTTGCACCGGCATTGGGTCACCGGAGCCGTCCTCACGTCCTCCTTCTTGCACCGGCATTACGTCACCGGAGCCAGCTTCTTCACTCTCTCCTTCCAGACCATCGGTGTCGTTGAGAAACAACGAGACGACATCACTTCCTTCTGCGATTATGTCCCTCAACAACGCTTCTTTTGCTTCGTCTCGGGCGGTGTCCATAGTTTCTACAAATATGTACAACATGGCAATTATTATTCAGACATGACAGATGGATATATTAGTGGCAATCGTAGATCTAGCTAGCTAATCACAATAAGGAATCATATTAATTAGTGGCCTCGACACTGCTTTTCTAGGGTTTCGGGTGGCCTCGACAACGCTTCAAGGGTTACGGGTGGCCTCGAGAACGCTTCAAGGAGGGGGTAATATCGAACCCTCCCCCCCACGTGTTGAAGCTATCGGGAGGGGGCGGGTATATCGACAACGACGACACTACATCTATGTCCCTCGACGACCCTCGTTCCCGATAAAAAAAGAGGAAGAAGAAGAAAAAAAAAGAAGAGAAGAAAACAAAGGCGATCATAATCGCAACCATATGATCGCAACCAAGGTAACAATTGATCCAACGGCATAATGATACCAAGCCTCTGTATGAATGGCATATTTTCTAATCTTTCTAATCTTCAAGCGCATTGCATCCATCTTGATCTTGTGATCATCGACGACATCCGCAACATGCAACTCCAATATCATATTCTCCTCCTCAATTTTTTTTATTTTTTCCTTCAAGAAATTGTTTTCTTCTTCAACTAAATTTAACCTCTCGACAATAGGGTCGGTTGGAATTTCCGGTTCACATACATCCTATATAAATAAAATCTATATCACGTTGGTCCGCATAATTTTCATAAACAATAAATGAACCAATAGTTATAAAGATTAATATATATACCACATCCGAATCATAGACAGGACGAGGGCCGACGGGAGCGGATACCAAAACCATCGCACTATATAAGATGCAATAATAAAAGTAAGAAAATGATACAAGTATCTATCTAAACATACAAGTAAGAATATTTTTCCTTTTAGAAAGAAGATAAGAACAAGAGGCTCACCACGGTGTTGTCGGTGATGAGATCGGCGCGGGTGTGGCTCGGGCATTTTATCGAACACCTCATGTGCATAGGAGGTGAGCTAGAGCACCACAAACGCCTTCCCTCGCCGGCCCAGAAAAACAGAGCACTGGAGTGCTCTGCTTTGGCACGAGGGGTATATATAGGCAGCACCACTGGTCCCGGTTCGTGGCATGAACCGGGACTAAATGGGAGACTTTGGTCCCGGGTCATGCCACGAACCGGGACCAATGGTGGTGGGCTAGGAGACAGGCCCATTGGTCCCGATTCGTCCCACCAACCGGGACCAAAAGGTCCAGACGAACCGGGACCAATGGCCCACGTGGCGCGGCCGGCCCCCTGGGCTCACGAACCGGATCCAATGCCCCCATTGGTCCCGGTTCTAGATTGAACCGGGACTAATGGGCTGACCCGGCCTGGACCGTTGCCCCCTTTTCTACCAGTGTCTCTTATACCAATGCTCACCCATTGTACTTTTTCATTCATCCTGTATGCCTTCAAGTCATGTAATGGACTAAGACATCCATACTGTTTACTATATTATTTTCACTTACCAAAACACAATAAACTATTTGTAGCAAACACAAGCAACAATAAATTAAGTTACACATTTGCTAACTGACGGGTTTCAACTCGGACGCACGTGGCATGTGATGCAGTGATCGGTCGCGGGCGGCTGCAGCGTAGATCGTAGGGGGGGGGGGGGGGGGAGGCGATCGGCAATAACAGCAGCAGGCCCGCGGTGCACGGTGAATAGCAGCAGCAGGCGATCATAGGGGCTAGCAGTGCGTAGGCAATAGCAGCAGCAGGTGCGCGGCATAGCGAGCTAGCGCTACGTAGGCGGCAGCAGGCGTGCGGCGTAGCGAGCTAACGCTGCGTAGGCGGCAGCAGGCACGCGTAGGCAGCAGCGAGCACGCGGGACTGGGAAGAAGCGCGGCGCAGCAGGGAGGAAAGCGCGGGCGCATGGAGGAGAGCGCGGTGCGGCGGAGCGGTGGCGGCGGCCCGAGGCGGCGGCGGCTAGGGTTAGGCGGAAGCGGTAGGGGATCGACTTGCGATAGATATCATGTGGAGAATGATTTGGTGCATCGATAATTTATTGATCGCGCACTAGGCACATATATATAGCACAAAGTTCCTTTGTAGCTCGTCCTACATGGAACCTCTTATCTTCAGCCCTTCAACACTGCTTTGAGATCCGTACTTTTCAACTAACTTGCAACTAACAGATTTCTCTTTTTTGTTTCTCTCAAATGAAAGAACATATGGACTTCAAACTTTGCAGATCAAACACACTTTACAACTTCAATGTGTGGAAAAACTTTCAGATTTTTTGGACCAACATAAATATACAAAATGAGGATTTATTTGATTAAAAAATTAGCATTTTAAATGCATGAAAAAATCTGAAAGTTTTTTTTTCCCACATAGTGATTAGAATGTTTTGTTGTCCTGTGAAGTATAAAGTTTATACGTTGTTTCGTTTGAGAGAAACAAAAATGACAAATGTGCCTGCACGGATCTTGATGCCAAAATAGATGGCTAAGATAAGGGGTACCGTGTACCTCAAGCTACACAAAACCACACTCTATATATAGGTACAAGGGGTGCGACTGGTATCGTGTCTCTTAAGATACACGTACATACAGAGGAAGACCGACACTACAGGTACTGCATACGAAACCCAGACCTACGTACATGTACACATATTCAACGATAAAAAACGCAAGAAGAAGAAGAAACCTCGACATCAACAGCCACAAGTCGGAGGTAATTTGCAGCAGGGATATCAGTATCAGCCGCAGCACGTGGATGTCCAACAGCGTGAAGGTGGCAAGAAAATCATCCAAACATTAAGGCCAAGAGCAAATCATCCGGAGTGTTGACAAACCACAAGCTGCTGCACCAACTTTCTCTTTTTATCTACATTTCTAAACCATTTATCTAGATAGCGTACTCTCTTATACCAATCCTCACCCGTTGTACTTTTTCATTCATCCTGTATGCCTTCAAGTCATGTAATGGACTAGTACATCCGTACTGTTTATTATATTATTTTCACTTACCAAAACACGATAAACTATTTGTAGCAAACACAAGCAACAATAAATTAAGTTACACATTTGCTAACTGACGGGTTTAAACTCGGGCGCGGCATGCCACCGCGCATTCTGCCTGCTTTTTTTTTGAACCGGGCTTAATATACCCCTTTCCATTACTAGAGAACGAAAATACAAACCAGTTCAAAACGCCAGGAGGTGGAAAGAGGATAGAGCGAGTTCAAGCATTACCAGAAAATTCATCATGCCCGCTCACCATCGAAACGGATGTCACGGGGCAAAAACCTGGTAGCACCAACATCTAAAAGTCTATTACAAGCCAACATCAGGCCAAGGAACGGCCAAAGGCAGCACAAAACAAAGCATCAGACAAAAGAACAAGACACCAACGACTAAGCACGACCGAAGACGCTGAATTCTCCTTTTCTCTTTTCTGTGCGGGGCTCACGAGCTCTCGATCGGTTGCTTGGCAGCGTCGCACAGCCTGCCTGCTAGTACTATCAAAGCTGGCTTAAGCCACTAATTTAGATAGCTGCACAGTGGCCTCAAGAAGAGAAGAGAAAAGAAGAGATGGGCACTACCGGTTTGTTCCTAGCTAGCTGCTTGTCTCATCTGTGGGTACCAGTCGTAGTGGTAGTGTACTGATAGCTGTGTGCCTGCTGCTGCTGGACGAATTCAGACAATTCTTCTATGACAATGAAACAGTACAATACAGACCATTCATCTAATCAATTCTGGCCCAATCCTGTGATCAATACATATTTGAAAGGTTAAGGTTCCTTTACGTATTAAAATTTTTATGTGGTTTGTCCACAAGCAAGTGATCATCATCAAAGATAATTTGCTAAAGCGACGGTGGGTAGGCAGTTCACGTTGTTGTTTTTGTGATCATGATGTTACAATACAACACCTCTTTATAGATTCATATAAAAAATTTATGTGAATTTTTGTAATCAAGTTGTTGTTGTATTAAAAAATTTATGTGGTTCGTTAACAATCCCTCTCGCGAAATTACTTTGGCGAATAATTCATATAGCCTTTAACATTACACCTCCAGTTAAAATTGACTCGTTATTTGGGACGTGGTTAGCTGGAGTAGAACATATTACGGCGTCTCATATTCGGATTGTAATGTATGCGCTTATGTGGGCTATATGGAATTGCAGGAATGATATGATTTTTAACAAACAACATATTTTATCCTTCTTGCAGGTTATCTTCAGAGCTACCGCATGGATCCGTACGTGGTCCTTACTCACTCCTATGGACTTCAGGGAGCCGTTGGTTATTGCGTGCAACCAGTGGGAGATGATAGCACGGACTATATTCAACCGGTTAGGATGGCGGTCGCATAACAGGATAGGAGTCTAGAGATCTTTTCCTTTTATTCATAGCGGTTGTGGTTTTGAGTTCTTTTTATGTTCTCTAGCTCCATTTGTGAGCTGTAATTTTTATTCGACTTTGTACTACTTCAAGACTTTTAATAATATGGTTGCATGCATCATTTAGATGGAGAGGCGGGGCAAGCCTCTTTTTCCAAAAAAAAAAAACAGACCATTCATCTGTGACCAAGGGCACAGCCATATCGAAGATTCTTCCTATCTGCCATCCGAGTCGACTGCAATCTCTGTGTGATGTAATTAGCGAGATGGTGTGCTTAGCTCATAAAAATAATAATGAAATAATGGTTTTGTAGTTGTGTCAAGCCTGAAACAATCTATTGTGTTCTAAGGGACTCCAGTGTCCCTCATATGAGCTCCTGCTATCCATTTCATGAAAAAAGCCCGGTGTATGTTGCCTAAATATTCCCAAAGCTAAGTGCTATTTTCGCGCGTACATTCTTTTTTCACCGAAACACGTTTGCTCAAATCTGGTAGAATGTTCACTTACAAGTTGGGAATATGGGAAACCTCAACTGCCGGATAGGGTATCTCATCCTTTCAAGCAATGAGGTATTTTTGCGTAATAAAATCAAGACAATGTAATTTGCGTAATAAAACCGAGACAAACTAATTTGCCGATCCTTCCCTTTTAACTTTTGAGTGAAGTAGTCACCGGCAACGACGATGCTCCCATCTTTACCGGCCGGTGGCAGTCATAGTCGTGTTGTAGTAGCACGCGCCAGCTGCTTAGTGCCTGCCAGCACATCAATCATCATGGGAGAATGAAAGAAATGTGAGATTGTGGTCCAGTCCTTTCGCACTAGCAGTAGTACAAACATACCTAGCACAGGGTAAATGCACATCATCATCAGTAGGAAGGAGGAAGATCTGGTCGGCTTCAGTCCAAATCTTTTTCTGTTTATTATTTTGACGGGGAGAAGGCAACAAAAATAAGTGGTTGCAAATGGACAAAGACGGGGCCTATGATGTAAGCCACACAGTCTGCGGGTTTATATTTTCTAATATACTACAAACATTTCAATTGGGTCTTGCTAATACATATGTCCCTATCAAATATAAGCTTTTTGTCTTCATTATTTCCTGTTGTCGCAGTGGTAGTGCGCATGCGCGTTTAGTGACCAGCATAGATTGGCCGCAAGTCAAGGTCTATGATGTGGAAAGCACAGCACCACTTGAAAAAGATGGAGCCTATCTCCACTAATCCGCAAATATATTACACAGTCAAGGTCATTGACGCCCAAAGCACCACTCTGAAGCTGGAGCCTGTCAAAAATGACCGTTCCCACGATATTAAGATGGATGGATGGATCGATAAGATACCAGCCCAAAGCAAAAGCATGCACTTGCATCTCTGTCCCAAACATACATGGCCTCACTTGGATTTCCATCCATATCCATACCCATTCTCTTCTTGATCACCCTGCTGTCCACTGTACTCACATCTTCTTCTCCTGGTCCAAGCAAGAGCAATGGCAGCGACACTGATCTTGCCGCCCTGATTGCTTTCAAAGGGCAGCTCTCCGGCCCTCTCAGCTTCCTTGCTAGCGACTGGACTGCTGGTACGAATTTCTGTCACTGGTTTGGTGTCACATGCAGTCGGCGCCGGCAGCGTGTCACTGCTTTGGAACTGCCAGGCACTCCCCTCTATGGATCTATCACTCCACACCTTGGTAACCTCTCTTTCCTCTCTGTTCTCAACCTCAACAATACAAATCTTACAGTCTCCATCCCCAACGATTTAGGACGGCTTCGTCGTCTTAAATACCTCTATCTCGGATTCAATGTCCTAACAGGTAGCATCCCAACCACCATAGGAAATCTCACAAGGCTTCGTGTTCTTTCCTTGCAAGATAACCATCTATCTGGTTCAATCCCGATAGAACTGCAGAGCCTGCAGAGTCTTGGCTATTTCCTTGTCTTCACGAATTACCTGAGCGGCTCAATACCCACCTATCTATTTAATAATACCCCTCTGATAACTCACCTGAACATCGGCAACAACAGCCTGTCAGGACATACCATCTTGTATTGGCTCTTTACCAATGCTTGAGTCAATTGTCCTTCAAGTGAATCATTTCAGCGGCCCAGTACCTCCGTCCATATTCAACAGTTCTAGATTAACTGAAATCTATCTTGAATGGAACTACAACTTGACTGGTCCAATCCCTAACAACGAAAGTTTTAGTCTACCAGCATTGTCAAAGATCAGCCTGGGCGGCAACGGATTCACCGGTGAGGTTCCGTTGGGGCTCTCCTCTTGTCGCTACCTCCAAACTATCTCCTTCAGCCAAAATTCCTTTGAGGGTGTTGTGCCAACGTGGTTGGGAAAGCTTTCTCATCTTAGTTTCCTTTCCTTGGGGGAGAATCACCTTGTTGGTCCAATTCCTGCTGCACTTAGCAACCTCACTCAGCTAGGTTTACTAGCCCTCACAGGTTGTAAGCTATCAGGAACCATTCCGAAAGAATTTGGCCGTTTGGACCAACTCACTGTGTTGGATCTCTCAGACAATCAACTAGTCGGACCCATTCCTGCTTCTCTTGGCAACCTGTCTGAATTAGCATTCCTGCTCTTAAACAATAATATGTTCCTTGGATCGGTACCAGGAACAATTGGTAGTATGAACTTCCGGCTATGATTTCAAACCTAACAGGTCTTGAATTGCTAGATTTTAGGGAGAATCAGTTGGATAGCAAGATTCCAATATCCATCATGATGATGGAGAATCTCCAGTGGCTTAACCTGGGCGAAAATCACTTGTTTGGATCCATCCCACCTCAGATTGCAATGCTCAAGAATATAGGACAGTTGTTCCTCTACAACAATAAATTGTCCGGTCCAATACAAGAGGGGATTGGTAACCTGACCAAGTTAGAATATCTGATACTATCTGGCAACCAGTTATCATCAATTATCCCATCAAGTCTATTTCATCTTGACAATCTCCTCCAGCTAGACGTGTCTGGAAACTACTTGACCGGCACATTACCCGTTGATATGGGATATTTCAAGCAAATTTACAGAATGGACCTCTCTGCCAATCTCTTGGTTGGTAGCATCCCACATTCAATTGGACAACTCCAAATGATAGCCTACTTGAACCTGTCACACAACTCATTTGATGATTCACTTCCAGAATCTTTTTGCAAGCTAACCAGCTTGCAAACTTTGGACCTATCACATAACAGTCTCTCTGGTACAATACCAAAGTACCTAGTCAATTTCACGATCCTGACCAGCTTGAACCTGTCTTTCAACGAGTTACAAGGTCAAGTACCAGAAGGTGGTGTCTTCTTAAATATTAGTCAGCAATCCTTGACGGGGAATTCAGGGCTTTGTGGTGCTTCACGTTTAGGATTTCCAATGTGCCCAAGTAACTCTAAAAGAAGTAATAATGGCCGCATGCTGAAGATTTTGCTCCCTACTATCATCATATCAATTGGACTTGTAGCTTTCTGCATATATGTAACAGTCAGAAAGAAGATTAAGAAGCAGCAAGGGATGTCAGCTTCTCCCGGTATGGTTGACATGCCCACCCATCACCTGGTCTCGTACCATGAGGTTGTTAGAGCAACTGATAATTTTAGTGAGAGCAACCTGCTAGGGTCTGGAAGTTTTGGAAAAGTTTTCAAGGGCCAGCTAAGCAATGGTTTGATTGTTGCAATCAAAGTTCTAGACATGCAGCTAGAACAAGCGATGAGAAGCTTTGATACAGAGTGTGGTGTACTACGGATGGCACGACACCGCAATCTAATGAGGATACTCAATACCTGCTCCAACTTGGAGTTTAGGGCACTGGTGCTTCAATATATGCCCAATGGCAGCTTAGAGATGCTTCTACACAACTCTCAAGGTACAATACAATTGGGATTCAGTGAGAGACTAGGCATCATGCTTGATGTGTCATTGGCAATGGAGTATCTTCACCATGAACACTACGAGGTGGTCTTGCACTGTGACTTGAAGCCTAGCAATGTGTTGTTCGATGAGGACATGACAGCACATGTGGCAGACTTTGGCATTGCAAGGTTGTTACTAGGTGATGATAGCTCTACAATCACAGCGAGCATGCCTGGAACTGTTGGCTACATGGCACCAGGTACTATTACTAGCTACACTTTTCTTGCTCAATCTACTTCTTATTGAAGCATTGAGTGATTAAGTTAATAAGTCATGCCTTAATTTCAGAGTATGGGACTCAGGGAAAAGCTTCACGAAAAAGTGATGTATTCAGCTTTGGAATCATGCTCTTTGAAGTCTTCACTAGAAAGAGACCCACCGATGCGTTTTTTGTCGGAGATATAAGCCTGAGGTAGTGGGTTGTTGAGGCGTTTCCTGCAGAACTTTCCCGTGTTGTGGATGATCAGCTACTACAAGGGTCTTTTAGCTGCAGCACGAAAGGCTTTCTTGTGCCGATATTTGAGTTGGGTTTGGCCTGCACTAGCGACTCTCCTGACCAAAGGATGACAATGAGCGATTTGGTTGTGAAGCTGAAGAAGATCCAAGTGGCCTACAATAAATCGGTAGCGGCCGCACGGAATGAAGCCAATCATTGATCAACATTGCTTGGTTCGTTCTACTATATATCAGAATAAAGGGCGAAAACCATGCAACCGAATTCAAGATGTCAAAAAGCTATGATGCAGCTGTTAAAATATGCCACAGGAATAGACTAGAACCTTCTAGATCCTATCACCGTACATGGTTTGGTTGAGATAAACCTTAACGGTTTTCCATGTATTCCCTAATATTCCTTGTGTAATAAGTCCAATAACCTCCGGATGTAATTTCCTGCTTGTATGCTATTACTGGGTAAGCACCGCAATATAAATACATTGTACACGGCGTCCTGCGGGGCGTGAGACTCTTCCTGAAACCCTACATGGTAAATGATGGCGCATATGAACCACTACACACAGGAGCAACCTCAGCTTCAACTACATCAAGTTGGGTCTTAAAAACGTGGAAAAGAAACTTAACAAAACAAAACTGTCACAGAAACAATGAGCCAGGAGCGCTTAACACCCTACAGATAGGAAACTAAAAAGACCACCACAGCTTTAAAAATTGGGGTTCCAGAGTGATAACTTACATAATTCAGTGTAGACATGATCCAGGTGATAGAGATGCTGGAAGATGGGGCTGATGGCCTGCAAATGCCATCTAGGCCATTCTTCTACGAACAGGGGCATGCCATCCGGCTGCAATTTCAGAGGAGGGTGGGTGAGCGAAAATATTGATGTGTGATGTAGTAATGTGTGAGATGATGTACTTAACTAACTGGATGCTGTAGTCATTGGTTGTACTCGTACCAAGTATAAAACAACCCACTATGCTGCTTCCCAACTCCTGTTAAGTGTTAAGTTTTGGGCGGAAACATGCAATGGCCAGCAGTTTGAGGGTGGAGAACTAATGCTATAACGATGCTTAATTGTTAAAGTGTAATCATGAATGTAGATATTAAATAGGCGAGCGATACTTGCACCTGCTGTGAAAACTTTGTCAGCATGAATATAGCAGTTGATATGGTGTAATATCACTGTCTCAGAAATGCAGAGTACCCAGACGGTAATCTTTTGCTTCAGCTGCTGCTGATATTATTTGCTTTCTTTTATGCTCAAACTATTTGTAGCAAATATGGACTATTTCTCCTTCCCTAATACGGAGAGGGATGACATGCACATGATCACTTTTAACACATGAAACGGTCTAGTTCCAGTCACTCTCAATCAAGCAGCAAATATATGCATATATGAACCACTACACGCAGCAGCAACCTCTGTTTCAGCCACATTAAGTTGGGTTATAAAAACATGGAAATCGAACTTAACAAAAAAGAACCATCACAGAAACAACAAACCAGGAACTCTTACAAATAGGAAACTAAGAACACCACCACAGTTTTAGCAAGTAGCAGGCTAGCAGCAGCCATTACAAAATACTAGAGAGCAGCAGCAACCTCAGTTCGGGGTTCTAGTTCCTACAGCATCATTCATTTAAACCAGCTCAGAAACTCTCACCGCTACATAGAAGTACCAAGTATAGGTGATACTGTGGAGCTGAAACTCTTTGGGCACAAGAGAAGCGCGACCAACTTCCTGGATTAACTATTTAAAAGCATCTTCCTACATAGAAACTTGCTAGACTAAGGCACGATAAGTTTTTTTTAGATAACATTATAATACTGCCACCACCACACTGATGTGATGTAAAAAACACGGTGACAACTAACAATTGCAGCGACCCTTTCTTCACCTGGAGAAAATAAAATTGTTAATCTGTTAGTAACCCGATACAGAAGAATATAGAATCTAATAGTAGTACCTATATAACAGTGTACGAACAACATGTATGTACAAATTCAAGATCAGCTCAGCAACAGAAAGAAGACCTATATCATATCCGCTCATAAAAGAAGAGATGTATCACATTACTGGCTATATCGCCTAGGAGTACCAATGACAACAAAATAAACCCTTCAGCCTTTTCACATGAATTTGTTGGGTGACAGATGGGCTACTAATATATTGCTTTCAACTTATTAGATTCTGGAACAACTAAGCCAAGAGAAAACTCGGCATACAACATTTGAATCGTCTGGATATCATTTATTGTTCAAAAGGAGTCACTTTTTACTTGGCAACACCACCATTTTAATTGCTTGTCTATGTTATTAGCAAGCGTGAATCGCAATAGCTGAATGGACAGTAGTTTAAGGGTGCATGCTACCCACAGTGGCCGACAGATATTTCTTCCAGAGAGAAAATCAAACAATTCAAATTCCACAAAAGTATATTCAGAAGATCTTCTTACCTGGTGAACCGTTTCAGCACATTACACATCAAGGCCGAAAGTCATCCTATGTATTGCTACCGCACAACATTTCAGCTCCAACATATAACCACGAGCAATGGCTGTGCCTAGAAGCATAAGCATGAAAAGACAACAGTGAGTCTGTACATAGATGAATTAAAAAATATAAGAAAAACAAATCACTTTTATACTTATATTTTATAGCTGACTTCTTGTAACAGATAAACAAAACTATATATGTTGCTTTTTGCAGTGAATATTCTTGAAAGCAGTATAATGTATACATAGCGACCTCCAATGAAGAATTTAGCTCTCTCCAAAAAAAGAATTTCGCTTATAAGAAAGCAATGCAGAGTCTAGAATTTATGTCATGTAAACGTATCCCTCCTCATGTGAAGAAGATAAAAAAAATGCCAAAACTCATAAACACATATAGCTAGCTGAGGTTCCAAACATGCCAAATGAGTTGACCATTTGACATTTGATTTTACATTATGACTAATTTCATTTGATATTTGACTTGTTACCTCACAAGGATGAAGGCAACTTGATGTGACATGGGTTAGTAAGATGCTAATTCGTGCGTGTAGATGGCCCGATCTTTCACGGTGATACTCGATCAACACCTCGTCTCCCTGTTCCTCCTCGTAACCTCCAAGAACAATTTTCACCTGTGTACACAAATACACAAACAAAAATAATGGCCCCCTCGGATCAGCACGTAGGCGTCGATGTGATGATCATCTTACATGCACGACCCTTGATCATGCACTGCGTTTTAAAAACACTCCAACGCTGCCCTTTAGGATCACCATCCTCCTGCACCTTCTTCACTAAAAGATTTAGACCCTTCATAGGTGCATCAACTTCTTCTTTTATTTCCTCTACCTCTTCTCTTCTTTTTCGCAAACGATCTTTCCAATCAGCAGCGAACACATCCGTTGGCATGGGAATAAAACAAATTTGTTTGGCCTTCCATGATAAAGAATACCTATTTTTCATGACATCCCGAACAGCCCCAACACACTTGCACCATGGGTCCCCAAGTAGCAGATGGCACGACACCATGGACACAGGACAAACATGAAAAAAATTCCGCACAACAATATGTTCCAGATCAAAAATTAGCAAAATCTGATGCGTAATTTTGATTTCACCTTTGAACCACTTCAGCGTGTACGATCTTTCAAGAGATGCCATCTCCAGCCTCAATTTTTCCACCACCTCGATGCTCACCATATTGACTGCGGTACTCTCATCGATAGTCAGATTGACACGTCGTTCCTTCACGATGCAACGAGTGTGAAATAGAGTGACCTCGCCAATGCCTTCCTCCTCCATCAATATGTTCCTGCTGAACATGTTGATGCTTGACTCCGCGGACGGTATTACAAACTGAGTCGCCGTGACTAACCTTTGCTCTGAATACCACTTGATGTGACACGGGTTAGTAAGATGCTAATTCGTGCGTGTAGATGGCCCGATCTTTCACGGCAATACTCGATCAACACCTCATCTCCCTGTTCCTCCTCGTAACCTCCAAGAACAATTTTCACCTGTGTACAAAAATACACAAACGAAAATAATGACCCCCTCGGATCAGCATGTAGGCGTCGACGTGATGATCAACCCTCCGTTGCTAGTAAATTTCCATGATGAAAAAATCACAGATAATACACAAAATATGGTCGCCCGTAACTCGGACGTTTTTCTGTATATATCATACTCAGAAATAAAACTCAAAACTCCCCTCGTACAATGCCGAACCTATCTTTTTATATGCCAAAAACAAGTACGCAACTCTAAACCAACCAATTTGGATCCTAATCCTCTCACCTCACGGGCTAACAATAACAATTAAAAAACAAATCCTAACTAGACATGGACTCACGTAACATATTAGCTACCTATAGAAGTAGCACGTAAACCAAAACCCCCCAAAGAAGGAATCCTAACAAATTATTCTGCCTATCACCAATTGACGTGGCGGCGTACGAAATTTGGGCTCCACCAAATCTGGAGCTGGTTCCTCCTTAATCTCTCGTTCTATCTTGTAACGTGGCCGATGCAATTTTCTTTGCCATTTGTTTTGAAAGCCACCTGGATCTCTTGTCATCTTATGTGTACGTGACCTTCCTTGTATCTTTTCTTTATTTAAGCATGATCGTACACTGCTAGACTCCATGTGCATATGACCATGCACTAATGTGCCAATCTCCCTTGAATCCAATAAACGTGTCACATAGCTGATCTTTGGTCTACTAATTATACAACTTATTCTCGGTCCGCATAATTGACGTACACGCCCATCATTTCTTTGATGAAATCTGGCCACATGGATGACATTATTTTCTGTAGCTTTTTCGTGGCTTGACTCCGTAACTGGCTCAGCTTGAGTAGCATCAACAATCAATGGTGTTTTGTACGTATCACAACTACTCCCTCCGTCCCATAATATAAGACGTTTATCAACCTAACATAGCTTGCGAAAACGTCTTATATTGTGAGATGGACTGAGTATATTGGATGATAACACAAAATACGGCTGTATTAAATGAAACAATATGGCTATCTATAAGTTCATTAATCTAGCAAAGCTATTTGAGCATCCATGTACGAAACATAACAAGATTAGGCTACTCCTACTGTATGAGGAATAAGAACAAACAATCACTTGGCATATGGAAACTCTCGAAAGAATGATAGAGATTATTTGGGGGCCTTTCACAAAGTTTTGTAGATTGCATCAACTTAAATTGAACCATATAGACATTGCCGTCCATATATAAAAGTATTCCATCAGTATCCTCAGCATATCCCAGTATAAATATTAACCTTTCCTTCCTTCCTTCAATCTTAGCAGGTAACCCATGAATGTTATTCATTTCAATGGTCTGCCACAAAAACCATTTGTTAACACTCTGAGAATTGACCTCCTTTTGCCACATTTGAATGGTATGGCCATTACGGGACAATATGGCAAGACCAACAGCGCCATCCACTGCTTGAATGATCTGATGGCTGCCATTGTGGTAGCAGACATTATTTGTAATGGGAGGCGCTCTGATCACCGCTAGGTTGTGCCCATCCAAGTCAAACTTAAGTATGTAATCTCCACCTCTGCACAGCCAGTAAAGTGCATTACCAATAAGTGAACCATGACTATCAGTATGACAAAACTTAGGTGGAGTCGGTGTTGAGATGCGATCGCTCCATACACCGGTCTCTGAGGAGTAAACATGTGCAAAGGCGGGCTGTGGACCTCTATTGCTCATGCACAGCAGGACCACCTTGAATGGGCTCGAGTGGCAGCTTTCGTGCACGTGGTCATGGTCAGTAGCAGCGCAGAGCACCGTCCCTTTTCAACTTGGGTGGAAAGGGCACGCAGAGCACTGTCCCGGTGATGGGTGCAATGACAATAAGCACTTTGTGCAGCGAGTCTATGATGAGGACACGGCCGTGGCGGCACCTGAGCAGCCGACCGGTGCCGCCGCAAATGTTGTGGAGCCGGAGGTGGAAGCGCCAACTGGGGATACGGTCGGGAGGGCCCATGGCGGGTTTAAATAGCAAACCATCCCCGTCTTGTACGAAGAAACCGAGGAGTGGCGGCTTCCGGTGGTGTTGACAGAATCGGCGGTGGAAACTGGGGTCGGTGACAGCGCATCGCCAACGCTTGTAGACGGCGGAGGCGCGTGGAAGGGAGGAGGGCTGCGGCGAGAGACGGAGGAGGATCTCCCACAGAAGATCTTCGACCACAAGAGGCGAGGACAGCCCCGCCGGCGAGCTGCCGCGGCGGCGACGACAACTGCAGCCGGATGCCTCCTCACCCGCGTGGATCTGTGGACGGAGGAGCGCTCCCTCCTCGCTCGCGTGGGTGTTGGGATGGAGGCGGGGGCTGTGGGAGCAGCAGTGTAGTGGTTGGCTTCAGGATTTCTGGCTTCACTCCATCGCACATATAGTTGGCGTTGGTTGGGCCGCTAACCGACCGACCAGAAGAGTAAAGTGGTATTGGGCCTCCATTCCATTCGTGTTGCCACCACGCCAAAGCATGATGGCCCACTGATGATATCCAAGGTGTATGTAAATGGTTTTATATATGTATATATATATATATATATATATATATATATATATATATATTGTCAGCCAATGCACCTCATGCTTAATGCGTAATCATTTTCCTCCTATCCCACATGATTTTCACCGTCTGGCAGAGAAAATGGTTTTCAAGCTTTTGCATAAACCGCAATTGGGTAAGTGTGGGTGACTGTGTGTGTGCACGCGCTTGGTTTCAGGCAACATGTATAGTTATGCTATATAGGAATGCAATGTTGGGCGGCAGCAAATGCAGCTGCCAAAGGAACCCAACTTAGAGCATCTCCAAAATGGATCCTCAAACCTCCACTATACGTCCGGACCACTTCTGCCATCCGACGGGAATCCGTATATGTCCACTTTGAATTTCAATGAACATTTTTTGTATTTGGATAACAAAATTTAAAATCAATGAGAATTTTTTGAATTTGTTGAACAAATTTTGATTTCAACAATATTTGATGAATTCTATGAACATTTTTTAACATGATGAATATTTAATAAAAATTGATGAACGTTTTTCGTATTCGGTGGACAAATTTTGTATTCAGTGAAAAAAAATTGAGTTTCCAAAAATGTCCAGTGACTTGAATTTTTTCCAGAAATGACCAAAATTAAAAGAAAAATGAAAAAAGCGATAAAAATCAAAAGAGAAAAACAAGAAAAATAAAAAAATCAATTTGGGAAGGTTCTCCCAAAACCGGAAATAAGCACTTCGGCCGGGCCGACGTACCTAGAGCGAAGCCAGCGGGTACGCACACGATCTTTAGCAACCTACGCGCCAAATAGTTTCCACCGTCCCTGAGGATCTGGCAGCTAGTCTCAATCCTTCTTCCACCCGTGGAAACCAGATCGAGTGCACCATCTTGTTATTTGCAGAGACATTTTGATAGTTCCAATGGCCATTTTCATAATCTGCATTTCCAATTATTTTTGCAGCGAGCCCGACCCAAAATCTCAACCATGGCTTATCCAAAGGAAAAGACACCTTCCACATATATTCTACAACAGGTTCCCCTAGGTGACAACATAGAGGTCGGACTGCCTCCTAACATGTCGGAGGTGAGCTCGGAGGACGATGACGAGCTCATCTCCGCGCCAGTTTCGGGCTTCACCATGGCGCAGGTGCTTTTCGAGGCCGCCATGGAGGAGGACTATAGTCGGAGCAGTTCGCGCCGCCTGAGCCGCCGTTCTTTGTGTCCTGGATGTTTCAAGGGGAGTTGCAGTAAAAACCTGTGTCTCCTCAAGCAGCACCGGCTCGCAGAGAGACATATCATGAGTGAGCAGGCGAATGAGGATGCCATCGCGGCCATGGTCACGAAGAACCTGACCTTAGGGTTTTACCTCATAAAAAGGGCCCGAACCAGGGTAAAACATCATGTCCCTACTTTCCCTGTTTCCATCTAGCTCAGATCACCAAGCTTGGGACCCCCTATCCGAGGTCTGCCGGTAGCACCGACACCTGGACAGTGGCAAAGGCGACTTCTGGTCCAGTCCTGGCCTACAACGGCACGGGTGGTTCTTTTTCGGGTTTTTTTCTTTAGGGAGTCTTTGAGTTTGTCTTGGCTTAGCGAGACAGCCGCGCTGTCCACGTCTAGGATTAATGTTCTCCCCGCTCTTTCCCCGTCCCGTTGGTGTGTTTACCACTAGAGAAGGGCGTGTTGAGTCATGTCTCCGGCGGGTCTTTCGAGATCCGGTTGGTTTAGATTTCCGGTGAATTCATCTGGATTTGGCCGGTGTTCGTGGTATTTGGAGTTTCTATATGTACTTATCGATGTTTTCTCCTTTGGGTCAGTGATTTACTTTGTAGTAGATCGCACAGCCATCGGACTACAAGCGCTCCCGAGTTTCAGAAAGTTTTCTCCGTCGAGCCGGAGGCCCATAGGCGGCATCGAGCTACGCTGATGGCGTGTCACGGTGGATGCGGGAGGGAGAAGAAGACTTGGGCACACCCAAATATTTGAATGTAATGTTATCTTTATGTATGGGCCGGGTGTGTTTGTAAGTATCTGTTATACTATTTTTTCAGATATCAAGGGTCTGTGATACTATTTGTGATGTTAGCTGCTGAATAATAGAAGTAGCATCTATCAGGTGTAAAGGTGTGTTGGCACTTGTGAACAAAATTTGCAGTATGAATCACGCAATGAACAAGTCAGCTTTAGCAAACATGAGAGTTCTCATTCAATCTAGCAAATACGTTTACATTATCACTTACTCCCTCCGTTCGGAATTACTTGTCGTGGAAATGGATGTATCTAGATGTATTTTAGTTCTAGATACATCCATTTCCGAGACAAGTAATTCCGAACGGAGGGAGTACAAGATATATTGTGAGTAGCCAGCGCATATTCTGCCCGGTTGCTCTCTCTCCCAAGTTTCTGAAAAAACAAAGGCAGAGAAATGACATTCTCTTTTTCTGAATTTTGCATTCCAAACAACATGAACTGCTACTACAATAGGCAAGAGGAGTTTATCTAAACAATACGTAGCTACGTTGACGTGGTTGCAATAGTTGTCAACTACTGAACGACGGGGTTGTGGCCGTCGTCGTCGTCGGGAAGTGGTGGTCGCGCCTTCATTAAGAGTGTGGAGGGTCGCCCATACTGTCACCCATCACAGTCCCTCACCGTCCCCGGGATGCGGCCGCCGCCTAGGCTGTCCTCCATCTCAGACTACCGATGCGACGGCCATCAACATGAATCACTGTGCGAGGACATGGATCTCAGTCCGAGGCTGCAGTTACGACGGCCATCCACACAGCATGCTATCTCGGCCCGTCGTAGTAACCACTAACCACCTGCGTAGATACGCACTCGGTCGTGGATGGCACTCGGATTAGAGGGACGAGGTTTGGATCAAACGGCTAACGAGGAGTGGATGCAAGGATTCACAAACATGACTGGATTCACAAGATACGACGCCGGTCTGAACCTACTTTTGAATATAGTATATTTTTTGATTTTTTTTTTCCAAATTCCGGACTTGCTCGCCTAATCCGTATTTAGGTCCGTGTGAGACTAGGCCAACTCCATGTGAATGAGCTGCTTCGCCCATGATGAAAACTTATCAATCATCATTAAGTAGGTACAGAGTACATGGCATATATATGTGGTATGCTGTCTTAAAAAGAATTTAAAGTAGCTAGGTACAGTAATGCAGGTTGTAGGTAAGGTATGACCAGCAATTAACAACCAAGTACAGCCATTCATATTCATGGAACTCACGCTCCTTCCATCCCTATATATACATATCGCTGGAGACGAGAACCAATGCAATTATCAACAAAGTATATAGACAATCATGGAAGCAACAGTGAACGTAGCCACTCTGCCAAGCCGTCCGCTCTCTGTCCGCGTGTCGGCAGAGACGGAATCTGCTGACTGTTCCACGGCGGAGGACACCATGAGCCCTACCGGAAGAGTCTTCGAGGAGATGGGTGTCCATATCGTCGTCGTGATGGGGCTTTGCACGCCGGTGAACCTGCCCGTCTTCCGCGCTGGCATCGAAACAGAACTGCTTACCCGGTTCCCGCGCTTCCGCAGCACTCAAGTAATTTTAAGAACTTCGTTTGTTTCATTTTTATAGGCCGGAATACCAGCTTGATTGGAATTTTTTGTTTATTTTTGAATTGTTTAAACCAACTTGGTTGGAGTTGACACCTAATGGCATCTCCAATAGTTTGTGGGTTGACCTGTATAAAAATTCAGATATCCATACTATATACCAACAATATTACATACTATGCGGCGATGGCAATATGGTTGTATGTTTTATTCATCTCATTCCCGCCTCGATCTCGACGCCCAATCCTTTATTAACACGTGGATGCCCAGGTGATGGATGGGTCCAAGGATGGAAAGCCGCGCTGGGTGCAAACGGTGGTAAATGTGGATGACCACATCGTCGTCCCGAGGCTAGATCCTGCCGCCGTGGACTCTAACCCAGAAAAGGCCATGGAGGATTACGTGGCATCTCTATCCCTGCTCCCGATGGACAGGCGTCGTCCTCTCTGGGAGTTCCACTTCCTTGACTTCCCAACTTCCGAGGCGGCCTCCACGACGGTGCTCCGCCTGCACCACTCCATCGGCGACGGCATGTCGATCATGACCCTCCTCATGGCGTCGTCGCGCAGCACCGCCGACCCGGCGAGGGTGCCGGCCATGCCGTCGCCGCCCAAACGCACCGGCGCCATCTACCAGCGGTGTCCACGGCCTCCGCGGCTTTTGTCAGGCGATTACCTTGCGTGGCTTTGGTCGTACTTTGTGCTAGCATGGCACTCGTTGGTGGACATCGTCTTGCTTGCTGCGACCGTATTGTTCTTGAGAGATCCAGGCACGATGTTCACGCTTGTGCCAGACCTAGACGGCGGCCAGTCTCGACGCCGCAAGTGGTTGGTGCACCAGAGCCTTAGGCTCGACGATGTCGAGCTCATCAAGACTGTCATGAACTGCGTAACTTAAGCCATTTAAACTCTCTAATGTTTAACTAAATACTGCTGAAAACAGACTTCTTGATTTGACTCAATGGACACTTTTGTCTTTTATCTATTCCGTTTTCGCAGACTATGAATGATGTGCTAGTTGGTCTGACTTCAGCAGCTCTTTCACGGTACTACTTTAGGAAATCCTGTAAGTGAGCAGTATGACATTGACTAAGAACGAATGTGTGCTCTGTACACATGTAATTTAGCCATATTGCTTTCTTGTCTTCGATATTAGGTGACATCAACACTAAGAGAATCTGCTTGCGATCAATCCTCCCTGTCAACACAAGGCCAGTCTCCAGCCGACAAGTAAGAACTTTCTTTTTCCTCTGAACAAATATGTAAGAAATATCAATTAAATGCCACACAAACATTATAACCTGCCCTTCATCACAGTTTTGTAGAAATATAAATCAATTTAATTATTTTCTTTGCAACTTTGAACAGACATATGTTACCAAGGTAGAGACCGGGAATCGAATTAGCAACATCATCTGTCCATTTTATATAGCCTTGCACAAAGATCCCCTTGAGTATGTTCGAACGGCAAAAAGGTCTATGCATAGGAAAAAGAGCTCTTTAGAAGTGATGTTCGCACAAATGACTGTTGATTTTTTGGTGAAATACTTTGGTCCAAAGGTATGTATACTTTCTGCTCTTTTTGTACTTTATATGCCCTTTCAAGGATTGCATTGCACAAACGCTAAAGAAGAGCATTGTATCCATTTATCCATGTTTCTAATTCTGTTGTAACTTGTCAATGAAAGCAGACAGGAGCTTTCATCTTCCGCTGCTTTGTCACACGTACAACCGCTGTCTTATCAAATGTCGTAGGGCCAGCTGAACATATAACGTTATGTGGGCACCCAATTGCCTTCATGGCAATTAGCGTCTATGGTCTACCACAAGTAAGTCACCTACGTTCTTATGTCCAAGACAAATATCATGTGGTTCCGAAAAAAATTCATCATAAGCCACTACATAATCCATGGTATAAAGATGTATAGCTCCCATGTAGTAACTTTTAAACCAATATACTTCTTTCCAATAAATCATCCACACAGTATATTTTTATTTTGGAAAAAGTCATTGTTTTTGGAGTGAGGCAGCTTGGCTCCGAGCACCATAGTGCTCGATATTAAAAAATAAATCAAAAAATAGATTTATAAGTTAATTTTTGTATGGATCCATACAAATGTTATCTATTAATCCATAAAATTTCATTAAATAATATTTTATTTTGTAGGACACACAAAAGAACAAAATGTGGCTAAGCTGAAAGAAAATGTAAACCGATATTGATTCTTGTATTTGTCCTTTTTGTGTACACCACGTATGGAAGAATATATTGATGGAAATCCATACCCTCATACTACACAGCTATAGGTGCATGTCCTTTAAAAAAAGGGGTATGAAAAGAATGTTTCGTTTGTTTAAAAGAAGTTCTACATTTTGACTTTTTGTTGTTTTTGTGTCTACTGTTGCTTTCGTTTTCTGGAGATAAGTCAGTGTTCTTGCCAAAATTAATGGTTGTGTTTGCTTGTTGGCGCATGGATCCGTCAAACTCTCAATGCCTCCCCAATGTTTATAGCATGCATATAGTGAGTGCACACAAGTGTGTTTATGGTAGGGGTTTTAAGGCCTTAGCTCTTTTGGACCATTGTCCCAGAATCTTTAGAATCGGACCGGCCCCCAGCTACTCCCAGAATCTGGAACCCATACTTGTTTTTACATCCTAGCTAGTGAGGATGTAAACCGGTAGGATTGTCAAAGGGGTCAACTACTGAACCTTCACTAAGAAAGAACAGTAAGCCCCAACTCTGTGCATACATTCTATGTTTTCTTAGAACTATCATCAGGGGAGGGGCAGGCTTCCCACATAATTTGTATTTAAAAATAGAATTTTAAAAATTCACATTGTCCGTGAGGAGAGTTAATAATGACACAGACCCATGTGAACGTTATGTCCCGAGATTTAAAGCCTTTGTGACCAATCCATCTGGTAGCTACATTAAGCATTATGTTGCAAAGCCCTTCTGAAGTTCGAGCATCCTAGATCATTCAGAGGACGAGGAGTTGGATAAAGAAAATAAATATCATTGAACTATTTCAAGATGGGACGGATACCGATTGCACGCTACACTCTTTGAACAATGAAACTTTTGAAGAACGTGTGTTGTCTGTCATTCTTCAGTGGCATTGGAGAAACATGGACTTGCAAGGTTATCTTGCAAGGTTTTGCAGTGGAGATCTTCTTTCAGTTTTAGCTGGACAAATACACTTTGATGTCCAACATAGGTTTTATTAGCTGGGAAGAGAGGGTGACATACGTGCCCTGTGTGGTGAATGTTGACCCATCAAGTAAAGGCTGGAGTTTGGCTCTGCAGATATGGTAACAACCCGGAACAAAGATCTAAGAGATACAAGCTCATAGGTAGCATCCACGGTTAGTCTTTTATGAGCCAAGTTTGATCACCTTGTAAAACCTGCAAAACCAGGGTATTTTTGGTGGAGGTGGTGAGTCAAATGTGTTGGTAATGTAATGGCTAGAGGTTTAGAGAATCAAGTGAGAAGAAGGTGGAGTAGCCATTGTCATCTATGCATTAGGAAATAATATGCAAGCTATGTAGTCAGTCTATCTTCTTTAATCCAGAGGCAAAGCTTCTCATAAAATATAAGTAAACCTTACCTTGAGTATAATAACCAGAAAAAAAAAGCAAATGTACATGTAAGGGTGGGTCTTTGATTTTTGGTTTACCTAATTATGTATCTGAAAAGAGATAGATGGATAGATAGATACATAGATAGATAGATAGATAGATAGATAGATAGATAGATAGATAGAGAGAGAGAGAGAGAGAGAGAGAGAGAGAGAGAGAGAGAGAGAGAGATGCATCATGTTATGAAATGAGCATCTTGAAATTTTCATGCAAAAGTATGAATGGCTATCTACTATATAAAAGAATAAGTGGTAGTGTTAAAGAATTTTAGAATTGACTTTCTAAATTAGTAAATCTAACGCATTACATATTTAATTGTTTGAATTTCTTGTGCAGGCTCTGACCATGCACTACCTAAATTATGGCAGCACTATCAAGGTCATTCTCGCAGTTGACGACGAACAATTTCCAGATTGTCATAACTTTTAAATGATTTTGTCGAGTCCGTTAAGCTTGTTAGGGATGCGGCTAGCCTCAAGACATTAACAACATAGATCCAGAATGACTGAATAACAAATAATTGGATAGGTATACCATGTCAAGGTCACATATATATGTGATTAATAATAGAAATGCAGCTCTATTCACATGTAATGTGTCCGTAATATTGATTCTATGTGCATTTCTGTTTGTACTTTATAATGTGTTGTTTATGCCGATCACTATAGATTTGCGTTCAATTCGTTATAACTTTTGGCTTGTCATGCTTAGATGTTAAAAACTGGATTATCTCTTAGTGTGTACTTGAAGATATATTATACCGGGGCAGACCCATCGGTCAGGAGGCCCTTGAATGGGTTGACCTCGGGGCTAGGATGCCTGCCGACAGGCTAGGTCCTTCGCTCGGTTAGAGGCCTGACATCTGAGTGGTCATCATCTTGGCGCACAAGCTAGGAACCCCTAGACCAACTTTGAAGCGAGGTTAGTAGCGAAACATGTAAGCTCTAGCTCCCGCCCCATTTGTAAGGCAGTGCTAGAGGTAGATTGAGATCTATCTGATTCATCGAAAACACCTCGGCAATTATCATCACCGCCAATCTATAAACCCCTCACACGAGGCATTGTAACCATTAATCAGAACAAAGCAGGAGCAGGGTGTTACCTCAAACCAGTAGGTCCACTTTGGTAAAACTCCCATGTGTGATCTCCTCTGGTACTTTCGGCTACTCTCCACCCTGTCGAGGACACTGATGATTTTTAGTATCGTCAATTGGCACGCCAGGCATAGGAAAAACATGCATAAGAAAAATAACAATGCCCAAACATATTAGAAACACGTGCATAAGAAAAATAAGGCAAAACAACCATAATGAGAAATCAAATGCAAGAAAATATCATTGAAAAACAAATAAACATGCTAGATTACCTCAGCGGGACAAGATGGAGTTGAATGCACATCCATCCACTTTCCAAAGTTTTGTGGCCCACCAAAAACACTGTAGTCTATGGCATGCATGGCCATCAGTTGAAAAATAGCAAAAACAACTAAGATGTCAAAAGAAATAAGAAGCAGTGACTACAATCATGGATTACAAGGAAAAAAAGAGCTCGAGGGGGAACATCGGAGTTGTCGTATGGAGAGAAATGATGACCCACAAGTATGGGGGATCTATCGTAGTCGTTTCGATAAGTAAGAGTGTCGAACCCAACGAGCAGCAGAAGGAAATGATAAGCGGTTTTCAGCAAGGTAACAGATAGTTTTGTGATAATTGGTAACGGGTAACAAGTAAATAAAGTAACTAAGGTGCAGCAAGGTGGCCCAATCCTTTTTGTAGCAAAGGACAAGCCTGGACAAATTCTTATATAAAGGAAAACGCTCCCGAGGACACATGGGAATTATCGTCAAGCTAGTTTCATCACGTTCATATGATTCGCGTTCGGTACTTTGATAATTTGATATGTGGGTGGACCAGTGCTTGGGTGCTGTCCTTACTTGGACAAACATCCCACTTATGATTAACCCCTATTGCCAGCATCCGCAACTACAAAAGAAGTATTAAGGTAAACCTAACTATAGCATGCACTACAAAAAAAAGACACATCCGTGACATTTTGGGACGAATGAATTTTTTTTTGTCATACATATGACACTTTTATGACGATAATTGTGACAAAACCCGGTATCATCATAGATGTGGTGGGCTCCTACTTCTATGACAAAAAATCATGACAGAAAATGGGCTTTTCGTCCTGGGCGGGCAGGAGACGCAGGTGCATGACATTCTTTGGGTCGTCCATGACGGGAAAAACCGTGGTAGAAGCGAGGGGGAGGAAAATTTCGGGGAGTTCCCGATTACGGTGGGAGGTCGGGGGCCAAGCGATGCACGTTTCTCTCGTACACGTATGCGCGTGTGTGCGAGGCGTTGGCTCTAACTGAACCCGAGCGATTGCACTGCAGGCTATGCGTTACTGAACCCGAGTGATCGATCAATGGCTGTTAACTGAACCCGATCGAGCGATTCCTTCGCTACTGCTACTAACTGAAGCCGATCGATGTTGCCTCTGGGATGAACAGTCAGCGTTGCGGGGGGGGGGGGGGAGGGGGGGTTGGATGAACAGTGAGCGGTGGCGTTGCCTCTGGATGAACCAGACCCCGTGGTGTGGTGGAGGGCTGGATGAACAATAGACGATGGAGGGGTGATTGAACAGTAGCCGGTGGAGTAGCGCGCGGTGGAGGCTGGATGAACAGGAGCCCATGGGGGCTGGAGGAGGTCAACGGTAGCCCGTGGAGGCTGGAGGAGGTCGACGGTGGAGATGAACAGTATCCCGTGGAGTCCCGTTTTACGGTACACCACACCCCTCCCGATGAACAGGACCCCTGTTTCGACCGTAGCGCTCCAACACAAGTCTGTTTCGTCCGTTTTGCGGTACGCCACACCCCTCTCGATCAACAGGACCCCCGTTTCGACCGTAGGAGGTCCATTTTGCGGTACGCCAGACCCCTCACGATCAACAGGACCCCGTTCCGAACGTAGGAGGTCCGTTTCCTCCGTTGTGCGTAACGCCAGGCCACGTTTCCATCGCCTGTTCCGTTCAAGCCCTCCCGATGAACACGACCACACATTCCGTTTCGACCCAGCCGGTTGGCTCCCACGCGTTCCGTTGCCTCCCGATGAACATGACGCATTTTGTTGCCTCCCCATGAACACGACGCATTCCGTTGCCTCCCCATGAACACGATGACGACGTTGTTTCTCCGTTCCGATCCAGCCATGTATACGAGCCCTGGCCGTACGTATGCGCGAGTAGGCGTTCGAGACCCCGCCCGTATGTACACAAAAGTGGCCGTATTTTCTTTCTTGCACCCTGGCCGCTGTACGTACGTGTACATGCTACGTGCGCGCCTCTACTACGACACGTACGCGCATCTACTACGACACGTGCGCGCCTCTACATCCACCAGTATATATGTACGTACACGTTCGCGACTAGAATGACAACGCTACATACGCTTCGACCAGGTGGGTTCCGACTATCAGGCACTTCCTTGCCTGCGAAGATGTAGCTGGTGGGTCCCAGCAGTCAGGGGGGCGAGTCATTTTTTTTGCCCGGACGCATTTCCTTGCGTGCGAAGATGTAGCTGGTGGGTCTCAGCAGTCAGGGGGAAACGTTTTTTTCGCGAAATACAGTGGCCCGTCCGGTGGGTCCTAGCTGTCAGGTGGAGGAATCATTATTTTGCACGTAATAAGGAGGCACTTCCTTGCTGCGGCCGTGGACCCAGCTGTCAGCCTCTCCACGTACAATCCACGTCCGATGAAAGCCGTTCCTTGACCACGTTGACCACGCCGCGCCGAGAGCACCAGGGCGGTGGACGACGGCGAGGCCTAGGAAGGGAACGACGCGGAGCCGGGAAAGACGTGGCAGTGGATGCCCACGTGTAGAGGAGTACGAGGGTTCACTGGTTCGCTGCGGTGTGAGACTGTCGTCGCCGCAGAATAACAGGGGGTCTGGATGAGTAGAGGGATGGCCTGGCCAGCGGTGGGAGTAATAGGGGGCGGTGAGGCCTCCGCCGCATCGCAGCCGGCCACGGGAGGCAGGAGCACGAGGCACGACCGGCGCTGGTTTGGGCGGCTGGAGCAAGAAGACCAGAGGTTGAAGAAGCACTACGGCCGTTGGATGGACATTGTACGGTCACTGGAGCTAGAATCGTGCATATTGACTAAGTTGACAAAGCCCTCCGTCCCCGTCAACTTAGTAGGCCCACAAGTCAGCCTGCCACTATACTGGGTCCCAGCTAACAGGGGGAGTATTCATTTTTTTTGTGCATAATAAGGAGGCACTTCCTTGCGTGCGAAGATATAGCTGGTGGGTCTGAGTTGTAACGGGTTGTAACGTTTTTTTCGCGAAATACAGAGGCCCTTTCGGTGGGTCCCTGATATCAGGTGGACGAATCATTATTTTGCGTGGTGTTTCGAAGAAAAGGAATATCAAACGGAGTCCAAACAGAATGAAACCTTCGGGAACGTGATTTTCTCACCGAACATGATCCAGGAGACTTCGACCCTATGTCAAGAAACAAAGGAGGAGGCCACGAGGTAGGAGGCGCGCCTACCCCCCCCCCAGGCGCGCGCTCCACCCTCGTGGGCCCCCTGTTGCTCCACCGACGTACTCCTTCCTCCTATATGTACCTACGTACCGCCAAACAATCAGATACGCAGCCAAAAACCTAATTCCACCACCGCAACCTTCTGTATCCACGAGATCCCGTCTTGGGGCCTGTTCCCGAGCTCCGCCGGAGGGGGTATCCACCACGGAGGGCTTGTACATCATCACCATAGCCCTTCCGATGAAGTGTGAGTAGTTTACCTCAGACCTTCGGGTCCATAGTTAGTATCTAGATGGCTTCTTCTCTCTTTTTGGATCTCAATACAATGTTCTCCCCCTCTCTCGTGGAGATCTATTCGATGTAATCTTCTTTTTGCGGTGTGTTTGTTGAGACCAATGAATTGTGGGTTTATGATCAAGATTATCTATGAACAATATTTGAATCTTCTCTGAATTATTTTATGTATGATTGGTTATCTTTGCAAGTCTCTTCGAATTATCAGCTTGGTTTGGCCTACTAGATTGGTTTTTCTTGCAATGGGAGAAGTGCTTAGCTTTGGGTTCAATCTTGCGGTGTCCTTTCCCAATGAAAGCAGGGGCAGCAAGGCACGTATTGTATTGTTGACATCGAGGATAACAAGATTGGGTTTTTATCATATTGCATGAATTTATCCCTCTACATCATGTCATCTTGCTTAAGGCGTTACTCTGTTTTCTTGAACTTAATACTCTAGATGCATGCTGGATAGCAGTCGATGAGTGGAGTAATAGTAGTAGATGCAGGCAGGAGTCGGTTTACTTGTCTTGGACGTGATGCCTATATACATGATCATACCTAGATACTCTCATAAATATGCTCAATTCTGTCAATTGCTCAACAATAATTTGTTCACCCACCGTAGAATATTTATGCTCTTGAGAGAAGCCACTAGTGAAACCTATGGCCCCAGGGTCTATCTCCATCATATTAATCTTCCATCACTTTATTATTGCCTTTGCTTTTTTTACTTTTCTTTTATTTTACTTTGCATCTTTATCATAAAAATGAAGGAAATATGCCCTAGAGGCAATAATAAATTTATTAGTTATTTCCTTATATCATGATAAATGTTTATTATTCATGCTAGAATTGTATTAACCGGAAACATAATACATGTGTGAATACATAGACAAACAGAGTGTCACTAGTATGCCTCTACTTGACTAGCTTGTTGATCAAAGATGGTTAAGTTTCCTAGCCATAGACATGAGTTGTCATTTGATTAACGGGATCACATCATTAGGAGAATGATGTGATTGACATGACCCATTCCGTTAGCTTAGCACTCGATCGTTTAGTATGTTGCTATGGCTTTCTTCATGACTTATACATGTTCCTATGACTATGAGATTATGCAACTCCCGTTTACCGGAGGAACACTTTGTGTGCTACCAAACGTCACAACATAACTGGGTGATTATAAAGGTGCTCTACAGGTGTCTCCGAAGGTACTTGTTGGGTTGGCGTATTTCGAGATTAGGATTTGTCACTCCGAATGTCGGAGAGGTATCTCTGGGCACTCTCGGTAATGCACGTCACTTAAGCCTTGCAAGCATTGCAACTAATGAGTTAGTTGCGGGATGATGTATTACAGAAAGAGTAAAGAGACTTGCCGGTAACGAGATTGAACTAGGTATTGAGATACCGACGATCGAATCTCGGGCAAGTAACATACCGATGACAAAGGGAACAACGTATGTTGTTATGCGGTTTGACCGATAAAGATCTTCGTAGAATATGTAGGAGCCAATATGAGCATCCAGGTTCCTCTATTGGTTATTGACCGAGAACAGTTCTAGGTCATGTCTGCATAGTTCTCGAAGGAGTTCGGAGTCCCGGATGAGATCAGGGACATGACGAGGAGTCTCGAAATGGTCAAGACGTAAAGATCGATATATTGGACGACTATATTCGGACATCGGAAAGGTTCCGAGTGATTCGGGTATTTTTCGGAGTACCGGGGAGTTACGGGAATATGGGGGAAGAAGTATATGGGCCTTATTGGGCTTTAGGGGAGAGGCAGAGGCAGGCCGCGCGCCCCCCATTGACTAGTCCGAATTGGACTAGGGGGAGGGGCGGCGCCCCCTCCTTCCTTCTCTTCCCTCTTCCCCTTCCTTGTCTCCTACTCCTACTACTTGGATGGACTCCTAGTTGGACTAGGAAAGGGGGAATCCTACTCCCGGTGGGAGTAGGACTCCCCTAGGGCGCGCCATAGAGAGGGCCGTCCCTCCCCTCCTCCACTCCTTTATATACGGATGCAGGGGGCACCCCATAGACACACAAGTTGATCTTCGTGATCGTTCCTTAGCCGTGTGCGGTGCCCCCCCACTATATTCCACCTCGGTCATATCGTTGCGGTGCTTAGGCGAAGCCCTGCATCGATAGAACATCATCATCGTCACCACGCCGTCATGCTGACGAAACTCATCCCTAAAACCCTGCTGGATCGGAGTCCGGGGATCGTCATCGAGCTGAACGTGTGCTGAACTCGGAGGTGCCGTACGTTTGGTGCTTGGATCGGTCGGATCGTGAAGACGTACGACTACATCAACCGCGTTGTTATAGCGCTTCCGCTTTCGGTCTACGAGGGTACGTAGACAACACTCTCTCCTCTCGTTGCTATGCATCACCATGATCTTGCGTGTGCGTAGGAATTTTTTTGAAATTACTATGTTCCCCAACAGTGGCATCCGAGCCTAGGTTTTATGGTTTGATGTTATATGCACGAGTAGTACACAAGTGAGTTGTGGGCGATATAAGTCATACTGCTTACCAGCATGTCATACTTTGGTTCGGCCGTATTGTTGGATGAAGCGACCCAGACCGACATTACGCGTACGCTTACGCGAGACTGGTTCTACCGACATGCTTTGCACACAGGTGGCTGGCGGGTGTCAGTTTCTCCAACTTTAGTTGAACCGAGTGTGGCTACGCTCGGTCCTTGCGAAGGTTAAAACAGCACCAACTTGACAAACTATCGTTGTGGTTTTGATGCATAGGTAAGATTGGTTCTTGCTAAGCCCGTAGCAGCCACATAAAACTTGCAACAACAAAGTAGAGGACGTCTAACTTGTTTTTGCAGGGCATGTTGTGATGTGATATGGTCAAGACATGATGCTAAATTTTATTGTATGAGATGATCATGTTTTGTAACCGAGTTATCGGCAACTGGCAGGAGCCATATGGTTGTCGCTTTATTGTATGCAATGCAATCGCCCTGTAATGCTTTACTTTATGACTAAGCGATAGCGATAGTCGTAGAAGCATAAGATTGGCGAGACGACAACGATGCTACGATGGAGATCAAGGTGTCGCGCCGGTGACGATGGTGATCATGACGGTGCTTCGGAGATGGAGATCACAAGCACAAGATGATGATGACCATATCATATCACTTATATTGATTGCATGTGATGTTTATCTTTTATGCATCTTATCTTGCTTTGAATGACAGTAGCATTATAAGATGATCTCTCACTAAATTTAAAGATAAAAGTGTTCTCCCTGAGTATGCACCGTTGCCAAAGTTCGTCGTGCCCAGACACCACGTGATGATCGGTTGTGATAAGCTCTACGTCCATCTACAACTGGTGCAAGCCAGTTTTGCACACGCAGAATACTCAGGTTAAACTTGATGAGCCTAGCATATGCAGATATGGCCTCGGAACACTGAGACCGAAAGGTCGAGCGTGAACCATATAGTAGCTATGATCAACATAAAGATGTTCACCATTGAAAGCTACTCCATTTCACGTGATGATCGATTATGGTTTAGTTGATTTGAATCACGTGATCACTTAGAGGATTAGAGGGATGTCTATCTAAGTGGGAGTTCTTAAGTAATATGATTAATTGAACTTAAATTTATCATGAACTTAGTACCTGATAGTATCTTGCTTGTCTATGTTGATTGTAGATAGATGGCCCGTGCTATTGTTCCGTTGAATTTTAATGCGTTCCTTGAGAAAGCAAAGTTGAAAGGTGATGGTAGCAATTATGCGGACTGGGTCCATAACTTGAGGATTATCCTCATTGTTGCACATAAAAGTTACGTCCTGGAAGCACCGATAGGTGCCAGGTCTGCTGCTGATGCAACTGACAACGTTAAGAATGTCTGGCAGAGCAAAGCTGATGACTACTCGATAGTTTAATGTGCCATGCTTTACGGCTTAGAACCGGGACTTCAACGACGTTTTGAACGTCATGGAGCATATGAGATGTTCCAGGAGTTGAAGTTAATATTCCAGAAGAATGCCCGGATTGAGAGATATGAAGTCTCCAATAAGTTCTATAGCTGCAAGATGGAGGAGAATAGTTCTGTCAGTGAGCATATACTCAAGATGTCTGAGTATTGTAATCACTTGATTCAACTGGAAGTTAATCTTCCGGATGATAGCGTCATTGACAGAATTCTCCAATCACTTCCACCTAGCTACAAGAGCTTTGTGATGAACTATAATATGCAAGGGATGGATAAGACAATTCCCGAGCTCTTCGCAATGCTAAAGGCTGCGGAGGTAGAAATCAAGAAGGAGCATCAAGTGTTGATGGTCAACAAGACCACTAGTTTCAAGAAAAAGGGCAAAGGGAAGAAGAAGGGGAACTTCAAGAAGAACAGCAAGCAAGTTGCTGCTCAGGAGAAGAAACCCAAGTCTGGACCTAAGCCTGAAACTGAGTGATTCTACTGCAAGCAGACTGGTCACTGGAAGCGGAACTGCCCCAAGTATTTGGCGGATAAGAAGAATGACAAGGTGAACAAAGGTATATGTGATATACATGTTATTGATGTGTACCTTACTAGAGCTCGCAGTAGCACCTGGGTATTTGATACTGGTTCTGTTGCTAATATTTGCAACTCGAAACAGGGACTATGGATTAAGCGAACACTGGCAAAGGACGAGGTGACGATGCGCGTGGGAAATGGTTCCAAAGTTGATGTGATCGCGGTCGGCACGCTACCTCTACATCTACCTTCGGGATTAGTATTAGACCTAAATAATTATTATTTGGTGCCAGCGTTGAGCATGAACATTATATCTGGATCTTGTTTGATGCGAGACGGTTATTCATTTAAATCAGAGAATAATGGTTGTTCTATTTATATGAGTAATATCTTTTATGGTCATGCACCCTTGAAGAGTGGTCTATTTTTGATGAATCTCGATAGTAGTGATACACATATTCATAATGTTGAAGCCAAAAGATGCAGAGTTGATAATGATAGTGCAACTTATTTGTGGCACTGCCGTTTAGGTCATATCGGTGTAAAGCGCATGAAGAAACTCCATGCTGTTGGACTTTTGGAACCACTTGATTATGAATCACTTGGTACTTGCAAACCGTGCCTCATGGGCAATATGACTAAAACGTCGTTCTCCGGAACTATGGAGAGAGCAACAGATTTGTTGGAAATCATACATACAGATGTATGTGGTCCGATGAATGTTGAGGCTCGTGGCGGATATCGTTATTTTCTCACCTTCACAGATGATTTAAGCAGATATAGGTATATCTACTTGATGAAGCATAAGTCTGAAACATTTGAAAAGTTCAAAGAATTTCAGAGTGAAGTTGAAAATCATCGTAGCAAGAAAATAGAGTTTCTACGGTCTGATTGTGGAGGAGAATATTTGAGTTACGAGTTTGGTCTACATTTGAAACAATGCGGAATAGTTTTGCAACTCACGCCACCCGGAACACCACAGCGTAATGGTGTGTCGGAATGTCGTAATCGTACTTTACTTGATATGGTGCGATCTATGATGTCTCTTACAGATTTACCGCTATCATTTTGGGGTTATGCTTTAGAGACGGCTGCATTCACATTAAATAGGGCACCATCGAAATCCGTTGAGACAACGCCTTATGAACTGTGGATTGGCAAGAAACCAAAGTTGTCGTTTCTTAAAGTTTGGGGCTGCGATGCTTATGTGAAAAAGCTTCAACCTGATAAGCTCGAACCAAAATCGGAGAAATGTGTCTTCATAGGATACCCAAAGGAGACTGTTGGGTACACCTTCTATCACAAATCCGAAGGCAAGACATTCGTTGCTAAGAATGGATCCTTTCTAGAGAAGGAGTTTCTCTCGAAAGAAGTGAGTGGGAGGAAAGTAGAACTTGATGAGGTAACTGTAGCTGCTCCCTTGTTGGAAAATAGTGCATCATAGAAACCGGTTTCTGTGACACCTAAACCAATTAGTGAGGAAGTTAATGATGATGATCATAGAACTTCAGATCAAGTTGCTACTGAACTTCGTAGATCAAACAGAGTAAGATCCGCACCAGAGTGGTACGGTAATCCTATTCTGGAAGTCATGCTACTAGATCATGATGAACCTACGAACTATGAAGAAGCGATGGTGAGCCCAGATTCCGCAAAATGGCTTGAAGCCATGAAATCTGAGATGGGATCCATGTATGAGAACAAAGTATGGACTTTGGTTGACTTGCCCGGTGATCGGAAAGCAATTGAGAATAAATGGATCTTCAAGAAGAAGACTGACGCTGACGGTAATGTAACTGTCTACAAAGCTCGACTTGTTGCAAAAGGTTTTCGACAAGTTCAATGGATTGACTACGATGAGACCTTCTCACCCGTAGCGATGCTTAAGTCTGTCCGAATCATGTTAGCAATTGCCGCATTTTATGATTATGAAATTTGGCAGATGGATGTCAAAACTGCATTCCTGAATGGATTTCTTGAAGAAGAGTTGTATATGATGCAACCGGAAGGTTTTGTCGATCCAAAGGGAGCTAATAAAGTGTGCAAGCTCCAGCGATCCATTTATGGACTGGTGCAAGCCTCTTGGAGTTGAAATAAACGCTTTGATAGTGTGATCAAAGCATTTGGTTTTATACAGACTTTTGGAGAAGCCTGTATTTACAAGAAAGTGAGTGGGAGCTCTGTAGCATTTCTAATATTATATGTGCATGACATATTACTGATTGGAAATGATATAGAATTTCTGGATAGCGTAAAGGGATACTTGAATAGGAGTTTTTCAATGAAAGACCTTGGTGAAGCTGCTTACATATTGGGCATTAAGATCTATAGAGATAGATCAAAACGCTTAATTGGACTTTCACAAAGCACATACCTTGACAAAGTTTTGAAGAAGTTCAAAATGGATCAAGCAAAGAAAGGGTTCTTGCCTGTGTTACAAGGTGTGAAGTTGAGTAAGACTCAATGTCCGACCACTGCAGAAGATAGAGAGAAAATGAAAGATGTTCCCTATGCTTCAGCCATAGGCTCTATCATGTATGCAATGTTGTGTACCAGACCTGATGTGTGCCTTGCTATAAGTCTAGCAGGGAGGTACCAAAGTAATCCAGGAGTGGATCACTGGACAGTGGTCAAGAACATCCTGAAGTACCTGAAAAGGACTAAGGATATGTTTCTCGTTTATGGAGGTGACAAAGAGCTCATCGTAAATGGTTACGTTGATGCAAGCTTTGACACTGATCCGGACGATTCTAAATCACAAACCGGATACGTCACTACACCACGACACTTCAAAGACGACATGCGTCTGTTGGTAGAAGTGAGCATCGACGACACTTTTTCTGTCACAAACTATGCCGACACACAGTATGTTGTTGTTATATAGCCTCATGACACACTATCTGTCGCCAAATCACCACCAGATCGCCGATGCATTTTCTGTCGGTATATATGGACTTTAGTGATACTTTGTCTGTCGCCGATTCGTGGGGACACACAAAGTGTCGGCGTTGTTTGCTTCGGCCCGCACAAAAAATATGGCGCGAAAAGTGAGCCATGTGCGCGCCATGTGAAACATCCTAGCCAGACTAGAGGAGAAAAAAAAGAGAAAGAAAAAAACATAACCAAATATCTCCTCGATCCCCCATCTTCTCTCGCTACCCCAACCTAAACCTATCCCTTCGACACATAGTTCGCCGCCTGCCCCAACCTAAACCTAGCGCCGCCGCCTCCTCCCGAACCTGCACGCCGCCGCCCGTCCCCAACCTGCACGCCGGCGCCCGTCCCCTGACCACCCCGCCCGTCCGCTGACCCCCCCCCCCCCGCCCCCTCGTGCCACATCTGCCCGTCCCCTGACCCCCAAGCCATCCTCTGATCCCCCACCCCAGATCTGCCCAGGAGCAGCTCCGTCCGCCGCGCCGAAGAGAACCAGCGTCGTCCTCCGCGGCAGCACCGTCCACCGCGCCGAGGAGCAGCAGCGCCATCCCACACATCTGCCCAGGAGCTGCGGCGGCGTCCCCCACATCCGCCCAGGAGCTGCAGCTCCGTCCGCCGCGCCGAGGAGCAGCAGCGCCGTCCCCCACATCTGCCAAGGAGCAGCAGCGCCGTCTGCTGTGCCAAGGAGCAGCAGCGCGTTTCGCTGCGCCAAGGAGCAGCAACACCTACCATCGGCAAGGAGAAGCAGCAAGGTCAGACGCAAGAATCCACCGTTGCAGATCTCTCTCTCTTGCATTAACATAATCCTACAGTCATACCATCATAGTTTAACTTGAAATTCTTACTCCAAGTCAGACCCGCTAGCTTCACTGTTCTTACTTTAGTTATCAAAATAACTGTTCCTAGTTCCTGCAAATAGCTTTGGTTGTCATTAGTTAGCACCCCTTTTACCGGCGCAAGTGCAGGCCACATTTTACCCTCTATGTATCGTCTGGATGCGTGGTAGAAACACTTTGGAAGCACTTTCTACAGCATTATTAGGAGCGTTGTGGTAGGAGCACTTTGAAAGCAGAACACCTGAATAGAGGAATTCCCCGATTAGACTAATCGATCGGCTCGTGTCGTTTGGGTTAGGATATCATGACACGATCCATGCGTTAATTAGTTAATTATTAGCCCATGCTTATGATTATGTGCATATCCAGCCTGATTTAGAAGCTCAATCCCCTATTTTAAGTTTATGTCTATTTGATATGTATTTTCATAGTGAATGCCAATTTTTGCAGCAACCTCGATACTCTGAGTGTATATTTCACTTAGTAGTCTGTGAATTACTTGTGAAGGTGCAGCCACCATGAACAAAAGGTGGATGGATGAGCCTAGGTACAACACAATTTTTTAGCGGTTATAGGGTACTAAGCAATTATTTAACTACATCTGATCTGATGCATATGCATATTTATATAACATGTAGGCACACAAAGGTGTATTTGGAAGGGGTGGAAAAATTCTTAAGCTTTGCATTTAGTAATTCATCCGGAGACAAAATATTATGTCCTTGTAAGAACTGTTCAAACTCATTTTGGAATGAAGAAAGAGAGGTGCGTGAGCATCTGGTATGTGATGGGTTTCTCCGTGGGTATAAAACTTGGATTTTTCATGGAGAATCTAGTTCTTCTTTCTTGAATGTTCCTGACGCTCATGAGAATGAGGTTGAGGAGGAGTCACCTGAAGAGGATGACATTTCTGATTTGCTTCGAGACTTAGGGGGTGGTTTAGATAAGGAGGGGGATTTCGAAGATGACGCAGTTTCTGAGCAGACTGATGCATATTTAGAAGTTCTTCAAAAGTTGAAAAATGACTCTAGTCAAGAGCTATATCCTGGGTGTAAGAAGTTCTCAAAACTACGTTTCATAATTAGACTACCTCATGTCAAATTGCTTGGTGGATGGTCAGATAAAAGTTTTAACCTGCTGTTAGATCTACTTAATGATGCTTTTCCTGAAGGGTCCTCACTAGCCAAGAACTATAACGAAGCTAAGAAATTGGTGAAATGCCTAGGACTTGGATATGTTAGTATTCATGCATGTGAACATGATTGCATCCTCTTCTGGAAAAACCATGCTAAGGCTGATGTTTGTCCAATGTGCAATACATCACGATGGAAATCTGAAAAGAAGAGTCTAGATGGAAAACGTGTCCACAAGGTACCTAGGAAGGTTCTCCGTTATTTTCCAATAAAGAAAAGGCTGCAAAGGTTGTTTATGTGTTGCAAAACAGCAGCTCTCACTAGATGGCATGATGAAGGGCGTACAAAAGATGGTTTGAGCAGGCATCCAGCTGATTCTGCTCAATGGAAGTATTTTGATGAGTTGCATGAGGACTTTGCTAAGGACAGCCGCCATTTTAGGCTTGGATATGGAGCAGATGGTTTTAATCCTTTTAGATCCAATAATGTGAATTATAGTGTTTGGCCTGTTATCTTGATTCCTTATAACTTACCTCCTTGGATGTGCATGAAGCAATCAAATTTTTTTCTCACATTGTTGATTCCTGGTAAACATGCTCCTGGTAGTGATATGGTAGATATGTTTCTTCATGGTGTCAGAACATACGATGCTTCAAAAGAAGAGTTCTTTAATTTGAAGGCTGCCATATTATGGACCATTCATGATTTCCCGGGCCTAGGGTATACAGCTGGTTGTACCACTTCTGGTGAAGGAGCATGTCCTGAATGTCATTCTGACACATGTTCTCTTAGGCTGAATAATGGTAGCAAGACATGCTACATGGGGCATCGCAGGTTCTTACATGAAGACCACCCCTTTAGGTCCAATACCCATTCTTTTGATGGCATTGCTGAGCATAGGCCAGCGCCAATTCCTCTCTCTGGATCAGAAATTGTTTCTCAGACGGAAGATATACATACAGTTTTTGGGAAGGATCCTTCCGGGAAGAAGAAAACCAAGAGGAAGCGCAAGGATGATGAGCCGTTAATAGTTTGGAAAAGGAAGTCTATTTTTTTCAGGCTGCCATATTGGGAGAGCTTGTTGCTGCGTCACAACTTAGACGTCATGCACATAAAAAAAATATATGTGAGAACATAATCAACGCATTGTTGTGCATTGATGGGAAATCTAAGGACAATCTGAACTCTCGTTTGGACCTTCAAGCTCTAAACATTAGAAGTGACCTTCATCCTATTGTACTTGAAGTAGAAGATAAATTTTACTTACCTCCAGCACCTTATGAAATGAATGTTGCCCAACAGAGGTTATTTTGTGGAGTATTTAAAGGAGCTAGGTTCCCTTACGGGTTAGCAGCTAATATATGTGGTAATGTGCATGTCAAGGATAGGAAAATAATCGGGCTAAAGAGCCATGACAACCACATCTTGATGCACCATTTGCTACCACTTGCTGTGAGAAGGCTATTGCCCGAAAAAGTTAGTGCAGCACTGATTCGTGTTAGCAATTTTTTCAAGCAGATTTACTCACATGTTATTTCTGTTAGTGATATGGAAAAACTAGAGGCTGAAATAGCTGAAACCTTGAGCATTCTTTAGACTATATTTCCCCCATCATTTTTTGATATCATGGTACACTTGATGGTGCATCTTCCAGCCCAAGCAAAAATAGTTGGTCCAGTGCATTTTTGCAACATGTTTCCTATAGAAAGGTAATTGTCACAGACCACTTTTGTAGCAGCAATAGTATGCTTCTGCAAATAGACATTGTCATTTGATTTTTTTATCTCGTTGTAGGTATTTGTGCCGGTGTAAGGGCTTTGTTCATACTAGAAGTCATCCTGAGGGATCTATTGCCGAGATCTATTTATTTGATGAGACTCTTACGTACTGTTCTCTGTATATAAAAGGCGAAACTCAATTTACTCGACAAGTTAGAAATGATCAAGGTTTGGGTATGGAAACTAGTAGTACCACACCTTTCTTCAGCAACCTTGGTCGAGGATTAGTTGGCAAACATTCTGTGTTATTGGACAATAAGACTTGGATTCAAGCTCATAGATATGTCTTGTTCAACTATGACCACATAGAACCTTATTTGAAGTAAGTTGTCCATTTTTTTGTTCTTCAATTTGCATTTTATTTATGCTTGTTGTTGAAGTGATGAATACTTTGCAGCAAGCATAAGGAATATCTTTCCTCAGTTGGTCTTAAAAATAATTGACAAATTAGTCGTGTCCAGCATGAGTCCTTCCATGAGTGGTTTATGAAGCATGTAAGTGGTCACATGTCTCTCTTTTCTTGTGATGTATATATATGTAGTGAGTTACATCCAATTTTAAAAACACTACATTCACAGGTGGAAGAAATGGGTGACAAAGTTCCAGAGGAGATAAGTATTTTAGCTCAGGGGCCATTCAAAGTTGCACAACAGTTTAGTAGCTATACTAGAAATGGGTTACATTTTCATACGCAGTCCTATGATGATGGTAGGCCAGTGCAAAATAGTGGTGTAGCTCTAGTTGCGCAGACTACACGTTATGAAAAAGGAAACGCTGATAATATGATAATAGGAAACCAAACATTTTATGGCATCATAAAGGAAATTCTTGAGTTGAACTATGAAAATAAAGGGAAAATAGTTCTCTTCAAATGTGATTGGGTTGACAACCGCAGGAAAGACAAGTGGGTAAAAGTTGATCGCCTTGGGGTAACTTCTATGAATTTCAAGCATTTGGTCAATACTGGTGAAAATATATCGGATGAGCCTTTCGTTTTAGCATCGCAAGCAACTCAAGTTTTCTATGTTGAAGACCCAATTGATGATGAATGGGTTACTGTTAGCCACTACAATCCACGGGGCTCATATGCCATGCATGAAGCTGAAGATGAGGATGTAGAGACCGCTATGCCAATGGTTGATCCACATATCTATTCATGTTTCCATGATGATCTTCAAAGTATTGATTGTTCTAGAACAGACATAGATGGGAGAATTGTGTATGCTAAAAAATCTAGAAAGTAAGGGGCATTTGCATTTTTTTTGCCTTGTGTTTTAATCTCCTTGCTATGCAGATTTTATCCAATATTGTCTGTTAAGCATCTTGTTCTAACATTTGTCACTTGCTGGAAAAAAGATGGTAGGAACAAGAGGAGGAAGCGAGGTCCCTATACTTGATGAAACTACGAGGCTTGCAAATATTGCAGAAAATGAGAGAAAGGTGAGAGCTCTTATAGAACTTAAAAGGAATGAAGCATTGGGAGGAAACAAGAATCCCACTGAGAAAGTTTCATCACAACCAACCAGGAAAAGGAAAAAGGTTGTGTACTTCTCATTGCTTACATTCAATGTACTTCTCATTGTTCACACGCATTGGATGAAGCATTGTGTACCATCTTTCACACATATTTATGTTTTTTCCTAGGCAAATAACTACACAAGTGAAGTTGCAAATGGAGGGCATAATCTGCGTTCCCAGTCAAGGTTAAAGCATGATGCTGAAGCTCCAAATAATGAACCCATAGGACATGGCTTAGATGACATTCAAGGTATTCTAGTGCTTCTCCATCATTCTCATTTCTCACTGAACTTGTTCATTTCCTGCACTAAACTTGTTCATTTCCTGCACACATCAGAGTTATGTGTGCCGATTTGCACTTCAGATTTATGTCTTTATATTTGCATTACAACTTCTTTTGAGTGTGACCATGTATTTAGATTTATGACTTTAGATTCTCACTCATTCCTTTTGCATTGTCTTCATGTTATATCCTAGCTTAACTCACTGTTTGCATCTCTTTTAGGCTAGCAGTGCTAGAAACAAACAAAATCGTTCCAATTTGAAATTGCTACATGTAGCTGGCAGCAAGAGTTTTGCTCGTGTTGGTCATGATATGGTAAACTCAATTGCTCAAGCACTTCTTTTTGAAAGTGATGTATCAGATCAGTTTTGGTTGTTTTAGTTACTAGTGAAACAAATTGGTTGCAGGCTCAGAAACTTGGGTACTATCCAGGAAGAGACCAAATATTTGTTGAAGTACATACAAGTAAGAAAACTGGAGTTCCCACCCCACTAGCAGTGCCACTAATTGTAAGTCACATGTACCATTCATCATCTCTTTTCTGTAATAATATCGTGCATGTGGCTTCATCATCATGGAAATAACTTGAGGTGCCTCATTTTTTTTTATTCTTGTAGAAGAAACTTCAAACTGAAGCTAAACTCCACCCAGAATTGGAGGGAAATTCTATTGAAGAAGGGGATCTTTATGCACATACTTTTGGAGAGAAGGAACCAAGAGTGTGGGCGCGGCTGGAACAAAAGCTAAATTGCCAACAAAGCTTGCAATGCAAATACAACTTCGTCGACGTGCTGAACAAGAAGTTTCAACGCTAAAGGAGAGAATGCAAGCAATGGAACGACGCTTCGATGAGATGCAGCACACCATGTTTTCACAAGGAAGTCACAGTGTTGAAACGCCCACGCCTTCGCCTCCTAATTCTGTCTCTCGACCCGTGGTAGAGTGCTTAGTTATCAACTTCTGTTATGATATGTGAATCATAGGTACACTAATTCGTTTTGTTTTTGTGTGCCTCCATAGTTCTCACGTATTTTACCGGATGATGACAATGAGGAAGAGGAACATGAGGGTCATCATGATACAGTCCAGGAAGACAGAGGCTTGTTCATCCAGAAGCGTATACCATCTAGCCATAATGTTGCAGCCACACATTTACCACCTAGAAGCCATGTGGCCACTCCAAGCGCCCGTCAGGCCTCTCAAGCCTGTCATGATCAAGAAGACCTTGTAATCATCTCATCTCTTAACTACACATATATCTTGTTGTGTTGTGTTTGCCATTCTTCATGTTTCTAATAGATGATGCATGACTTAGGTTGGTAGGGATGTCATATTATATCATTTGGTGAGATCTGATCCTGTGGCAAAGGCATTGGTTATCTCAACCAACCAAGACACCATAGTGGGAGGTGAAGTTCTTGGGCTGCAATATTACGAAGTTCTTGTGAATGTTGTATTGAAAAGAGAGGCCGAGCTTGCTCGTGGATATGATGGGATGCAAACAATGGGCGATGCTCACCACATGTCCATTGCATGGCCATCAAATAGGGTAAAAATTCATTATATACATTTTCCTGCCTAGCTAGTGTAAACTATCACATGATGCTAACTAATTATTATTTTTGTAGATCAAACCTTGCAGCAAGTCACGGTTGTCGTCGTCGCACAATTCAGGTATTGTTCCTGTCAATGTCACCATCTCGATCTGACACTTAGAACTGAGAACAAATAATATATATAGTTATATACCACTACGAGTGCCTCTAGTAGTGTGGATTAGCATGTTTTTGCAATTCTATTGTCAAAAGTATTTGATTTTCATTCACCAAGGAGTGGTGCTGGCCGTGCTTGCTAGTGTGCACATGAATTGACTTGTGCTTTTGTCTTCTTTATAGTACATGTACTTGTGACCTGTCTGTGTCCTCGTACAATCTTCTATGCTTATTTTGTTTTTTATTTATTTTTGGTTCCTCATTCCGTCCTAGGGAGAATGGGGAAAACATGAGAGAGTTAAGATCTTCTATGGAGTTTTTATTGGTTCGAGAGAGGCTTTCCTTATCCTAAAAGAAAGAGAGAAAGGTTGTCCATGGTCCAACATGTATCAGGCTAGTAGCTAGTACAATAGAACCAATTCTCAAAAGAAGGTACATCGAACCAATTAGAGAAACCACATTTTGGACAGAAAATATCCATCTTTTTAGGCTGAAAATATAGAACATCTCTGTTGTTTTACACAACTTGTAGCAGCAGCCAGCATACTATTTTTTATTATTATTTTTGGACTGAAATATATATCATTTTCTACAGTATTATGGTCTAGAAAATCATGTCTCTTCCATCTTGACTTCATTTTGTTGTTCTCAGTTTCTAAGATTGCTCAAAGATACAAGTTCTTTTGCAGGGACAAATGGGAGAAAGTAGCAAGTACTGAAGTTGATCTAGGATGTTCTGCTGATCGCTTTTGTCCGTAACATGGAACATGGTCGACGCATTTTCTACATATGGAAGTTGATGTCCGCTTGATTAAAGACTGGGTATCTTCCATAATATTTTGTAGTAGTCAAGTGATCGAACGATTGATCTCTTGAGAACTAGATCAGCTTATTTTGTAACAGGCCATGACCTGAATGTCGACTTGGGTATTTTCTTAATGGCTGTAGCTAACTTGAGTGAACAAAGCTAGTGAATCTTCTATATATGTTGGATGAATGCACTAGCTGTTATCTTGTGATGAATGGAAGAGTGCATTTGGAATCATTTATATATGCTGAATGAATCTGATGAACAGAAGAGTGCAATTGTATTGCATAGTGAACATGAATTGAATATTATGATTTTAATATCATGTTAATAGGTGCATTTGCATTTATGCTGAAATGTATAACCCTCGCACCAAGTGTGTCGGTAGAATTGCTGCATGTCAGATTATCTGTTGGTATAACACATTGGCAGATAAACTGTCGGAATAGAAATGGGTGATGCACTATCTGTCGGAACACGTAGTATCAGAAAGATTGTCGGCATATCTATGGCATCGAACAATCTGTTGGCATAGCGTGGTGACAGACAATCTGTCGCCATAAAGATGTCTGTCGCTGTAGAAATGTCTGTCGGCGTAAGTATCAGCAATGTTGGCATACTTTCTGTCGGCATAAACTTATCTGTCGGCAATGACCTTTCCCGGCAGGACTATAGGCGACAGCTCCCTTCCGTCGCCAAAGTTCTGTGCCGAAACCAAATGTGTCGCAGGTGACCTATGGCGACATATTGTCTGACACTGATTTGAGTGTCGTGGTGTAGTGCGTGTTTACATTAAACGGTGGAGCTGTCAGTTGGTGCAGTTCTAAACAAAGCGTCGTGACGGGATCTACGTGTGAAGTGGAATACATAGCTGCTTCGGAAGCAGCAAATGAAGGAGTCTGGATGAAGGAGTTCATATCCGATTTAGGTGTCATACCTAGTGCAGCGGGTCCAATGAAAATCTTTTGTGACAATACTGGAGCAATTGCCTTAGCAAAGGAATCCAGATTTCACAAGAGAACCAAGCACATCAAGAGACGCTTCAATTCCATCCGGGATCTAGTCCAGGTGGGAGACATAGAAATTTGCAAGATACATACGGATTTGAATGTTGCAGACCCGTTGACTAAGCCTCTTCCACGAGCAAAACATGATCAACACCAAGGCTCAATGGGTGTTAGGATCATTACTATGTAATCTAGATTATAGACTCTAGTGCAAGTGGGAGACTGAAGGAAATGTGCCCTAGAGGCAATAATAAAGTTATTATTTATTTCTTTATATCATGATAAATGTTTATTATTCATGCTATAATTGTATTAACCGGAAACATAATACATGTGTGAATACATAGAAAAACAGAGTGTCACTAGTATGCCTCTACTTGACTAGCTCGTTGATCAAAGATGGTTAAGTTTCCTAGCCATAGCCATGAGTTGTCATTTGATTAACAGGATCACATCATTAGGAGAATGATGTGATTGACATGACCTATTCCGTTAGCTTAGCACTCGATCGTTTAGTATGTTGCTATTGCTTTATTCATGACTTATACATGTTCCTATGACTATGAGATTATGCAACTCCCGTTTACCGGAGGAACACTTTGTGTGCTACCAAACGTCACAACGTAACTGGGTGATTATAAAGGTGCTCTACAGGTGTCTCCGAAGGTACTTGTTGGGTTGGCGTATTTCGAGATTAGGATTTGTCACTCCGAATGTCGGAGAGGTATCTCTGGGCCCTCTCGGTAATGCACATCACTTAAGCCTTGCAAGCATTTCAACTAATGAGTTAGTTGCGGGATGATGTATTACGGAACGAGTAAAGAGACTTGCCGGTAACGAGATTGAACTAGGTATTGAGATACCGACGATCGAATCTCGGGCAAGTAACATACCGATGACAAAGGGAACAACGTATGTTGATATGCGGTTTGACCGATAAAGATCTTCGTAGAATACGTAGGAGCCAATATGAGCATCCAGGTTCCGCTATTGGTTATTGACCGAGAACAGTTCTAGGTCATGTCTGCATAGTTCTCGAACACGTAGGGTCCGCACACTTAAGGTTTCGATGACAGTTATATTATGAGTTTATGAGTTTTGATGTACCGAAGGAGTTCGGAGTCCCGGATGAGATCGGGGACATGACGAGGAGTCTCGAAATGGTCAAGACGTAAAGATCGATATATTGGACGACTATATTCGGACATCCGAAAGGTTCCGAGTGATTCGGATATTTTTCGGAGTACCGGAGAGTTACGGGAATACGGGGGAAGAATTATATGGGCCTTATTGGGCTTTAGGGGAGAGGGAGAGGCAGGCCGCGCGCCTCCCTTTGACTAGTCCGAATTGGACTAGGGGGAGGGGCGGCGCCCCCTCCTTCCTTCTCTTCCCTCTTCCCCTTCCTTGTCTCCTACTCCTACTACTTGGAAGGACTCCTAGTTGGACTAGGAAAGGGGGAATCCTACGCCCGGTGGGAGTAGGACTCCACTAGGGCGCGCCATAGAGAGGGTCGGCCCTCCCCTCCTCCACTCCTTTATATACGGGTGCAGGGGGCACCCCATAGACACACAAGTTGATCTTCGTGATCGTTCCTTAGCCGTGTGCGGTGCCCCCCTCCACTATATTCCACCTCGGTCATATCGTGGCGGTGCTTAGGCGAAGCCCTGCATCGGTAGAACATCATCATCGTCACCACGCCGTCATGCTAACGAAACTCATCCCTGAAACCATGCTGAATCGGAGTCTGGGGATCGTCATCGAGCTGAACGTGTGCTGAACTCGGAGGTGCCGTACGTTCGGTGCTTGGATCGGTCGGATCGTGAAGACGTACGACTACATCAACCGCGTTGTTTTAACGCTTCCGCTTTCGGTCTACGAGGGTACGTAGACAACACTCTCTCCTCTCGTTGCTATGCATCACCATGATCTTGCGTGTGCGTAGGATTTTTTTTGAAATTACTAGGTTCCCCAACAAAAAATACCATAAATTTATCTATCATCTCTATCAGATCTCACTCTCGTAATCACGTTGGTTGCGAGGAGTTATTTGTTTTGTGTAGGTACGAGGGACTCACGCGTATATCCTCCTACTGGATTGATACCTTGGTTCTCAAAAACTGAGGAAAATACTTACGCTACTTTGCTGCATCATCCTTTTCTCTTCAAAGAAATCCAACGCAGTGCTCAAGAGGTAGCAGTATTCGGACACCGGAAGGATTACAGAGTGTATCGGGTACATACCGAAGTACCGGAGGGGTTACCGAAACCCCCCGGGAAAAGATATGGGCCATATGGGCCATAGGAGGGAGGCTAACCAGCCCACAAGGGGCTGGTGCGCCCCCCACATGGGAGGAGGCCGAATTGGACTAGGGAAAGGGGGTGCCACCCCCCTTTCCTTCTCCTACTCTTTCCACCTCCATGAGAAGGGAAAGAAGGGGAGCCGAATCCTACTAGGACTAGGAGTCCTAATAGAACTCCCCCTTTATGGCACGCGGCCTCCTCCCTCTCCCTTCTTTATATACGTGGGCAGGGCACCCCTTGGAGACATACCAATTGTTCCAAGCCGTGTGCGGCAACTCCCTCCACGGTTTACTCCTCCGGTCATATTCACGTAGTTCTTAGGCAAAGCCCTGCGAGGATCACATCACCATCACCGTCACCACTCTGTCGTGCTGATGGAACTCTTCCTCGACACTTTGCTAGATCAAGAGTTCGAGGGACGTCATCGAGCTGAACGTGTGCAGAACTCGGAGGTGTCGTACGTACTGTACTTGATCGGTTGGATCGCGAAGACGTTCGACTACATCAACCGCGTTAACCTAACGCTTCCGCTTTTGGTCTATGAGGGTACGTGGACACACTCTCCCCCTCTCGTTGCTATGCATCCCCTAGATAGATCTTGCGTGATCGTAGGAATTTTTTTGAAATTGCATGCTATGTTCCCCAACAGCCTCCAGAGCACCGGGGCTAACACCACGTCGGGAGAGACATGGACAAACCATGGATAGTAAAAAACGCAGGTCCAAGGCCACGTGGTCGGGAGTTGCACTAGCTGAAGCCCATATAAATGACACATGCGTCAACCAACACCAGGCCAGCATGCCGCAAGGGCATCCGCCGCTGGGAGGCACCACCGGAAACACGCCAAAAAGTCACCGGCTTTGAGCCAGGGCCGCAGATTGGGGGAAGAAATAGTGTCGCCGCGGCTCCACCAAGGGCGGCCTGATCCAACTGACGAGCCCCACCACCACATCCCGGGAACCAGGGACGGCATGAGGAAGCAACGCCGACGAGCGTAAGCCTCACTGGAGTCCTATATTGTAAGGTTGGACACAGAGCATTGCAGGGGAGGGGGCAGAACCTCACCTTCGGCAGACGCGAGACCAACCTGTGTTAGAGTATCTACAGCCGCAGAGGACAAATATGACCCCTCAAACGCCCGCGGACGCGTCCGCGGGCAGTGATCGGACACTCCTCAAATAGTGTTGTCCACATATGTGTATCTCATATCCGATCTCCTATATTCATACTAAACCATGCAACGTCGATCAAACTACGTAGATGAGCAAGCAGACATAGGCAAGCATAATACTTTCACCAAAAGATGGGATGTTCAAACGACCACCAAAGTTCACATAAACGACGGACAACTTGAAACTACTTCTAAAACTTGAAATTAAATTGAAGAAAAGGAGATCTTCACCACTTCCGGGCCGGCCCCTTCCCCTTCCGGTCGCCGATGCAGTTGTAGCCGTCGGCGGCTGGTGGAGGATCCTCCGAGACGTTGGACGAGGAGTTGTCGTCGGAGGAAGAGGAGGACAAAACAATGATGAGGCCCTTGAGGCGCCGGATGTCCCGGTTCTGCTGGTGCCTGAGCTTCTCCGGCCAATCCGCCTCCGGCGCCTTCTACCTGGCCTCGTGCTCGGACTGCTCAATGGCTTGCCATAGAGCCTTCGCATTCTTCCGGCGGAGCCGCCGAGCGTCTGTCTTCGCCGTCGTAAGTGACCGGCGGTAGAGCCACGCGAGGAGCCGCTCCTCCTCGTCGGGCTCCACGGGTAACCCACGACGGAGGCGGACAGAGCTCTGACTCCGGCGTGTGTGTCGGGGCCGGCGAGGCCGGCACAAGCACCCACCACTGCCCGCGTGGGGGGAGCAGCAGGCCGAGGGGCCAGGGGACAGCGTGGGGGAGGCGCGGACTGCACAGCCCGTGCTGAGTCAAGCGCGGGCTGGGAGGAGCCAGCACCAGCTTCCTCGCTGCACCGGCGGGGGAGAGGCATGGCTGATCCGAAACTGCCACCCGTGTCCACCTTGGATGTCTCGAGGGCAATGCGGAGGGCTAGCTCGTCCTCGTCGGAGGAGGGAGCGGCTGCCAGCACCTTATGGTGTGCCATCGGCATCCCGCAAGATGTTTGCTAGATCAAGATGGCGTGGCACCATCGGCATCCCGCCGTGCTCGCCGCATCGCACAGCAGCCCGACATCTCGCCTCCTCCGCGCACATAGCTGAAGCATCATTGGCCTACCTACACTTCACTGGATCATCTAAACTACATGCAACCGCAAAAGTAAACATGCTGATATATGATGACAAGATTAATGCTAACACTGCCTGCGTGCAGTGTTCGCAGTGCTGCTTCTTCCAAGTTTTTTCGGAGGTTCCTTCTGCTCTACTAGTTGGTCTGAGCATGCTTCACATGCCTGTATGACTTGTGGTTTCACTCTGAGAAATGGATCGGGGGAGACTCCCTGGTCTTCTATAAAATGGTTAGACCGTGTAACTTTTATTAGGACTATCAACGTATGGTTTTTCTATAAAATTAGTTTGGGTGTCAAACTGTCTATCCCAGCTTTGATTTGATGTGTTCATTTGTGATCGGACAACACACAAACAAAGTTTGCAAATTTTCACCAGGAACATATATGGATGTACCTGCCCTTGTAATAAGTTAATAATATCGTTGTGATTAACAAAGAAAAATGAACCAAACACAATTACGAGGCTTTGCACATCAAATATCATCAATACTATATTATTTCTTTATTTTTCTTTGTATTTTTTCTGTTTACCATGAAATCACTCATTGTTTTGTATTGTTGATTTTTAGAAAGAAGGCTTCCTCACGCCATTTTAAATTACTGATGACAGCCATCCTTAACAATCAACTGTGCAAATGGACAGAACAAGAACAATTTTTACTTTGTTGTTACTAATCTATCACAAAATTTGGTTACACTAGAAATGAAAATGTTTCTTTTACGATGAATATTTGGTTATGTAAGATATGCAAATGAGTATGACTATAAGATAATGTTTGCATGATGAGTTTATATTCTAGCTGATTCATGGCTCCAATAGATTGTGTGCTGATTTGTGGGTAGTTTTTTTTAGAACGTTCTCAACTGAACCCGTCATTACAGAGCCTCAATTTTCCACACAGAGAGCCTATGCATAGATTGTTCAGGTACAAATTAACAATTTTGTTCAATCGCTTCATTTATTCTCAGTCACGACATTATGTATTCTACATGGCAAATTTGACCAGCAGTTAACTCACCACTCTGGGGAGATGCCCTCAAACGAACATGCATCCCACCACTGCTACACAATAGACTTTATTAAACATAGCTTCTGACACTAGCCGAAAAATACGGTCACGAAAAAGGCTATACAAAGTGGGTTTTCTTGGGCTTCTGTCTCAAAACCTCAGGGGAGAAGCGCCCGCCTAGGAAAATTTTGCTTTCTGACGTAGGTTACAATGAAGAGCCGTCTTGAATATATATTCTCAGGCAGGCAGAAATAAAGGCCAATCTGAGATGTTTAATCTGTCCAAGGTGGTCTTTCATTCGGGCTCGTTTCTTCATTGTTTGTAACAACTCTTGTTGCAGCTATCTTGGTACAGTACATAGTTGAGTCTTCTGACTATTTCCTCTGCATTAACGGTAAAGCCCTCCTCCACCTGAATGTGAAAGTTAGTCGATCCTCACAAATTTAAAGCCAAAAGTCCTTAAGGACATTTATGGCCATGCACGATAGAATTGTACATAATATCAATATTGTGCCTGTTTTCCGTTGTTTCTCTAACATAAATGAGGAGGGGTAGATACTTCTAAGTAGTGACATACTATGACCTCCGATCGAAAGTTCAACTATTTCTACACTTTTATCAATTAAAAAAATTCTAATTTTCACTATCTACAAAGAAATAATATCTAAAGATTAGATCGATATTATGATATTTATTATCAAATATACCTTAATAATTTTATTTATCGCAGAAAATGTTTGTGATAAGATGGCCGTCAAATTACTATCTTGAAGAATGTGTCATGTGACTCATGTCCTACCAGAAATTTTACATTTAGTTTGAATTGCATAAAGTACTATATTGGATATCTAAAAATGGTACTATATTTTAGATTAGAAAACTTGAAAATCCACTTCCAAATGAAACTGTCTAATGTCCGTAGGATTAAGGTGATCTTGAGTTGCTACTTGATAATTTCTGTGTCTTATTGTATTATACTTTGCAAGTGTGCATTTTATAGCATGATATGCATATCTATCTATTAAAGAATGCAGTGGCGAACGAGGAAAGTTAATATTGAGAGGAATCCATCCCGGTGGAAAAGAAATCCATTCGTCTATTCGTCCAAGTTATGGGGGTCCAAGGGGCCTCTGGGCAGTCTAGTCTCCCTAATGTTCGCTGGGGTGGTGGAGTTGGGTGTGCCGATACATTAACACCCATGAGAAGCTATTTTTTCTTTGAAGGTGTTGTCGAATAGCTTCTTCAGACCAGCCCTAGGTCTTTTCAGCTCCCGGTCGTTGGTTTGGAATTGGTGGTGGAGTCTGGTTTCTGTTAATAGATGGTTGTGTTCATCGTTGGAGTTTTTGCATGATTGTACCTAATCAAACATGTCATTGTGAGGTTTTTGGCCTAGCATCCCTTATAAACTTGGTCGACTCTATTCATCTTGATAAAATCACACAAACACCCTGCCCTCTTTTCAATGTACGTGTCGTGGTTTTAGTACAATATTTTGAATTAGAGTGAGTACCATCATAAATCTGTTGATGAGAACTTGCCTTTGCCATGGTGGTTATAATCACGGTGGACTCCGTGAACGGCATCACATTATTGTGGACGATGCAAAGGTGGAACTCCTCCAACTCCACAAGAACCCTGGCGACCAGACCCTTTCCACTTGTTTCACAATGGATCCTCAACATCAGCTTGTTCCCTGAAAGCTTTGCCTCGATCTCGGGCAGCAGCTGGGTCCTTGTCGGCGTCCGGGCTGCCGAGTAGAACAAAGGGGACCCCGCGTCACCGTTGGGTGCGGCATGGCGGCTCGGCTCCCTGACGAGCACCACGGTCTCGACGCTCCTATGGCTGCCGCTGGCCTCCTCGAGGGACTTGACTTTCTCTTGTAGCTCTTTCACATAGCTCGTTGCGTTGCTAAGAATCGTCCCCTTGTCCATCTGATGGACCCAAATTGTAATAAACACATTATTAACATATTAACTAAGCACTGACCCCCAACGAGCAAAAATAAACAAAAAGAAGTATGCATTTCCTGAAGGAATATTAGGAAACGTTGAAAAACATGGGGAAGTCAACGACCTTCTTGAGACCGGGGATGACGGCGGAGAGCTCGATGAAGCGCTGGTTGGTCTTCTCCCGGCGCTTCCGCTCCGCCACGATGTGGCCTTGCACGCAGGCGGCGACTTTCCTTGCGGCGGCCCTCCTCGTCGGCTGTGACACGCCGGAACGAAGCGGCGCTCTGGCGGCCTGTGTGCCACCGCCCACGCTGGACGGCTGGGCCGCGTTGAAGTTCCAGCTCATGGAATGGGTGTTGGTGGCGCCGGTACTGCTAAGGCTGCCCGAGGCCGGGAACGACGTCAACGTGGAATTGCTGCCTTGCTGCATGGCTGCATCTGGGGATGGACTGATGAGCCCCCCACCGCGGCGGTTATCCGCGCCGGAGCTCTGCCTGTTGTGTGCTTCCGGGGGCTCCGGGGAATCGCGGAGCGCCTGGAGGCATGGGAAGCCAGCCCGGTTCTCGACGGCTGCTCCTTGATCCTCCTCATGCTGCAGCGTGCTCACCGCCCACTGCATGAAGAGGAGGGAGTCGTCCATGTCGTCCATGAGCATCCGTCCGTCCGTAGCCACTGACTTGGCAGCTAGTTCAACATCGAGATCGACATGAGACACGGCAGACTAGAATTAATGAGAGAACGATTCGTGTAGTGGAATTGTTTACCTCGATCGATCGGTGGGTGATCAACTCAATCTTTGTAGTAGTAGTGGTAGATGCTATGGAACCTGGCCTCTAATCCCGGAGTTTATAAGCAAGGGTGCCTCCACTCTGTCACTATAGTGTGTGCTCACACCATGGCCCCTCTCAAGCCTGAGACAAATTAGGCAATCTTAAACAAACAATGAGTCGTTGGATCCTGGTTATCAGGCCTGGATCTAGTGGAAATCATATTCTAGACACCAGCAATTTAAAGGTGCATGTGGGTGCGCAAACATACAAAATTACATTATGTGTACAATGGACTCCTGTTTTTTTTTTTTTGAGGGTCAATGGACTCCTGTTGTCGAGATTAAGATCAGTGTATAGCTGGATTAGTGGATCCCGCCACGTGAATCATCCAAAATACCTCTCGCAAAAAAAAATCATCCAAAATACCAATGTTTAAAAGAGTGCGGCTAATCTGCACCCGGGCTCATCCGCACCCATGCTTAGAAAAAATACTAGAAAAATTCAAAAAATTCCAAATTTTTTTGTGGTGGTAGATAATTTGACGCGTGAGGTGCGCCCCAAAATTCAACTCATTTGAGCATCTGAGCAGCTCTCGGCAAAAAAGACAAAACCAGGGTCTGTAAAAGAGTTTACTCTTCACGCACTGTTTTGACCCGATTTGTCTTTTTTGCCGAGAGCTACTTAGATGTCCAAATAAGTTGAATTTTGGGGCGCACCTCACGCGTCAAATTATCTACCACCACAAAAAGAAAATGGAATTTTTTGAATTTTTCTAGTATTTTTTTTGAATTTTTTGCTGAGAGGGAGCAGATGAGCCTGGGCACCGTTTTGAGTTTTCGTGTTTAAAACAACTACCTATAGGTGCGCTATAATGGGTGGGCTAGGTTTCAAGAATTTAGCTCTGTTATGCAAGTGGTGGTGGAAACTTTATAACACAGAGGGGCTATGGCAGGAGGTGTTGAAAGGATAATACATTAAGAATACTTGTAGCACCAGTTTCAAACTCAGGGTGGGGAACTGACAATTTTGGAGTGAGCTCGTGAAACACAAGGAATTTTTCACTATCGTTTGTGTAGATTTAATATGGGAAATGGTAAGAATACTAGATTTTGGGAAGGCTGGTGATATGACCAAAATCTCTGAAGGATAGTTAAGAAGAGATTACATAACATTTGCTTTGGCGTTGTTGTGGTATTCGCGCGGGGGGTGGGGGGCTTCAGCAATACTAAGTTTCGGAGGCCACTGGAACTCTGGACTCACATCAGAGAGGCTTGTGACAGTGTGACTCTAACTGATCAAAAAGACATAGTTAGTTGGACTTTGATGGGTAATGGGAAATATACTGTTAAATCATGTTATAGACACATGATTCAAAATGGGTTTCAATATCCACATAATTTTCTATTGAAAGTGAAAATGCCTCCTAGGGTAAAAGTGTTCTTATGGCTTGTGTTGAGAGATAGTATCCTCACCAAAGACAATTTAATAAAAAGAGGGTGGCGTGGAGACAGTAAGTGCTCCTTTTGTGGGAGAGAGGACGATATTAATCATCTTTTTGTATTGTTCTGTTGCCAGGATGTTGTGAATGGTTAGGAAATGCTCTTTTGGTATGCATGATATTCCTGACAACATCAAAAACTTATTTGATGTTTGGATCTAGAAATTTGAGAAAAATAATAGGGATCGTATGACAGTAGGAATTCCGCTATTTTCTGACTTTGTGAAAACTTGGAAACAAAGCTATTTCGATAATAGCAGGGTCGCTGACCCTTGCTTTCCTGTTAATTTGATTATTAGATGTTTACATGATTGGAATATTTTTCTGAAAAACCAGGAAATAATAAGGCGAATGACAGCGGGGGCAAGGCAGGTTGAGCAGGTCGCAAGGGAGATCTTGAAAGCAGCGCATGGCTGATGAACAGGGGTGTCAAGACTGGTTCCTCCTTGAATTTAGTCCTAGAAGCTGGCGATGAATTCAAAGCCTCTCCCTATGATAGCTTGCCTCTTCCTGTCTTATGCTTATCGTTTTGGTTATGCACTAACAAACTTGATACTGCATTGTTGCTTTTGTGTCTGTGGATACGTAGGTTGTATGTTTCAGTCTTGGTCAACTTTGGGCTGGCATCCCCTGGTGTCTGTGCTGGGGCAAAAACCTGTTCTGCGTGAGATGTTGGGAGGGAGGGAGGGAGGGAGGGATGGATCCTTCTCTCATAGTAGCTCTGGCTATATCTAGTAGTTCGCTCTTTGTGTAGCTCTCAAATGTCGTTGTGGTTTCTTTTATATGAAAATTGGAGAGGGAGCTCTCTTTTTGAAAGGTGCGCTATAGCCTTTTTGGACCCTCCACGATAGCCACATGAATGACAGTTTCACAATGCTAAAATAGCAACTAGCAAATGTAAGTTCAAACCTTGTAGCTGGCCATCGTTCTGCTAGGAGAAAAACACATAATAGTATGGTAAATTTGAAGGACAACTATACTTGAAGGCAAAAAATCAAGCCATAAGATTGGTTGAACTATTAGGAAAAATATGAGAACTGAAACTAAGAATACATATAGGACACTAATAACTGGCGAATAGTCGCCTATTAGAGATAGTAACAAATGGCAACAAAAAACAAACTACTTCTTTAGGAATTAGCTTTATGTTATCTAAAAAATAGCTGGAGGTAATTACCTAAAACTATTTAGCAAACCTAGCCAGTGAACTAACCTGACTACACCTACAAACAACAAGGGTCTGTATACCTAAAATGGTAACTTATAAATGTTTAGCTATTGAGTAATTAACGATGAAGAGAGAGAAGGTAGGGAGGGGGAGGAGCTACGTTGGGCGCCGGCTGCAGACCAAGGAAGAGGAAGCAGGTCGAAGAGGCAGTCGGGGGAGCTCTAGATCTGGCAAATTAACGGCAACGATCGGATGGGAGGCATTTCGGCTCAGATGCGGGGAGGGTCGGCAACGATGAAAGGCAGAGTGTCTGCAATGGAAGGCAAGGGTGGTGACTATGATGGGTGGCAGGGAAGTCGGCGGTGGCGGGAGTGCGTGGGTGGGTGTGTTGAGTAACAAGAAGAGGGGTGCTTCCTGGTCTAGATCATAAGGACCTTCGACAAGTTTTCGGTCTATCAAGTTTTTTCGGTTGCTTTTGTACCAAAGTGGGCTCGCTAAATGAGCTTAGCGAGCCATTTTCGTGTTTGCAACATCATGGACCAAAGTGAGCATGCGGGACAGGTTTATGTACCATTGAGGCATTCGACTCATTGTTTTCGTAATCTGTCATCAGTGGGACGCACCAAATTAGGTGTAACTAAACTTAAATACAGCTTGCTAGCATATAAAATGCTCCCTAAAAAAGGAATACAATGGTGTACGGCTTTTATTTCTTGAACACTTCACACTAGCAGGATTTTTTTCTGAGGGGTACCAAACTTTATTGCTCAAATGAAATGTTTATGGATATACACTTGCAGATAAACTATGCATTGGGTGCGCCGTGAACATCACAGCCTACACATGCACATCCGAGGAACTGCTAATTAAAAACGATGCCGGCCAGCTCAATTTGCCTAGACTTATTTGTCCAGAATAATAGCCTTCTCATCAGGTACATGGTACGTGACGGTTGCCCTTTTATTTATTTTTAAACTTTTTGAGGGGAGGTTGCTGGAATTTAGTCTATTTTGGACAGCCCAATAACTATTATATTAGTCATGCTTTATCTAGTATTTCTGTTAATAAAATCATTTGGTAAATTGCTCATATTTCCAACAATCCAAAAACCTTATTATAGGCAATTTACCCCAAGTGGTTTTGCTGCTTCCATGAGACCTCCTATGTTTGAGGGTATCCACTATAAGAGGTGGCGCGTGAGAGCAGTCTTATGGTTTCAAACCATGAGTTGCTATGACGCCACTCTTAGCAAACCTGAAGGGGAGCTTAATGCTCAACAGGCACAAGCCTTTCAGAAAATGGAAACTCTGTTTAAGGCTGCTCTCTTGAGTGTTCTTGGTGAGAACATAGTTGATGCTTATGCGTCAATTGATAATGGAAAAGATATGCGGGATGCACTCGAGGCCATGTTTGGGGTCTCGGATGCTGGCACTGAGCTGTATATCATGGAGCAATTCTATGATTACAGGATGACTGAAGAGCGCTCCGTGGTTGAGCAAGCTCATGAGATACAGTCATTTGCTAGAGAACTTGAGCACTTCAGTTGTACGCTACCGGACAAGTTTGTTGCCGGAGGTATCATCATTAAGCTTCCTCCTTCGTGGAGGAGCTTTGCTACCTTACTGAAGCATAAGAGGCAGGAGTTTTCCGTTCCGGATCTCATTGGCACTCTTGATGTGGAAGAAAAGGCGAGAGCAAAGGACACACGTGCTCGAGGAATTGAGGGAGGATCTAGTGCCAATGTGGTACAGAAGCAGAACTTCCAGCCCCACAAGTTCAAGAACAAGGGCAAGTTTGATGGTAAAGCAAAGTTTGATGGGAAGAACAAGGCGGTGCAACACACGAACTTCAAGAAAAAGAATGGCAAGAAGAAAGGTGCTTGTCATGTGTGTGGGGATCCTGATCATTGGGCTCCTAGTTGCCCTAATCGCTTTGACAAGCGTCATCCTGGGAAAGGCGGCAAGACCGCTAATGTTGTCATTGGAGACACTGACATGAAGGATGCTGGGTATGGTATATTTCCCACTATTCTTTCAGTATGTCATTCTCCTGATTGGTTGATTGACACGGGTGCTAATGTGCATGTATGTGGTAATATTTCCATGTTTTCGTCTTATCAGACCGCAGGGACTTCAACCGTGCTGATGGGCAACGGTTCAAGTGCTTCTGTTCATGGTGTTGGCACGGTCGATCTGAAGTTTACTTCGGGGAAGATCATGCGGCTGAAGAACGTGCATTATGTCCCCTCCGTCAATAAAAATCTTGTTAGCGGATCTCTTCTGTGTAGAGATGGCTACAAGCTTGTCTTTGAATCGAATAAATTTGTAATATCCAAGTATGGAACCTTTGTTGGTAAAGGCTATGAGTCAGGAGGCCTGTTTCGTTTATCCTTATCAGACGTTTGCAATAAAGTTGTTAATCATATTTGCAACAATAGTGAATCAAATGTGTGGCATTCACGTCTTTGTCATGTTAACTTTGGTTGCATGTCGCGACTAGCGAAGTTGAACTTAATCCCTAGTTTCACCACTGTCAAGGGATCTAAGTGTCAAGTGTGTGTGCAAGCTAAGCAACCTCGTAAGTCTCACACGACTGCGGAAACAAGAAATCTTGCACCACTAGAGCTCATACATTCAGATCTATGTGAAATGAATGGTGTTTTGACAAAAGGTGGAAAGAAATATTTCATGACGTTAATTGATGACTCCACTAGATACTGCCGTGTGTATCTTCTGAAATCTAAGGATGAGGCTTTGAACTTTTTCAAGATCTACAAAGCTGAAGTGGAAAACCAACTTGATCGAAAAATCAAGAGGCTTAGGTCCGACCGTGGTGGAGAGTATTTTTCCAATGAATTTGATGCTTTTTTGTGCGGAACATGGTATAATCCATGAGAAGACGCCTCCCTATTCACCTTAGTCAAATGGGGTCGCCGAAAGAAAGAACCGTACTCTAACAGATTTGGTTAACGCCATGTTAGATACTTCGGGTCTCTCCAAGGCATGGTGGGGGGAGGCGATATTGACTGCATGTCATGTCCTAAACCGAGTTCCCACAAAGAACAAAGAGATAACTCCATTCGAGGAACGGGAGAAGAAAAGGTTAAAACTCTCTTATCTACGAACATGGGGTTGTTTGGCGAAAGTCAATGTTCCAATTCCAAAGAAGCGGAAACTTGGACCAAAGACTGTGGATTGTGTTTTCCTGGGGTATGCTTTTCATAGCATTGGCTATAGATTCTTGGTTGTAAAATCTGAGGTACCTGACATACATGTCGGTGCGATCATGGAGTCGAATGACGCGACTTTCTTTGAAGATATCTTTCCCATGAAGGATATGGCTACCTCATCTAATCAGGAGATGCCTAGTTTATCGAATCAGGAACCAGTTATAATTACCGAACCTGCCATTTCGATGGAACACTTTGAAAGTCTTGTGGAGGAGAACAATGAAGTTCCTACTAGGAGCAAGAGACAAAGGACTGCAAAGTCCTTTGGTGATGATTTTCTTGTGTATCTCATAGATGACACTCCCAGTTTTATTTCAGAGGCCTATGCATCTGAAGATGCTGACTACTGGAAGGAAGCGATTCGTATCAAGATGGATTCCATCTTGGCAAATGAAACCTGAGAGATAACTGGTCGTCCTTATGGGTGCAAACCTATAGGATGCAAATGGGTATTCAAGAAGAAGCTTAGGCCTGATGGTACTATTGAAAAGTACAAGGCTCGGCTCGTGGCTAAGGGTTATACCCAAAAGGAAGGTGAAGACTTCTTTGATACTTACTCACCTGTGGCTCGACTGACCACTATTCGAGTTCTACTTTCACTAGCTGCCTCGCATGGTCTTCTCATTCATCAAATGGATGTTAAGACTGCTTTCCTAAATGGAGAGTTGGACGAGAAAATTTATATGGAACAACCAGATGGGTTTGTACTAGATGGTCAGGAAGGGAAAGTGTGCAAGTTGCTGAAGTCTTTGTACGGACTTAAGCAAGCACCCAAACAGTGGCATGAGAAGTTTGAAAGAACTTTAACAGCTGCAGGCTTTGTTGTGAACGAAGCTGACAAATGTGTGTACTATCGCCATGGTGGGGACGAGGGAGTTATCCTGTGCTTGTATGTTGATGACGTACTGATTTTCGGAACAAATCTGAATATTATTAAGGAGGTCAAGGATTTCCTATCTTGTTGTTTTGAGATGAAGGATTTAGGAGTGGCCGATGTCATTCTGAACATCAAGTTGTTGAGAGACGATGATGGTGGGATTACATTGCTTCAATCTTACTATGTGGAAAAGATCTTGAGTCGATTTGGCTATAGTGACTGCAAGCCCTCTCCAACACCATATGATGCGAGTGTGTTACTTCGAAAGAATAGAAGAATTGCTAGAGACCAATTGAAATATTCTTAGATTATTGGCTCGCTTATGTACTTAGCAAGTGCTACAAGACCTGACATCACTTTTGCTGTTAGCAAAATGAGTCGGTTTGTCTCAAAACCAGGAGATGTGCATCGGAAAGCTCTAGAGAGAGTTTTGCGTTATTTGAAAGGCACTGCAAATTATGGAATTCACTACACCGGGCATCCAAAGGTGTTTGAAGGGTACAGTGACTCAAACTAGATCTCAGATGCTGATGAGATAAAGGCCACGAGCGGTTATGTATTCACTCATGGAGGTGGCGCTGTTTCTTGGAAGTCTTGCAAGCAGACCATCTTAACGAGGTCAACAATGGAAGCAGAACTCACAGCACTAGATACAGCTACGGTTGAAGCAGATTGGCTTCGCCGGCTCTTGAATGACTTGCCGGTTGTTGAGAAACCTGTACCGGGTGTCCTTATGAACTGCGACAATCAAACTGTGATCACGAAAGTGAGCAGCTCAAAGGATAACATGAAGTCATCAAGACACGTTCAGAGAAGGTTAAAGTCTGTCAAAAAAATGAAAAACTCCGGAGTTATTGCGTTGGATTATATCCAAACGTCTAAAAATCTGGCAGATCCTTTTACTAAGGGTCTATCACGTAATGTGATAGATAATGCATCGAGGGAGATGGGTATGAGACCCACAATATGAGTTGTTCACAGTGGTAACCTATTCTTTGTGATCGGAGATCCCGTGAATTAGATGTGGAAGACAAACTGTTGGTCAACTGAGAGGAGAGTATCCTTACTATTCACAATACCACTCCATGAAGATGCAATACTCTCCTAATCTGCATGGCAGGTTGATGTATATCTTAATGTGTTCTAGGTGGCTTATTTAAGCAGAGATGTTGTCCTGCAGAACATCTTTTGAAGAACACACCTATATGAGTCTAATTGTCAAACGTCGCAATCTATGAGAGTAGGGTTCTCTCCAGTAAACTCATGAAAGGTCACGGAGTATGACGCATAAGCTCCACCCGCGGGGAAGACCCACGGTAGCCATGTATCGGTCAAGGCTTTACGTGAAGCTAGATTCGCAGAAAACTTGCAGCTCAAGGCCCAGTCCACTGTTCAAGTTGCTTACTAGGGTAGCATAGAGTTCTAGGTGGAAGTTCAACTTAACAGTCTTCACTGCAGTACCGGTATATAAAACAGTGTTTTGGAACCAAAGGCAAATTTCTGTGTGCCTCTGGGATCTGGTGGGGGGTGCTGGAATTTAGTCTATTTTGGGCAGCCCAATAACTATTTCAGAAATTCCTAATAAATCCTAGAGGCCCACTTAGCCCATTTGTGCAAGGCAAGGGATACAACTAAAGTTTAGTCCCACATTGCTAGTTGAGTGGGAGTTGGACCTCCTTATAAGGGAAGTTCTCTCCCCACTTGTACGACCATTAGAACAAGAGGGATATCCACGCGCGCTCCTCCTCCGCCGCCCGCCTCGTCACGACGCGCCGCGGGTTGCGGGAATGAGCCGAGCCGATATCTAAATTTTTGCCACGCACTACGGGTATACGAAAGGTCACACGGAAGCTAAAAACGGTGCTGCCCTCTCGCCTCCTTCTCTTGCGCCTACAAAAGGGAGGTCGCTCCTCCCAGAGAGACGCACCAGAATCTCTTCCTCCTCTCGCCACAAGTTCCTGAGCTCTGAGCTGCTGCAGTCTTCCTCATCCCGGCTTGCGGCGTGCACCGCGAGTCGGGACAGTAGGCCTCCGAAACCGCACCTCTTTGAGTCCTGTACGGGAGAAGGTTGATAAGGTTTTTGGGGAGCGCTTTGCGCGACTACTGACTGGTTCCTTCGTCACGGACGCCCCGGACTCCGACGACTACTTCCCCGATGACGACTTCTTCCCCGACGTCGACAACCTCATCGACGACATGGCCGGCGAGGACATCGACCCCAAGTCCAGTGCTACCGCTGCTGCTGTCCAGTACGTGTTCTCCTTTCTGTTAGATGTCCTGCCACAGTTTCTCATACTAGTACTTACTCTAGATATGTTTCGCTCTACTTCATATATGCAACTAGTTCTACTGTCTGCTATAGATATTCTAGGCTACGATTCATATATGCAGAATCTATTTACCTTCTCTCTGTCTGAACGCATGACTTGTTTTATCTCTATTATATTAGTCATGCTTTATCTAGTATTTCTGTTAATAAAATCATTTGGTAAATTGTTCATATTTCCAACAGAGGTTGCCTCATTATTATTGTGTGTGTATAGCTTATGTATTCATTTTTCTTCTCTCCGACGCAGGTTATCTGTCAATGTAATCCAACTGTCCTTTATGCTACTCCCTGGTTGATAAGATGAATCAATACACATTCTAAACGTGCAAAGCTACTGTGCAAGCGATCGCGGCGGCCACGGCCAAGTAGACCATAATCTTGGTGCGATCTATCATGCATGCTGAATGATAATCACGTTTGGTCGAGGTGTGACCGCCCCCGGAGGCAGACAAATGGTCCTCTATCGGACATAACTAAAATTAATACTGCCCTATGACAAGGGCCGGGGAACTGAAAAGTATATATATATATATATATATATATATATATCAATCATATGCACAGTCACATGCATGCCGCGATAATTACAACTTACTAATCGCACGACATTGTCGCATGGGTACGTTCGATATGATGCTGACATATTTGGTCCGCGTTGATTTCTTTTAATTAAATCTGATAGGGAATTCTCACCTGAGTGATATTACTAAGGTTGATCGGTTGTGTGAGTGGCTCTTCAGGTATGGACATCTCTGTTTCTCAGGTGGGGTTTCAGATCTTGCAGCTTGGTGGACTCCCATTAGGCCATGTTCGGTTAATCCTCTTGCCAATGAACACTGCTAAATCTTAGTCGACTGAGACTTCACATGGTCTCAGTCGACGAGTCAGCTATTGGATCCATAGATTTATGATTCATGAGAGATGATAGTCAGTTATGTTGTATCCTACAGTTTTCGGGTGCAGCCTGTGTCCTTGGGACCCGTGTGTCCTGCTTCTTCTGTTGTTGGGCAGGATGTGTGTCATAGGCTGGGTGGCCGGAGGGCTTTTTTCTTTGACTGTTAGGCTTTTTCCGTTTATTTTTTACTCTTTATTTATTTTTTCTGTTTTTTATTTTCTTGTAAGTGCTTTTAAAAAAGTATTTACATTTTTCGTGATGTTGTTTTTCTTTTGCATTTTCTTCAGTTGTTTCTTTCTTTTCTCTTTTATTGCTTTCTAAAGTTTTTTCTTGCCAAAGGAATGATTCTTGCTTTTTTTTGCTAAATAATATTTTTTGTTTTGTTTTCTTATAAAATGCACAAATACATTTTTATGGGTAGACCTGTTTGAACCCTGCTAGTGTGTATGTCTTTTTGCACGTATGTTTCATGATTTTTTTTTCTTGTTTCATTTTTTTCTTTTTTGTGTGAGAAATTATTTTAATATATGTCCGTTACTTATGTTAGAAAGATCATTTAGCATGTAAATTACCTTTGTTTATCCTGTCACTCTGCTATTTATTTTGATAGTAACATCTTACAACAGATGTATACAATTACCCTGTATATATAAATAGAATATCAGCATCCTGTCAGATAGTTATACTGATAACTAGAGGAGAGTTCTGCAGTGTGTTGCCTCAATCAAAGAGGATTTGCTGTCAGAGGCATCGTCTTGTCCATGCTCTTTTTTGTCAGCACATTATTTGGTTGACTTTGGAACAAAACAATTTGGTACTTCAACGTGATGCTAGCTTCAATGTTGGCTTGTATAAAAGATTATTTAGGAAAGCGGGTTGCATCCCCTTCAAGTTCATGCGGGGAAACACGCTCAGGCCCCTCCCCGCTCCAGAGCATTTCAGCCATTAGTTTTTCACTTAAAATGATCACAATCGTCATTTAGGACCGTGGATCGAACTTTCCTTCATCTTTTAAGGAGCATTTTTATTTACCTTTTTTAGCATCACTCCAAGCTTTATTAATCAGTGATAGAGAATTTTGCAAAGCCCGGAGGCTCCAGTAACCAAACATGTGTACCTGGAGCTAAATCAAATCAGTGATAGAATTTAGCATCACTCCATTAGTTTCTCTGCCCTCAAATTTATACAGGACTTCATCTAAAGCCACGGCCATATTTCTAATTTTTCTTACTATCATAGCATTTTCTCCTAGAGACCGTTCAGAAATACCTCAGACCACACCAGAACTGCCCGTGGCAATAGTCATTGATCTAAAACCTGCATCTCCGGCTAAGCAAAGTGCCTCCCTGCAAGCTATCGTTTCAATGGTAGCTGGGTCCAGAACGCCACTGATGACTAGGGGCAAGGCAAGTACACCTCTTCCTTTCGGTTCAGATAAGGTTCCATCAACATTTCCTTTCACATCTTCTGCAGGAGGAGGTATCCATAACGCTCTTCGAGCCGACGGCCGAGGTGCTCTGGATACACCTTTTACGGCGTCCGCCTCAAGATCTTGAATGAACCATGTGAAAAAACGCATGTCGCCTCAAATATATAAGTCAAGGCATGTCAACTTCTGTTAGGCCAATCCCTCAAAAAAAAGAAACTTCTGTTAGGGCAAAATAAAAGAAAAAGAGTTGATATGGTTGGTTAGTGGACGAACCCACGCTCCATGTAGACGAAGCAATATATATTATGCCCCTGCTGGCCTACTGCATGGAAACCCGACAGGCATTTGAGGGTGGGTTTTCGTCGAGTAATACTCGACTGGCAGTGCCCGGTCGCGCGCTTGGCACTGACCATCCTGAAGCCAGAGTTGCAGATGTGTTTATTCAAATTCAAGTGTTCAGAGGGAAACATACCCACCAGGATCAGGCCAAGCCCACAGCATGCATGGCCCAAACGACCCTGGTTTCGGCCCCTCAACTGTACACTGCAACCTGACATGGGCTACGAGCCCACCAACCGAACCGCACCAAACTCTTTGGCCCTCCTCTAGGCTGGAGTGACAAGCGTGCACCACCACGCCCGGCCAACACGGTAGCTGTGGCCCACATATTTGTGCTGCTTTTTGCGTTGGCCGGTTGGCAGTGTGGGACTATTGTTACAACCAAATCCAAACCCCATGCATGCAGGGCCACGAGCGTCTATAGCTAATTACGTACGTTTATGGTACATCGTGCATGAACCAATGCATGAAAATCAGTTCTGCAACGAATGAACTGCTATGCATATATATACCTTCTCCTTAGGTATTGCACGTACTACATGCACAGTGAATAATCGTGTTTGGAGATTGTGTCTATATGCAGCTAGCTCGCTCTTTTGCTAACCACGGCGAGTACCCATGTGCTCAGCGGCTCGGTCCAGCTCGTGTATTGTGTGGCGCTCGTGCGGGCATAGGCCGCCAGCGTGGTCGAGACAGCGGTGACCATATCGCATGACCGAACAGTGGCATAGACTGGGTTCCTGAAGCCAGCGCGGGTGGTCGGGGCGGCCTCCCTTGCTTTTTGGTCCTTGCCGGCGGAGTGCATAGCCTGGGGTGTGCCAGTCATGCAGCTCGACGCCCTCGGTGGCCACAAGGTTGCACTCAACGACTCTGATCGGGGGCTCATGCTCGGGCGGGTTGGATCTAGGCCCGAGGCAGGCCAGGATTGTGTCACCAGGTAGGAGAGGATGGGCTTAGTTTTGATGATGCAAGCGAGTGGTGAGATGCGTCTCTCTCGGGGCATGGTGACTTCTGGACGACATCTGGGTGGCGGCCTGCAGTAAGAGATGGCGGAGGCTAACACACCATGGGGAGCTGAAAGTCGAAATTTTTAGGGGCACACACCTGCCAAGCCCTGACCGGCCGCTCGATTGCCTCACGATTCGCGAAGTGGTTAAATCTCACATGAGGGCACAGTAATTTTAAGTTTCAGTGGTCGAAACTAACAAGTTTTTATCTGAAACTCGTGGTTTTCTCCCTTGCTCTTACCAAGTTTCATAGATAAAAGTTCAACACATTTTTTTGTCGGTTGTAGGCACAAAAATTGTGATTTTATCGGCCGCTCGTACCAAGTTTCAAAAGTTGAAACTTAACATTTACTTTTGGAATTCGTCAAAACATCTGATCAACGTTCGACTACAGTATGATCAACCAGAACTTGACTACTATATCTCACAACACCTCCACTATAATAAACTATCCTCTATCACTGCTATATAAATGAAACTGGAGGTAGATAAAACTAGGGAAAAGGATAAATTTGTACCATGATCATGCAGCAACACTGCTAAAAATAACTAATTAATAAAAGACCAAAGGAAAGAGTAGAATGGTACGTTCCAAATTGTTTTGAGAAAGCAAATGCATACCCATGTGCAGTTAAAATAGAACTTTACAAGGTCAAACTTTCAATGCTGATAGCTGATTTCAGACTTGCTTTGTGAGAAGTGATATGGCTATTTGGGAATGGGATAGAATTCTTTATATTTTGATTTAGGCATTGTTGTCTGCACATGCTTTGTTGCTTTGTGAGAAGTGATCTGCCCATCAGGAATTGAATTCTTTTTACATGCAGACACCATCTATCTTTCTACATAATAAAAGTCAATTGACAAATACACACAGTTGCTACTATGCACACGCTTCATTCACTAATAATTATTTACTTATCATGCTCTAGTGTAGACTATAGTTTTAAATAGCACACTATCATGGCGCTATAGTGTTCGGATGGACATCACGCTCCTTGGTGGACACATGGTTCGGTAATATTCGAAAACCATACATACTTAATGGTAATGGCATAGTAAATACTCCCTCCGTTCGGAATTATTTGTCTCGAAAATGGATGTATCTAGAACTAAAATACGTCTAGATACATCCATTTCTGCGACAAGTAATTCCGAATGGAGGGAGTATATTGTTTTGCCATATATAAACCATGGTGAAGCCATCAGGGAAAATGGATACAATATTTAGGCACAACCGCACATGACACCATGTAGATATGCTAATAAGTGGTAACAGGTTGCCGGCAGGTAGAGAAGCGCGGTTCGCACGGGCGTGCCGGAGCGGCGCACAAGGAAGCACCACTGCAGTGGCCGTTGGTGTTTGGATATGTGCGGTCAACATATGGATTCACACAAGTCGCTCCTGAGGTCAAGATCTCATCCGCATTCTTTCCCTCTGAAGAGATTTGCTGCACTTGAGTGGACGACGATAGAGTCTCGAGCCGAACGAATGAAAGAAAAGACCAGCTTGGAGAAGAGAAAACAAATGTGGAAGGTGAAGGAAAAAAACCAACGTCAGGCTGAAGGAAAGAAAAGCAGTGTTATAGGGTGGCGGTGGAAGGTGAGGTGAAACCAAACCGGTGGGATGAAATAAAACGTGACTACTAGCCTACCAACTCTCCCTTAGAGCATCTCCAGCCGCGTCCCCAGAAAGCCTTCCCAGCTGATTTTTTCGCACCGGCGTAGAAAAATCGGCCCAGTCGCGCCCCTAAGAACCCGATTTTCGCCGGCCTGAGCCAAAATTGGCGCCGGCGGACCCAGGCCGAACCCGGCGCGCTGGGGGGCGCCGGGGCGAGCGGTTTTGGGGCGAAAGATACGCGGGCCCGCCTCTTCAGCGACACCGCGCGTCGTCTTCCCCCAACGCCTGGGTTTCCCGCGGGGAATCAATGGCAAGGCTGCCGCCGGTCAGCCTTACCATTGATTCCTCACGGGCAGCGCGTCACGGGGCGGCGCGCCGACGCCTCCCCTCCCTCGCACGCGTACACACGGGCGCGGCGCCGCTATATAAGCCGGTGGCCTCCCTCGCCTCTGGCCACACCAGCCCTAGCCCTAGCCGCCGCGCTCTACCTCTCCCGGGAGCCGCCGCCGAGCCCTCCCTCTTTCGAGCACCGCCGTCGAGCCCTCCCTCTCCCGATGGCCGAGTGTTTCCCCGGAGATGAGGCGGCGGCCAACGGCTTCGGCCGCCGCTCGCTCCGCGAACAGGAGTCTTGGCTCCCGTTCCAGGCGAACATCACGGCGCCGCCGGACATGCGCGCCGGGCCGACGGGGTGGAGACTCAGGAACGGGGGAGTGCCCATTCACCCGTTGCCCGACGCCCTGGCAAAATCCTCGTACTTCGCCGACGAGGTCGAGGTCGTGCGCGCCTCCCTCACTGACGCCCAGCTCGCCCTCTCCAAGTACGCCACCGACAATCAAGCGGCGTGGACGGCATACTTCCAGCGCCGGCATCAGCAGAGGATGGCGTCCACCAATGGCGCGCCGGTGATGGCCGGCCTGAAGAACAGCGAGGGACGCCACCTGTGGTGGGGTGTCCCCGGCCGCACCCTCGAGGGCGTTCCAACGTACCACGAGGGCGGCAACAACCCGTCGTTGGCATACCCCCCGGCGAGGGTGGCCGCCACGGCCACGGCTCACCGCCGACGCGACGGGCAATGGTTGCCCAAGAGGTTTGGCGCCTCCTCTTCTTCCTCCTCATCATCTCTTTTTCGCACTCGTCCGGCTCTCCGGCGCTGCTCGGCAACAAGGCCGAGCCCGCGGCGGAGACGCCGCTCGGCCGGCGCACTCGCAGCGCCGGCATCGTCATCAACGAGGGCGGCCGGCGCGCCCCCTCGTCGGCTCCTCCGCGCTTCGTCAAGCCCAAGACGGAGCCGGGGCTCGCGTCGGTGAAGACGGAGCCGGGCCTCCCCGCGGTGAAGACCGAGCACGGAGGTGACGTCGAGCTCGACGACGACGCGGCCCTGGAATGGGCGCGCGCGGACTCCCTGAAGATGGCGAGGGAGCGCCAGTGCGCCGCCGTGCGGCGATTCGCGCAGCGCCGCCGGGGCCGCGACGAAGGAGTCGTCGTCGTCATCGAGGACAGCGAGGACGAGGACGCGCCGTCGCCACCTGTCCGCGTAGGCCACGCCGGTCAGGGGTCCACCAGGGACGGACGCGTCAAGGAGGAGAAGCCCGACGACGACGACGACGACGGCGAGGATGGCGACGACGACGGCGACTACTCCGCGTTCTGCCAGTTTCTTTTTTAATTAGATATATTATGTAATAAAAATCCGCGACTATTATGTAATATATGCCGAACTTCGCCGAACTTTGCTATATTTTTTATTTTTTGAACGCGCCTGGGGCGGCCCTAGGGGCGGCCCTGGAGCCGGCGGCTCGGGACCAACTCGCCACCAGGCCGATTTTTTGCGCCGGCTCATCCCCAGGCGGTGATTTTAGGCGCCCCCTGAGGAGCCAACGGCTGGAGATGCTCTTAGGAGCAAAGATGAGCCTCCAAAAGATAGCTCGCATCTGTTCAAGAAGCGCATCACAGTAGTTTTAATCTTTGATTAGTTTTCACAGAATATTTGGGATCTTAGAGCATCTTCAACAGCAGTGTCAAAAGACGCGTGCGCGGTAAACTGGCCTTTTAGCGCGCGCGGGACGTTTTCGCGCGCTCCAGCGGTGGCGGGAAACGATTGCGCGTGCGGAAAAAGGCGGCAGCTCACGCGCTAGATTTGGCGCACCGCGTCCCAGGCGCCTATAAAATTGCAGCGCCCTCTGCCGCTCTCTCTCGCTCCCTCTATCGCTTTCTCTCCTCGCCGCTGACACGACACCACCGCGCCGCCATGCCGCCTTGCCACCAGGGAAGGTCGGGCTACCGCGGCGTCCGCGTGCGTCCGTCCGGCACCTACTCCGCCGAGATTCGGTCGGGCGGCGGCATGCGCCTCCACCTCGGAACCTTCGACAACGCCCAAGAGGGCGCCCGCGCGTACGATGTTGCGGCGTGGCGCCTCCGGCGATCCCGTTAGGACATGAACTTCACCGTCGTGGCGACGCGGGAGCGGGCACAGGAGTTGGCGCCTTTTCCGCGGCTTGTCACCGATGATCACGAGGATCGTCGCGACAACCGGAGGCGGGAGCGCCGTCTTAGCCCGGCCGAGATGGACGAGGAAGCCATGGCGCTATGGAGCCATCGCTTCCCGCAAGACATCATCAACGAGGAACAGTTCTTCACCGAGAGGAGGGCGGAGAGGGCGAAGAGGAGGGAGGAGCGAGCCGCCTATCGCGGGGAGAAGGACATCACCGAGGCAGTGTCCGAGTCGGAGAATGACGAGCAGTAGTAGTTTTTTGTTTTATTGTATCGTAGAAGCATGCTATGTGACGAGAAGACTATGAACTATCTACGCACTATTTTATATCAACTATCTCCATATTTGTACTATCGAAACCAAATATGTATCGAATCGTAGTTCATAGTAGGAAAAAATAGATGAAATATAGCGCGCCTGCTGAAGCGGCTCGGGTGCGCTTTATTTTGCGCCGGCCGCTGGAGCCAGCGCACCGTCGCGCGCAAAAGCTGACTCATCCGTTGTTGTATTCTGACTTTTAGCGCATCGCGCGTTGCGCGGCTGTTGAAGATGCTCTTATATCAGCAAGAAATTTCGCAGCAACGAAATAGGTATCCTTGGAGTTAAACAAACGCAAGCGCCGGTCAGCATCTCCCTTGCACGAATCACATCGCCAACAGCCAGCTAAGTGTGACTGAGACACAACTACTATTTCTGAGCTAAAAAAACTACTATTTCTGATCAACTCCGATGAGAAATAGGAAAAACGTTTACCTTTGTATATATAAATCTAAAAGTCGTATCGCTGACTCGGTAAGCATCGAAGCCGTCAAGGTAACGTGAAGAAGGAAAGAGAAAAGCACAAGATCTCACGCACCCAGACGTACGTACGGTGGTTCCAAATGGGAGGCGGTGACCTGCTCAACGGCAAGTCGTGGGCTTCGGATGCCGAGGAGCTTGTGAATCTTGACGGCTGCGCAGACCCCCTGGTGGAGGCGGCACGGTGGCGGAAGCACTCCATCTATCGGGTGCCGGGGCACGTGAAGAAGAAGAACAGAAGACACGTTTACGTCTCGCCCTACGATCCCCAGCTGGTGTCCTTGGGACCCTTCCATCACGGCAACCCCGAGATGGAGCCGCTAGAGGAGCATAAGCAGAGAGCGCTCCTCCACCTGCTCCGGCGCACCGGGACACCGGCGCGGGACCTCGTGGAGGCGCTGGAGCAGGTGGTGGGTCGGCGGGAGGAGGCGTACATGGACCTGGACGACAGGTGGCGCCGCGACACCGACGAGTTCCTGCGAGTCATGGTGATGGACGGCTGCTTCCTGCTGGAGGTGATGAGGACGGCGGCCGAGGACGGCGGCAGTGACTACGCCCCCAGCGACCCCGTCTTCAGCCGACACGGCCAGCTCTACGTGTGACTGAGACACAACTACTATTTCTGAGCTAAAAAACTACTATTTCTGTTCCGATCGAGCAAATACAGTATATAGTTCACGATGTTCCGACGTAGTACTACGTTGTAAGTAAAGTATACTTTTATATACTACTAAGGAAACAAAATAAAATAAGGAACAAATCCTAACTAGAGGAAGGAAGCTAGTCTAGCTACCAGGTTCAAGTTAGTTTCCGACTCTGCAACAAGAGATCAAATCCTAACTACTCTAGAAAAGAAAGGACACCAGGCATCGGCCTCCAAAAAAACTTACCCCCCAGCGTGGCAGCATCTTCGATCGGGCGAGAGCGAGGTCGCCAGCATGACCCGCCACCGCCGCAGCCGCTCTGTGCTCGCCGTGCTGGCAGACGACGACCTCCCATGGGGGATACTCCTCCGCCTCCGGCCGCAGCCGTCCTCCCACCCACGCAGTGGCGGAGCTTCAACACAATTTGAGAGGGGGCTAAATGAGTTATAAGTAGAGTTGAGGGGGCTAATTTAATGTATTATGTTAAATTTGACCTAAAAGTGTTAAATGTTTATGGGCGTGTTTGGTTGCCTGCAGGAGGGCCAACCAGGCCCGCGTGGGAAAGGAATGGGCTGATTGGTTGCCTGGTTTTAATGCTGAGCCTGCATAGCACGAAACTTAAAGCATCTCTGGGGCTGACTCGCTGGGAACCCAGGAATCGGCAGTTTCTCTGGAGCCAGACCGAGTGAAAGCGCATCAGGAGAAACCGGAGGGATGCGAGATGTTTACGTGGTGTCTTCTTCAACCTCCAGTAAGCTCCTCCCTAATCTCCTCTCTTTCATGCCGCTCTGATCTACACAATGGTGCTTCGGTTCGAGGTAAGCTCTACACGAAAAAGATGCACCTCGATGCTACGGTTCCATTCAGGCGATCGGTTCGTAGTTTCGTCAGCCGTAAGTTCTTAATCTCGTTTTCCCGTTTGGAGCTATTCTGGACGAATTTTGTCAGATTCGTCGCGCACAACCGATCATTTGAAATTTCCTTTGACCAGTAGTCTAATCTCGCAGTACCTCACAACATCCGTGTTGTAAGTTTTTGGTTTCGACGATCATAGATTCATCTCTCTATCAACAACAGTCTACTGCACTGACGCTGCCATGTCGAGCTCCTCTGTCCTCTACTCAGAGCTCTCCTATTCGTTCCTTTCGACGCCGAAGCTCTTCTCCTTGATCTCCTTGCCCATGTCCTACTACACTAGAGTCGTTTCCGCCGTCGCTCATCTCGGCCTACTCTCTGTCGTCCTCCTGCTGCACTGACGCCGCAATGGCGTGCACACTGCTTTCTTGTGTCCTCTGCCTTCGTGAACACTGCAGTTCGCCGCACCGCCGACGGGGTCGATCATCTTGGCCTCCTCTCTCTCGCCCTACTACACTGGAGTCGTTCCCGGCGTCGATCATCTCGGCCACCTCTCTCGTCCACTGCACTGACGATACCATGTCGTGAGCACTGCATTCTCCTTCTCTATCCACTGTCTTTGCGCGAGCACCACAACTAGTTCACCGACGGTGTCGCTCACGGTGCCGCCGACGGGGTCGCTCGTCTGCCGCGACCACTATCCACCGCAGTCGCCATGGTCCGACACACACTGCATTTCTTCTCCCCCTTCCTCTGCTAACTCTTAACCCTATGTGCTAAGTGCAAGTGCTAGCTCTTAAACATACCTCATGCGGGCAACCAAACATCGTGTAGTTGCATGCGCCGAGACAATGCAGGTAACCAAACAACATGCCAAACTTGATCCCCTAATGCAGTAAGTCCATATGCAGGCAACCAAACAACTTGCAGATGTCGCATATGGGGCTGTTTTTTCAGAGCCAAGCTGGGTTGAGATGTGTATGCAACGCGAGCACTGTTCAAGACTGCAACCAAACACGCCCTATGTGTTTATGTAAAGAAATAGATTTGGTTGAGGGGGCAATGGCCCCCTTTGGCCCTCACTAAGCTCCGCCACTGCTCCCACGTGTCTCCTTCGTTTGTAAGCGGTGGCGGCGCCTCGCCACCGATCTCAGGTTCCTCCACCAGTTCTACAAGCATCACCAAAAGCCGCCCCTCCTTGGCGTCTTCGAGTACCACGAAGGCATCGTGTTCACTCCAGTTCTGGACCCTCCCGACCGTATCCCTCCCACGCACTTCAACCTTGTACGATATGGCAGCCACCGCGACGATGACAACTTGCTCCGATTGCCCATTGAGAACATTGTGCTGGGGTGCCGTCACGGCCTTGTCCTTGTTGGCGACTATTTGTGGAGAAAATTTGTTGTGTGTGACCCTATCACCAGCGAGCAGTGTCCCGTGGACGCCCCTTTGGAGTTCCAAGCTGAGTGCTTCAACGGGGCGGTGCTCTGCGTCGACCGTGATAAGGGCCACGTGCACGGCGCATGCCATTCGAGCCCCTCCCCCTTTAAGGTGGTGTTGATGTCCATGTACAGAGAATACACAGATAATTATGGACAACCCATCGCCCGTGTTTACTCCTCGGAGACTAGCACATGGAGTGGTCTCATCTCTATAGAGGCTTCACATAATAAGTGTTCTCATATTGGTCCTAGCACCCTTGTTGGTAATGTCCTTTACTGGCCTTTACATAATTGGGGAGACAACATACTTGAGTTTGATTTGGACAAGCAGAAGCTTACCGTGATCAATGGGCCTCCCGGTATGAAGGATTCCGACAACTTCCAGATCATCCAGGCAAAGGATGGCACCGTTGGTCTCGCCGTGTTGTCTTACCCTTCAATTGTGGCAGAGGAAGGTCAATCATCGGGGTGTTGCCAAATGGTTGTCACGCAGGATGGTTGCATTGGGCAACCTACTTAACATCCCTCCTCGAACTAGGAGAAAGAGAGAATGGCTTGGATTGGTAGGGTATGATCAGGATAATGATGTAATCCTTTTAGGTATGAGCGGTGGTGTCTATATGGTTCAACTCAAGTCAATGCAAACAAAGAAATTAAATGTGACCCGTTCTCCAAATTATTGTTACCCATTCACGAGTTTCTTCCCACCAGGCTATTTGCAGATTAATGATTTTGTAATGTTAAACTGATCATCAGTTTGTACATAGGCGCTTCTGTTAGATAGTATTATCTTTATCTGTATTGGGTTACTTGCAAGTTAATACTTTTGTATTCTCAAGATGAAGAAAGGGATGATGCAGTTTTTTGTTGTCATTCAGTTTGTGCGCATCAGTGTAGTTGGCAGCGCTAAAAAGATGTTACCTGAAGAAACTTAGTGAATGCATATATGCCTTGTCTAGTTATGTTTCTAATGTAGCAAGATGCTTTTTTGTATTAATGCAAGTTGGTTTTTGTTATCTGTTTCTTATGTACGCACTTCCGCTTGGGAGCTCATATCTCTCCGGCCATGACAATTTCAGCCCCAAGTATCGCCAAAAGGTGTTCTGAGTGTGCTTCTCACCTTTGGATTGAAAAGCATGCCATCTCTGTCAGATGTAATGTGGTCATCTTCCACCAGTGCTCCGTTTTGTTTTTTTCTTTTGCCCTGAGATGAATAGCAGGAAATTAATGCGATAACTGCTGCACAGTACCAGAAGAGGGAGAGAAAGAATGTTATTTGGTCTGAACTAACTGTATTCCAGGAAGTTGCTCTGGATTTTCCAAAAAAAGCAGCAAATGCTGGATCGGAAAAATTCCACATGCTTATTGTTGCAGAGGAAGAGAACTGTGGCCTGCATAACTTTTCCCTTGTGTGCTTTTGCTTTTGGTGTTTACTCGACTGAAACAATAATGCTGCAGAAATCTGGTCGCCAGCAACATGACTTTCTTGCCCTGGGAGTGAGATTGTTGCTGCTGTCCTGTTATTTGTAGTGGTTCATATGAGCCAAAGTACTTGTCGTTCTCACGGAAACTAAGATATTTCCTGCTGATGATACATATGGGACTGGACGGCAGCGAGTCCACAATCGTACTCAAAACCGCAAGAACATATACTGTCCACTAGTTTGGTCGATATATATACGCGGCACTGGACTGTGCAGACCTTCAACACATGAAAACTGACTGAATTTCCAGAGATACGGGACAGTACATTGCTTATCAGTACGCTGTACGCCATGACTCTGACAGAAATCCCAACTGTTTTTTTTAGAAAACTTTGGATCTATTCATCTTCAATCATGGCAGTGCAACAAACACTAAAAATAATAAAAATTACATCCAGATCCGTAGCCACTGGACTGTTGTCGAGTTCTTGCCAAGAGGCGACAATTACACATATTGTTGTTGTGAGCTGAAAGGTGGCGATTCTCGAGTGTATGACTGAGCATGATTCTCTGTTGAGCTGCGGTTGGGCTCCGATTGGGTTCTGAATTTCCTAACCGTCTTTGCATGACATGCAGAGTTATCAATGAATGAAACTGTCATTTTTCAGCATCCATCTAATGCTTGTTCCTCGATGCATGGCTGCTCCTGGACGAAGTGATTTTTTTGGGACGAGCAAATACAATATACCTAGCTCGCGATGTAAAGAAGCTATGAGTAGGAGTCTACCTACCACGTTCAAGTTAGTTTACGACTGCAACAAGAGATATATTTTTTAAACCAGACTGCGACAAGAGATCAAATCAGGGATCGGGCCCCAAAAGAAACCCACCCTTACTTTTGCCCCCAGCGTCTTCGATCGGCCGAGAGCGAGGGCGCCGGCATGACCCGCCACCGCCGCAGCCGCTCCGTGCTGGCCGTGCTGGAAAACGACGATCTCCTCTGGGAGATACTCCTCCGCCTCCCGTCGCAGCCGTCCTCCCTCCTGCGTGCCTCCATCGTTTGTAAGCGGTGGCGGCGCCTCGCCGCTGATCCCAGGTTCCTCCGCCAGTTCTATCAGCATCATCGGAAGCCGCCCCTCCTTGGCTTCTTCGAGTACCGCGAAGGCATCATGTTCACTCCAGTCCTGGACCCTCCCGACCATATCCCTCCCGTGCGCTTCGACCTTCTACGATATGGCGGCCACCATGACGATGATAGCGTGCTCCGCTTTCCCATTGAGAACTATGTGCTCGGGTGCCGCCACGGCCTTGTTCTCATTGGAGACCATTTGCGGAGAGAGGTCATTGTGTGTGACCCCATCACTGGCAAGCAGTGCCCCGTGGCCGTCCCTTTGGAGTTACAGAGGGAGTGGTTCAACGGGGCCATGCTCTGTGCTGCCCGCGATCAGGGCCACGTACACGGCACATGTCATTCGAGCCCCTTTAAGGTCGTTTTGGTGTCCATGTACAGAGAATACAAATCTATTTATGGCTCGCCCATCGCCCGTGTTTATTCCTCGGAGACTAACACATGGAGCAGTCTCATCTCTATAGAGGCTTCACGTAATAACTATGTTTATTTTGGTCCTAGCACCCTTGTTCATAATGTCCTTTATTGGCCTTCACACAGTTGGGGAAACAAAATACTTGAGTTTGATTTGGACACGCAGAACCTTACCGTGATAAAGGGACCTCATGGTGTGAATTATTCCGACAACTTCCAGATCATCCAGACAGAAGATGGCGCCGTTGGTATTGCCGTGTTGTCTTACAATACCCTTCGACTATGGCAGCGAATGGTCAATTATCAAGGTGATGCCATATGGTTGTCGTGCAAGATTGTTCCATTGCATAACCTTATTAACATCCCTCCACGAATTGGGAGAAAGAGGGAATGGCTTCGATTGGTGGGGTATGATGAGGCTACCAATGTAATCTTTTTAGGTACCCACGACAGTGTCTATATGGTTCAACGCAAGTCAATGCAAACCAGGAAACTAAATGTGACCCATTCTCCATATCGCTGTTATCCTTTCACCAGTTTCTACGACCCACCAGGTGATTTCTCATCTTTGGTCTTTATAAATTAGGAAGTAACCGTATCTTGTTATGTTTTCTACACGATTGCTCGCATATGGTAATTGTGACTCTTAAATGTTACATATACAGCTTGAACTTAGTAAGCAATTTCTTGCGATAAAACTTAGTTAGCAATTGCACCTTGCTAGATGGACAAATTTATAGCCGTACTATTTTAATATATGTTTGAAGATACCAAATCAAATATCAAACTTTGTTGGCATCATTGCTAATGTTTTTTTACAAGCTAAATTCTCCACTAAGAGGTAGCTAAGTATACTGCGTGTATGAATATTCCTTGCATTACAACAGATGTGTTTTTTTTATCTACTGCTAGTATCAAGAGTGACTTATAACACATCTGCGTAAATAAGTTGTATAAGTGAATTGTTTTGCCCAAGTTATATTTGTCAGCTCATCTTTCTAATTGTATCATGTTGCCTTCTCTTATCAATTTTCTTTAATGTGGAGCTGTTGTTGATTGTTGGAGTTCTTATGCTTCTAGGCACAGCTATTTCTGGTGGAACTAATGAAGCAGAAATATTGCACAATATGTAGGGTCATTGTCTAGTTTGATGTGCTGAAACAGGCTAACGGGTAAGAAGATCCTGTGAATATAATTTTTGAGATTTGGACAATGATGATTTTCTCCTGATATGTGGTGGATAGTTTGGGTAGCATGCACTCTCAAACTACTGTATATTTGGCTTTAGAGATTCGCACATGCTAATTACATTAAGAAACAATTAAAAAGGTTCTAAAAGCGGTACATATGAACGAAACAAGCATATGTACCGCTTTTAGAACCTTTTGTGTTTTTTTCTTATATCTTTTTCTACATGTTTCTTATATCTTTTTCTACCTTTTATTAGAACCTTTTTAATTCATTTATTCATGTGAACCTTTTTTATTCATTTATGTACCGCTTTTATTCCCATGGTTCTATGTACCGCTTTTAGAACCTTTTGTGTTTTTTCTTATATCTGTTTCTACGTGTTTCTTTATCGATTTCTTTTGTTTTTTTATTTTTCTCAAATACTACCTCCGTTTCTAAATATTTGTCTTTTTAGAGGTTTCAAATGGACTACCACATACGGATGTATATAGACATATTTCAAAGTGTAGATTCACTCATTTTGCTTCGTATGTAGTCACTTGTTGAAATCTCTAGAAAGATAAATATTTAGGAACGGAGGGAGTACATGTCAATTTTTTAATACATGCTGTAAATTTTCTTGTATACTTGTGTAACTTTTTCTTATAGACGTTGAGCATTTTTCAAGCAGATGAATTTTTTTGAACAAACTTGTGGTTGAATGGTTAGGAGCACAGTGATATATGATCCTCGGTCCACCAAGATTCAAGTCTTAAACTTGACATTGGTGCCCGCATTTTTCTGAATTTATTTCAGACTTTCGGCCATGCTCGTTCAGTGGGAGAAGACGTACGTCGTACAGGTCGACTACGAGGCACCTGTGGTGACTTCGTAAAATCTCAACATGTTATGCCGGTTCAGTCTCTCGGAGGAGCTCATAGTGATAGGGTGTGTGTGCGTGTGTTCATATGGATAAATATGTGCTTTTGTATGTGAGCGACTTCATTTGGACTGTGTTCATGCAAAAAAGAAAAAAACGTGATATTCTGTGTGTAGGCATCCAAAACTCTATATAGCTAGATTTCAAATTTCCACAATGCTTTAGATAGAGACCGTCTTAAACATTTTAAGCTACATATAGTTGCATTTTTTTATAGGAAAGCCACAGGCCGAGCCCAAAAAAAGGCTCGAACCTTGCCTGGCTTTAAATTAACAAAGCCCTCAACCAGTCGGGATTACAACGAAGTACCACAAACATAAACAAGCAAAGGAATTGGGATGCGACCCCAAAGCAGCAGATACATGGCGCTGGAGGAAGACTAAAATGCTACGGGCAAAGAAGACAGGCTACAGCTTGGGACCTAACAGAGGGCTTGATGTGGTCGCGTCATAGGAAAGGGGGCTTGCTCCCTCGAGAGCAAGCAGGAAGAAAGAGGCACCGATTAGGACCACCACACCAAGCAAGCTACCGGAGACACAAGCCACAACCCATAGCAAGAAGCACGACAAAGACACTAGCCACTGAACAGGAGTGCCTCGTGTTAGGAGATAAGTTGTATAGGGAGAGGAAAGTAGTTTAAATTGTACTATGTCTTCTATCCCTTCTTCTGTTCCAACTCCTGTAACCTTGATCGATCATGTGACGATCGATCATTTCTTGTAAGCCATGGCAATGTTTCTATATAATGCAATGCGGCCCAGACGAAGGGTTCGACGCTTCCCACAATAACTTATATGGTAATCAGAGCCCCTTCCTCTCGTACATCTAGCCACGACAATTAGATCGATCTAGATTGAATCGAGAATAAAGAAAAAGAGGGCCAAGAGAAAGCTATGGCAGGCACCGCCGGTAGCACCGTTGCTTCCACCGAAAACTCCCTGACCACATCCACCATGAGTACCCTATCCACCCAATCCGCCGGATTCACCTATGGGTCTTCTTCCACCTCCAGCAACCCTATCTCTCTCGGTCCACCTCCATCGGAGAAGCCCACGAAGACAAATTTCCTCCTCTGGAAGGCCATCGTGCTACCCCAGATCAAGGGAGCACGGATGGAACACTTCCTGGACGCTGCAACGCCGGCGCCCCCTCCTACGCTCACCATCAGCAAGGATGGGAAAGAAGAGCAGATCTTCAACTACGCCCGCACAATCTGGTACGCTCAACAGCAACAATTGCAAGGTTATCTAATGGCATCTCTGTCCCGGGAGGTTCTTGCTCAGGTGGTGACTCTCCAGACGCCGGCCGAAGTGTGGGCGGCGATCCATGCCACTTTTGCTGCTCACACCCAGGCGCAAGAAATCAACAACCGCATCGAGCTCGCCAATCTTCACAAGGGGAACTCCACCATGGCGGACTATCTCGCCAAAATCAAAGCTCTGGCGGACGAGATCGCCACCATCAGCGCTCCTCTCATAGATCGGGTGATGACCTCCTACGTCCTGAAGGGACTTGACCTGGAGTACAACTCCGTGGTCTCAGCCCTGCAAGCCCGCGTCGAGCCCATCACCACGCCAGAGCTCTACAGCCAGCTTCTTAGCTTCGAGGCGCGCGTCAATCTTCTGCAAGGTACACATCACCGCCAGTCTTCTGTTAACAGTGCTTCTCGAGGGCGCGGCAACAGTGGTCGTGGCCGTGGTCACCAAGGTCGTGGCCGTGGCGGTGGTCATGGCGGGCGTGGCAACAATCAGGCTCCGCCCCGCTCTGGTGGTGGTGACCGCGGTGGAGGCTACAACAGCAACAACACCTATGGCGCCTCCTCCAACTCTCGCCGCACTAGGTGTCAACTATGCAAGAAACCGGGCCATGAAGTCCTTGACTGCTGGCACCGGTTTGACGAAGATTTTGTACCTGATGCACGTCATGCAGCCGCTGCCATCCGGGAGCAAGGAGGAGGTGATGGTGATACGGTCTGGTATGCGGACTCCGGCGCTACGGACCATGTCACAAATGAGCTAGAAAAGCTTGCTCTTCGCGAGAGATATCATGGCAATGATCAGATTCACACCGCAAGAGGTGGAGGTATGGAAATTCAACACATTGGTCAAGCTTCTATTAATTCACCTAATCTTAAACGTGATCTAGTTCTTAAAGATGTCCTTCATGTTCCTCAAGCTGACAAAAATCTAGCATCTATGTCTCGTTTAACTCTCGACAATAATGTTTTCTTTGAGACTCATCCCACCTATTTTTTCATAAAGGATCGGGCAACGAGGGAGCTCATTCATCATGGTAGATGCATCGGAGGGCTTTACCCCATCACATCAAGAGTCTTTTGTCGCAAGCGTCGTCGAGTTTACTCCGTCACCAAACCCTCCTTGGCAAGGTGGCATCAAAGATTAGGACATCCCTCTTCAATCGTAGTCAAGCAAGTAGTCAATAAAGGCAATTTGTCATTGTCAAATAGTTCCAATAATGAGTCTGTGTGTGAAGCTTGTCAATGTGCCAAGAGTCACCAACTTCCCTATCCTGTGTCCAGTAGTGTGTCTCATGCTCCTTTAGAGCTTATTTTCAGTGATGTATGGGGTCATGCAAGAGATTCTTTTGGAAGGAAGAAATATTATGTTAGTTTCATTGATGATTATAGCAAGTTCACCTGGATGTATTTGCTTAAGAATAAATCCGAAGTATACTCTGTTTTCCAAGAGTTTCAAAAACTTGTTGAGAGATATTTTGACAAGAAAATTCTTGCAGTCCAAAGTGACTGGGGAGGAGAGTATGAGAAACTCAATGCTTTCTTTCGTGACATAGGTATTATTCACCATGTATCTTGCCCCCATGCTCATCAACAGAACGGCTCGGCCGAGAGAAAACACCGTCACATTGTTGAAGTTGGTCTCTCTTTATTAGCTCATGCTTCCATGCCACTTAAATATTGGGATGAAGCTTTCATCACAGCTACTTATCTCATTAATCGTCTCCCTAGTAGAGTTATTGGCAATACAACTCCTTTGGAACGTCTGTTTCATCAAAAACCAGACTATAACTCCCTCAAAAAATTTGGGTGTGCTTGCTACCCAAATTTGCGTTCTTATAATCGCCACAAACTTGAGTTTCGTTCTACTCAGTGTGTCTTTCTTGGCTATAGTAATCTTCATAAGGGATATAAGTGTCTAGAAGTTACTACAGGTCGCATCTATATTTCTCGAGATGTTGTTTTCGATGAGACCTTGTTTCCTTTTGCCAAACTTCATCCAAATGGCGGAGCCTTGCTTCATTCTGAAATTTCCCTTCTTTCAGACTCTTTATCTAATTCTGATCACAAAGGTGAATTAGTTAGAACTGATCATGTGGAAAAATCCATCGAAAATCTGGAGAATTTTGATAATTGTGCAGCAGTAGGACGTGATTTTATGTGTGCAGAAAATGCCAAAACTGGCGTTGGATCCCAGAAGGATTTTCCTGCAGGTGCGGAATCTGAGGCGCGGAGATCCAAGGCAGATCTCCCTGCAGGCGCGCGATCCCAGGAGGGAATCGACGGCGCTGCAGGCGCTGCGCCTGACGCTGCATGCACGCCCAGCGCGGGGCCACACGTTTCTGCGGGGCGGGTGGCCGACAACTGCCCAGGAGCGGACCCCACCAGCGACAGCGAGGCTGGTGGCCACACGCGTTCTCCTGCGCCAGCGGGCGCTGATTCAGCAGGCGCTGATTCCGACGCCGATTCTGTCGGGCCCGGCGCGGTGCGCTTGGATCTGGAGCCAGATTCGGCTGATCTGGTCGGTTCGGCTGCATCCTCCGGATCTTCTGTGGCAGGGTCTACAGCAGTGCAACATAACAGTACTACCGCGCCGTCATACAAGATCTCAGTCTGGAATTACCAAAGAAAAGGTGTATACTGATGGTACAATCAGGTATGATAAAACCAAGCAAGCTTTTCTTATTAGTACTAGTGAGCCCACACATTTGCATGATGCTCTTGCTCACAAAGATTGGAAGAAGGCTATGGATGATGAATATGATGCACTCATGAAAAATAAAACTTGGCATTTAGTACCACAGAAAAAGGACAGTAATGTGATTGATTGTAAGTTGGTATACAAGATCAAAAGAAAAGCTGATGGGAGTATAGACAGATACAAGGCTAGGTTGGTTGCACAGGGTTTTAAGCAAAGGTTTGGTATCGACTATGAGGATACTTTTAGTCCTGTTATTAAAGCAACTACTATTCGACTTGTACTGTCTATTGCTATTTCCAGAGGATGGAGTCTACGACAGCTAGATGTTCAGAACGCGTTTCTTCATGGTGTTCTTGAGGAAGAAGTGTTCATGCGGCAGCCACCAGGATATGAAAATAAAAACACACCACATTATGTTTGTAAGTTGGATAAAGCATTGTATGGGTTGAAGCAGGCCCCAAGGGCTTGGTATTCAAGGTTGAGCACACAACTACAACGGCTTGGGTTTACACCATCAAAGGCAGATACCTCATTATTCTTTTACAGTAAGAACATTATTACCATGTTTGTTCTTGTCTATGTTGATGATATAATTGTTGCCAGTTCACATTCAGATGCAACTACCTGTCTCCTTAAGGATTTGAAACTAGAGTTTGCTCTCAAGGACTTGGGAGATCTTCACTATTTTCTTGGAATTGAGGTCAAGAAGGTAAAAGATGGTATACTTCTTACACAGGAAAAATATGCTGCTGACATTCTGAAACGGGTACATATGGAAAAATGTAAGCCTGTGAGTACACCTATATCCACGTCAGAAAAGCTTACTATTGAAGCTGGAGAAGCTCTTGGAGCAGAGGATGCAACAACTATAGGAGTGTTGTAGGTGCTCTTCAGTATCTGAATCTCACACGTCCTGATATTTCTTATTCTGTGAACAAAGTTTGTCAGTATTTGCATTCTCCTACTACAGCTCATTGGACTGCAGTAAAAAGGATCTTGAGGTATCTTAGATATACAGAGGGACTTGGTCTTCAAATTGTCAAGTCCTCATCTCTTCTTGTGTCTGCCTATTCTGATGCAGATTGGGCAGGGTGTGCTGATGACAGAAGGTCTACAGGTGGCTTTGCTGTGTTTCTGGGAACAAATCTTGTGTCATGGAGTGCAAGAAAACAGGCTACTGTCTCAAGATCGAGTACTGAGGCTGAGTACAAAGCTTTAGCAAATGCTACAGCTGAAGTCATGTGGATTCAGACATTGCTTCATGAACTTGGAATTAAAATTCCTCAAGCTGCAAGGTTATGGTGTGACAACATTGGTGCAGCCTATCTTTCAGCTAACCCTGTTTTTCATGCACGTACAAAGCACATTGAAGTTGATTTTCATTTTGTAAGAGAACGAGTGGCTCGAAAGCTACTTGACATCAGGTTTATACCTACAGGGGATTAACTTGCTGATGGCTTCACAAAACCGCTTACTATGAAGAGATTGGATGAGTTCAAGTACAATCTTAACCTTGGTAAGATTACATGAGGTTTAGATTGAGGGGGAGTGTTAGGATAAGTTGTATAGGGAGAGGAAAGTAGTTTAAATTGTACTCTGTCTTCTATCCCTTCTTCTGTTCCAACTCCTGTAACCTTGATCGATCCTGTGACGATCGATCGTTTCTTGTAAGCCACGACAATGTTTCTATATAATGCAATGCGGCCCAGACGAAGGGTTCGACGCTTCCCACAATAACTTATACCTCGGGAGAGCCATACCTCGGCAAGGAAACCATCCCTCAATTCTCGATGCGTCCAACTCGTCGTCAAGGGGACCACTATCCCCTCTCGCCCAAGCCGAGGGGGTCAACCCACCAGACAGACCGGGCCACGTAGTGAGAAGGGCACGCCATCATGAAGAGGAAGCCGGCCGAGCACGGCGAAGCGTCACCACTGAAGAAAGAACCACCGCCACCAAGAACGCCGAAAAATGCGCTGCAGCTGACCCACCTCCATGCAAACCCAAAGCGGCACCTTCAAGAAGGTGACGAAGCCATGGCACTGCCGCCGCCCAGCCAAGGATGTGGGATTTCACCCGGGTGCAGGGGGATGACGAGGGGGAGGTAGCTGGACCTCAAAGTCGCCTTCAAAAAGGGAACATCGCCCAGAGCGCTACCGACGTCATGGCCACCGCAGTCGGCAAAGAAATTACTCCGATCCAGAGCTCCCTGCCCCAAATCCGCGAAGCCAGCCACCGGATCCAACCGAACTGACAAGGAGGACGCTACAACACGAAGGCGTTGTCTTCACATCTTGCGAAGGCTCTCCACGCGACCCCCGCAAACATCGCCGTCTCGTCGCCCACGCGACCGAGTGGAGGCGGCCCACAGCACCGGCACACGCCGCCCACCACTAGGACGATGCCGCCCTCACTAGAAGAAGCCGCCGCCTCAAACCCTAGGTTCGAGCCCGGGCGGCGTGGCGGCCGAGGGCCTCGCCCGCACCCTCATCGATGGCTGCGCGGGGGACCCGACACCGGCGAGGGATGGGATCGAGTAGGATGGGGTAGGCAGCCGGAGGGGTTGGTCGCCCCCGCGGCGCACATGAAAGGGCGACGCGAGGGAGCCGAGGGGGAGGGGGTGACGGTGTCTTGGACTAGGGGGTACTCACCACGTCGTCTCCCGATCAGTTGGATTGGGCCGAGGACCCCCATGGCCGTTTACTCATGGGCCAGTTCGGACAACCGATGTATACACGAGGAAGATTCCACAAGACTTGGTGATCAAGACAAGGACTCCTCTCCACCGCCATATTCGACTCGGACTCTTGTTATCCTAGGCCTCTGGTACATTATATAAGCCGAGGCCGGGCTAGTCGATAGGGATATGCTAGATCATTATGACATTATTCATCATACCCTTAGGTTTTAGACCACAACATATGATCTCGAGGTAGATCAACTATTGTAATCTTTATATTCATCAAGATCAATCAAGCAGGAAGTAGGATATTACCTCCATTAAGAGGGCCCGAACCTGGGTAAACACCGTGTCCCTTGTTTCCTGTTAAGCATCGATCTCAGATCCATAGCTTGGGACCCCCTACCCGAGATCTCCTGTTTTGACACCAATAATGGTGCTTTCATTGAGAGTTCCGATGTGAGATCTACAAAGGATCAATGGCTCGTCCGCAGATTAACTTCGACGTCGGCATCTTCGTCACCAGCCCGACTGGTCACCTTAGTACGGCCGAGAACTGTGCTCCACGTCAGATCATCATGTTCGGAAGAGGGCCTTTATCAACATCAATTCCGATCTCTATCAAGATCATGGAGGAATCATCCATGGAGCTCGGGGGCTCAACGTCATGATTGCCCTCGAGCCACCGTGCTGTTTTTCTGGACAGCAAACTTGTATCCGCTGCCACCACCTCCTCGAGCATTGCTTTGACGATTCCTTCGGTGGAATTGTGCTGAATTGAATCTACAACAACACTGTAAAATTTCTTTGCGTTCCGGTGGAGCAATCTCCGTCGATCTCCGATATACCGGAACCCTATCGAATCTAGACGGGAATCTGGACGAGTTTGGAGCATGGTCTCCAGCATCTAGCTCGGACGTCCTTAGATCCAACCGTCGATCTGCTGCGGAATTCCTATATCTACCACCTCTCAAAACTTCAGCTCGATCCGACCGTCCAAACTCCGGGAACCTCTCGATTAGTGCATCACTTTTCGGATATGTTTTCTGCGCGAATACGAATCCGATCTGAGTTCATCCTTCTCCACGAACAGGATACTGGACAACCTTTTTGAAAGAATCTCTTTGTAGAGTATAGTGTTCTGTTTCCAAACACATGCTCACAAGTTTTGCTCCTTTTTCGGAGGCAATCTTCACCGTCACGCCGGTGTCAAACCAGCCCTTACGCCACGTCTGCCGACCTGCACTAGACAAATCGTTGCTTCATCGAGCTGAGCTCAGCCTTATCGGATCATTAGCTCGGCAAGCCGAACAAGGGTTCGGCATAGCGAAGTCTAAATTATCACCAACATCATCGCCCCATGGATTGCATGAGTCAGGCGCGCCGACATCGCCGCTCGGTCACTTCATCAATTCGGCTTTGACCGCGTCACAAGTTATGACCAGCATCGGCATGGCCGCACTCTTGCTTCTTCAAGCTGATGTCCATCACGCCGAACTGCTTCAACACCTCGGATGACATGGCAGCGGCAACGTCTCCTTACCGACCAGCTCTGCTACCTCAGCCTAGACCGAGGGCTTCTCCATCTTTTCATCAGCCTACTCCGGAGACTTCGGTGTCACCAGCCGACCAGCTTCGTGACGTTAGCTGGACCAGGGGCTTTGCCTCAGAGTGCCAACCTTTGCCAGCATTGCCATGCCATCGCTTCATCGCCCATCAGGCAATGAGTATGCGGATCGAGTCACTGATTCTTTAACTTTTGCATGTGTATTTAAAGCTCTGACTTGCAAGTTTTGTTCCTATGGCTGTCAGGTTACATGCCATGTAATGGATGGATCCGGTTGAATACGTCTTGCCGGTCTAGAGAGTCCAGACCTTGGAAGTGGACGGTGGCCCTACTGGTTGAAGGCTGGGGCGAATTTGCTTGTCGTATCTCAGCAATCGACAGGCACAGGCACGCGTGATGAACCTAGTTGCCAGTGGATGGACTAAGGGGTCTGTAGAGATCTCAATCTTATGATTGAAGCGTCTCCGCGGTATGGCGGTACACGCCGAAGATTTTCAGATTTGGCATTTTTGTGTTTGTTTTTTTACTTTTCTCTCCCGTAGGGTCGAGTGTCCCTATAGTTTGTAAAATTCTGATGGAACGGTGATATATGTTGGCCAAGTCTTTGGGACGGCAGAAGTTCACGGAGATGCGGGGAAGGATCAGCGTCCAAGCTGTGAAGTGAGGACATCGTGCTTAGGGGGGTGATTGTTAAAGATAATCACGATTAGGCACCTGAGTCCGGCACGGACTCGTAGCCCAGGCTGAGTCGGCTGTGTATAGGTAGATAGGTAGTACTATATATACCTGTACGTGGTTTCCCCTGTAATTATCAGATCAAAGTAATAAAGATTAGCAGGACCGATACGGCCCTGTAGCCATCAATCTCGTGTGTTCTCGCGTGTGCATCTCGGCGAGTAGCGACATCGATCGTCAAGCCGGAGGCTGGTTGTTACCTACGTACGTGTGATAATTGTACGTGAGGATCAATCCACCTGCGTGTCTACTTGCTTGTTGGGTACTAGTGTGCTACGACCCGATCGGCCGGAAAGTAATCGGCCGCTGTTAGCTCGTACGTGCGTCTCGGTCGGGCCTGGGCCAACAATTGGTATCAGAGATTTGGTATTGACGTGATTCTCGAAAAGCAATCGAAGGATCATGTCGACCACGGGCAAGGAGATCGTGACGGCGGATCGAGACTGGGATTTGTCACTCCGCTTGACGGAGAGGTATCACCGGGCCCACTCAGTAATGCATCATCATAATGAGCTCAATGTGATCAAAGTGTTTGATCACGGGATCATGCATTACGGTACGAGTAAAGTGACTTGCCGGTAACGAGATTGAACGAGGTATTGGGATACCGACGATCGAATCTCGGGCAAGTAAAATACCGATTGACAAAGGGAATCGTATATGGGATTAATTGAATCCTCGACATCATGGTTCATCCGATGAGATCATTGTGGAGCATGTGGGAGCCAACATGGGTATCCAGATCCCGCTGTTGGTTATTGCCCGAGAGCCGTCTCGGTCATGTCTGCATGTCTCCCGAACCCGTAGGGTCTACACACTTAAGGTTCGGTGACGCTAGGGTTGTGAAGATATGTATATGCAGTAACCCGAATGTTGTTCGGAGTCCCGGATGAGATCCCGGACATCACGAGGAGTTTCGGAATGGTCCGGAGGTAAAGAATTATATATAGGAAGTGCTGTTTTGGCCATCGGGACAAGTTTCGGGGTTATCGGTATTGTACCGGGACCACCGGAGGGTCCCGGGGGTCCACCGGGTGGGGCCACCTGCCTCGGGGGGCCACATGGGCTCTAGGGGGTGCGCCTTGGCCTACATGGGCCAAGGGGAACCAGATCCAAGAGGCCCATGCGCCTAGGGTTTCAAAGGGAAGGAGTCCCACAAGGGGAAGGCACCTCCTAGGTGCCTTGGGGGGGAGGGAAACCTCCCCTTGGCCGCCGCCCCAAGGAGATTGGATCTCCTAGGGCCGGCGCCCCCCCTTGGCCCTCCTATATAAAGGGGGGGTGGGCAGCAGCACCCCCTGGTCCTTGGCGCCTCCCTCTCCCTCTCCAACACCTCCTCCTCCTCCATAGAGCTCGGCGAAGCCCTGCAGGAGTACTGCAGCTCCATCATCACCACGCCGTCGTGCTGCTGCTGGAGCCATCTTCCTCAACCTCTCCTTTGCCTTGCTGGATCAAGAAGAAGGAGACGTTACGTTGACCGTATGTGTGTTGAACGCGGAGGTGCCGTCCGTTTGGTGCTAGGATCTCCGGTGATTTGGATCACGTCGTGTACGACTACTTCATCCCCGTTCTTTTGAACGCTTCCGCTCGCGATCTACAAAGGTATGTAGATGCATCCGATCACTCGTTGCTAGATGAACTCATAGATGGATCTTGGTGAAACCGTAGGAAAATTTTTGTTTTCTGCAACGTTCCCCAACAAGGCCTTCGGCCGACAATCGACCCAATGACTGCCACCCACTTGTTCTTCACCTGTCCTGTTGCTCGTGTGGTCTGGAGGGCAATTGGGGTGGTGCTGGGGACTGATCTATGTCCTAACAATTTCTGGCAATATTATGTATGGTGCAACATGTTTCTTGTTGATGGTTCAAAATTTCATACGGTTAGCTTGGCCACGGTGACTTGGGCTATTTGGCTGGCATGTAATAGGACAACTTTTGAGAACAAAAATGATCAAATTTCTTTTGAGATTGTGTTCTCGGCTTGTTCTTTTCTTTTGTACTGGGCAGGTCTTCAGCCGAAGGAGGAGGTCCGATGCGCGGAGATGGACTCACGCAGGAGGAGGGTGCTATCTGGCGTCATGATGGCGTCGATGACATAGAGGCCTAGCAAGGTTGGTGCATTAGTTTCTGCTCTGAAGATGGATTGGTGGAAGATGGCGGCGACGACACATGAGAGTGCGTCGGACCGGTTTGTGCCCCAGACCAAGTATGTGGCTTGGTTGGGGCCTCTGGCTTTAGATGTTAGGCATTTGTGCGATATCTGTTTGTTATTAGGCGAGGACTATCAGCATCCCTTCATCAAATGGACAGGAGTAGCGATAAATGTCGCTAAGAGGTGGCTTCAGACTACCTGATGTACTACTTTATAAGGTCTTTGTGAATAATTAATAAAATGGTTGCATGCGTCGCCCAGATGCAAAGGCCGGGGGTAATCCTCCTTTTCTGAAAAAAAAGGTCTTCAGCCGAAGGAGGAAGCAGCGAAGCTTCATCAAGGAGCCGAGATGATCAGATCAAGCACTACTAGGCTGATGGTGCTATGTGAAGAAACCAGGCAGGCGGTGGACGATGCAGGAGAGGTTCTTCACTGGTGATGTGCTCTGGAGTTCTCTTGGGTCTATTATTGCAATGCTGCTGGAGTTGGGTTACTAGGTCATAGTGGTTATTCTCAGTTTGAATTCTGTTTGTTTGCTCAAATATTTTGGGCAATGTAATAAGGTTAGACTTTTTGGTGCTGTCAGGTTTTCACCCCGTAGCATTCGTTTCGATGGCGGGCGAGCGCAGTGGGATTCCTGACAGTGCTTTGAACTCGCTACCCCGCTTTCCTTTCTTCCTAGTTGTTTCTGGAACTGATGTATTTCCATTCTTGTAACGGAAAGGGGTACGCCCCATTCAAGAAAAAAAAAAGCTCAACCCGCAGAGCGGCGGCCCGATTATAACATGCCATCTGATAAATATACAGTTCGTTCAACACTTCATCGAAGAGAAGAAGAAGCGTGTGTGCGACAATACTGTAGTCCAGACACGTACGGTGTGTCGTCCTGGGCTAGCTTATGGTTGCTGTTGGTAGTAGGGCAGCACGGTGTAGACGGTCTGCACGACGGTGAGGGCGAGGAGGAGGACGGCGGCGAGGAGCGAGACGACGGCCCAGGGATTGGCGGCGTGGTTCCGGATGAGGCTGGCTCGCCACTGGTTCCAGCGCTTCTCGCAGTAGGTGTTGACCTGGCCGTGCACGGTGCGTAGCGTGCTCTACTTGTCCAGCTCCGCTTCGTTGGCCAGGCGGTTGAACATCCTGGCCACCTCCTTGTCGCTGCCGAGCCCGTTGGAGACGATCTCTTGGAGCAGACGAGCTGGGCGTCGGCGGCCGACTTGATGATGTTGTCCATGAAGAAGACGTAGGCCGTCACCTCATTGGCGCCGGCGCCGGCGTGCAGGCGCTCGAAGGCCATCATGCTGAAGAGCTTGTGCTCCGTGTAGTCGTCCACGGTGAGCTCCGGGACGTGGAGCGTGCCGTCGAGGAAACCGATGTCGTGGAGGCTGCGCGTGGAGCTCCTGGCGAACCGGATACCCGCCTGGTCCAGCTCCGTGGCGGAGCGGATGAACTCGTCTTCCCGCCCCTTGACCATCTCGCGCGGCAGGCCGTAGAGGAGGCTCCGGTGGCACACGTCGATGGGGTGGAGCGCCAGACTGCCGTCACTCATCACCGGCGGGTCAGGCATCAACGACACGAACTTGAGCACCATGTTGTTGATTGCGTCGTGGGTCTTGCTCGTAGGAAATAAACATCACATCATCAGTCCTTGAGTTGTGGATGGTCTTAATTTGGTGAGAGATGTGTGTATACCATACCGCTGCATCGGGGCCGGACAGGAAGGGCGACGAGCCTCTGGAGCACCAGCAGCGGCAGCTGGTTCTCCATCATCAGCATGTCGCGCCGGATGTAGGGGAACATGTAGAGCTGGCCGTGTCGGCTGAAGACGGGGTCGCTGGGAGCGTAGTCGCTGCCGCCGTCCTCATCACCTCCAGCAGGAAGCAGCCGTCCATCACCATGACTCGCAGGAACTCGTCAGTGTCGCGGCGCCACCTGTCGTCCAGGTCCATGTACGCCTCCTCCAGCCGATCCACCACCTGCTCCAGCGCCTCCACGAGGTCCCGCGCCGGTGTCCCGGTGCGCCGGAGCAGGTGGAGGAGCGCTCTCTGCTTGTGCTCCTCTAGCGGCTCCAGCTCGGGGCTGCCGTCATGGAAGCGGCCCAAGGACACCAGCTGCGGCTCGTAGGGCGAGACGTAAACGTGTCTGATGTTCTTCTTCTTCACGTGCGCCGGCATAGATAGAGTGCTTCCGCCACCGCGCCGCCTCCACCAGGGTGTCTGCGCTGCCGTCAAGATTCACAAGCTCCTCGGCATCCGCAGCCCACGACTTCCCGTTGAGCCGGCCACCGCCTGCCACTTGGAACCACCATACGTCTGGGTGGGATCTTTGCTTTTCGCTTTCCTTCTTCAGCTGAGCTGCCATCACGTTACCTTGACGGCTTCGATGCTTACCGAGTCAGAGATACGACTTTTAGATTTATATATATGCAAAGGTAAACGTTTTTCCTATTTCTCATCGGAGTTGATCAGAAATAGTAGTTGTGTCTCAGTCACACTTAGCTGGCTGTTGGCGATGTGATTCGTGCAAGGGAGAGGCTGACCGGCGCTCGCGTTTGTTTAACTCCAAGGATACCTAATTCGTTGCTGCGAAATTTCTTGCTGATATAAGAGCATCTCCAATAGTCGCGCAAGGCTGAAATCACTATTCTGACCTTTTCAGCAATTTTTGCCACAAAATGAACTCGGCATGAAAGTATCTCACGATCTGATCCTTTTAGCAACGCCACAGCCCGTGGCGTTTCTTCTTCATATAAAAACGCTGAAGTAGCTCGCGTTTCAGATCCACGTTCGAACGCCAAGCTAGCTAGCGCTTCCGACCCACATGGAAACGCCAAGCACGTTGACGTTGCCGCCCAGACCGAAACGCCATGATGCTTGTGCTTGGCGTTTGTAGCCGATAGTTTGCATGCATACTGATACTCCCTCCGTTCCTAAATAATTGTCTTTCTAGCCATCTCAAATAAACTATAACATACGTATGCATGTAGACATGTTTTGGAGTGTAGATTCACTTATTTTGCTTCGTATGTAGTCATTTGTTAAAATCTTTAGAAAGACAATTATTTAGTAACGGAGGAAGTAGTTTGCATGAATGACTGTATCTGTACGTGCAGGCGCAGTGGAGGCATCTGTTTACCCCGAGAAAATTTAGGGGACGACGTTGCTAGCGGCTGGCGAGCGACACGGGTACGTGACACTACATCGCAAATGCCGGCGATTCTCTCTCGCCGCCGGCCAATCCTTTCGTCGGATCGATCGTCCTGCTCGGCCGTGCTGCATGCTGCGACTGCGAGTGATCATCGGTCAGTAACAGGACCGTATAGTTTGGACCCCGAAAGGCCGTGCGCGCGCGCGTTCTATCACTGATCGAGCACGTACGCGTACTTAAGCCCCGAGCCTGAGCCGGGGACGCGCCAGTGCCTCGCCGGTCGCCGGAGGCATACTTACTTACACTAGCACGGAGCCAGAGCCGCGGACGCGTCAGCCGTCAGGGCATCGCCGGAGACGGTGAGCTCGCCTCGGATGTGCGAGAGCGGTGTAGCGCGAGGAGGAAGGAGAAGGACGGCCGTTGGATCCAACGGGCCGTGCGAACTCGTTTGAACCAGTCGCCTGTCTATCGGCGGCCCCAAAGTTTCGAGGTGCTTGAATTGAATTACAGCAGACTGGTTTCAGAGAAGCGCAACAAAGTGCGCGTGCAGGCAATGGTGGCCCGCGACGTGATGCACGCATGCTTGCATCATCAATGAATCACATGCGCTAGCTGTGGCTCCCGGGGCCCTGGCTATGGCCGGGCGGTCTCCCTCGCCCAATCGCCGCGCCTGCCGCCGCAGTACGGCCGCGGCGCGCGCTGTGCGGGAATAGCGAAGCACGCAGGCGCAGGGCTGGCAGGTCCGCGTCGGTCGATCCATCAACAGCCGCGGCTGCGCATGCATGCAGACCTGCAGAGCGCACGTTTTTCCCCGGTATGATATGGCGGGAGTTTATGCTACAAACGCCAACGATCATGGCGTTTCGGCCTGGGCGGCAACGCCGGCGTGCTTGGCGTTTCCATGTGGGTCGAAAACGCTCGCTAGCTCGGCGTTCAAATGTGGATCTGAAACGCGAGCTACTCCGGCGTTTTTATATGGAGAAGAAACGCCACGGGCTGTGGCATTGCTAAAAGGGTCAGATTGTGAAATACTTTGATGTCGAGTTTATTTTGTGGCAAAGATTGTTGAAAAGGCCAGAATAGTGATTTCACGCGCGGCGCGCTAAAAGTCAGAATACAGTGTCGGGTGAGTCAGCTTTTACGCGCGGCGGTGCGCTGGCACCAGCGGCCGGCGCAAAATAAAGCGCACCCGAGTCGCTTCAGCAGGCGCATTATATTTGATCTGTTTTTTTCCTACTATGAACTATGACTCGATACATATTTGGTTCCGATAGTACAAATATGGAGATAGTTGATACAAAATAGTGCGTACATAGTTCATAGTCTTCTCTACGATAGATAGTTCTAGTTCGTCACATAGCCTGCTTCTACGATACAATAAAACGAAAAACTACTACTACTCGTCATTCTCCGACTCGGACTCTGCCTCGGTGATGTCCTCCTCCGACGTCTGAGCGTGGGCGTCAAGGAACCGCTCGTCGCCGGAGTCCCAGGAGGACGCATCTCCTAGCGCGATGTTCTATTTAGCGACCCCCTTCTACGTTCACTTGTCCTCGCGATAGGCGGCTCGCTCCTCCCTCCTCTTCGCCCTCTCCGCCCTCCTCTCGGCGAAGAACTGTTCCTCGTTGATGATGTCTTGCGGGAAGCGATGGCTCCACAGCACCATGGCTTCCTCATTCATCTCGGCCAGGCTGAGACGGCGCTCCCGCCTCCGGTTGTCGCGATGATCCTCGTGATCGTCGGTGATAAGCCGTGGAAAAGGCGCCAACTCCTGTGCCTGCTCCTGCGTCGCCACGTCGGCGAAGTTCATGTCCTGACGGGACCGCCGTAGGCGCCACGCCGCAGCATCATACGCGCGGGCGCCCTCCTGGGCGGTGTCGAAGGTTCCGAGGCAGATGCGCATGCCGCCGCCCGACCGTATCTCGGCGGAGTAGGTGCCGGACGGAAGCATGCGGACGCCGCGGTAGCCCGAACCTCCCCGGTGGCAAGGCGGCATGGTGGCGCGGTGGTGTCGTGTCAGCGGCGAGGAGAGAAAGCGGTAAAGGGAGCGAGAGAGAGCGGCAGAGGGCGCTGCAATTTTATAGGCGCCCCGGACGCGGTGCGCCAAATCCAGCGCGTGAGCTGCCGCCTTTTTCCGCGCGCGCAATCGTTTCCCGCCACAGCTGGAGCGCGCGAAAACGTCCCGCGCGCGCTAAAAAGCTAATTTATCGCGCACACGCGTCTTTTGGCGCGACTGTTGGAGATGCTCTGAGATCCCAATTATTCTGCGAAAACTAAACAAAGATTAAAACTATTGTGATGCGCTTCTTGAACAGATGCGAGCTATCTATTGGACACTGAAAAGCCAAACGTATATTTTAGTTGCTCTGGGGCTCATCTCTACTCCTAAGCGGGAGCTGCACCATGAGGTGGGCCGGTGGACGTCGGACCATGGGGATTCTGTGATGTGCAGTGCTCCGGATCTGCTTTGGATGTGTGAGGTGAGCCGGCAACGGCGGCGTGATGGTGTCGTTCCCCTTCTTGAAGGCGTTGCTGTGGAGCTCCATTACACGACTCTCCGGGAGAAATCTCTAGCTTCGGATGGTCGAAGCGGGCGATGATGGCGGCTACGTCGTTTCCTTTTTTGAGGGATCGCCTTGGAGAGTCAGCATATTGCGGTTTGCACGGATCCCTTCTCCGGCGGGGACAGTGGACGTCGGGGCGGCGGCTCTGGGTGGTTTCTGATTGTGCGCCGAGATGGCGATCACGGGAACAATGCGAGTGGCAGCTCTATGAGGTGGGACTCTATCTCGACATTGGTTGGATGGCATCCTTGTTCCTCTTGGGCAGTGGGGGTGTCGGCTCGGTCTATGCGCCCTAGAGGGGGCGGTCTGACTTTATGTCGGGGCGGCGGCCTCGGATGTGTGGTGCGACGTTCGTGGTCTGCGAGCGGTTGCCCTGAGCAGCGTGGGCTGCGGGCAGCTGGGCTGTGCGGCGTTGCTGCTCCAGGGGAGCGGTGGTATGTCGGGGCGGCGGCCCCGGAAGATGGTGCCGGTGGAGTGCGCTGGGCGCGACGGAGCGGTGGATGTTGGGGCGGCGGCCCCGAGAGGATCACTATGGCGACCAGGCTTCTGTGGCAACGATGATGGTGGGAGCGATGTCGGCGACGTGGCAATGGTTGCGGTAGTCGGCTCTTCTCCGACGTGTTCACGGTATTGCCTCGGTTTGTTTATTGCTGTGGAGTCGAAGCTGCGGTGGCGGGGCCCTGTGGCATACGATGACTGGCTGCAAGTGGCCCGTTCGGCGATCTTCCGTGGCGCCAGCTTTCGCCTGGTTTTGTTCTTTTGAGTTCTCCGTCAGAGTCGGAGTTGTGTTGTCTGGCTGCAGGTCGACATGTTGTCGATGAGGGTGGGCTTTGCCCTGTGTTTCAGTCTTTGGGAGTGGGCTTGGCCCTTGTTGTTCCGGTTTTTGCCCAGTTTTCCGTAATTAACTGGGCAATTCTTTTCTGCTTAATTAATAGATGAGGCAGTCTTTGCCTCCGTTTCGGAAAAAATATCACTTCTCACAAAGCAAGTCTGAAATCGGCTATCAGCATTGAAAGTTTGACCTTGTAAAGTTCTATTTTAACTGCAGATGGGTATGCATTTGCTTTCTCAAAACAATTTGGAACGTACCATTCTACTCTTTCCTTTGGTCTTTTATTAATTAGTTATTTTTAGCAGTGTTGATGCATGATCATGGTGCAAATTTATCCTTTTCCCTAGTTTGATCTACCTCCAGTTTCATTTATATAGCAGTGATGGAGGATGGTTTATTATAGTGGAGGTGTTGTGAGATATAGTAGTCAAGTTCTGGTTGATCATACTGTAGTCGAATGTTGATCAAATGTTTTGACGAATTCTAAAAGTAAATGTTAAGTTTCAACTTTTGAAACTTGGTACGAGCGACCGATAAAATCACAATTTTTGTGCCTACAACCGACAAAAAAATGTGTTGAACTTTTATCTATGAAACTTGGTAAGAGCAAGGGAGAAAATCACAAGTTTCAGATAAAAACTTGTTAGTTTCGACCACTGAAACTTAAAATTACTGTGCCCTCATGTGAGATTTAACCACTTCGCGAATCGTGAGGCAATCGAGCGGCTGGTCAGGGCTTGGCAGGTGTGTGCCCCTAAAAATTTCGACTTTCAGCTCCCCATGGAGTGTTAGCCTCCGCCATCTCTTACCGCAGGCCGCCACCCAGATGCCATCCAGAAGTCACCATGCCCCGAGAGAGACACATCTGACCACTCGCTTGCACCATCAAAACTAAGCCTATCCTCGCCTACCTCGAGACACAAGCCTGGCTTGCCTCGGGCCTAGATCCGACCCGCCCGAGCATGAGCCCCCGATTAGAGCCGTTGAGTGCAACCTTGTGGCCACCGAGGGCGTTTGCATGACTGGCACACCCCAGGCTATGCACTCCGCCGGCAAGGACCAAAAAGCAAGGGAGGCCGCCCCGACCACCCGCGCTGGCTTCAGGAACCCAGCCTATGCCACTGTTCGTACCACAAGCCCTCCACGCCACCGACACCTCACACGCCACCGCCAATTCACGTGGGCGCCACCGCACCCCATGCCACGTCGTGCCCCCAGCCCGGAGAGTCCTGCCCGCGCCACCCCACACATGCGGAAGGGAGATAAAACCCCGCTGCCGCCCACGCCGGCCGGTCTTCTCATGTGGACGCGCTCTGGCGGCGGTGAGAAGAGGGGAGGGGAGGTGAGGAAGCTCGGACCGGCGACGGCTAGGGTTGCTCATGGTAGCAACTCGGTGGGGCGCGGGTGATGAGGACGAGGGGTTTTTTCTCCTTCGTTCATGCCATATGGTCACCGCTGTCTCGACCGCGCCGGCGGCCCGTGCCCGCATGAGTGCCACACAGTAAACAAGCTGGACCGAGCCGCTCAGCACACGGGTACACGTCTTGGATAGCAAAAGAGCGAGCTAGCTGCATATATACACAATCTCCGAACATGATTATTTACCGTGCATGTAGTACGTGCAATACGTGAGTAGAAGGTATACATAGGCATATGAGTTCATTCGTGTGGTCTTTGGGTTTGTATCCTCTTGATGCTCTTTTTCGAGCCAATAAAATTAACCCTTTGTCAAAAAATAGGCATAGTAATTCAGTCGTTGTACGTACTGATTTTCATGCATTCATTCATGCATGATGTACCACAAACGTAGGAGTACGTAATTAGTCATAGACGCTCGTGGCCATAGGGGGTTTGATTTGTTTGTAACAATAGTCCCACACCGCCAACCGGTCAAGGCAAACACCAGCACAAATATGATGGCCACAGCTACCGTGTCGGCCGGGCGTGGTGGTGCACGCTTGTGACTCCAGCCTAAGGAGGGTCAAAGAGTTGATACGGTTCTGGTTGGTGGGCTCGTAGCCCATGTCGGAGTTGCAGTGTACAGTTGAGGGGCCTCTAGCCCTCGTGCACACGGGTCGGGCACAAGTATCGTGCGTGAAGTTGTTTCGCTCGGCGAGTAAGTTGGCCAGGGCCATGGCTTCGTCTACACGACCGGAGCCAAACTAGCATGGAGCGTGGGTTCGCTCACTAACCAACCATATCAACTCTTCTTTTTCTTTTCTTTTGGTGTAGTTCACATGTCTTGACTGTATATTTGAGGCGACTGATTCAAACTCATCTTGCCGTTTGGACTCCGTTTGATATTCTGTTTCTCCGAAACTCTGAAATAGGCAAAAAAAACAGCAATTCTGGGCTGGGCCTCCAGTTAATAGGTTAGTCCCAAAAATAATATAGAAGTGAAAAATAAAGCCCAATATAGTCCAAAGCAGTAGATAATATAGCATGGAACAATCAAAAATTATAGATATGTTGGAGACGTATCAGGCATCCCCAAGCTTAATTCCTGCTCGTCCTCGAGTAGGTAAATGATAAAAAGATAATTTTTGATGCGGAGTGCTACTTGGCATAATTTCAATGTAAATCTTCTCAATTGTGGTATGAATATTCCGATCCGAAAGATTCAAGACAAAAGTTCATATTGACATAAAAATAATAATACTTCAAGCATACTAACAAAGCAATTATGTCTTCTCAAAGTAACATGGCCAAAGAAAGTTTATCCCTACAAAATCATATAGTTTAGTCATGCTCTATTTTCGTTACACAAGAATGCTCTCATCATGCACAACCCCGATGACAAGCCAAGCAATTGTTTCGTACTTTAATAATCTCAAACTCATAAATCTTCACGCAATACATGAGCGTGAGCCATGGCTATAGCACTATGGGTGGAATAGAATATGATGATGGGGGTTATGTGGAGAATACAAAAAAGGAGAAAGTCTCACATCAATGAGGATAATCAACGGGCTATGGAGATGCCCATCGATCGATGTTAATGCAAGGGAATAGGGATTGCCATGCAACGGATGCACTAGAGCTATAAATGTATAAAAGCTCAACGAAAGAAACTAAGTGGGTGTGCATCCAACTTGCTTGCTTAGGAAGACCTAGGGCATTTGAGGAAGCCCATCGATGGAATATACAAGCCAAGTTCTATAATGAAAAATTCCCACTAGTATATGAAAGTGACAAAACAAGAGACTCCCTATCATGATGATTATGGTGCTACTTTGAAGCACAAGTGTGGCAAAGGATAGTAACATTGTCCCTTCTCTTTTTTTCTCGTTTTTTGGGCCTTCTCTTTTTTTATGGCCTTTCTTCTCTTTTTTTTATTTATTCCTCACTTGGGACAATGCTCTAGAAAATGATGATCATCACACTTCTATTTATTTACAACTCAGTGATTACAACTTGATACTAGAACAAGGTATGACTCTATATGAATGCCTCCGGCCATGTACCGGGATATGCAATGGATCAAGAGTGACATGTATGAAAGAATTATGAACGGTGGCTTTGCCACGAATACTATGTCAACTACATGATCATGCTAAGCAATATGACAATGATGGATGTGTCATGATGGAATGGTGGAAAGTTGCATGGCAATATATCTCGGAATGGCTATGGAAGTGCCATAATAGGTAGGTATGGTGGCTGTTTTGAGGAAGATATAAGGAGGTTTATGTGTGAAAGAGCGTATCATATCATGGGGTTTGGATGCAACGGCGAAGTTTGCACCAACTCTCAATGTGAGAAAGGGCAATGCGCGGTACCGAAGAGGCTAGCAATGATGGAAGGGTGAGAGTGCGTATAATCCATGAAATCAACATTAGTCATAAATAACTCATATACTTATTGCAAAAATCTACAAGCCATCAAAAACCAAAGCACTACGCGCATGCTCCTAGGGGGATATATTGGTAGGAAAAGACCATGGCTCGTCCCCGACCACCACTCATAAGCAGGACAATCAAATAACACCTCATGTTTCAAATTTGTTACATAACGTTTACCATACGTGCATGCTACAGGACTTGCAAACTTCAACTCCAGCAATTCTCAAATTCACAATTACTCAACTAGCACAACTTTGATATTATCACCTCCATATCTCAAAACAATTATCAAGCATCAAACTTTTCTTAGTATTCAACGCACTCAAAAGAAAGTTTTACAAATCTTGAATAACAAGCCTATTATTATTATTAAGCAAATTACCATGCTATTAATGACTCTCAAAATAATCTAAGTGAAGCATGAGAGATCTATAGTTTATTTAAAACAAATCCACAACCGTGCTCTAAAAGATGTAAGTGTAGCACTAGAGCAAAACTATAAAGCTCAAAAGATATAAGTGAAGCACATAGAGTATTCTATCAAATTCCATTTCATGAATAGCTCTCTCAAAAGGTGTGTACAACAAGATTGATTGTGGCACACTAACAAACAAAGACACAAATAATACAAGACGCTCCAACCAAAACACATATCATGTGATGAATAAAAATATAGCTCCAAGTAAAATTACCGATGGAAGTAGACGAAAGAGGGGATGCCTTCCAGGGCATCCCCAAGCTTTGACTTTTTGGTGTCCTTGGATTATCTTGGGGGTGCCATGGGCATCCCCATGCTTAGGCTCTTGCAACTCCTTGTTCCATAATCCATCAAAAGATTTTACCCAAAACTTGAAAACTTCACAACACAAAACTCAATAGAAATCTCGTGAGCTCCGTTAGCGAAAGAAAACAAAAGACCACTTAAAGGTACTGCAATGAACTCATTATTTATTTATATTGGTGTTAAACCTACTGTATTCCAACTTCTTTATGGATTATAAACTATTTTACTAGCCATAGATTCATCAAAATAAGCAAACAACACACGAAAAACAGAATCTGTCAAAAACAGAACAGTCTGTAGTAATCTGTAACTAACGCAAACTTCTGGAACTCCAAAATATCTACCAAAATAGGAAGGCCTAGAAAATTTGTTTATTGATAAGAAGCAATTGGAATCAGTATTTTATCACGTTCTGGTGATTTTTAACAATTGTTTTCGTGAACATAAAGATTCTGGAAATTTCAGCAAAATCAAATAACTATCATTCAAGAAGATCCTATAGGTCTAACTTGGCACAAACACTAATTAAAACAAAAAACCACATCTAAACAGAAGGTAGATGGATTATTTATTCAACAACAGAAAGGAAACATATTGGTTTGTCTCCCAACAAGCGCTTTTCTTTAAAGCCTTTTTAGCTAGGCGTTGATAATTTTAATGATGCTCACATAAAAGACAAGAATTGAAGCACAAAGAGAGCATCATAAAACATGTGAAAATCACATCTAAGTCTAACATACTTCCTATGCATAGGCATCTTATAGGCAAACAAATCAAGGCAAGCAAAAAATAGCATATGCAAGGAAGCGGAAAGAGACAATAGCAATCTCAATATAACGAGAGGGAATTTGGTAACATGAAAATTTCTATAACCATATTTTCCTCTCTCATAATAATTACATGTAGGATCATAAGAAAATTCAACAATATAGCTATCACATAACATATTCTCAACATGATCCACATGCATGCGAAGTTGACACTTTTCCAAAATAGTGGGATTATCATTAACTAAAGTCATGATTTCTCCAAGCCCACTTTTATAAAAAAAGTTCATAAGATTGAATGTTATCCAAATATGTGGGATCTAAAGTTGAAACTCTTCCAAACCCACTTTCAATATTATTGCAAACACTATTATCAATCTTATATTCATCATGGGGCTTAAATAAATTTTCAAGATCATAAGAAGAATCTCTCCAATCATGACTATTGGACATAGCAAAACTAGCATCCCCAAGCTTAGGATTTTGCATATTATTATCATGATTTGCATCAATATAATTTCTAATAAAATCAAAGTAATCATGCTTTTTATTCAAAGATCTATCGTGAAGCACTTCATCATATTTTTCAGATTTACGGATTTCAGGCAAAAGCTTATTAAGATAATCTAGTGCATCCAAATCACTAGAAATTGGTTCATCATAATTGGATCTCTTAAAAAGATTGACAAGCGGATGAGGATCCATAGATATTAGCTTCTTTGTTTAGGAATAAATACTCAACTATTTCAACCAAGCGAGAAAACGAGCCAAGAAAGACATCAAGGCGGACGAAAAAGAGAGGGCGAATAAAACGGCAAGGGTGAAGTGCGGGAGAGGAAAACGAGAGGCAAATGGCAACTAATGTAATGCGGGAGATAGGGATTGTGATGGGTACTTGGTATGTTGACTTTTGCGCAGAGTCCCCGGCAACGGCGCCATAAATTCTTCTTGCTACCTCTTGAGCACTGCGTTGGATTTTCCCGAAGAGGAGAGGATGATGCAGCAAAGTAGCGTAAGTATTTCCCTCAGTTTTTGAGAACCAAGGTATCAATCCAGTAGGAGGCCACGCTCGAGTCCCTCGTACCTACACAAAAACAATAGCTCCACGCAACCAACGCGATTAGGAGTTGTCAATCCCTTCACGGCCACTTACGGGGGTGAGATCTGATAGAGATGATAGATTATATTTTTGGTATTTTTGGTATAGAGATGCAAAGTGAAAAGTAAAAAAGGCAAAGTAAAAAGCAAGCAAGATTAAAGTGATGGATATTAATATGAGGAAAATAGACCCGGGGGCCATAGGTTTCAGTAGTGGCTTCTCTCAAGAGCATAAGTATTCCACGGTGTGTGAACAAATTACTGTTGAGCAATTGACAGAATTGAGCATAGTTATGAGAATATCTAGGTATGATCATGTATATAGGCATCACGTTCGAGACAAGTAGACCGACTCCTGCCTGCATCTACTACTATTACTTCACTCATCGACCGCTATCCAGCATGCATCTAGAGTATTAAGTTAAAAACAGAGTAACGCCTTAAGCAAGATGACATGATGTAGAGGGATAGTTTCATGCAATATGATAAAAACTCCATCTTGTTATCCTCGATGGCAACAATACAATATGTGCCTTGCTGCCCCTTCTGTCAGTGGGGTAAGGACACCGCAAGATTGAACCCAAAGCTAAGCACTTCTCCCATGGCAAGAAAAACCAATCTAGTAGGCCAAACCAAACTGATAATTCGAAGAGACTTGCAAAGATAACCAATCATACATAAAAGAATTCAGAGAAGATTCAAATATTATCCATAGATAGAATTGATCATGAACCCACAATTCATCGGTCTCAACAAACACACCGCAAAAAGAAGATTACATCGAATAGATCTCCACAAGAGAGGGGGAGAACATTGTGTTGAGATCCAAAAAGAGAGAAGAAGCCATCTAGCTAATAACTATGGACCCGTAGGTCTGAGGTGAACTACTCACACTTCATCGGAGGGGCTAGGATGATGTAGAAGCCCTCCGTGATGATGGCCCTCTTCGGCGGAGCTCCGGAACAGGCCCCAAGATGGGATCTCGTGGGTATAGAAGGTTGCGGCGGTGGAATTAGGTTTTTGGCTCCGTATCTGATCATTTGGGTGTACGTAGGTATATATGGGAGGAAGAAGTACGTCGGTGGAGCTCCGAGGGGCCCATGAGGCAGGGGGGCGCGCCTCGGGGGGTGGGCGCGCCCCCCACCCTCGTGACCGCCTCGCGGATTTCTTGACGGAGGGTCCAAGTCTCCTGGGTCTTATCTGATGAGAAAATCACGTTCCCGAATGTTTCATTCCGTTTGGACTCCATTTGATATTCTGTTTCTCCGAAACTCTCAAATAGACAAAAAACAGCAATTCTGGGCTGGGCCTTCGGTTAATAGGTTAGTCCCAAAAATAATATAAAAGTGGAAAATAAAGCCCAATATAGTCCAAAACAGTAGATAATATAGCATGGAGGAATAAAAAATTATAGATACGTTGGAGACGTATCGCCCGTCAGCCCAGATCGGGCCCAGGTTGGGCCCGCTGCACCACCACACGCCATGGTAGCAGCTTCTCCAATCGCACCGCTAGGGGCCGACCACATCCGCCGCCATCTCCCAGCGCCGCCGCACCTCGTCTTCAACTCCGTAGGCCACCTCGCACACGCGTTCATCGCCTTGCATGTCCGCACGGATGCTCCGCAAATCGCGTTCCTCCTCAACCCTCGGCCTTCGGCGAGATGGGCGCCGCCACCGCCGCCGCCATGGCTAGGCGAATCATGAGGGGGGAGGGCTTGTCTTGGGTTTTGTGGAACCTCCGGAGTTACCCGAGCGGAGGCGGCTCGGGAGGTGTGGGTCCCTACTTAATATATGGATGTTTGCCTTTTGGGAAAACATAATAATAAGTGATGGGAACCTAGAGTAAAAGGTTATGTGCTCCAACAATGACGTTTCTAGGAAGGGAACGACATGTGAGCAACACGGTTAGTGGACCGTACACTAAAGGTAGATTGTAAACTTTCATTTCAAATTAAAGTAAACAACTCTATGGAATGCCTTCAACAACGAACACAACATGAACGTCGACATTCTCCGGTTTAACCAATGAGCTCGTACCAAAAGTTTTCACCCTTGGACTCAAGAACCTACGCTCAAAGAGCACCCACCTAGATTTTTCACCCTTGGAACTCATGAACCTACACTCAAAGAGCACCCACCTAGTTTTTTCGATAAGGGGCGGGTTTAAGTATTACACCCGGCCTCTGCATAATTAAGATGCACACAGCCAACCAAGTCTAATCTCCAACCAAGTGATCTAGGCCAAGGTTGTCGATGACCAAGCACCAAATTATGTACATGTAGAAGCCAAATTTGTGAAACTGAAGTTTTACTGAGATGTTAAATAGTAGTACAGTTTTTGTGTACCCAAGTTCAGAAAGATTCGTCGTAGGTTTCCGCCCGGATAAACAGAGAGTCTTCATCAATGTGACGGACCAACAAACGATCATTCGTTTGGTCACACCAACAAGATTCTGTGATATTTTCACACACACCGTACGAGGTAGTAGCCCCGGGGCCTGAAGCAAACCTGGCCCTGACAGGAAGTTGTAAGCATAAACATCAGTATCCCTCCCATCAAGTTTGTGTATGCATCCCACTATCCCTTGCGCTCCGAAAAAATGTAGCCGTTTCCACAATCTATACTGGAGTTCAGGTCGCTGAAAAAAGTATGAACAAAAAGAACAAGATGTAGCCGCTGGGATAGTGGTAAGTATGAACAAAAAGAACTCCAGTCCTGAACAAAGTTTCCATAATCTATACTGTATAATGTTAGCCGCCCAGGAGGAGCCTCAAGCAACCAAGCTGCCAATGATAGAATGCTGCAAGGAAAAATATCAGTAGCCCATCCAAAGCATGCCCACCCCTCAGTACTTCACAAAAATGTAGCCATGAGGCTAAGGCTACCAGAGCATAGAAAAATCACCGTGCACCTGCTATATATATATCAACCAGTGAAGCGCGAAACAAAAGAAGGAACTTCGTCGAAACAAAGTATCCGTAAATTATGTGCTGCAAGTACTTCCTGTGCTTTTAACCTGCACCAAAAGCGAGCCGCGCCGACGAAACCATGCTTGATAACATCGCCCTTCAGCATATGCCAAGCGGCGGCGGCGGGTACTGGTGGTAGCCGCTGGGAGGCACCAGGAACGTGCTGGTGACGCTGCCATCGGAGCCGGTGGTTGGAGAGCTCGTCTGCGGGCTTCCAGCGGGGTGCAGCCCCAACAGTAGCACGCTCCTCCCGGCATGCATTGGAGGCAGGTTGTTGATCTGCGCCTGCCTACCCAAATCCTGGAAACCCCACCGGTACGTCCTGCCGTCGTGCTGCTGCGGGGGAGGAGTCGGAGTCTGGTGCCACTGGCCATAGTTTCCTGTGCCCATGCTCGCAGTCTCAAGGTATCTCTCACCGGATCCTCCTGGTGTATCATGTCTGCTTTGGGGGTAGTAGTGGTGCTGGTGCTGATCCGTTGAGCGCGCCCCGCCTGAGAATGGCGGCCGCCTCTGGTCTTGTTGGAAGACTCTGTTGTTGTGCTGCTGCTCAACTGGGTAACCAGGATTCGAGAAGTGGGATGCGTCGATGTTTGCCGACGTTGGGTGTTGCTGCTCTGGATGTACCCATTCCTGCTGGCTCCCTTGGTGCATAGCATTTGTACTATGATCATCTGGCAGCCACCATTGTTGTTTCCCTTGACGCCGAGGATTTGCTATGAGCACCTGGCATCTCCCATTGCTGCTGGCTCCCTTGGCGCTGAACATTTGCGTGTGCGTATGTTTGCCCCCACTGCTGACTACCCCCTTGCCGCGGAACATTTGCGTGTGCGTATTGCTGCCCCCACTGCTGGTAACTCCCTTGTTGTGGAACATTTGCGTGTGCGTATGGTTGCCCTTGCCCCCACTGCTGGTTACTCCCTTGCTGCGGAACATTTGCATATGCGTTGGTTGCCCCCACTGCTGGTTACTCCTGTGCTGCAAGACATTTGTGTGTGCATATGGTTGCCCCCATTGCTGGTTACCCCCTTGTTGTGGAACATTTGTGTGTGCATACGACTGCCCCCAATGCTGAGTACTCCCTTGCTGCATGGCATTTCTGTGTGCATCTAGCATCCCCCACTGCTGACTCCCTTCATGCTGGGCATTTGCATGCACATCTGGCAGGCCCCAATGCCTACTCCCTTGATACAGAACATTGGCATGTACATCTGGCAGTCCCCACAGCTGGCTCCCTTGCTGCCGAGCATTGGCATGTACATTTGGGCCTGGGAGCCTCTTCTCCGAGGCAAAACCTATATCCTTACATTCATTAATCACAACGCTTTTAGCAACAGAAGGCGAGAACCCCTGGTACTGTGGATGTTCTCCAGCCAGATAGCTGGGCTGAGATACATCTGCGGATTGCTCAAAATTGATGGTGCATTCGAGTAAGTGATCCAAAAGGCAGCGTGTCGATACGGCAAAATATCTAGGAAATCTTAATGTGCGAGAAGAGAGTGCTACTGAAAATGCGAGTATTAAACGGAATCCTCGTCTTACCTGTGAGAGTTCAGAGAATCCATTACAGACCGTAGAATTGCATAGTGTGTAGCCATCCCGTTTCATCTGCATATACAACCCAAAACTCAGAAATAGACCTGAAATATTATTTCAGTATACGAAGAAGACAGTTCCTAAAAAAATAAATCATCCAGTGCAGCAACTAGTTTAATATGCACAACAGGTAAACAATAAAAAATACTGATATTCAAACATATATCAACAGCTTGTCAGTGCCTAGTGGCAAGTGGCCACAGACAAAATGTCTTTTTAACCAGACAGAGACAGAAAGGTTCAATTTCTTCAACGTCAAAAGAATGAATGCCTTGGAAGACAATGCTTACTTACCAGAAGAATGAATTGATCCACAAACTTCTTTGCTTGATCCTGAAGCAAACCATGGAGGAGACAGAGATGAAGAGGTATTACAGTATTATTCTTGCATTGTAAAACTGAATTAAAATAGTACTCATAGATGTGGGAAGAGTAGCGATGTGAAAACGCTCATCTCCTGATATCATTTCAACAGCTATTTGATGGTCATCCGGTGATTCAGACTCAAGAAGGCAAAGTATGTAATGAGATTGATCAACTATACCTGTCATGTGTGATGCTTTAGAACAAGAGTAGAACTAAGCGCAAAATAAGACTATGCGTGCGCATGCAGAAATAAACCCACCTCTACAGAATATTGTACACGGTGAAAAACAAGGCTTCTAATATTTCGAGCATGTTTCGTTCTCCTAGTTGGACAGCATGAAATGGTCTCTTCCCGAGTGTATGGACTTCCCTCAGCACCCTCATACCGAATGAAACAAGATGGTGAGCAGGAATTCACAGGCGTCAATGTTTCAAGACCATCAGTTTTAGCAGCATTCCCATCTAGTGCATGCCTACATAAAGAATAATGAACAATGTAAAGAACTTCTATAATTCTGGCACTAGTTCTACCGAAAAAATCCAACTTAAAATGAGAAGTACAGAGTGAAGTTGTAAAACACCTCTGGGTGGTCAGGATGACCTCTGATAGAATCCTTTCTATGTTAGGTTCGATGTTATATAAAGGGTGTCCAATGCACACCTCAATATCTGGAGAAATACCAAATCGACTGCTAGTACCATCAGCGACACCTGGCTCTTTTGAGCTTTTGTCCTCACACGAACGCCTGACCAGAATATCAGCTTGTTTCTGCCCGTTCCCTTCGAAATTGATTTGCTGGTTCAGAGAAATGGTAGAAGTTCCTGATACTTTTATGTTTGAAGTAGTAGGTTGGGGCTCCGTAGAAGCTTTATCCTCGTGAGGTTTGGCATCTGCATTTCTTGAACTTGCATTGCAGGAGGTTACAGAAGTCACTGAACTGTCTTTGAGCTCTCCTCCGTGTTTGTCCACATCTACAAATGAGACCAGATGACTTTCTCTCATCCTTGTATCCGCAGAGTAAACCTCTTCAGGGATTTTTTCTACATGCAGACTATTTCTGTTCAAGGAAGAGTGTGGAAGACTGGTCGGGAGTATTGACAGGGGCTCATTTTCCTGTCCTCTGCCAATTGTCTGTTCTCATTTGACGTCAACCGGCAGCTCTTTTGGAGATCCCAGCTTAACCTTCTCAGGGAACTGTTCTAAACATGGATCATTTCTGTTGAAGGAAGGAAGTGGGTGATTTGTTGGGATAACTGAGAAGGGCTTCTGTTCCTGTAATATCATGTCCTTTTTGCCCATGGTCTGATCAACCATAACCTCAACTGGCAGTTCTTTCGGAGATCCCTTCTTAACCTTCTCGGCGAAATTTTCTGAACATGGATCCTTTATGTTCAAGCAAGGAGTTGAGAAGGACTTCTGTTGATGTACTTCCATGTCCTTGTTGCCTATTGCCTGATCTCCCTTGTCCTCAACCGACGGTTCTTTTGGAGATCCTAGCACAAGACCTTCTTTATTTGAAGCCCCCGCTGATTTTTTGAACTGGTCATCGGAACTTTGGGAGCTCAACCTTGCACTTTTGTCTGAAAACAACCTTTCATGTTGAAGATTCGAGAACTCCTTTCTCTTTTGTGGTAGAACTGTCTCTGTTAGCAATCGTCCCTTTTTATGATCAACCTTCATGATATCTAAGTCCACCTGATGCTGATCATGATTCTGCAGGAAATTATCAGAAGCAGGTGTACTTGATGCAGTTTTTTCTCTATCACATAAGGCAAAACTTTTGATAATGGAAGAAGAGCATTGCGTAGTATCTTCGGGATCAGGCACTACGGTTGATTTGGCACTGTTAACTTGGGGAGGTGATGGGCATTTCAGTGGCGGGCAGCTCAACATTCCGCTTGGCAAGACTTCTAGAGCTGAATTATCAATGCATACTTCTATGTTAACTTCGGGAGGTGATGGACAATTCACTGGCGAGCAGCTCAGTATTCTGCTTGACAAGACTTCTAGAGCTGAATTCTCAATGCATACTGTTGTGTTAACTTGGGGAGGTGATGGACAATTCACCGGCGAGTAGCTCAGTATTCCGCTTGGCAAGACTTCTATAGCTGAATTCTCAATGCATACTGCTGCACCTTTACAGGAGTCGCGTTCCTTGGGCTTACATTTGTCAGGAGGGCCAGGAGAAGTATTGGGAGGATACATCTCTTTCATTCGTCGTCTTCCCTTATGTAGACCTAAATAAATCTATTTGCATACAATTTGACACAAAAGCACAAGCTAAATTGCAGTACTTTCTAAAGTTAACAAAAGAATAGAGTAAGGATCCAGGAACTGAAAACAGGGGTACCTTCTTAATAGAGTTGCATAGCTTTTCAAGGCATGGCTTAGGGTCCAAATTAAGCCTGGGTTGCAAGGAATTAATGATGGTCGACTCAGCAATCTGAAATATGCATAAAAAACTTAAATCAGGTGGGATTTTGGAACTCGTCTTCTGAAGAATCATCCCCATTCGACAGGAAGGACCTGTAGTCCCGCACCTACGTACATTATACATACAATGTAAAGAAAGCGCACATAAGCAGAGATAATACAGACACTGTAGTTGGAAGATACGACTTGAGCTAACCTCACAAACGACAATTCCATTTTGGAATTTGCAAGGGATACCGTGTAATATATCTTTAGGCAAGCAGCCATACTCAATATCCTGTAAGAACACATTTATAAAAGTATAAAATCCACAGATGATGCACTACAAGAAACTATAACAGAAATAAGAAGGCCATCCAAAGTCAGGACAACATAACTTGTTAAGGATGCTCTGATTGGAAATATTCTTTTCTGGTAAAAGATATGCAATCAAAGCTATCTGGTTGTTCCCCCACAGAAAGAATATACCACCAAAGAAATAAAATACACACTCCCACAAAAATGGAATGTGCAGTGGCTCTATGAAGTGTATGCATAGTAATACTTTACTCTGGTCTCATCAGCAAAAGGGAATCGTGTGGGTAACAAATTGTGACAGTCAAAAATGCCCATAGTCTGGAGTCTGGTGTGTTTGCCCCTGCGCGCCCATAATAACATTGCACAGGAATGGCCTGCAAAGTCTAGCACCCACTCCCCAGGGCAAGGGCTTACTCCTTTTTCTACCTTCCTGCTGTTAACTCTGTATACATTGTGGAAGTAAGCACCATACTCACACAAAGCAGAGCTGTCGACGCCCTGGTGTATGGCTTCCTCTCTGGATCATCACCAATCAGAAACACAAGCATCCCCTGCACCGAAACCAACAGATTCGGCCATGAGCAACAGAGCATCATCAAGTATAACAAACAACACAAACAAACATGTACTCCCTTCGTTCCTAAATAAATGACTCAACTTTGTACTAACTTTTAGGAACAGAGGGAGTAGCAGCGGTCGTCGCACACAGACCTTGTCAATCCCACCGACCGAGTACCCATCCGGGAACAGATTCAGCTTGAAGGACGGCTCGGGACCTGCAGCACGAGAGCTTTCACCAACATTTGGGTACGGAACAACAGAGCAACGAAACGTGTCCCCGCGAAATTGGGCAGATGGCTCGGGGCCTCACCTAAACCGGCAGGATCGGCGCCGCGCACGGACGATCGGGCGGCGATGCCGTCGCCACCGAGCCCCGGCCCCGCCGCGGCGGCCTGCACGCACGGGTTTCAGTTGGTGAGGGCCCGTACGGTACGGTCGTGGTCACGGCGAAGCCTCGCGATACGGAGGAGATAAAGGAGGTGCTTATAGTCAACGGAGACGAGGACGGGGGAGGTGCAGCGAGGGTGCTCGCCTCCCACGGCGGCGGCTTGGGCGACCCATCCGGGGCGTCGGCGGCGGGGGCGGAGGTGTCGGGGAACGTAGTAATTTCAAAATTTTCCTACGCACACAAGAGAACATGGTGATGCATAGCAACGAGAGGGGAGAGTGTTGTCTACGTACCCTCGTAGACCGAAGCGGAAGTGTTGACGCAACGTAGAGGAAGTAGTCGTACGTCTTCCCGGTCCAACCGATCCAAGTACCGTTACTCCGGCACCTCCGAGTTCTTGGCACACGTTCAGCTCGATGACGCTCCCCGGGCTCCGATCCAGCAAAGCTTCGGGGAGGGGTTCTGTCAGCACGATGGCGTGGTGACGATCTTGATGTTCAACTGTCGCAGGGCTTCGCCTAAGCACCGCTACAATATGACCGAGGTGGAATATGATGGAGGGGGGGCACCGCACACGGCTAAGGAACGATCACGAAGATCAACTTGTGTGTCTATGGGGTGCCCTCTGCCCCCGTATATAAAGGAGTGGAGGAGGGGAGGGCCGGCCCTCTCTATGGCGCGCCCTAGGGAGTCCTAGGGGGGCGCGCGGCCTGCCCTAGGCAGCCCCTCTCCCTTTCCCGTATGACCCAATAAGGCCCAATACTTCTCCCCCGTATTCCCGTAACTCCCTGGTACTCCGAAAAATACCCGAACCACTCAGAACCTTTCCGATGTCCGAATATAGTCGTCCAATATATCGATCTTTACGTCTCGACCATTTCGAGACTCCTCGTCATGTCCCCGATCTCATTCAGGACTCCGAACTCCTTCGGTACATCAAAACTCATAAACTCATAATATAACTATCATCGAAACCTTAAGCGTGCGGACCCTACGGTTCGAGAACAATGTAGACATGACCGAGACACGTCTCCGGTCAATAACCAATAGCGGAACCTGGATGCTCATATTGGCTCCTACATATTCTACGAAGATCTTTATCGGTCAGACCGCATAACAACATACGTTGTTCCCTTTATCATCGGTATGTTACTTGCCCGAGATTCGATCGTCGGTATCTCAATACCTAGTTCAATCTCGTTACCGGCAAGTCTCTTTACTCGTTCTGTAATACATCATCTCGCAACTAACTCATTAGTTGCAATGCTTGCAAGGCTTATGTGATGTGCATTACCGAGAGGGCCCAGAGATACCTCTCCGACAATCGGAGTGACAAATCCTAATCTCGAAATACGCCAACCCAACATCTACCTTTGGAGACACCTGTAGAGCTCCTTTATAATCACCCAGTTACGTTGTGACGTTTGGTAGCACACAAAGTGTTCCTCCGGCAAACGGGAGTTGCATAATCTCATAGTCATAGGAACATGTATAAGTCATGAAGAAAGCAATAGCAACATACTAAACGATCGGGTGCTAAGCTAACGAATGGGTCATGTCAATCACATCATTCTCCGCATGATGTGATCCCGTTAATCAAATGACAACTCATGTCTATGGCTAGGAAACTTAACCATCTTTGATCAACGAGCTAGTCAAGTAGAGGCATACTAGTGACACTCTGTTTGTCTATGTATTCACACATGTATTATGTTTCCGGTTAATACAATTATAGCATGAATAATAAACATTTATCATGAAATAAGAAAATAAATAATAAATTTATTATTGCCTCTAGGGCATATTTCCTTCAGTCTCCCACTTGCACTAGAGTCAATAATCTAGTTCACATCGTCATGTGATTTAACAGAAATAGTTCACATCTCCATGTGATTAACACCCATAGTTCACATCGATATGTGACCAACAACAAAAGGGTTTACTAGAGTCAGTAATCTAGTTCACATCGTTATGTGATTAACACCCAAAGAGTACTAAGGTGTGATCATGTTTGTTTGTCAGATAATTTTAGTCAACTGGTCTGTCATATACAGATTTGTAAGTATTTTGCAAATTTCTATGTCAACAATACTCTGCACGGAGCTACTCTAGCTAATTGCTCCCACTTTTAGTATGTATCTAGACCGAGACTTAGAGTCATCTAGATTAGTGTCAAAACTTGCATCGACGTAACCCTTTACGACGAACCTTTTATCACCTCCATAATCGAGAAACATATCCTTATTCCACTAAGGATAATTTTGACCGCTGTCCAGTGATCTACTCCTAGATCACTATTGTACTCCCTTGCTAAACAGAGTGTAGGGTATACATAGATCTGGTACATAGCATGGCATACTTTATAGAACCTATGGCCAAGGCATAGGGAATGACTTTCATTCTCTTTCTATCTTCTGCCGTGGTCGGGCTTTGAGTCTTACTCAATTTCACACCTTGTAACACAGGCAAGAACTCTTCCTTTGACTGTTCCATTTTGAACTACTTCAAAATCTTGTCAAGGTATGTACTCATTGAAAAAACTTATCAAGCGTCTTGATCTATCTCTATAGATCTTCACCGAGGTCTTTCTTTGAAAAACTCCTTTCAAATACTCCTTTATGCTTCACAGAATAATTCTACATTATTTCCGATCAACAATATGTCATTTACATATACTTATCAGAAATGCTGTAGAGCTCCCACTCACTTTCTTGTAAATACAGGCTTCACCGCAAGTCTGTATAAAACTATATGCTTTGATCAACTTATCAAAGCGTATATTCCACCTCCAAGATGCTTGCACCAGTCCATAGATGGATCGCTGGAGCTTGCATATTTTGTTAACACCTTTAGGATCGACAAAACCTTTTAGTTGCATCGTATACAACTCTTCTTTAATAAATCCATTAAGGAATGCAGTTTTGTTTATCCATTTGCCGGATTTCATAAAATGCGGCAATTGCTAACATGATTCGGACAGACTTAAGCATAGATACGAGTGAGAAACTCTCATCATAGTCAACACTTTGAACTTGTCGAAAACCTTTTGCGACAATTCTAGCTTTGTAGATAGTAACACTACTATCAGCGTATGTTTTCCTCTTGAAGATCCATTTATTTTCTATGGCTTGCCGATCATCGGGCAAATCCATCAAAGTCCATACTTTGTTCTCATACATGGATCCCATCTTAGATTTCATGGCCTCAAACCATTTTGCGGAATCTGGGCTCATCATCGCTTCCTCATAGTTCGTAGGTTCGTCATGGTCAAGTAACATGACCTCCAGAATAGGATTACTGTACCACTCTGGTGTGGATCTCACTCTGGTTGACCTACGAGGTTCGATAGTAACTTGATCCGAAGTTACATGATCATCATCATTATCTTCCTCACTAATTGGTGTAGTAGTCACAGGAACAGATTTCTGTGATGAACTACTTTCCAATAAGGGAGCAGGTACAGTTACCTTATCCAGTTCTACTTTCCTCCCACTCACTTCTTTCGAGAGAAACTCCTTTTCTAGAAAGGATCCATTCTTAGCAACGAATGTCTTGCCTTCGGATCTGTGATAGAAGGTGTACCCAACAATCTCCTTTGGGTATCCTATGAAGACATATTTCTCCGATTTTGGTTTGAGCTTATCAGGATGAAACCTTTTCATATAAGCATCACAACCCCAAACTTTAAGAAACGGCAACTTTGGTTTCTTGCTAAACCACAGTTCATATAGTGTCGTCTCAACGGATTTAGATGGTGCCCTATTTAACGTGAATGCAGCTGTCTCTAATGCATAACCCCAAAACGATAGTGGTAAATCGGTAAGAAACATCATAGATTGCACTATATCCAATAAAGTACGGTTATGACGTTCGGACACACCATTATGCTGTGGTGTTCTAGGTGGCATGAGTTTGTGAAAATATTCCACATTGTTTTAATTGAAGGCCAAACTCGTAACTTAAATATTTTACCTCTGCGATCATATCGTAGAAACTTTTATTTTTGTTACGATGATTCTCGACTTCACTCTGAAATTCTTTGAACTTTTCAAATGTTTCAGACTAGTGTTTCATTAAGTAGATATACTCGTATCTGCTCAAATCATCTGTGAAGGTCAGAAAATAATGAGACTCCTCGTCATGTCCCCGATCTCATTCAGGACTCCGAACTCCTTCGGTACATCAAAACTCATAAACTCATAATATAACTATCATCGAAACCTTAAGCGTGCGGACCCTACGGTTCGAGAACAATGTAGACATGACCGAGACACGTCTCCGGTCAATAACCAATAGCGGAACCTGGATGCTCATATTGGCTCCTACATATTCTACGAAGATCTTTGTCGGTCAGACCGCATAACAACATTCGTTGTTCCCTTTGTCATCGGTATGTTACTTGCCCGAGATTCGATCGTCGGTATCTCAATACCTAGTTCAATCTCGTTACCGGCAAGTCTCTTTACTCGTTTCGTAATACATCATCTCGCAACTAACTCATTAGTTGCAATGCTTGCAAGGCTTATGTGATGTGCATTACCGAGAGGGCCCAGAGATACCTCTCCGACAATCGGAGTGACAAATCCTAATCTCGAAATACGCCAACCCAACATCTACCTTTGGAGACACCTGTAGAGCTCCTTTATAATCACCCAGTTACGTTGTGACGTTTGGTAGCACACAAAGTGTTCCTCCGGCAAACAGGAGTTGCATAATCTCATAGTCATAGAAACATGTATAAGTCATGAAGAAAGCAATAGCAACATACTAAACGATCGGGTGCTAAGCTAACGAATGGGTCATGTCAAATGACAACTCATGTCTATGGCTAGGAAACTTAACCATCTTTGATCAACGAGCTAGTCAAGTAGAGGCATACTAGTGACACTCTGTTTGTCTATGTATTCACACATGTATTATGTTTCCGGTTAATACAATTCTAGCATGAATAATAAACATTTACCATGAAATAAGGAAATAAATAATAGCTTTATTATTGCCTCTAGGGCATATTTCCTTCAGGAGGCGGGAGGTGGCGGGTAGAAGCGGCGGCCGTGGCGGGAGAGCCTGAAGGTGACGACCATCGCGCGGGCCCGCAGCGGTGGCGGTGGGGAGGTGGTCGAGGGTTTTTGGTCGGGGCTTCTGGAGTGGCACCAGGCGGAGCGGCGAGGACGGAGGAAGATGAGTGGGGGAGGGACACTGGATGGCCCGCTGTCAGTGACAGCGGTGTGGGGTATGCAGCGTGCGCGCGGTGTGGCGTGCCGTTGCAGGCGTGTGGCGGGGCCACGTGTCAGACGGGGTAGCGTGCTGCGCGGCGAAGGCGATATCTTAGCGAGGAAGACACGCGTTTTCTTCCATTTTTCATCCACTCCATCTGTTCCAAATTATAAATAATACATTTTTTAATTAGGTGTGTGTGCACAGTTTTAGAACCCACACCCGGTGGTCGAACCAGCAAGGCCTCCGGTTCAGGTTCTCACTGGTCGGACCGTCGGTTCACCGGGTTCGATTGCTTGCTGGTCTTTTGCAATCAAATAATACATGCAAAGTAATAATCCTCAATGACACTGAGCTCACCGGCTTTAAAGAACAGCCGCATTCAATTAAGGTCTCCAGTCGAAATTGGGTCAAAACTATTTCATTCAATTCTTTTATGCTATACACCATGCTTCCTACTCCCCCCGTTCCATAATGTAAGACATTTTTTTACACTATGGTAGTGACAAAAAAACGTCTTACATTATTTGACGGAGGGAGTAATTTGTAAGGCCTCACAATTAATTGGTTTTTTTTATTATTCATCACCTGATTTTAACCGAGCCAACAGATTTCTCAAGGAGCTCTCCTGTTCAATCTTTTTAGTTCCCTACGTTTCTTAATTTTGAAACACTTTCATTCAATTGAGGTACTCAATTTTTCATTTCGTTTATGATTTTGACCGGGCCAACGATTTTTTGAATTAATCAGCAGCGGCCGGCCTATAAAAACATATAATACCGCACACCCTCTAGAGAAAAGACGCGCCACCATGTGATACTGAAGCACCAATATAGTACATGCTGCCATCGACGCAGAAATTTCCCCACATAAATATATGTTGGTTAGCGGATAATACAGATATAATCACACCCGAAAGGCCCATCAAAACATCGCATTATATATAAAAAAACAAGTCCATCATTTGGCCCACTTGACAAACTAAATAATCCAAAAGTTCCAAAACAAAAGTGGTATGAGTTTTTCTAAAAGCCAAAATTCTTTAACTTTGACCAAGTTCACAACAAAATATATCGAATTCTTTAACTTTGACCAAGTCCACAGCAAAAAATATCGACATCCATGATATTAAACAAAAGAAGCATGTAAACTCATTTCATGATGAATCTAATCATACTGATTTGATATTGTGGATTTTGATATATTTCTCTATAAATTTGATCAAACTTAACATGTTTGACTTTTGAAAAAAGTAATATACCTTACATTTTAAAATAGATTGAGTGATTTTTTAAGAAACCAACAACATCAAGGGCGCTGCAAAGCACGCCAAATCTTCTAGTAACAATACTAAAGCCGGAAGGCTTTGTTTTTTTCTTTATCTATTCAATTTATGTGGCCACATTGAGCAGTGAGAAGCCTTTTTTTTTACTTTTACTACTTAATTTATATGACCACAATGAACATTGTCCCGTGCGTGAGCAGTTAGTGTGAATAAACAGTAACCCCGTGTGGACATTGATTCCTTACAAAAAATACACACAGCGTCCCGTGCGTGAGCAGTGGCTGTGCATCAACGGTAACCGCCAGATGCTGTGAATGTGCGTCGTTACTTCTCCTTCCCATAATCCCCTGCGGTAGGTTTGTATGGACAAAAATCCCACAATCGTGTAGCTGTATTTGTACCCTCTCACCCATTAAAATTCGTTATACACACTCTTTCCTTCTCCTTCCAAAATCCCCTCCGGTAGTTTTATAGCTCAACCATGCATAAATTGGAAGTCATCGACCTGTTGAGTTCCCAATATGGAAAGAGAACATGCATGTTCGCATGAGGACATGCTCGATCGGGTTGAGGACTCGATCGGAAAAAAGATTCGATCGCGAGACGAGATCGGGACAGATGACTCAATCGGGACAAGGACACGCAGGCGAATAAATCGGTGGAAAAAGACCCTAACCGTGAGTTAGGGAATTAACATCGCGTCTACTCTTGCATGTGTGGACACTCTCATAATTATTTAGACTAAACTTTTTAACTTGTCAACATGTGATATTAACTAGTACAATTTATAATATACTTAATAACAGTACAACTAAGTATTAAGATACAATGTGTTTATTATATATATTTAATATTTGGTTTGGAAATAAATTTTAACTAAATTTGAATCATATATCACATGAGTTTAACCAAGTTATTTCCTACTTGAGATATCACTATTAAATTTTATTTTCGTTTAACCAAATTTTCTAGATTAGAACAATAGAAAGGAAAAAAATGGCATAAATCTTCTTCTTTTTTGCGGGAAATGTCATATATCTTCAATCCTTAACTTGTTTAGACCGGAGAACATTAGAAAAGATAAAGAATAGTGTATATCATCAATAGTTAAATTGTGCCACTTAGATGGATTAAATGTGTATGTTGGCATCCATATTTATTATAGTTTCGTGAAATATCATAATAGATAGAGATATAAAGTTGATCGAGGTTTCTAGAATGCATTTTTGTATATTTTGTGAGCTAGTAAATAAAAAGGATTACCTATGTACATACTATATAGAATGCATTTTTGTATATTTTGTGAGCTAGTAAATAAAAAAGGATTACTTATGTACATACTACATAGGAATGATTTTTTTGCATGGTAATACGTGTCTCATTTATATCATAAACACCAGCCAAGAAGTAAATTACAAACAAGGTTGAAGAATGCTTTGAGCTTGACACCGACTTCCCTCACCTGCCTCTAGCACCACCACAACAGCCACCAAAGGGAAAAAATGACGGATCACCTTCATACCCGAGCTTGACGTGGCTTCATCGCTGATATGCAGCTTTCCGGTCCTCCAATGTGGTTCGCCAAAGACAAAACCATTACTGTTGAACGGATTAGACCGAGGCAACACACAAGACACGCCATCAAAGTCTAGATCTGGCACCCCCACGCGACTAAGACGTCGGAGGTGAAACGGGTCGTATAGTGGTACGTCAGTATAAAAAGCTCATGTGGCTTGTCTATTGTTACGAAATGATATCAACCAAGATGCCTTAGGTGAGAACTCAACCTCGAGTACCATACTATCGGTGCTTGTTCCAAGCCATAAAGAGTCCTGTCAAGCTTGCACACATAGTGGGGTGTTTTCTGGTGTGCATACCTAGGTGGTTATCTCATGTAAACATCCTCTTCCAGAACACCATGCAAAAATACGTTCTAAACATCTAGATGTCTCAAACTCCACCCCTAGACACAAGAATAACTAGCACAGGCCTAATGGTTGCAGCTTTAACAACATGGCTAAATGTATCTTCATAATCTAAACAATAATGTTGTTCAAAACATTTTGCAATGAGACATGCTTTATACCGATCAATCAAGCCATCTGCCTTTTTCTTGATTCTATACACCCATTTACAATCAATGATACATTTACCTCTTTGATCAGGTACAAGGTACCAAGTTATGCATGTGTGGGGGCAGCAGATGCCATGCGTGGGTTCAGTCAGCTGCAGTTGAGGATTGAGTTTTGTTTCAAAAATAATAATAAAAGAATTGATTTCCTAAATGCAGATGGGTATATGAGACTTTATATCACAGCTAGCATAGATGCTCTATTTGGTTGGAGTTTCCTTGCACGTCCCTATGTGTAGATAAATTTCAAATACCTATAGTCAATGGATAGCCGTGAGGATTTTGTTTACACATTGGATTAAGAGGATCTATTACAAAGATCTAATGGTTGTAATAGCAAGTTTAATAAACGTCCACTAATCTAATCGCTAGATGTTTCTGATTTTGGGTATATGAGAATTTCCATCATAGCGTACATGTTCTATTTGGATGGAGTTTCCTTGCACATCACATCTATGTGTTGATAGATTGCACGTATATATGTATAGTCAATGGATTTCCATGAGAATTTTGTTTACACATTTGATCAAGTGGATCTATTACAAAGACCTAAAGTTGTAATAGCAAGTAAAATAAAGGTCCACGAAACTAATGGATAGACGTTTCTGATTTTTTGTCGGATTTTTTTTGGCTAGCCCGTAATGCACTTTTAATATATAATAAAATAGATACTAGAGGCTAACGCACGCTTCACCGCACCATTCTACACTAGTGAAATTAACTATTTTATATCTATAGATTATCGCAATTAGTTGTTTTGTTTTGATTTTATCTTTGTTGGCTTTGTGTTTTAATTTTTTTATTGGTGGTGTTTTTTATTCGTATATCATGTTGTTTTCTCACCCGACATGATATAAGAATAAGAAAACACCACCAATTATACACCAATATTTTTTCTAAGAAGACAGGTGCGTTGTTTGATGCGTGGTTGTGAAATCTTTGCACATTTCTGCCTTGGTGTCAGCCGGTGGTGATTGTTTGCTCCTATTTCACGCTAAAACCATGGAATTGCTACTACAACGCTCACACGGGTCAGTCGCTTAGCTTGGCTCACTGGGCCTCTCGCTCGTTTATTTCTTTTTCGCTCACCCCACTGCTAGCTCAGAAGAAGATTTTAAAATATGTTTATGTTTTTTCAAGTACACAAATTTAAGTAAACAGTCATAAATTAAAACATGGAAAAGTAAGAAATAAAAATTAAACACCACACACTTACGCGGGGGGTCCTCAGGGACTCCCACAACCATCAAAGCACCAGAACGCTTCAATTCAAGGGAACTTAAAGAAGAAGAAAAATTAAACACCACACACTTACGCGTGGGGTCCTCAGCGACTCCCACAACCATCAAAACATCAGAATGCTTCAATTCAAGGGAGCTTAAAGAAGAAGTAAAAATTAAACACCACACACTTACGCATGGGGTCCTCAGCGACTCCCACAACCGTCAAAGCACCAGAACACTTCAGTTCAAGGGAGCTTAGTATCTCTGTAGATAGATATATGTGTTATCGTCTCTCTTTGGTGTTGTTTGGATTTAATGGTTGCTTGGTTTACCCGTATGGAGCAATTCAACGCCAGATATAATGAAATAATTGCACAACAAAACTTGAAATTATAAATAAATGATTTTCAGATGCTATAGTATGTTTATAAACAGATAAACTTTAATGCTTCATAAAAATAGATATATTCAAAAAATAATAATATTGAACACTTTGTATTGGCAAGTGCACAACTCAGGCACAGTATGCTATTTATATCGGGCCTGCTATGGAGGCGACAGTGCGTAGACGATTTTTGAACCACAATCCAGTGAAGCCGTCCATGCATGGCAACAAACTGTTTGCAAACCGCTAAGATGGACCATTGTGCAACGGTAGTTCACCCTATATGTCGTGTGTACAGTAGTTTCATAGACCGACAGAGTGCCACAAGGCTGTTTAAGGGAAGTGCTTGAGATTTTCGACGAGATGAATCGATGCATATCTCAATTGTTGATTCCTCAATAATATACCTGACGGAAAGGCCGGCTGATGGAACATCCATCAGTCGACAGATCGTATCTAGTACCAGTAGTACGTTATCATTTATATGTTGGCCATGATGATGGTGCTGAGGTCCCCGACCTTGGCACCCACGACCCTGCCCTTCTCCACGCCGTGCTTGAGCAGCAGGAACGTCGGCAGCGCCTCCACGCGGTACCGCTCCACGATATCCTGTGTAAGTAGTTATATATCAGTGCAGTACGCAGTGATCGAGTTATATATGCACAGTTTGGTTATCCGATTCGAAATTAGTTAGTACTCCTTCTGTAAAGAAATATAAGAGCGTTAATATATTTCGTTGTAGAAGGCACGTTGTCATACTTTGAACTTGTCGACGTCCACCTGGCAGAATATGGCGGCCCTCCTCTTAGCCACGGCCATGGCCCTGAAGGGTCTCATCATCACCCTGCACGGCTCGTTCCAGCTCGCCCAGAACATGAGCACCACCTGTACTATTTCAAACAGAAAATCAGAGCTTCAGAAATTCATTAAATCCCAAGAGTAACACAACAGTTAAGATGATTGCGTACGCACCGGATAGGTTTGCGCTAGAGGGTGCGCCAGGGCGGACTCTAGCTCCAGAGAACTTGTGATGATGTAATAACTCCAGTAATAGCCTCTGCGGGGCGGCTTAAACACTGCACAACACAACAAGAGTTAAAATATTTACCGGGGGCCAAATATTCCGTCGGCAAGCTAGCCATCATCCCCAAGCATAGGAAAGTAGTCATACGTACGTACCATCGACATTGGTGGTCAATGACATGATGCCGCCGTTGCTCCCACGGCGTGATCGATGCCAATATATAGATGGTTGTACGTAGCTTAGGCATCAAGCTGGTTGGGTATGTGTATGATATGAGAGCGACATTTTCAGCGTTTGGATGGGACGGAATAGATGCTGGCGGGCCAGTCACGGCGATTAAAGTAAAGTTTTTTTTTTTGAGAACCGATTAAAGTAAAGTTGAGATAGATGTTCACACATGCAATCACGGTGCGCCTGTCTCTCCTTCCTTGGTATCCTCACTACTACACCCTAAAGCAGCTCGTCGCTATTATTTAGTCTCTCCAGTAGCTATACTTCCACTATAAACAGTGATCTAAATGCTCTTATATTTCTTTTATATTTCTTTACGGAGGGAGTAGTTTTTTTTTTTTGCGGGGATACGGAGTGAGTAGTTAGTAGGGAGAACTGAGGTGTTTGGTTTCCCTGAATGGAAATCTGAAGGGATGAAGCCCTTCTTTGTTTCAAAAAAGAACAAATCTGAAAAACCAAAATAAATAAATAAATAAGGCGCTATATTTCAATAAACATCAGAATCCTATTATCAGACCTAGTTAGCTAGATGCTCATTTGCAACACGTTGATTTTCCATTTGATCCTTCATAAGCACAGATGCAAATTTGAACTTGGCTAGATCAGTAACCAAAGTCGGCGAATATTTGGCAATGGGTCGGCATCGTAAAAGAGAACCAAATGAAACTTAGCGCCGTGAAAAGAGGATCAAAGAGTCACCTAAAGATTATTCCAAACCCTGTCCTTTAAAAAAAAGGGAAGGGATTCCACCTCCACTTGCGGTTCCATTTACGCCGTGAAGATTCTTGCCAATTCTTACAGCCATGTATTTTGGGATTCCTTTTCCTAGCGTCGCATTTACTCTCGAAGTATCCTTTCGCTCCACATTATAATTGAAGCTCAAACGGACGAACCGATACAAAGTGCTGAGAAAATTCTCATATCAAAAGATCGAAAGCGAAATTAAATTCTTAAGAGTAGCAACGCCAACAAAGCTAAGCAATAATACAGGAGATGCTACACAATAATACAGGAGATGCTACACCTAACAAGAAGCTACGAAGACTACCGGCTCGGAAAGGAATCGCACATTCTTAGGAAAACATCAGTCACCGAACACACCAAGCAATCGCCAGAGAGGGTCGTCTGCCCTTGTGCTTCGGGCCACGGAGCTCTGTGCTGCCAGCAGATCAAGACAACTGAGAACGATGGCAACAAGATGTAACAGATAAAGAGACAATCGAAACCACCTCACACCGAAGTCGAGAAAGCTACACGCCAGGATCAAAGCATGATCGAAGTCGCTAGTGAGCTGCAACCAGAAGGTACCGAAGGTCCACGACTCCGCCCCAAAGTGGGTAACCACCGAGCCCAAAAAAGTGAGACTAGAGTTTTCAGTCGGAACCCTAGCACAAGGAGGGGACCCGCAACGACACCACCAAGAGGGAAGCGACGCCCGCATGCATCGTTGTCGGCGGGGCCGTAGCATTGAGTTTTCACTCGGAGCCGCACCCATGTCACCCATGGTACCAAGGTTGCCGACCCAACCAGAGAAGAGGGTTGTTGCCACCGCCGCCGAAGCCACGATAACACACCAAGATCACCGACCACCCTTTCCCTCACTACCTTTGATTTGTACTCGGCTTAATAATTAATAAAATAGTTGTGTGCATCATAATGATACAGAATCGAGGTTTTAATATTCTTCTTTTAAAAAGAAAAACCTAATACCTAATGTTGTTATTTTTAGGTTTTCGCCATTCATCTGAAAAGATTTTTGGTGAGCAGTATTGGAAGGACTTACTTTGTAATTGCCACCTAAATAATATGTGTTCCTTTGTAGCCTAGTCGAATTTCATCGAAGCGGGAACAAGAGCCGGACAAGTCAGTCTACTAGTCACACCTTCTATTGACTTACCACACAAATTTTGTTTTCTTTGGCAAGCCAATAAATGATTACAAAATAAAATATTAAAATAGTATTTAGGTACGTATATGATGGGCAGAATTTGATAATATTTATTTACACAATCACATTAATATTGGCAGGTAAATAATGTAATGGAACATTTATACCCCTTTGCAACGCACGGGAATTTGTGATAGTAATGATAAAGGTTTAACAAATAGCATTGAGGCAGGCAAATCTAAGGGTTGATAGGCGGCACAATTATTACAGAGAAATATTAAGGCACATCCATTGTAGCCGGAGAAGTCTATCTTTGGTGGCACACGTACGACAACAAACTAAACAAGCCGGTCAGGTAGCCGCATACCAGATCGACTAGCAAGCAGCACACAAAACAGAAGCAAGAGCAGATGTGGCGTCACACAAACAAGCAAATAGGGTAAAGAAAACAAGCAAGGAAATCAATCAACGGCAGCACACGCAGAAATAGAATCAAGTAACCGGCGGCGCGCTCGATTTGGCCGTGTCAGAAACCTCCGGCGGCATCTGCAGCTTGTCAGCCAAGCTCTTGGCCCCCTTGAGCGAGAGCACGAGCCAGACGAAGGAGAGGAACTCGCCACCTTCACCCAAGCTCTTGGCGTGGAGGTAACCCCTGCACATGCTGGCGGAGTAGCAGAGCATGCCCAGCCACACCCGGTACATGAGCATCCACCGCGCCGTCGGGTCCGGTATCTCCAGCAGCTCCTTCGCGAGCTTGCATGCCTCCAGGATGTGGAAAACTTCTTGGGACGTACTACTACTAGTGTCACGGTCCAATATGCCGGCAATGAGCTCATTGACGTCCTTTTGGCTTAGCTCGTCCTTGTTCTTGGACAGAGAGAAGGATTTGAGCTCCTCCACGGCTTCGGAGACGAGATGGTGCCTGCTGCCGGTCAGCAGCATCTCCGGGTTGAAGTTGAGCAGGTGCGCCATGTAGTTGGATATTGCAACCGTGCACTTGATATGAAGCCGTAATGCTCCTGATCCTTCTGCTGTTGCTTCTTCTTCTACAGCTGCAGCTTCCCTGCTGTCCCAACTCTTCCGTTCTTCTTGTTCTTCTGTTGCTTCTTCTTCTTCTACAGCTGCACCTTCTTCTTCTGCTGCTGCTTCTGCTCCTGATCCTTCATCTATTTCTTTTGCTCCTCCTCCTCCTCCTTCTGCTCCTGATTCTTCATCTTTTTCTTCTCCTCCTCCTCCTTCTCCTCCTCCTCCTTCTCCTCCTTTCTGTTTACTACCATCATCGACCAAGGCAGCATCGTCAATGCAGCGGAAGCAAAGGTCGGAGGCCATGTGCCATAGGAGGACACTTTGGTCGAACGAGACGCGCAAGCTTTCTTTTATCTCCTCGCCACAGTGCCCTTGCAGCTCTTCACTGAGAGCCCAGTTGTTGGAGTCCAAGATCCTGTAACTGGCAAGGTCACGGTCCTGCGCATCCACCAGATCCGCGATCACCGTCTGTGCCACCTTCTTGTACAGTTGAGCAAGTTGAGGCCTGCAAGAAAGACATCCACCCTTGCAGTTGAAGCCCATGCGCCTCGCACACTTGCATATCCACCCGACGCTCTTGTCGCCCTCCCGAAGCGCCGCATCGACGAGGTTATAGCCGGGTACCGTCTCGCACAAGGCTGGGACCTTTGTCATGGACATGAGCCGGTACAAGAGCTGCCGGATGAACACCGCCAGGACATCCAGCGCAGCGGTGAGGCACAGGATGATGTAGGTTATCTTCACGTCGGCACGCCGATATGGGCACTTGTCGCTCGACGCAAATAGCGCCAGGGCGGCCATGTGCAGGATAGGGACCACCAACAGATGGTAGAGCAGGTAGAGTGGAGTGACAACCACGGTAGCTCTGGTGTAGATGAAGGCGAATGCACTGCGCAGCCAGCGCGGCAAGGCCTTCTCGGCGACGGGTAGAGGCGGCAGAACATCCTCCACCCTGCCAGCTTTGTTTCGTGACACTAGATCCTTGCCGGCAGCTAGCAGTGACATGTCCGAAAGCACCATCAAGACCTTGTCTGCCTCCGTCAAGGCCACCGCCGGTGGTTTTTGCTCCTTCTTCACGCCGGCTCCTTCTTCCCCGCCGCCGACACTGCTTTGTGGGGGCATCCCGGTGAAGCAGTTGCTCTCCTCGAACAAGAAGAACTGGTTGACGCGCTTCCTCCACTTGGAAGGCTTCTTGGTTCCTTGCACCCAGGCCGACACAGCCGCCAGCCGCTTGATCTTGGCTCTGTTGAGAGCCAACGGCTTCTCACTGAAGCTGAGGACGCCGACGACGAAGAGGAGGACCGCCGCCGCCAGTAGCTTCCAGTCACTGGAGCTGCGCCATGACTTGCAGAAGGCGTAGAGGGCGACCGCGACCTGGGACACCAAGGTCACGGTGTGCCTCGTCCACAGCTCGTTGTCCTCGATCTCGTAGCCGGTCATCTCCTGCTGGCCGCCGAGGTGGATGAGGAGGACGGGGGCCCAGAGGACCTCCAGGACGCCCGACTGCTCGACGCCGCCGCAGTTGCTGCCCCTTGCGTGGCGGTTGAAGAGGGTGGCGAGCGCGTAGATGGCCAGCGCGTCGCTGGAGATGTAGGCCAGCCAGATGCACGTCCTGAAGACGCGCGGGATGGTGTACTTGCGCATGGGCGCGGCCAGCAGGAGGAACCACTGCAGGCCCAGGCTGCCCAGCACCAGGATGCGCAGCTGCCAGTCGTCCCACCATCGCACAACGCTCCAAATATCAGACATACCTGTGTGTGTGTGTGTGTGTGTGTGTGTGTGTGTGTGTGTGTGTGTGTGTGTGTGTGTGTGTGTGTGTGTGTGTGTGTGTGTGTGTGTGTGTGTGTGTGTGTGTGTGTGTGTGTGTGTGTGTGTGTTACCACTCCGATCACTCGAGGTACGCCCTGGATTCAGGGCACTGAAACAAGAATGTAGCTAGTTTCAAGGGCTGGCGTTCCATCTTATTTGCGTCGCGCATGCATGCATGCATGCATGCATCTTGTCAAGGCCAAAAGAAAAAGGATAAAGGGAATGCTAAAACATAAAGTCGACCAAGCCAGGTGCCATGATACATGTGATACTTTGGATACAGAGTGTGATACTGTGCCATGATACTCCCGGCCAGGGTGCATGCCCCTTTGCGTGTCCACGGTCATATTCTACGGCCACGATACATGTGATGCTGTAGATACACTGTGGAAACATGGCTGCAGCCTGGGGCGTGGCTTTGCGTGTTACGTGATATTCGAAACCCACACGCGCGTTAGCTAGAGATGATGCATGTGCGCTCATCTTCACTTTATTGATTCGGACTCCAAACTTACCACTAGACACGTGTGGTAAGCAATCCAAACTATTCAAAAAGATCGGGACATGAAAATTTTGAATGTACTAGCACTGCGCCTTATTGTGCCGATAACTATACCGACTACCTATCACTTGAATGTGCACTCGGTAATCACCATTTGACCTGAACAGATAAAATAGTTCCGCCACCTCGGAAATCAATTATTTCCATGCCTTGTCAAGTGTCTTCTTAACACTCCACTTCTTTAATGGAAAAAGGTAAAAAGAAGACAAAAATGAAAATAAGCGGGAAAAAACACATAAAACTGATCAAACGGCTCTTTAAAACCGACACAAGAAATGTTCCAAAACCCAAAGAAAAATTGCCCCCACCCTTGACTTTACTGCACACAAAGAAAAATGGCTCCTCCTTCCCTTCAATCACCGCCATAATTCCACCCGGTGCCACCTCAGCCGTACTAGCAACACTGTTACCATCACCATCTATATGCAGCCTCTTCCTCACCGTTGAGTCAACGTTCACGAGTCCTGCCGCATTCTTGTTCCGGCTAGTAACTGAGTCACCTCCGGATCAATATGCTCCTTCATAGTGCCCATCCCAGCCTGATTCATCACATCAACAGGTTTACCATGGTCCGCAGATGAGCCTCCTGGAGCCCTTGCGAACTAATGCTCATGTGGTCTGTTTAGCGCATCTGCATATAGCAAGGGACCAAATTTTTTTGATCTTTTCATCATGCACACCATTACCACACTCTTTAAATTCATGACCAACCAAACCACACACACTACAAAACCTTGCTAACTTCTCATATCGCACAAAATAGACATGGCGTTCCTTTGCACGGACTACACTGACAATTTTTTGAAGGGGCTTCAGAACATCATGCCGCACATGGACACGAATATAATCACCCCGTGTATTACCATTAAACCTCGTATCAAGAATCTGGCCAGCATACTAGAAAAAATTATTCAGAATGCCTCTCTTACAATAGCCTTCGGACAAGTTCTGAATTTGAAGCCAGATTGGCATAAATACAATGCTCATGTCCTCAGTCTTACTAAATCCATCGTGTGGACACATCAACACTACCCAACAACCAAGGGCCTTGATCCATCATTCGCTCCTAATCGCCCAAGCAAGACGACTACACCATGAAAAGATTTGGGCCGATAGGGCGGACGCGTACCTGTTGCGCCGGATTCAATGCAACACGCATTTCTCGGTAGAACGCGGCCTGACTAAAAGTTTTTTCATATGCACCCCTAGCTGGGGCAATCCATTGGACACTCTTCTTCATCTCCGGATCATACTCATGTATCACCAAGTCATCAAAAGCTTCATCATTAAGATCCAGCCGCTCGAAAAAATCACCCAAATTAGTTTTTTCCAATAGACGTGCCACCGCTATTCTCCGGTTGGGCATCCGCTACAGATGTCATCATTCTCAAGAAGGACGAGTGCGAGAGGAATACTTGATCGTGAGACTCAATCAATCTGTTGAGGTCTCGTTCGGGAAAGAGAACATGTCGTATGAGGACATACTCTATCAGGTTGACGAGTCGATCAGAAAAAATATACGATTGCAATAATAAATTAGGGCAGATGGTTCGATCGGGATAAGGACGTGTAGGCGACGAAATTGGACGAAAAAGACCCTAGCCGCGAGTCAGGGGAATTGATATCATGTCTACTCTTGCATATGTGGGCACTCTCTTATTTGTTTAGACTAAACTTTTTAACTTTTCAACATGTGGTATTAACTCATACAATTATAGATAATAATGGTACAACTAAGTATTAAGATACAATGTGTTTATTATATATCTTTCACATTGGGTTTGGAAATAAAATTTAACTAAATTTGAATCAGATATCACATGAGTTTGACTGAGTTATTTCCTAGTCGAGGCATCTCTATTTTTTTGGTTTAACAAATATTTTAGATCAGAGAACCAGAGAAAAGAAAAGAAAATGACATATATCCTCAATACTTAACTTGTGTAGATCGGAGAACAGTAGAAAAGAAAAAAATAGCGTATATCATCAATGATTAACTTGCGCCACTTAGTTTGATTAAAAGCGTATGTTGGCATCCATGTCTATTATAGTTTCGTGAAATGTCATAATAGAGAGAGATATAAAGTTGACTGAGGATTCCAGAATGCATGCTTGTATATTTTGTATGCTGGTAAACAAAAGGATTAGTTAAGTACATATTATATAGGAAAATTTTAAATATGATTAATATCCATGACTGGTTAACACCGGAATATGCTTGTATATTTTTGAGTTTGTGTGCAGTGTCAATCCTGAAAGTATCTGCCACAGTTAACCTGAAAGTTTCTGCATGCTTACAAACGGGGCCATTAGCGAACGCCACGGTTCAGGTTTGAATCCTGGCCCCGTGTGTGTTTAATTTTCGTCTATTTTTTTTTCTGGCAAGAACCTTTTTTCGACAAACAAGGGATATATGTGTGATTAAATAAAAATTAAAGGTATTTTTTGCAAAACAACATGCCATGTCATCACCTGAAAGGCGGGCCCCAATGGTCGGATACACACAGTCAATACACTGTTATTCATGGTTTATATTAATTTGTAACAGACTGCCTCAAATATGGTACTGACACGTAAAAAATATGGAAAGTTGTACCAATCCGCACGCACTGCCCCAATTATGATGCGACCTTTCTCGGCCAGAATGATCTATTTTACAGTAGATTATCTTGTGAACGTCTTGTGATCCATGCACGATTCTCTTGGGATCAGCTCGACATAGTATGTGTGTGATCATGACGATACATGAGCGCTCTGTCTAATGACATGGACGGCAAGCGACATGATTGATTCATGTGTGGTAGTACGAGTTCTTCAACTTCAGACGTTGTGCATGATCTTGAGTTTTCACGAGTGGTCTGACCGGTGACACGGGCGGCAAGGGATGACCCGAATAGGCATCTGTGTGGACTTTTTCCTGCGTGTTTATGTGGTGTTTACTCCAGTTGCGGTGAAGAAAGAATCACGAGCTTAGTGGATTTAAAATGTTCAATCTATATACGATGAAGATTTTTATAATACACAAAAAGTTCATTGTATATTTAAATTTTTTCTTCTTATATTTAAATAAGATCAATGCATATTAAAAAATTCAATATACATGTTGAACGATGTGATCAACATTTTTAAAATATGATACGCTTTTGTAACATACGATGAACTTTTCAATATATGGTGCAATGAACATATTCTTAATTATATGATGCAATGAACAATCTTTTAATATCATATAACCTTTTTTAGTATCATATAACATTTAATATGACATTTTTATATACATATTTTTGTAATATACAGTGAACTTTTTATAAATAGGGAAACACAAACAAACATATATATTCAGACAGACGACATATATGTTTTCATACACTTTAGACATGTCCTAGCCTTTTTGAATCTTCCATATTTTTTGTATATGTTTTTTTAAATATTGCATACTAAAATGTTCATTATAAGTTGTATATGTTTTTTAAATATTGTATATGTTTTTTTACAAAAGAACATACGATACGCACACTGCATACGGCCCAAAGAATACCTAAGATAAAAGGAATCTGAAAGAGACATATAAAAAAACAGAACAATCAAAAAAGCGAGGACATGTCAATAGTAGTAGTATAAAAACATATGTGCCTGCAACTTGAAGAAAGTGTCGCAGTGGGGCAGTGGTGAACGCGCTTTCACTTCAACGCCACGGCGGTGGTTCATATCCTGGCCTCGTGTTTTTTTCGGCAAACAAGAGATAGATGCGTGATTAAATAAAAAGTAATGGTCTTTTCCGCAAAAGAAAATGCCACATCAGCACCTAACAGACGGCCCCCAACAGTCAGATGCACTGTTATACGCGGTTTAGAGTATTTTCAACAAACTGGTCAAACATGATACTGACATGTAAAAATTAAAGAAAATGATGCCTATCCATACACACTGGCATAATTGTGGTATCTCCGTGCAATTAACTCAACTCAGGAGAGAGGTTGCAGCTAGCTGCGGAGTTGCACTGGATGGATCACGGATTCATCATGCATGAATGGGCGCTGTGCTGCTGTCCTCCTACAGTGTCGCGATCGGCACCGGAAATAATTTGTCCCAGTGTGGCAGTGTCCCCGTCCACACGTGTGCTGTGCCTGCAGCTTACTGCTTACTCTGCCCTGCCCATGCTTATTGGTTTCTCTAGCGAGAGTGCCAGACTGATACGGGGATTGACAAGTTCAGAGTTTCTCAACATAGCAAAAGCTTTTGATCTAGCATTGACTCATTCCGATCGGCAGTCAGGATTGCGTGCTCAAGCTAGTTCAGAGATAGTATATATATTTTTCTGTCTGCGCAGAGCTTAAACTGAACTTGTGTACAAACGTCTAACGATTCTGACACGATTTAACCTGACAGATTCTGCTTCCAAGCGGGGCCACTTCACTAACCCTGTGATTCTTTCAAACACGGAAGATGAGATTCATATACGGCACACATCAACCGTGATCCACTTTGCTGTCCATGTCATCAGGCTACTCATAAAGTCAGAATCTGTTTGAGATGTAATCATGACCACACCATCACAGGTTGATCCCACCCGAGTGAACCATCACACTGCGACCAAAATGAAATAATAAAAATGGTCTCATCAGCTTCCTTCTCAAACAGAACACAAGCTGCTGCAGATTCTCACTCAACCATCTTCTGAAATTACAGTGCCAAAACTGTTGTTATAAGCCATTTTTTATCGTTCGGTGCACCCCATTTCATTATTGGCATCAACTATGACTGGATACTGATGTAGCATGGATGGTAGACTGGCAGTTGAACTTGAACCAGACAAAACATCGTCCCTTAGTTCTGTCCAGCAGATATAACGGCTTTGACTTTGATCAGATCTGCAGAATAAGCAGCCTTTGTGCTCGCATGACACATTCCATTCTGAAACTTATATCGCTTCTAAGGATACGTTATCACATGCCATCTCTCCTGTCTCCAATCTCGGCCACCACTTACGCAACAAAACTAACATTAAAATCTATCTAGACTGTGAATTCCAAGACCACCCCTTTTTTCTAGTCCTATATATTCTAATCCATATTACAGTGTCCTTGTAATCTTTCCAGATTTTCCACGTTAGTCTATTGCAATCTATACACGGACATATGGTAGGTCGGAGCATTTTGTCATACAAGCATTAATCGATGTTAATTTACGCTCCTACCTTCCAGCCAAATGGTCTCTATTTTAACTTCGCTTCCAAGGATACCCAATCTGCAACATGTAACCTGGCGCAACACACAGCCAAACACACCCCCACAAAGTTTCTTTGTAGCTCAGGTTACATGGAACCTCTTATCATCAACCCTCCAGCCTTACTTTGAGATCCGTACTCTTCAACTAACTTACAACAAGCAGATTTCTCTTTTTTGTTTCTCTAAAATGAAACAACATATGAACTTCAAACTTTGCAGATCGAACAAACATTAGAATATCAATGTGTGAAAAAACTTTCAGATTTTTTGGTCTGATATAAATATAGATAACCTGGCGCAACACACAGCCAAACACACCCCCACAAAGTTTCTTTGTAGCTCAGGCTACATGGAACCTCTTATCCTCAACCCTCCAGCCTTACTTTGAGATCCGTACTCTTCAACTAACTTACAACAAGCAGATTTCTCTTTTTTGTTTCTCTAAAATGAAACAACATATGAACTTCAAACTTTGCAGATCGAACAAACATTAGAATATCAATGTGTGAAAAAACTTTCAGATTTTTTGGTCTGATATAAATATAGATAACCTGGCGCAACACACAGCCAAACACACCCCCACAAAGTTTCTTTGTAGCTCAGGCTACATGGAACCTCTTATCCTCAACCCTCCAGCCTTACTTTGAGATCCGTACTCTTCAACTAACTTACAACAAGCAGATTTCTCTTTTTTGTTTCTCTAAAATGAAACAACATATGAACTTCAAACTTTGCAGATCGAACAAACATTAGAATATCAATGTGTGAAAAAACTTTCAGATTTTTTGGTCTGATATAAATATAGATAACCTGGCGCAACACACAGCCAAACACACCCCCACAAAGTTTCTTTGTAGCTCAGGCTACATGGAACCTCTTATCCTCAACCCTCCAGCCTTACTTTGAGATCCGTACTCTTCAACTAACTTACAACAAGCAGATTTCTCTTTTTTGTTTCTCTAAAATGAAACAACATATGAACTTCAAACTTTGCAGATCGAACAAACATTAGAATATCAATGTGTGAAAAAACTTTCAGATTTTTTGGTCTGATATAAATATAGATAACCTGGCGCAACACACAGCCAAACACACCCCCACAAAGTTTCTTTGTAGCTCAGGTTACATGGAACCTCTTATCCTCAACCCTCCAGCCTTACTTTGAGATCCGTACTCTTCAACTAACTTACAACAAGCAGATTTCTCTTTTTTGTTTCTCTAAAATGAAACAACATATGAACTTCAAACTTTGCAGATCGAACAAACATTAGAATATCAATGTGTGAAAAAACTTTCAGATTTTTTGGTCTGATATAAATATAGAAAATGAGATTTTTTTGTACTAAAAATATTATTTTAAACATTTAAAATGCGTGAAAAAATCTGAAAGTTTTTTCCCAGATTGTAGTTAGAATGTATTGTCGTTCTGCAAAACTTGAAGTTTATATGTTGTGTCGTTTGAGAGAAACAAAAAAGACAAATACGTCTGCACGGATCGCGAAGCAGAAATGGATGGCAAAAATAAGGGGTACCATGTAGCCTGAGTTACAGAAAACCGCACTCACAACACACCCCACGTGTATCATGATAATTAAACCCAATAAGAGTCGCGGCAAGGGCGTTCTCTCGAGCGTGCCACGTCAGATTCAATAGAAGTAAACGGATGTACAGCGACTCCGCGGACGGCCATCTCCGTGGGCCGTGGCTGACCCTCTCCGGCCGCCGCTCAACCCAGCACAACAGAACCACCTCTGCCGCTCTGCCTCGTCCTCGGCGCCATCGACCTTAGGGCACCTACCAGCCACCTCCGTGAATCAGGTCATGGATAGGGGGCGGCATCGGTAACCCTAGCTAGGAGGCGCTGAAAGGGGAGAGGAGAGCTCGCGTGGGGAAGAGGAGAAGGCGACGGCTGCATTTGGGGAAGGAAGATTTGGGAACAGTCGTATGTCTCCCTCTATTTGTGTGGCCAATACGCAACTGCATACGTTTTTGTCTTGCGTGAGCGCGTGGGTCCAGCGCCGACGTGGCTTGCGCGAGCGGGCGCCCCTTGCACCCCTTGCGTTAATAGGTTCAAAAATCAGCATGGAAACTGGATCCGTTGACTTGTCTGCCTGGTGGTTCTTTCTTGGTCTTTCATGGAGAGGAACGCCAACACATGTATGCAAGAGGAAAAACCCATAACACCTCCCCCCTCTTGCTGTCAATCTCATCAGACCACTCAATAATCATCATGATCACACCATCTCAAGTTGGCAAAAAAATCATACCACACGGACATGAATCATGCATGATCGTCCATGTCGACAGGCAGACCCCTCACATATTGTCATGATCACACCATACATCCATCTGGAGCTGACCCAAGAGAATCATGCATGGATCGCAAGACGATCAGAAGGATAATCTAAAATACCCCCTCGTCCCAAAATGGAAGACCATTTTTTGATACGATGATAGTGTAAAAATTAATCTTATATTCTGGGATGACTAGATCTTTCTGAGAAAAGATGCAGGCCAGGTAGCATCGCATTCCAAGTCGGCAAAGATGGACCATGGACTGATGGATCCCTGTTTAATTAACTAGGTACAACTAATCTGGCCTCATGAAGAATGGACCCGGCTCTATGAAGTGCAACAAGAGATCTAACCTATTAAACTCAAATGACACCTTGAGAAACTAATTATTTGGAAGTATGTAACTGTTTATTCAAAAGAGTAAAATAAGTTATTTCATAAGTTATTTTCCATTAAATAATTTTTTGAAATGTGTAACAACTTATTTCAAAAAGGTGAAACATCAACTTTTTAAAAATTGTGCAAATGAAATATATGTGTTTTTATGAAACAAGTCAGTGGAAAGTGAAATGTATGTTCTGAAAGTGAAAATTAATATGAAACCGAAAAGTTAACTTGTGAAACTGATTATTTCCGATGTGTAACAGTTTATTTCAGACGAGTGAAACATGTTATTTCCAACATGTGCAATTGAAATGCATGTGTTTTTTGTGAAACAAGCTCGTGGAAAGTGAAATTCATGTTCTAAAAGTGAAAACAATATGAAACTAAAATGTTAACTTGTGAAACTGATTATTTCGAAATGTCCAACGATTTATTTCAAGAGTGTCAACTTGTGAAACCGATTATATGAACTGGAATGTCAACTTGTGAAACGGTCATTTCCAAATGTGCAATTGAAATTATCTGAAACAAGCCGGTGAAAAGTGAAATGTAAGTTCTGAATATGAAAAACAACACAAAACTGAAATGTGAATTTGTGAAACTGGTTCAAATCATTTTATTCATAAAGTTTTAAGCGGGTGAAATGTGTGAAATGTGTTTCATGAATTTTAACTTATTTAAAATGTATCTAAAATCGGTCTTGTTTTAAAGATCTTTGCGACATGATTTCAAATATATAAAAAGTTTTGAAATCGGAAGTTTAGTTTAAGAGATATGAATAATTTTTAGTTAGGGAAAGGTGAAATAAATGTATGCATTAGGTTGAGAGAGATAGAAAGAGCGAACGGATAGCACATACATGCAAGACGCTGTATCATCTGATAAAAAGCTGACTTTGATGGGACCTGTGTGTCCTGTTTGCATGTTGTATAGCTATGTATTTTCGAGAAAAGAATGCTTTGTTTTCTATATTACATAGTGTTGTACCAATCTTTAAAACGCAATGGACAACCGGAGATCCGCCGAGACGGAACCGCGCAACTTTATGCTTCGGCCATCATTAGTAGAAAAAGGGGCTTTTGTCCCGGTTGGTAAGGCCTTTAGTCCCGGTTTTCGAACCGGGACTAAAGGGTCGTTACTAATGCCCCTCCCTAAAGGGCGCAGCCACGTGGAGCTCCACCATTAGTCCTGATTGATAACACCAACTGGGACTAAAGAAAATTTTATGATTTTTTTTAAAAAAAATTATTTTTAAATTTCTGAATTATTTTAACCTCTAGTCTGTAATCACGACCCCTCATCACTTGTCAATTTATCCTCTAATCACCCCTCATCATTCCAAATCATCTAACTTCCCGAACGGTCACCCATCCTCCCACTTCCCCAGCCTGAGCACGCTTAACTTCCGGGTTCTATTCTCCCTCGTTTCCAAGTCTACACTTGTCGTTTCCAATCCTATTAAGCCCGTTATGCAATTGTTTTGGACCTACAAAAGTATGGGATTCGAAGACCTTGTTGGAGATGATTACTTGTTGTATGATCATGCACAACATGATTGTAGAGGATGGGTGTGAAGATGCTGCCGGAGGTTTGGAATTTGAGAACATGGGTGTTCATTTCAACATCAAAATACGTATCCGGCGACGTTTGATGAGTTTCTTCAAATGCATCAACAAATTCAGCATCGAGCAACTCATGAGCAACTGAAGGTAGATCTGATTGAGCATCGGTGGCATTTAAAGAGGACAACTACAACATATGTGTGAGTTGAATTTATGTTTAAACTATTTTATTTATAAATTTAGTTGGATTGTATATTTAAATTTTAGTGAGTGTCATATTTGAATAATTTTTACTCATCAAAGATTTGATATGCTATTATTCGAATTGTCACGGACTTTAAAAAAACAGGGGCGGAGACGTTTGTGGGATAGGGTTGGATGACTGACTCCTGTATTCGTATTCGCAGACGACTCTAGACCAGTCCACGGGCAAATAATGTTTCTGATTTGAGGGTCCATGGTTGTGGAAGCAGCTCCTCTCCCGCTAAATCTCATGTGCTTTTTCGTCGGTTTCTTCTTCATTTCTCCAGTCTATACTTTATGTTCCGGTTCTTTTGGTTTCTTTTCCTTGTTTTTCTTTTAAAAATTTCTTGTTCTTTTCCTTGTTTTCTCTTTTTTCTTTTCTGTTTTCCAGCTCATTTTTATTATTCGTTTTATAAAATTATTGTTTTTTATTAAAATAAATATTTCTAAAAGAGCCTAACAGTATTAAATTTACTTGAATATGCTTGTAAATACATGAATAATTTTGCAATTTTTTCCTCACACTGGACAAGCTAACATGAAGATGAAACAAAAACAACGGTGCAGCCCAATCCGTAACAGCCATCAGATGACAGGTATATCCTTGTGCTGTCATGATGCATTGTAATTTCTCATGGGCCGCCCGACGGAAATACGCATGTCTACCGATGACTTCCCCTGATGTGGTTGGTTCTCAGGAAGAGGTACTTCGGGAAGCATAGACCTCAAGTAACATTCATGTGTCTAGAGCACACTTAGATGTGCCCTAATTATTGCACATCTAATTGACTCAATCAAGCATAGAAAGCAAAGACAAAACAGGAAAAATGAAATACCCACATGAATCTTTGCGTTAGATCAATGGTATAGAACTTAGATATGCAATACTTATGACACATCTACATGTGCTTTAGCAAAACTGAACATTTATTCCTTGACAACGATTCAGTAGACAGTAGAAATAACCGACATAAATGGAGTATTCATGTAGTCTGACCATCAGGCATCTGGTTTTGTTCCTGCGAAGCTAGGGAATGTATCTGGTGCACCGCGACTATTTGTGCTACCGGTGCACCGGTTGTCCGTTGCACATTCAAAAATATTCAAAAAAATCCGAAAAAAATTAGCGCATTGACACAACCTCAACGTACATTGTCACAAAAAATTTAAATCAATATTCAAAACATTGCTCGAGATACAAAAATAACAAAATTGACATTGAATAGTACATAACACTAGTTGGGCTTCAGTTTTGGCCCATTAGCACATTGACGTCAAATTTGTCATTTTTATATCTTGAGCATTGTTTTCAATTTGATTCAAATTTTTGTGACAACATACATTGATGTTGTGTCGATAAACTAATCTTTTTTCCAGATTTTTTTTAACATTTTTTAATGTGCAACGGGGTCCGGTGCATCGATAGCACCAATTCCCTTGGTGCACCAGATATTTTCCCGCGAAGCTATGGCCATCGGTTGTTTCTGTCAATTGGCCGACAAGAATAATATTCCTGACGGGTTTCCATCTTTGTCTGTTGTTTGTGGCCCACATGATTATGGTAGAGTTGGTCTCCGCCGTACTACGAGCTGCCTATGTCTCAAGCAACAACCCCCCTCCCTCACGCGACTAGCCCTAGAGGTGATGGGCAGCTTCCTCTACAACCTGCAGACGGGCCAGTGTTACCACCAAAGACTCCACTCTCTCGTCGGGAGAGCGCAAAGCTGGGCTCGCTGCCTGTACGCGCCAACGGCCAAGGCGTAGTTGGCCTTGACCACGTCTGGCAAAACAGAGACATAGATGGCCTTGCCGGTGGCCGCCGCTCCTTCCCTTCACCGGCTTCGAAGCCACCGTTGCCATGAAATTTCACGTGTGCGGGTAGATTTAGATGGAATGGAAGCATTGCTCAAGGAAGAAGATGATGTGAGGGAATTTGGAGAGGCTGGGTATAGTTTGCCTATATTTGTAATTGTAGTCGATCGCTCAATTCATTCCAGATTTTGAATCCCGGCGCCACTTATTCATATCAATAGCGTGTCATGTGTTCTGTAGACTTAAATTTTTCTTATTTATCCAGCAACCTGGTGGATTGGCTTCTCCTTCTCTTTCAATTGCTCATGCATGGACGGACTCGGTACCCGCTCGAGAGATTGTGTAGGGCCATATCTGAGAGATCAGTTCTGCGCATTAACTAACATGAAGGTGTGGCTGCTCCCTGGTGCAGGTGCACCTGGATGAACAATAAATTTAGAAGAACAAAATATAACAAAATAAAAAACGATTTTTTTACATCAAACAAGATCAAATGCTTTAGCTTAATGCAAAAATTCGTCCGCAAAGGAGCCTTCACAAAAAAATTGCTCAAAAGCGCACAAAACTTTGAGCATTAATGTTGTTATTATTGCGAGGCCTCCTCGAATGTTATTGTGGATGGGATTTTGCAAGAAGCTATAAATTTGGATAATATTTGATGCCCCAAAATGTCAGTTTTATATTATTTTGTTTTCTTTTCGTGTGTGAATTTACTGCTCATTAAGGGTGTAGGTGCAGCCGGGAGTGGAAAATCCACACAAAACAAAATTTGATCAAAAGTTTTGGCTTCTTGCAGAATTTCGTCCACGAATAACACTCGAGGAGCCCTCACTAAAAAAAATCAATACTAAAAGTTTTGTGCACTTTTGAGTGATTTTTTTATGAGGGTTCCTCGAATGTTATTTGTGGTTGAAACTTTGCAAAACATGAAATGTTTGATTATGTCTGTTGTCCTGAAAATTCAGAATTTACTTTTGTATTATTTAAATTCACTGTTCAGCCGGGTGCACCTACACGCGGGAGGAGCCACACCTTTCTGGCGGGGCTTTTTGCCGCAGCCACAAAGCGACGACGGATGACCCCTCTCTCCCTCTGCTAGATCCACGTAAAGCTACGTGAACTTTTTACGTAAGGGCTGATTTGGAGCATTATTACTGGATCGGTGCGGGTGCAAGGGGCCCACCCCCGTTAAAATTAGGGGGGCCCGATAGGTTTGGATTGGAAACCCACGTAACCTTTGGTAGCTTATTTACGTAGGTGTAGGATTATCGGGGCTGCTGCTACACGTCGCGTGGGGCGCTGGGATTTTTCCTTTTTCGACCGGGGAACGAGGAGACCAGCGCTAGCTTGCGATCTGTCCTTTTCGAAAGAAAGAAAAAAGTATACTATTGCTTCTGTATAAGGAAAGGGACTGCAAAAACCTCATCCGTATTAAGCTACAACTCAGGACACGGGCAAACTCTATATATCTACAGCTTCCGTCGTGTGCGAGATCGATCAGCTCCAGCAATCCTCCGGCGAGATCAGCCCACCAGGTTCTGACCGGAAAGCAATCGGCATAAGGCAGCCAGCTTCTGGTGCTCTGGCCGGAAATTAAAGTCGGTTACGATGGACGTCGTCCCTGCGGCTGCATCTCCAAGTATTTACCCTCTCGACCTCGTGAGTTTCGGGCGCATGGTCCTCGACCGTGGCCTCGTTCTCCCGGACGGCGAGGTGGACAACATCTATCTCCCCGTCGACAAGTTCAAGCTCCTGCGCATCGATGACTGTATTGTGCGTAAGAGCGCCAGCGACATCAAGGTGATGGACAGGAGCCACCTGTACCCCGGACAGGTGGTCGCGTCCGCGTCCGACATGGCCGGCCAGCTCGGCGTCGTCACCGGCGTCAACACCCTGCTCAACCTCGCCAAGCGCGACAACAACGGCATGGCGACCAAGATCATTAAGGGAGTGTCCCCGTCTAGCCTGCGGCGAGTCCGGAGCCTCAACCTCGGGGACTTTGTCGTGTCCGGTCCGTGGCTCGGCCGGGTCGTGGAGGTGTATATCGACATTGATGTGTTGTTTAAGGATGGAGCAATCTGCAGGGTCACCGACGCGGAGGCCGTGTCCAAGAACCTGGAAAGAGTGACCGACAGCCACACCATGGTGAGCATGCATCGCCCCCAAATGAACAGTCGATTCCACCAGGGGCAACACATCATCGGGTCGGATGCTTGTTCAGTCTTCAAGGCGGCGCGGTGGCTTAATGGCTATTGGCATCCTCAACGAGAAATAGGAAGAATCATGAAGGTGGAGACGTCTGGCGTCCTCGTCTACTGGGTTGCATCCAGGCATTGTGGCACCGACAAGGAGCTAGTGGAGGCATCCGCTCCTCCGGCCTACCAGAACCCAGACGATCTAACATTCTTCTGCGCCTCGTACAATTGCTGTTGGGGGCTTGCTGACCGCTGTTTTTTTCTTGAAACTAGTTCCACCGAAGGGGATGGAACTTCTGCTCCTGATCAACACAATGATGATGATGATAATGAGGAGGAGCAGGAGGACGAGGACGAGGAGGAAGAGGAGCAATACAGTGCATGTTCACAAGACAATCAAGACGAGTGTGAAGCATCAACCTCCCAGCAGGTGGTACCGCCCAAGAAGCAGAAAGATGCGAAGTTTTATCGGAAGCAGCTAAGGAAGGTCCGCTTTGAGGGACACAGATGGGGCAAGCACCTGCAAGCAATGAGACATGTGGAGGTGGAGTTTCCCATGGTCGTCGCCAACACGTGCACCACCGTTGACGTGTTGTGGCAGGACGGCACACGGCAACATGGCATACCTTCAACAACCCTTGTCCCCTTTGGGATCATGAATGAGCAAGAGTTGTTCCCGGGACAGCAGGTCGTCGCAAACGTTCTTCCTATTAATGCCGATGTTGATGCTACTGGTGATCCTGATGACATGACAACTACTAGTATGAATAATGACAATGCTGCTCCTGGAACTAGACCAATGGAGCGTGTGGGGATCGTCAAGAGCCTGCAGTATGAGGACCAGACGGTTTGTGTGTCATGGTTCAAGACGACAAGGCACCCTGACGAGGTTAAGGAGGTGGAGTGTGTTGATACCGTCAGTGCTTACGACCCAAGATTGGACTCTAACCACTCTTCTTACTACGGAGATATAGTCATTCGTCTCCTACCATCAGGATCAATCGACAACGGTGAAAGCACACCGTTGTTACGGGGAAACAAGAAGAATAATGGCGTTGATGCTGATCTTTCGTGGGTGGGGCGTGTAGTTGAACTTCCTAATGGGCACGTCCAAGTCAAGTGGGGTGATGGTAGCACGTCAACGGTACGTGGATAGCTTCTAATACCTTTCCTTGCAACTACAACTACTTCCTATATGTTACAATTCTCTACACAACTCATTAGCCATTCTTGATTTGTGTGGGCGTGCTGTAGGTATTGCCCCATGAGATTGCCGTCGTCAAGGACGAGCACTACATGGAGCTATGGCTTGAAATGGGCGACTGGGTAGAGGACGATGGCACCGATGATGCCCCTGAAGAACCGGATGCTGCCAACACGGTATGTTTCTAATCTATCCTTCTAACATTATCCACTTCGACAAACAATGAGGTGAGGGGACTATTTTGGTTTCTCCTCGGAGGCACCAAAGTACTATTTATACTATGATATAAATTATTATATGGATGGATTCACCTCATGTGTTATCTAATTTTAGGATATCAATCTTCAGAATCTAGATAACGATGTCGATGGTGTCAACCTGGCAATGTCGAGGACAAGCCTTTTAGGTTTATCATTCCAGTCTTTCCTCCAATTGACCAGCGACGTGGTGGCTCGAGGTAAAGGACACTTGATGAACTGGTGGCCCTGGTCGTCGTCCTTACCAAGCTCAGAGTTACCCGCGCACACGAATGATGATAGTATCGGTGGTGCTGCAATGGAGACCAGCGATGCTGCCGTAGATGTGACCAGCCATGGTTTTGCCGAGGGAATGAAGGATGCAGATGCTACCTGTTTCTGCGACAAACCGTTCTGCTTTCCATGTTTTGATGTACTGCAGATTAGCCCTTTGGATCACCACTACCTTGACAGTACGGACAAGGTAATTATATTTCTGTTAGAGAAAATGATGAAGAACGGGAGGTAGTTAAGGTTAGAGTAAAGAAAGTTTGCATGCACAATATGGTTTGTCTAACGTTGGAATCCATCTGCAGCTTAACTGTGGCATTCACTTTTTACTGCAAAATAAAATTGAATCCCTTTGACTTAAAATTAAGTAAATGACCACACAACATGTTACAAGTCATAATAAGACGAATTTGAAAAAATATTGAACTTCAATGAATTGCTCTCTTTTTCAGGAAATGCAGGGTGCCAGTCGTGGGAAGAGTTGGGCCAAAACAGTGCAAAAAGAATGGAAAATTCTGGAGAACGGCTTACCAGGTATGTGAGTCCACCTCAAAATACACACGGTCCATGCATCTACAAAATTTAGTAGACAACTATTTAATGTGCAGAAACCATTTACGTCCGAGCGTTCGAGGACCGCATGGATCTACTTCAGGTGGTGATGGTGGGCGCGAGTGAGACACCATACCATCACGGCCTCTTCTTCTTCGATTTGCAGCTACCTCCATCGTACCCGGATGCCCCACCGCAAGTGTACTACCACTCCTTTGGCCTACGCCTCAATCCCAACCTCTACGAGTCTGGTACAGTGTGCCTCAGCTTGCTAAACACGTTCGGTGGCGAGGACACTGAGGTATGGTCGTCGGCAACTTCAAGCCTGCTCCAAGTCGTTGTCTCCATCCAGGGCCTCGTCCTTAATGACCAACCTTACTACAACGAGGCCGGCTATGAAACATTGGTTGGCAAACCAGAGGGCCACCGCAATGCGCTGCCCTACAATGAGAATGCTTACCTACTAACCCTCCGGACCATGCAACACCTTTTACGTCGGCCACCTCGGGGATTTGAGGAATTCGTCAAGGAACACTTCCGCCGTCGGGGAAAATTTGTGCTTAGGACATGCAATGTGTGGCTTCAGGGAAATGTTGTCGACGATGCCCATGCCACTGAAGCGACTAGGAAGCGGCCGTGCTCGGCTGGGTTAAGGCTTGCACTCACAAACGTGATGCCAAGCCTCGTGGCAGCCTTCACCGAGATCGGCGAAGAGTTCCAGTAGCTGCAAATCGAGTTGCCATGTGCTCTCAGCACCACTCACTAGAAAGAGTAGTTGCGGGTATAGGATATTTTGTGATCCTGGTGGTGTTGTGATAATCATGCACATTTTTGTCCTACAACAATTACTTTTGCTTTATTTCCTCTCTCTCTCTCTCTCTCTCTCTCTCTCTCTCTCTCTCTCTCTCTCTCTCTCTCTCTCTCTCTCTCTCTCTCTAGAGTCATCAGGAGACATATTATCGTAGAGTAATCATTTATCTATCAACATATATGTAAAGGCTGGGTATATATTTGTCATTGTGATACATCAGTACAATATCTATTTCAGAAAGAAGAATCTACATATATATAGTGCTCGTCGAAATGGCGCAGAACATGCATGGTCATGCTCATCTACCAATAATAGACCAAGATGGCCTAAAGCAGGTTAGAGAGCATATTAAGCATGCATTTCCGGACAGTGGCAGAAGACCATTTATGTACCCCTTATATAAGTGCTCATGGGTTACAAGTTTTGCTACACCTACAGCCAATTCATCTGCAAAGGCCCCACACACGCACAAATAAATCATCTGCAAAGGGCGGTGCGATATGGTGAAGTGGAGAAATGAACTTGCCCTCCACAACTATTCACTTCCAAAAATCATAGAGTACACTGCAAAAGAAATGGGTTTAATTGGAAAAACACTATTTGGTGTAAAGCTACCGATTAAGATGGTTCTGCTCTTCAAAGTACTCCATTTGTTCCTAAATATAAGTCCTTTTAGAGATTTCAATATGGACTACATACGGAGCAAACTGGGTCAATCTACACTCTAAACTACGTCTATGTACATCCGTATGTAGTCTATATTGAAACCTCTACAAAGATTTGTATTTGGAAACGGATGGAGTAGAACATAACCATATATTTAGGTGTTTCAGAATGCAATCTGCTACTTGCATCTTAATTGCACCGGTGTAAAGTTGATCTTCAGTGCTGTCCAAAAGGGGGGGGGGGGGGTGCGAACAGAGCGATCGCACAGCCCCCGTAAAACAGGGCCCCCTAAGGGCATGTACAATGGTGCTATCTTAGGAGTGCCACGTAGGATAGATGATGACATGGAGGAGAGAGAACTCATAAGAAAAGGCTTGTCTTCTCTTATTTAAGAGAAGACAAGAGGTGATCTCTTAGCACAATATGTCTCACCACATTTTTAGGAATTGCTAGTTATTGAAGATAAGGCTAAGAGGTGACCCATTGTAGACAAAAAATTTTGTCATCTCTAAATCACATGCAAGACTTAAGATAAGACTATCTTATCAACCATTGTACATGCCCTAAGGCCTTGTTTGGTTGCAAGTGACCCCCAGGATCCCCGCTATTTCCCCGGGCCAGAGAACCTCGGGCTGAGTTGGCCCCGGGAGATCCGCCGCGACATTTGGATGCATCTGTACGGGAGGTAGCCCTGCCCGGCCCACGTCGTTTCCACGGGAAGAAACGCCACGACCCCAGATATCGGAAATGACACCCCCGTCTCGAGCGATACGAGTGAACTGCTGGAACCGCCAATCCCTCGCCTCACTCCTCCTTGCTCTCTCTGACGCCGTGGCACGAACCGAGGAAGAAGAAGATCAGAGGAGGAAGAAAGACACAGGGACACGGTGTTTTTTCCCGGCGCAACAACGCCACTTCCACGAGCTCGTACTCGTCACCACACCACAGGCTACAACACACGGGGTGCGAGGGGTTTATATCCGCGTCCATCGGCGCTCCACACCGCGCACCCGACGCGCCCTCCTCGCGCACTCCCCCACGTCCCTGTGCTCCCGGCCCGCGCTCCCGCCGCGCACGCACGCGATCCGCGCGACCAGGTCCAGCGCCTCGACGCGGTCCACCCCGCGCCCATTGTGCCAATGGACAGCACGCACACACGCCACACCTGCATGGACACACCCATGCATCTCCTACACGCACACACGCACACCTACGTCGCGGACCCGACGTGTCCAACGTGCTCGGCGCGCGCCCATACACGCGCCCGGCTCGTTCGATACCTCGCCGCGACTTATTGCCTATCATTCGCGCCCTAAGTCGCGGCTCAGAGCAGACCGGCGTCCTCGACGTCGCCGTCGACCAGCAGCGCACGCTCCGCCGCTGGCGCCTTCTTCCACTGCGGGCACTCGCGCTTGAAATGCCCGCGTTCACTCGCACTTGTAGCAGCGGTCGCGACGGTTCCCGCCGAAGCCCAACGCCTCGCTGCGCGCCCGTCGTCGTTGTCCTCTCCGTGCACACCGCCCCGACGCCGGTCGCTCGCCCGCCATTGTGCCATGGTGAACAGCAACTGCCCGTCCGTGCGCTCGCCGCCCGTCTGCCCGCGCCGACGCAGCCGTTCGTCGAACGCCTTCAGGCGCCCGAGCGCGCCCTCGAAGAGCAGCGTCAAGAGGTCGCAGAACTGCTCCATCCCGACGACCGCCGCGTCCAGGCGATCCGGGACGCATTCCAGCAGCTTCTTCACCATCGTCGCGTCTTCCAGCTCCGATCCCAGCCCGGCGTAGCTCGCCGCCATGCTGCTGATTTTGCCGGCGAAGTAATCCAGTGTCTCGCCGCTCCCCATCCGCAGAAGCTCGAAGTCGCTCCGCGGCGTCGCCAGCCGCGCCGCCCTGAAGCGATCAGCCCCCCTGAAGCGCACCTTGAGGCTAGCCCAGACCTCCGCCGCCGTATTCTTCGATGCCACCGGCAGGAGCAAGTTTTCCGCGAGCGCCCCGAGCAAGTACGCCCTCGCCGGCTTGTCTTTCTTGGCGATCACGGCCGCCGCCGCGTCCTCTGGCACGACCACCTCCTCCCACAGCCCGGCCGCGTCGAGGTTCGCCTCCATCTTGATCGCCCACGCCATGTAGTTGTCGCCGGTGAGCTGCGGCACCGCCTGCGGCCGCGATCCGCCCGTACCGCCGCCGTAGGGGACGATCGACATCGCCAGCGCGCCCTGACCAGAACGTGGCTCTCTCTGACGCCGTGGCACAAACCGAGGAAGAAGAAGATCAGAGGAGGAAGAAAGACACGGGGACACGGTGGTTTTTCCCGGCGCAACAACGCCACTTCCACGAGCTCGTACTCGTCACCACACCACAGGCTACAACACACGGGGTGTGAGGGGTTTATATCCGCGTCCATCAGCGCTCCACACCGCGCCCCCGACGCGCCCTCCTTGCGCACTCCCCCACGTCCCTGCGCTCCCGGCCCACGCTCCCGCCGCGCACGCACGCGATCCGCGCGACCAGGTCCAGCACCTCGACTCAGTCCACCCCGCGCCCGTTGCGCCAACGGACAGCACGCACACACGCCACACCTGCATGGACACGCCCATGCATCTCCTACACGCACGCACGCACACCTACGTCGCGGACCCAACACGTCCAACGTGCCCGGCGCGCGCCCATATACGCGCCCGGCTCGTTCGACACCTCGCCGCGACTTATTGCCTATCATGAACAACAGGCGCCGTCCACCAAGATCCATCGCCCCGTCTCCTCCGCTCCGAGCTCCTGCGCCGCCGACCGAAGCGACGCCCCTGACCTCCTCTCTCCGGTGCTCAGGATCGAAGCTCCCCTCCAGCGATGGCGACGGACCGCAGCTGTCACCCTCCTCCTTCCCCAGATCTTCCATCTGCATCAAAGTTTTGGCCCCCTCCGGCGATCGCGACTTCTACCTTTTCCGATCAAGGCTAGCTCCCTCCTCCTCCCGCCCTCTTCAACCTCATATATTTTCTCCAGTTCATGCCTCCGTCCGTGATGAACTTGAGCCCAGATCCAAACAAATTTTTATTTTCTTTCTAGCTGCCAACGAGTTGTTCCAATGTAGCATACCGTTCTGGCCATACGGATTGTAAAATTTATTCTGAAGCCTGATGCACGTAGAAACTTGCCTGCTCCTGATCACTACATCTCAATGTTCATTAACAATTGCTTATCTTTTCTTTCTGTGGGGTAATATTTGCTTATCTATTTGATAAATCTGTGCACTTGTATACAGCACACCTGTGGTTCAGTTGGTTCATTTTCATAGCTATGTATTTGTCGATATATAAGGCCTGTTCGGCATCCCTCCGACTCCACGCTCTCGCTCCCGGAGCTGGCGGAGCTGAAGGTAAAAAGTATGGAGCGGGGGGACAGGTGCTCTGCAGATCCTTGAATTTCAGGGAGCAGTGGATTGCCGAACAGCCCCATAGTATGTGTACATCTTATGTATTTGTCCAAAGTATTTCATAGTTATGTATTTGTCCATCCTAAACAGAACATTCTCTCTTATATATATATTTGTCAATAGTATTTTCATAGTTAATAATTAACATCATACTTTGTACTCTATCCGTAAACTAATATAAAAACGTTTAGAATACTAAAGTAGTGATCTAAACACTCTTATATTAGTTTACAGAGGGAGTATGTTATAGGAGGTACACAACATTGATTATCAATTAGATTTAGATACATGTAGTAGACCGATATAGTTTTATGACTCATCCTGTGAACATAGTAACCTGCAGCTCTCCATGCTCTCTGGACCGAGTTATTTTTTCTTGGTTTTGGTTTAGAAATATCAGATGGAGATGCGCACTATATCTGGCAAAGTTTTGTGCCATCAACTAAAATTTATATTATTGTGCGTCAAATGCAGGTGCTCTGACAATAGCAAGTGTTATACTTTATCTAGATTAATGACTATGATGGTAATTTAAGGGCACCTACAATGCTGGCACCAAGGACGGGCTCCAAGATCCCAATCCTAGCCGTTTCCAGCGACTCCCCTCCAATCCTGGCGAAATCTTTAACGTCGATGCCAGGTTAATCATCGAGCGCTACAATTTTTTCTTCATACAAATCGAGCTTCCTATGATCTTACTTCTTGTGCATTATCTTACAATTCCATTTTATTTTCTTCACCATGCCAAGAGTAGATGCTCTGTTGTAGAATTCCTAGTTTTTTTTGTTTTGAGGGGTTGTAGAATTGCTAGTTGGTCCATCTGTTGCTTGGTTAGTCCTCTGAGGGAGAGTAACAAATGAGAAAACCGCTTTGGTTCGTACGCCAGCGTAAACAATCGAAGAGAAAAAACCCAAGTGCTCTGGTTCACCGAGATTCAGAAGCACGTTCACTGTTTCAAGATCACACAATTCAGCGACGCACCAATTAATCCAAGCCATTAGGCCCACTGGGACATCCACCGAGAAAGCCCGCAGATTGGTTGGCTTTGCTAGCTTGTTTGGGGAGCAACTAGTTACCGAGCGCTCCTTCGAAAGCCTCGCAACGATCAGCGTCACTTGACGCGCTCTCAGCCATTCGCCACATGTTGCGCTCTGGACGCTCTTTCCGGATTTTTTTTGCACGAGTTTTCGGCTTTTTAAACGGTTTTTTCTTGGGTTTTTTTACGTTTTGGTTTTCGCCCGGTCTTCCTTCGCTTTTCGATAAAAAAAATTGCGTGAAAAATACACTGCGTTTGGACGAATCTTGAACAGTTTTGAAGGAGCGCACGGTTTTAATGGTGAAAATTGTTCAAGATTTGGACGCACGGTTTTAAAGATAAAACGTTTTGAATAAACGGATCTACGAAAAAAGGGAAATCTGATGAATTTCTCTTACACTGCGTTTGGATGTCTTCATTGGGGAGCTTGTATTGGATTTGGTATTGGTAAGTTTCATTTCACCTGTTTGGCTGGACACTGAATTGGCGGTCGGTAATGAAACTAAATTCAGGCTGAAATCACTCCCACGCAAACATGCTACCCGCAATACGGAGGCCTCCGACTCCGAAATGTGCTCAAATCGCCCATCCCGCAAAACATACCGGTTCACTTCTTTTTTCCCCCTCGCAAACAGATAAGGAGAAAAGGTAGGAAGGGATACAGCGAGCTCCGAACTGGGCGGTGGCTGCGAAGCTCGGCGACGTCCAGGTGCGTTCCCTCCCTGGCCCCCTCCTCCTGCAGCATCTTCCGGCACCGCCGCATCTCACCCACCCCTCCACTGACGCATCGTGCACTGCCTCCAGCTCGGCGGCCATGGGCGTCCGCCACAGGCTCGTCCGCTCAACCGCCTCCGGCGCGACGGCCATGGGTGTCCGCCGTCAGACGGTCACCGCCACCACCTGCGCGTTGCACCGCATCCGGTGTTGAAGAGAGGTCACGTTCGCCTGAGAAGCGCGACGCGGCCGCACGCCCCCCTGCCCCCTCACTTCCCCGATCTGCTGAAGCTTCCTAACCGTGCTTGCCTACTCAGCTACTCTTCGGTTTCTATATGTGTGTGGATGTGGGCACATTTATTGATTCTTGTGCGCATGTGTATGGACAAATTTGATGTTTCCTGTAGATAGAAGGATAAAAGCTTCACAATCAATGTGAATATGCAATTTCAATGTTTGTCATCCAAACAGGATTTGGTATTGAAACCTCACAGATTCCATGAGGCAATTCAGTGAACAACCAAACAAGCGAATTTGTATTCATGTCCATTTCAGTTTCCTTGCTAAAATAGTATTCCAACCAATTCATTACAGAGCCTTCCAATATGGATATCCAAACGCAGCGTTACTGCTTGGTTCCGCATTGGATTTTGAAAACTTTTTTCCAGGTTGCGACAAGTGGCGCGCTGCATGTGCGCCACTTGTCGCGACCTGGAAAAGTGGAGTGCTCTTTGCAACGAGTACTCCTTAATTAGTAATTTCGGCTTGTTCGTGTTCTGAATTTATTGGTCGTACGGGAAAATCCTATTCGCCACTCTCTGCGGCGAACTGTCGAGGGATCGCACACAGGAGCGCTGCGAGCGACCGACATGGCCCGGCCCACTTATACTAGTGTCCAACCGGTTTTGGGAACCTTCTAGAAGGTACCCTGAGCCGGGTTTTTTTCTGTATCATTTTTTCTGGTTCTTTTCGGCTTTCTATTTTTTTCGTTTATTTCATTTTCTGTTTCTTTTCTTTTTTAGTTTCTCTTTCTTTTCTTTATGTTTTTTTTTCAAAATTTCACAACTTTGCAAAATTGGTTCGCAAATTTAAGAAAAATGTTCGTTTTTCAATTTTTGTTCGTGAGTTTCAATAAATGTTCCTATTTTCCAAAATTGACCACGTTTTAAAAAAAAATTTGCATTGGAAAAATGTTTAGGAATCTCAAAAAGTGTTCCAACTTTGCAAATTTGTCCACAAAGTTATAAAATGTTCATTTTTCAAAACAAATTCACAAATTGAAAAATGTACGTAAATTCCATAAATTTGTTTGAGAGTTTGAAAAAATATTCCTGTTCCAAAATTTGTCCGCAAATTTCAAAAAATATTCTTATTTACAAGTTTTGTTCGGAGTTTCAAAATGTTTTCCGTTTCCAAAATTGTTTGCAAATTTTTTAAAATATTCCATTTTTTCAAATTTTGTTCTGTAGTTTCAGAAAATGTTTGCCTGCAAAAGTTGTTCGTGTTTCCAAATTTTGTTTTGAAATTTGAAATTGTTCCTGTTCAGTTTTTTGGGTAGTTTAAAAAAATCCGTTCTAAAAAATATGTTCGCGTCTCCAAAATTCGTTTATGTGTCGAAAAATGGTTGAATTTTCTCAAAATTTCTGAAATAAAATTAATGTTCGCGTTTGATAAAACAATCACGTTTTGTTTTTGAAAAAAAATGTTTTGTGTTCTAATTTTTAAAAATGTTCGGATCGGCGCTTGAGTTTCCTTAAGGTTTTGCAATGTTCTGGGATCAAGAAAGCTAGCTAGCTCAAAAGGTTCGAATCCTTGTTCGGTGGCAGTAGGTCTAGTTTCCAATTCCAGGCAAAGCATCTTTTTTTATTCCAGCGTGAGCTACTGTTCGCGAGAGAGATGGGCCGGCCCAGTCTCTCGATCCCCTATGCGATCGCTCGACTGCTTGACGCAGAGAGCGTCACATAGGAGCTTCCTCTAGGGTGCCCCCTGCCAAGAGAGGGGGGCGGTGGGAGTAGGACTCCCCCAGGCGCACCCCTTGGCGGCCGGCCGCACCTTCCCCTCCCTCCTTTATATACGGGGGCAGGGGGCACCCTAGAACACAAAAAGTTGATCTTCGTGATCGTTCCTTAGCCGTGTGCGGTGCCCCCCTCCACCATATTCCACCTCGGTCATATCGTTGCGGTGCTTAGGCGAAGCCCTGCGTTGGTAGAACATCATCATCATCATCACGCCGTCGTGCTGACGGAACTCATCCCCGAAGCTTTGCTGGATAGGAGCCCGGGGAGCGTCATCGAGCTGGACGTGTGCTAAGAACTCGGAGGTGCCGGATTAACGGTACTTGGATCGGTCGGATCGGGAAGACGTACGACTACTTCCTCTACGTTGCGTCAACGCTTCCGCTTCGGTCTACGAGGGTACGTAGACAACACTCTCCCCTCTCGTTGCTATGCATCACCATGATCTTGCGTGTGCGTAGGAAAATTTTTGAAATTACTACGTTCCCCAAAAGTGGCATCCGAGCCTAAGTTTTTATGGTTTGATGTTATATGCACGAGTAGAACACAAGTGAGTTGTGGGCGATATAAGTCATACTGCCTACCAGCATGTCATACTTTGGTTCGGCGGTATTGTTGGATGAAGCGGCCCGGACCGACATTACGCGTACGCTTACGCGAGACTGGTTCTACCACCGTGCTTTGCACACAGGTGGCTGGCGGGTGTCAGTTTCTCCAACTTTAGTTGAACCGAGTGTGGCTACGCCCGGTCCTTGCGAAGGTTAAAACGGCATCAACTTGACAAACTATCGTTGTGGTTTTGATGCGTAGGTGAGACTGGTTCTTGCTTAAGCCCGTAGCAGCCACGTAAAACTTGCAACAAACAAAGTAGAGGACGTCTAACTTGTTTTTGCAGGGCATGATGTGATGTGATATGGTCAAGGCATGATGCTAAATTTTATTGTATGAGATGATCATGTTTTGTAACCGAGTTATCGGCAACTGGCAGGAGCCATATGGTTGTCGCTTTATTGTATGCAATGCAATCGCCCTGTAATGCTTTACTTTATCACTAAGTGGTAGCGATAGTCGTAGAAGCATAAGATTGGCGAGACGACAACGATACTACGATGGAGATCAAGGTGTCGCGCCGGTGACGATGGTGATCATGATGGTGCTCCGAAGATGGAGATCACAAGCACAAGATGATGACGGCCATATCATATCACTTATATTGATTGCACGTGATGTTTATCTTTTATGCATCTTATCTTGCTTTGATTGATGGTAGCATTTTAAGATGATCTCTCACTAATTATCAAGAAGTGTTCTCCCTGAGTACGCACCGTTGCGAAAGTTCTTCGTGCTGAGACACCACGTGATGATCGGGTGTGATAGGCTCTACGTTCAAATACAAGGGTGCAAAACAGTTGCACACGCGGAATACTCAGGTTATACTTGACGAGCCAAGCATATACAGATATGGCCTCGGAACACGAAGACCGAAAGGTCGAGCGTGAATCATATAGTAGATATGATCAACATAGTGATGTTCACCATTGAAACTACTCCATCTCACGTGATGATCGGACATGGTTTAGTTGATGTGGATCACGTGATCACTTAGAAGATTAGAGGGATGTCTATCTAAGTGGGAGTTCTTAAGTAATATGATTAATTGAACTTAAATTTATCATGAACTTAGTCCCTGATAGTATCTTGCTTGTTTATATTGATTGTAGATAGATGGCCCGTGCTGTTGTTCCGTTGAATTTTAATGCGTTCCTTGAGAAAACAAAGTTGAAAGATATGGTGGTAGCAATTACACGGACTGGGTCCGTAACTTGAGGATTATCCTCATTGCTGCACAGAAGAGTTACGTCCTGGAAGCACCGCTGGGTGTCGGACCTGCTGTTGATGCAACTGAAGACGTTAAGAACGTCTAGCAGAGCAAAGCTGATGACTACTCGATAGTTCAATGTGCAATGCTTTACGGCTTAGAACCGGGACTTCAACGATGTTTTGAACGTCATGGGGCATATGAGATGTTCCAAGAGTTGAAGTTAATATTCCAATAGAATGCCCGGATTGAGAGATATGAAGTCTCCAATAAGTTCTATAGCTGCAAGATGGAGGAGAATAGTTCTGTCAGTGAGCATATACTCAAAATGTCTGGGTATTATAATCACTTGATTCAACTGGGAGTTAATCTTCCGGATGATTGCGTCATTGACAGAATTCTCCAATCACTACCACCAAGCTACAAAGGCTTCGTGATGAACTATAATATGCAAGGGATGGATAAGACGATTCCCGAGCTCTTCGCAATGCTAAAGGCTGCTGAGGTAGAAATCAAGAAGGAGCATCAAGTGTTGATGGTCAACAAGACCACTAGTTTCAAGAAAAAGGGCAAAGGGAAAAAGAAGGGGAACTTCAAGAAGAACAGCAAGCAAGTTGCTGCTCAAGAGAAGAAACCCAAGTCTGGACCTAAGCCTGAAACTGAGTGCTTCTACTGCAAGCAGACTGGTCACTGGAAGCTGAACTGCCCCAAGTATTTGGCGGATAAGAAGGATGGCAAGGTGAACAAAGGTATATATGATATACATGTTATTGATGTGTACCTTACTAATACTCGCAGTAGTACCTGGGTATTTGATACTGGTTCTGTTGCTAATATTTACAACTCGAAACAGGGACTACAGATTAAGCGAAGATTGTCTAAGGACGAGGTGACGATGCGCGTGGGAAATGGTTCCAAAGTCGATGTGATCGCGGTCGGCGCACTACCTCTACATCTACCTTCGGGATTAGTTTTAGACCTAAATAATTGTTATTTGATGCCAGCGTTGAGCATGAACATTATATCTGGATCTTGTTTAATGCGAGACGGTTATTCATTTAAATCCGAGAATAATGGTTGTTCTATTTATATGAGTAATATCTTTTATGGTCATGCACCCTTAAAGAATGGTCTATTCTTATTGAATCTCGATAGTAGTGACACACATATTCATAATATTGAGGCCAAAGGATGCAGAGTTGATAATGATAGTGCAAATTATTTGTGGCACTGCCGTTTAGGTCATATCGGTTAAAGCGCATGAAGAAACTCCATAATGATGGACTTTTGGAACCACTTGATTATGAATCACTTGGTACTTGCGAACCGTGCCTCATGGGCAAGATGACTAAAACACCGTTCTCCGGTACTATGGAGAGAGCAACAGATTTATTGGAAATCATACATACAGATGTATGTCGTCCAATGAATATTGAAGCTCGTGGCGGATATCGTTATTTTCTCACCTTCACAGATGATTTAAGCATATATGGGTATATCTACTTAATGAAACATAAGTCTGAAACATTTGAAAAGTTCAAAGAATTTCAGAGTGAAGTTGAAAATCATCGTAACAAGAAAATAAAGTTTCTATGATCTGATCGTGGAGGAGAATATTTGAGTTACGAGTTTGGTCTACATTTGAAACAACGTGGAATAGTTTCGCAACTCACGCCACCTGGAACACCGCAACGTAATGGTGTGTCCGAACGTCGTAATCGTACTTTACTTGATATGGTGTGATCTATGGTGTCTCTTACAGATTTACCGCTAATGTTTTGGGGTTATGCTTTAGAGACGGCCGCATTCACGTTAAATAGGGCACCATCGAAATCCGTTGAGACGACGCCTTATGAACTATGGTTTGGCAAGAAACCAAAGTTGTCGTTTCTAAAAGTTTGGGGCTGCGATGCTTATGTCAAAAACTTCAACCTGATAAGCTCGAACCCAAATCGGAGAAATGTGTCTTCATAGGATATCCAAAGGAAACTATTGGATACACCTTCTATCACAAATCCGAAGGCAAGACCTTTGTTGCTAAATTCGGAAACTTTCTAGAGAAGGAGTTTCTCTCGAAAGAAGTGAGTGGGAGGAAAGTAGAACTTGATGAGGTAACTGTACCTGCTGCCTTATTGGGAAATAGCACATCACAGGAACCGGTTTCTGTGACGTCTAAACCAATTGGTGAGGAAGTTAATGATGATGATCATGCAACTTCAGATCAAGTTACTACAGAACCTCGTAGATCAACCAGAGTAAGATCCGCACCAGAGTGGTACTTCAATCCTGTTCTGGAAATCATGCTACTAGATCATGGTGAACCTACGAACTATGAAGAAGCGATGATGAGCCCAGATTCCGCAAAATGGCTTGAAGCCATGAAATCTGAGATAGGATCCATGTATGAGAACAAAGTGTGGACTTTGGTTGACTTGCCCGATGGTCGGAAAGCAATTGAGAATAAATGGATCTTCAAGAAGAAGACTGACGCTGACGGTAATGTTACTGTATACAAAGCTCGACTTGTCGCAAAAGGTTTTCGACAAGTTCAAGGGATTGACTACGATGAGACCTTCTCACCCGTAGCGATGCTTAAGTCTGTCCGAATCATGTTAGCAATTGCCGCATTTTATGATTATGAAATTGGGCAGATGGATGTAAAAACTGCATTCCTGAATGGATTTCTGGAAGAAGAGTTGTATATGATGCAACCAGAAGGTTTTATTGATCCAAAGGGAGCTAACAAAGTGTGCAAGCTCCAGCGATCCATTTATGGACTGGTGAAGCTTCTCGGAGTTGGAATAAACGCTTTGATAGTGTGATCAAAGCATTTGGGTTTGTACAGACTTTTGGAGAAGCCTGTATTTACAAGAAAGTGAGTGGGAGCTCTGTAGCATTTCTGATATTATATGTGGATGACATATTACTAATCGAAAATGATATAGAATTTCTGGATAGCATAAAGGGATACTTGAATAAGAATTTTTCAATGAAAGACCTCGGTGAAGCTGCTTACATATTGGGCATCAAGATCTATAGAGATAGATCAAGACGCTTAATTAGACTTTCACAAAGCACATACCTTGACAAAGTTTTGAAGAAGTTCAAAATGGATCGAGCAAAGAAAGGATTCTTGCCTGTACTACAAGGTGTGAAGTTGAGTAAGACTCAATGCCCGACCACTGCAGAAGATAGAGAGAAAATGAAAGATATTCCCTATGCTTCAGCCATAGGCTCTATCATGTATGCAATGCTGTGTAGACCTGATGTGTGTCTTGCTATAAGTCTAGCAGGGAGGTACCAAAGTAATCCAGGAATGGATCATTGGACAGCGGTCAAGAACATCCTGAAGTACCTGAAAAGGACTAAGGATATGTTTCTCATATATCGAGGTGAAAAAGAGCTCATTGTAAACGGTTACGTTGATGCAAGCTTTGACACTGATCCGGACGATTCTAAATCGCAAACCGGATACGTGTTTACATTAAACGGTGGAGCTGTCAGTTGGTGCAGTTCTAAACAAAGCGTCGTGGCGGGATCTACATGTGAAGCGGAGTACATAGCTGCTTCGGAAGCGGCAAATTAAGGAGTCTGGATGAAGGAGTTCATATCCGATCTAGGTGTCATACCTAGTGCATCGTGTCCAATGAAAATCTTTTGTGACAATACTGGTGCAATTGCCTTGGCAAAGGAATCCAGATTTCACAAGAGAACCAACCACATCAAGAGACGCTTCAATTCCATCCGGGATCTAGTCCAGGTGGGAGACATAGAGATTTGCAAGATACATACGAATCTGAATGTAGCAGACCCGTTGATTAAGCCTCTTCCACGAGCAAAACATGATCAGCACCAAAACTCCATGGGTGTTAGAATCATTACTGTGTAATCTAGATTATTGACTCTAGTGCAAGTGGGAGACTGAAGGAAATATGCCCTAGAGGCAATAATAAAGTTATTATTTATTTCCTCATATATCATGATAAATGTTTATTATTCATGTTAGAATTGTATTAGCCGGAAACATAATACATGTGTGAATATATAAACAAACAGAGAGTCACTAGTATGCCTTTACTTGACTAGCTCGTTAATCAAAGATGGTTATGTTTCCTAACCATGAACAAAGAGTTGTTATTTGATTAACGAGGTCACATCATTAGTTGAATGATCTGATTGACATGACCCATTCCATTAGCTTAGCACCCGATCGTTTAGTATGTTGCTATTGCTTTCATGACTTATATGTTCCTATGACTATGAGATTATGCAACTCCCGTTTACCAGAGGAACACTTTGTGTGCTACCAAACGTCACAACATAACTGGGTGATTATAAAGGTGCTCTACAGGTGTCTCCAAAGGTACTTGTTGGGTTGGCGTATTTCGAGATTAGGATTTGTCACTCCGATAGTCGGAGAGGTATCTCTGGGGCCTCTCGGTAATGCACATCACATAAGCCTTGCAAGCATTGCAACTAATGTGTTAGTTGTGAGATGATGTATTACGGAACGAGTAAAGAGACTTGCCGGCAACGAGATTGAACTAGGTATTGGATACCGACGATCGAATCTCGGGCAAGTAACATACCGATGACAAAGGGAACAACGTATGTTGTTATGCGGTCTGACCGATAAAGATATTCGTAGAATATGTAGGAGCCAATATGGGCATCCAGGTCCCGCTATTGGTTATTGACCAGAGACGTGTCTCAGTCATGTCTACATTGTTCTCGAACCGTAGGGTCCGCACGCTTAACGTTACGATGACAGTTATTATGAGTTTATACATTTCGATGTACCGAAGGTAGTTCGGAGTCCCAGATGTGATCACGGACATGACGAGGAGTCTCAAAATGGTCGAGACATAAAGAAGCCTATATTTGGACATCAGAATCGATGCGGGTGAAATCGGCATTTTACCGGAGTACCGAGGGGTTACCGGAATCCCCCGGGGGGTTAATGGGCCTTCATGGGCCATAAGGGAGAAGAGAGGGGCCGGCCAGGGCAGGACGTGTGCCCCCTCCCCCCCTAGTCCGAATAGGACAAGGAAGGGGGGGGGCGGCGCCCCCCTTTCCTCTTCTCCCTCCCCCTTTCCTTCTCCAACAAGGCAAGAGAGGGGGGAGTCCTACTCCCGGTGGGAGTAGGACTCCTCCAGGCGCACCCCTTGGGGGCCGGCCGCACCTCCCCCTCCCTCCTTTATATACGGGGGCAGGGGGCACCCTAGAACACAAAAAGTTGATCTTCATGATCGTTCCTTAGCCGTGTGCGGTGCCCCCCTCCACCATATTCCACCTCGGTCATATCGTTGCGGCGCTTAGGCGAAGCCCTGCGTCGGTAGAACATCATCATCGTCATCACGCCGTCGTGCTGACGGAACTCATCCCCGAAGCTTTGCTGGATCGGAGCCCGGGGAGCGTCATCGAGCTGGACGTGCGCTAAGAACTCGGAGGTGCCGGAGTAACGGTACTTGGATCGGTCGGATCAGGAAGACGTACGACTACTTCCTCTACGTTGCGTCAACGCTTCCGCTTCGGTCTACGAGGGTACGTAAACAACACTCTCCCCTCTCGTTGCTATGCATCACCATGATCTTGCGTGTGCGTAGGAATTTTTTTGAAATTACTACGTTCCCCAACACTTTATACTTGTCAATTGAGTCATTTGCCTTTTTCTTGATTCTGTATACCCACTTACAGTCAATGATATTTTTACCTCTTTGTTTAGGTACAAGATGCCAGGTCTTGTTCCCATAAGTGCAGACTACTCTTCATCCATTCGATTTTCTGACCTTGAATCTCCAAGTGCATCTTCTAGTTTTGTTGGTTCCCCTACGATACACAACAATGCCATATGGTATAGTTCCATCAATTCAAATCTTTGGGTTTCTTATATCTTTTTGTTGCTGAGTTGTAACACATGAAATCGCGGTGAGTAATCATGTAGTGTGAGCTAGTTAGATTGAAAAGGAAAGCAGATACTGGCCGGTGTTATTGTCCACCTGTGATGGGCCGAGCAGCTCTCTCCTTGAGTCCTTGTGTTTGTTGTTCGAAGAACTCCAAATGTAGTGCTTGCAAAAGCCAAGTTGGTAACCACATAAGAACTGCCGCCAAGCGCCACCGAGAACAGATGAGAGCATCCGTGCACCCAGATCTTGTAGAGCGCCTTTACACGCTGCTTGGTTCACTGTTCACTGCCCATCCATCCTCTATGGTTTGTGATGGCTCAGTGGGGAAATTTTGCCATTCGTCCCCTTCGTTTGGAGTAGTTGGATCCACTCTCGATTTGACTCATCGGATGGCTTCTGGTTCAGGCAAGAGCCAAACCCGCGACATCCTCTTTCGGAAGATGATCATCGATGTTTGATAATCCACAAGTATAGGGAACTGTTTGTAGCCTTTTTTGATAAATAAGAGTGTTGAACCCAAGGAGGAGCTAAAGGCAGAACGAATATTCCCTCAAGTTCTATCGACCACCGATACAACTCTACACACACTTAATGTTTGCTTCACCTAGAACAAGTATGAAACTATTTTCCAAAAATAAACGAGTTCGTTGCAAGAATAAAAGCACGAATAAATTGCAAGACAATAAAAGTAGATAGCTTTTGTCAAATAAGAAAGTCATTTGTGTGCAGGTGCAAGTCTTTATGTGTCAAACAAGAAAGTCATATATGGATTGACAACCCTCTTATGCGTTAAGTTGCAAGTATTTGTTATTTGTGTGCAGGTGTCGTTTACATAGTATTGCTTGGTTCTCCTACTGGATTGATAACCTTGGTTTCATAACTGAGGGAAATACTTACCGTTGATGTGCTGCATCATCCTCTCCCTTTGGGAAAATACCAACACAAATACAAGCAATCACACTGCTCTGGCCAGGATCTTAGCCACCCTCACCTTCATATGCACTTACCTCCTTCAATACGGGAACCACTAACGCAACAGGATTGCATCCCCTGTGTTCACAACCTTGTAACCACCGTACCCACTCAGAGTCGCGCTTTATTGGCCTCAAATAAAAGTAAACGATTGAACTTGACCGTGTCCATAATGCATGAACACCGATGGTGTGTGTTTCAGTATCAAGCCCTAAACTTGTTGTCAACCAATCATTCAACTGACTGACAGATCATGTTTGAGGTGCGGTCATTGGCACCTATATGTGATCAAATTCACTCGGACCAGCTCTCATCTGAGTTGTTTGGACAGTACCAGGACCCTAGTAAAATATGAACTTCACTACATCAGACATCTCGGCTCGCCTATATTTTTCAACAACGACAGACAAGTATTAAGCAGCAACTTAAAATATCTGTACTACTAAATATTTGACATGCATATATATATTATGGAATATTAACGAAGCAACTCAAAAAAATTCACACACCTACAAATATATTACGAATATTGCTAGAACAACTACAAATATTGACAGCTCTAAATATTTGACATCTACATATATTACAGATATTACCGGAGCAACTACAAATACTGGCACACCTAAATATTTGGCATCCACATGTAATACGGAATATTACTGGAGCAACTTCAAATTTTCACACAACTAAATAATTGACATCTAAAGATATTACGGATACTACCGGAGCAAATAACAATAATTCCACACCTAATTTATTTCAAATCAAAACATATTACCAAATACTACCGGAGCAACTACAAAACATAAAATGTGTGTCAAAATATACCCTTGAAGCGTGTGAACGAACGACGAATGGCGGCCTTCAATCACCGGAACCGGAGCCGGAAAGTCCACCAAACTGCCGAAGATTCACCTCCACCACACTGCCCGAGCTTCACCACCACCTCCACCTCTACCGCCGCCACAACCTCCACCAATGTGCTAAAAAAAGCTCCAACAAAATACTCACCATGACCACCACGAGCTACCCCATCAGTAGATCGAGGTCTCCCTTGGCTCCCCTAACAATGTAGAACGCATCCACGCTGCCAAATCCGCAAAAAAAATATGGCTCGGTTTGGTGTAGAAATTGGAGGCATTTCATGTCAGAGAGAGGAGAAAGAAGAATGAAGAGAGCTGACTGCGCGTGGGAGAAGAAAGGAGAAAGAGAAGGGGAGGAAGAAGACAGCCGCGATGGGGCCCGCACCCAGTCAGCTCACAGCTGACCGGTCGGCCCACGGCTGGCTGACAGAGGCGCCCGTGACCGACATCTCTTCCGCAACATGGCCTAGCCACTGGTCAGCCGACCCGTAGCCGACGGGCCAGCTGTCGGCCAGCGGTTGGCAGACACGGTCCAATCAGCCACCGGTGGGCTAACTAGATCCAATCGGCCAGCAGCAGGCTGACGATGTATTATTTTAAAAAAATCCGGCATAATATTTATGAAAAATAATAAAAATGTATTATTTTAAAAAATATTGCATTTATATATTCGTATGTTGAATTTATTTTAGATTTCATTCAGTTGACATTATTGTGACATATGCAACTTTTTGATGTTTTATGAAAAAATTACGGTGCAGTGAGCGTTCCGGCCGAACAGATCCTGTAAACGGTTCCTGCACCGGCGGAACAGAACCCGCAAAGCGCTTGCGGGATCTGTTCGGCCGGAGTGCTCGCTGCACTGTAAAAACAATTTTACGGGAGTCCTTATATGCGTTTAGCGGGACGTGCGGTTACGGGATCTGCTAGACATGCTCGGCCCTTGAGGTGGGTCGGCAGTAGTAAGGCCCATGACATTCAATTTGCCACGCAACCATTCACAAGCCCCTTCTTTGCCGGTTTCTTGTCCACGCGAGCATGCGTTCGTGAGATTCACCACCCGTCCACCCGTGTCAGCCACCGGCGCCGAGGCCACCCCTGGCCAGCTTGACTTTTTTTGATGCAGGTAGCTTTTGAAACCCCTCGCATCAACCCTTGTTGTAAATGTCTGCCCCTAATTATGAGGTGAGTTATCTCCCATCAAGCAGACTTTTTTTACAAAATAAGTGACTGGATTTTTTTTAAAAAAAACTAATGGTACGGTGACCTATAATCGTACTCCTAGATGGAACCACGGAACCACAAACAAACCCATGATTTGAAAAACAGAGAACAGGGGAAAAAAGCAAAAGAAAAAACAAAAGCTGAAGCAAGAATAATAAATCTCAGAGCAGAAATAGCCAATCTCAGATCCAATTTGAATACCAGTCATGGTGGGTGTCTCATATCTTAGACTAGATGCAAATAGTACAAGGAAACCAACAGAAGCGATCGATTCACAGTTCGTCGCCAAAGTTCATCGCATCTCAGTAGTTTTGGTAGGGTAAAAGGTAAATAAACATTTCTAGGCATAGATAGGTAGGGTTCTACGACCAGCGAATAAGTAAATAAAATATTCGACGACCTAGACTGTCCTCAGCCCTCGCCGGAGTGGCCGCTCCACGCTCTACTCCGTCTTCGGGCTGTCCGCCGCCATCTTCTTCGGGCCGTCCGCCGCCGCCACCGTCGCCGGGCTGTTCGCCGCCGCCGTCGTCGCCGGGCCGTTCGTCACCGCCGTCGTCGCCGCCGCCGGGCCGGCCGCCGCCTTCGGGACGCCCGCCGGGCCGTCTGCGCCGGTGCCGTCGTCTCCGGCGAGGCAGCCTTACTGGTTCACGAGAGGTGAGATCTCGCGAACAGGCAGCTCCCGCGGAGCCCGTGCGCCGTCGAGCCTGCGGACCGCGTCCGCGAGCGCGAACGCGCCCGTGCCCCTCCTCGCCGGGCGAGCGGGACGGGTCGAGCGGGACGCCATCTCTCTTCTCTCTCGCTGCTGTGGTGGGGAGGGGAGGGGAGGGGGAAGGCGGTGTGTGCGTGGCGATTTGGTGGAGCTGGTCTCGGCTCGGTGAGGGAGGCAACGCCTGCGTCTGGGCGTGGCTTTATAGAGGCCGGGGACGATCTGGACGCCATCTCGAACCTTCCTGCGACGGCGTTTTGTCACTGACGGAATGGTGAACGGAAACAACTGTGGGTGGAGGTAGTAACCTCTGCTCTGACAGAGCAGAACGGAGAAGGAATCGCGAGGAGAGAGAGGCGGGAGAGTGAGAGAGAGAGGTGGGTTGGGACGGATCCCGAGGTGGGGCACCTTTTCGTTTACCTTGGGCGCAAAGAAAGAAGCTCCCCAGCCCCCATCCGCGCGGCGATGCATCTGGATGGTCGAATAAGTCTTAGCACGGATGGCAGCCGTCCGATCGACGCCCTGCCGCCGACCACGCCCATATGATTAATTATAATTAGTTTATGCTGTTCCGTTTGCCCAGCCCCATCTTTTCTTCTTGCCATCTCCCTCTCTCTCTCTGTCTCTGATTTGTCAGCACATAACAATATTTTGAAGAAAAAAGGAAAACAAGAACTAATCAAACTATTTCCTTCAAAGTATCCGAGGCTCGCTAATTAATTATGGAGGCACTGTTGGCTATCGTAGCCCCGTACCGTACGTAGGCGCCTCAGTTGTCGTTCCTCGTCCCATGGTTTGCTTTACCATGTTTTTTTATGAGAGAGAGAGAGAGAGAGAGAGAGAGAGATCTTTACCATGTTTATGCGGACAAGGCGCTGGCTGGTTTTGCTGCCTCCAGATCGTGCTCTTTTGGTCATGTCTCATGTGCCATGCCGCCCACCTCTCTCTGTGCGTGACGAGTAAATGGTCCATACTTCTTCAAGACAACGTTCCTCTTTGGTATCTCCATCGGCGTGTCACAAATCGGACACATTGTCCATCCACATTACGTGTTCAAATGAAGATGCCCTTGAACTTCTCTGTCATTTTATCCGGCATTCCTCCTCGCTTCTTCTTCTTCTTCTTCTTCTTCTTCTTCTTCTTCTTCTCCTCCTCCTCCTCCTCCTCCTCCTCCCCCGGATCCCTTTTTGACCTTCTTGACCGGTTCTTCTTTTGTTGGGTCGCCACCTTCATTTACATTGCTGATGTAGGCGGTCTTGACGGAATGGGCAATACATAGGAACCAGGTGGGTTGTGCATTCAACTTCAACAAACAATGCACCAAGAGGAAGTGCTTCTTCTTCACCATCAAGGACAATGTGCACGCATGGGAGCCCCAAAAGAGAACATGCTCAAAATGTTACATATTCGGCCAAATGACCAACAAACAGAGCATACTAGCTCCTGGCCTGTCCGGTGAAAAATGTATGTATAGAAATTTTAAGGCAAATTATGGAGTGGAGTAAAAAATGCATTAGGAAGATGCAAGCCACCATCTCTCTCATCTTTAATTATCCAACCCCCAATGAGCTAAGTGCATGTAGAAATTAAGGGGACCATGTGTAGAATGTATTGGTCTTGATTACCGTATGATGAGAGAAAATCAATTTTTTCTACTTTAAAGCGCATTGAAAAGATAGAAGTACACTCTTTTGTGGACAAATTTATAGTCAAACATACACTCTTTACCGGACGGAGAGAGTATCTGGCTAAATGACCAACACATAGAACACTTACACCACTTGGACACCGGTTTTAGAGCGTTTTTAATGGTTGCAATACTTGCTCACCGACTCTTGCCATGGCGTACCATCAATAAGTGAGCGACTTTGGTCTACCATCTCGGATCCTTTCCATGCAGTAGCTAGGGATCAAAATTCTTTTGCTCGTGGAATCAAACATGAACATTGCACCAAAAGATAGAGCATCTTTGCTCTATACCTTGAAAATGATCAACGCTAGTGGCCAACCACACAGCACACAACAATTCATACTCCCTCAAATTAAAACTTTCTCCCCTAAGTAAAAAAAAACTTTATCCCCTACCCTTCTTCTTTGGGACAGCACGGATCTCACCAAATATACTAACACATCCTGACGTGTCCACGGAGAGTGATAAGGCGGATGCCATCCAACTGTAGGCACCAAATGTCCACCCGATTACAAATGGATATTTTGACAAAGGACAAATTTCATCCTAAATCAGACAATATTTGTTAAATTTTGATATATTACAAATAAAATGGACAATATTTAAAAAAAATTAGCTAAACCGAATGAAAATTTAACCAACCTAAACTAAAGTAAGATAGATACCGGACAGTGATCTTGTAGGCATGGCCTCCATGGCCGCCGGCACCTCTGTCGTCATTGTCATTGCCGTCTGAGTCGTCGTCCTTCTAGTGACGGAAGGCCCGCCAGGCATCGCGACAACCCTGATTGACCACCATTGCGCACTAGTGGTGCAGCCCCTCGGCCGCCTCTAGCTGATAAGACGCTCGGCCGCGGAGTCCATCCAGCACAACTCGATGTTTCCTTTGATTCAGGCCAAGTGCTCGGATTCACCAACTCCACTATGAGGAGTTGGTCAGCGGTCGTTGATCTGGCGGCCACGGTGGGCTGACGTCTTCGTGGTAGTCATCCGCGAGTGCATGGTTCACTAGAACCCTTGGTGCGTATTGCTCGATGCGGACGGAGTGGGAGGTGTGCGGATTTTGTGAGACGAGCCAAGAGAAGAGGAGAGGTGACGGTGTAGTGTTGTAAGGCTTGCGTCCGAGGCTGACCAACTTATATACTAGAAAAAAAACGGACACCATCGTGCAGAATCCCATCTGTGAAAAGGCTGGTCATGTATACATTGTCTTCCCTTGTATTGGGTTGCATTATAATTTTTCTATGAAAGCTCATGAATAGTGTGGAATACAGTTTTGTTCTAGGCTTATTGCTAAGTTTAAAAACAAAAAACTGACATCTTCCCTTCTTGAGAGTCTCTTATAAGACCTAGCAAAAAATGCCTTTCTTCAATGTACGAGATGTGTTATAGTTAATGTAAGGAAAAATTTCACGTAACACATTATTATCAACCCTAAATGAACTGCAAAGATGAAAGGTAGTTTCCCCTTCTGTGTGCATACTCTTAGGTGGATTCGAAAAACAACAGGGCAGCAGGAAAATTTAGTCAGACGCACTAAAATGAGAGGAATTGTTGTCAACGAATTTATTTAGGAGTTAACTTTTGTATGTACATTCCAAGTAATTAAGCACCTTCACACCGTGATATGGGATACATCGTATTATTTTCTGAAGCCGAATCCTTGTCAGGTACGGGGATAATTTGAAATTTGGCGGGGTTTGGTGTTGTTAGGGATAGTTTTAGAACATGAGGTTTCACTCTAATTAGCAAACCAACATTAACATTTGTAAAAGCCATTAACAATTTAGGTTGTTTTTGGCACTGTAGCAATCACTATCACTCTCAACAGCAACTTAAACTTGTGTAAATACCCATCAACCAGTGAGAATCATGTTAATTGATTTTAATCACTTTTAGTCCGCACGCGCTATCAGCACTGTCTCTGGCAAGCAACATCAAAGTGAAATAAGTAGAAAAGAAATGTGAGACGAATTCAAGGGATTAAACCGCACACTCTTGTATTGACCTTTGTTCAATTTCTTTGCCGGGAGATCCATTGATCCGCCTTTAATAGTTGACGCCACCAGGTTGGCATTCGGCGCGGTCATGATCCAAGGAACCACCCTCATCATTGCTTCTTTGTGTACCATCGTGGCCTAATTATCCGCCATGGGAATGCACATTATGGTGCTAAAAACGCCACCCTACTTCGCTGGTGCACCGTGCAGGACTAGCGCTCGATCGTTGCTGCGAGCCACGCCGGACCAACGGCATTGAACTTCACCACTCCTCCATTGGGCCGAAGCCTCACCGGTCCGATGGAACCATTTCTAATGATTGCATTCTGCAAATGAAACAACACCTATAGGAAAAAGAATTGTGGTCGAGTTGTGCAGCCCTACCCTCACAATAACACGTAGATTTCCTTCCCTAACCCTAGGCGAATAGGGAAAACTCTCCCCTCCAAACTTTGTTGGCGAACCGTGGATTCGCCTCCCCTCTGCCTACCGCTCAGACGGCCGGTGGCGGGGTGGGGAATCCAGGTGCCTCCGCTCCGGTTAGTAGTTTATGTTAGAGTTTTTTAGTCCTTGCAGATGCGGTGCTCGGGCGGATGGCGGTGCTACTTCTTTGACTTTGTCTTCGGGGCTCCGATCCTCCTCGATTTCATCCATCTGTATGTAGTCGGCGGAGCTCCAGTGTAGATTCTTGTCATCTCTTTGGGGCGGTGAGGTTAGGGTTTCTCGTCTTGTGGCGGGATTTGGTGTCAGATGTTTCGGATCCATGTTGGACCTAAAGAATTGCGTGAAACAATTCGTTAGCCTATGCATGGTTAGTCCTACCATCATTGCAGTTAATGCGGGACTAACCATAGTGATTCTCGGAGCCGTTGCTTCCGCTTTCACATCGGTCGTGAGGACACGTGCCACCTTGCGTGTAGTGAAACTACAAGGTCTACAAGGCGTAGTCCCTGGGAGGGAGTGATGGGAATGCCGTCGGCTTCCGCTCGGACCTAGGGCAAAACCTGGGTTCACCCGGGACATCCCAGACTCTATTGGCTAGGGAGGTGGATGGGCCGTATAATGATGTCCTCAAGGAGAGGAACAACGTCCTAGGGCGTCATTAATGCTAGCATTTAGTAGGTTGACCTAGGCTTTCACGTAGAGTTCAACAAAACAAAATTCACTTTAACCTACCTCAGCTAACCATAGCCAATATCCCGCGATGGATCCGTGGTACCCATCCCCAAGTGCAAGTGATATAATTGTCCATGTAAGGTTCATCGCCAACGCCCCAACCGGGAGCAAGGAGGCCCTCTCGTCGCGTCGTCATGTGCACGGTGTCCTAGCTCCGACAACATCTATTGGTTCCCACTCGGATCCTGCTTATGGGGGTCTACTATGTCTCCATCGCACCTCCTCTACCTCTAGCTATGCGTCCACCCTGTTCCCGTCACCTCACCTTCGTTGTCCAGCCCGACAAGAAAATCATTATTCCCGATCTACCAAACCGGCTTGACCAAGAGTTGCCACACATCGTGTGCGAGCATTGGTGGCCCCAAAGCGATCGAAGATCACCCCCAAAATTCGGCCTAAATTGACATCTTGCACCATGGTGCTCATTAAGTCAATCTGGAATAAAGGCCTCCTATGCTTTGGAATTGTATCCATAGTTTTTTTTAAATACAACATATCTCTACATATTTTTCATTCAGAAATTACAAGCTAGTGATTTATCTAGCGTTGCACTCAAATTTTGCAATTTCTAGCATTTTTCTAGTGGGTATTTTTGTACATCATATCGCAAATGTTTTGCAGTGCAGATCGTTTGCAGTAAACAAATTTTGTTTCTTGCTTAGCATGTAAAATCTAACACAAATTAGACAAAGTTAGAAAACATCAACTGGAGTAGTACTTAGCCGCAGCTTGGGACAGAAAGTAACAATCAGTGGTGGACACCATCGCACATGTGAGATTCATTCCCAGTTCATCGGATGTCCCTGAAGGACCGCACAGGTGAGTTCCGTTGCTGGCTGTCAGTCCTGTTCGCCCCCGTCCCTCCAAGCGGACAAACACGAAGGAGTATCTAGCGCTTTGTTTATGCAATTAATAAATCATAACCAGTGCATTCCAATCATTAGTCTTTCTTACGTCCTTGATTATATATCAACCGCCTCACTGATTAAGTCTACTCTACTTAAATTGTACATAGACACTAGTACTCCCTCCATCACAGTTTATTGGGCGTCTAGCCCAGATCGCTGGAACCAGGGTATGCAGCGATTGGCTCCATTTCCTCCATGCGTTTGACTGAAAAAACAGCGTTAGTTAATTGTATGCGCCTAATTAGCTGAGAAGTTAATGCTTCAGTAAACCCCATCTCCACTAAACGAGCAGCCTCCTTGCATGCATGCAGCTACTACTAGTACTCCTAATTACTCATGCATGGTGTACTACTAGGCAGTAAATGAAACGCGCCTTAATCCTTCTCAATTCTGGAAATGCATGAAATCTGAAGGATGTCCTATAAACTGTGACGGAGGGAGTATTACTAATGACCAGTGCATGCCAGTCATTAGCAAAATAATTAGAAGTAGTAAGTAGTGTATTATTTAACATCTTGATTAACTCAGTTTCATAATGGTGTGCATGCATGGATCGCATCCGAGTTGACCCCACCTTTAATGATGTGACATTTTTGTATGCATGGGCCGGATCTAAGCATCAACAGATGTGGTGGCCTACTCCTCTTTTGTTGAGGCAATGAGGAAAGAATATATCCAAATAGGGATAGTGAGAGTTCTATAAGTGGACATGCATATATGCAGGGCCGTATCAGTGAAATCGGAGGCCCTGTGCAAATCAAAATTAGGTCTTATGTGCGAAAGAAAAACAATCAATTTTTTTGTCAACCACTGCAATTTTTCGCAGGGAATTACACCAGTTGGAAGGACAAGCTCAAAAGACCTGATGATAGCATGTAATGCATTGATGGATGGTGATTGTGGATAGTAGGTGGCTTTGCGTAAAATATTTCCAACTGTTATTTAGTAGTATTAGGGCCTCAGTTAAAACCTTGATTAACAAACAATTTGGGGCCCTCCGATGCTGGGGGCCCTGTTCAGTCGCTCCTGTTGCACATGGGGACATACGGCCCTGCATATATGTCATGTACGTATCATATCAAAATGAAAACCATGCACGTGATGTGCCGACCTATGTGTCACTCCTTTTGACAACTCATGGGAAAAACCCTAGCTTGCACCGCCCTTCCCTGCCATCCCCTCCCACTGCCGCTACCGCGACGACAGTAGGCGGTTGTGGAGGTGGCGACATCAGCTTGCTCGACTGGACGGTGGAAGCTAGGGCGGCGGCCTCGGGATGTGATGTACATCGATGCAGCAACTCTGAAATCTATGGCGGCAAGATCTTCGTAGGGCGAGGTTATCGGGCCTCCACGATGTGGGTGACATGTCGGCGTGGCGTGGCGGCGGGTACGTGTACGTTAGCTCGGCCGATGTGGCCACCTAGGCCTAGTTTATTGCGGTGATGGCTTTTGATGACAACAATCTGCCGGCGACGCATGGCTATTGTGGCTTCAATGGATGACTGGGTGTGATGCTATCCTCCGGGAGAGTAAGGAGGAGGAGGAGGAGGAGGCGTACGAGGCGCGCATGGCAGAGGCCATGGTGTTGTCCGCGGCCGGCAACTGCGTCGTGCCGCCGTTGGCCCCGTCGTACCTAGCCAAGGCCGAGCCAGAGCCGACCCACATCGAGCGCTACTCCTGGACCAGGGCAATGTGCGAATAGGTCAGCGCGCCACCAGTCTAGATGCGGGGCGACGGAGGCGCAGGAGCGAGCCTACCTCGAGCAATGGCGCCAGTGAAGGCTGGCCAAGGAATGTCGCGAGGGTGAGTACGTCGAGCAACTGGAGCGTGACGCTGAGCAGGAGCGCCGCGAGCCCGAGGAGGAGGCGTGCCATGCCCGGGGCGGGGCACCCTAGCCGGCGGCGGCACAACCCGCAGCAGGCAACTTGGCCACCACCTGGAATACAGCGTTCCCCTGGGCAGCCCCAGCGCCGAAGCTGATCGACCTCACCGGCCCCGACGAGGACGCCTAAGGCAGCGCGCCGCCTCGTAGTTTAGTTTTAATTAATGTAAATCTGAACGCATGGACCCTCGCCGGTCTTTGTGGCCGGCATTAATGTTTAATTAATATATTTTTTTCATTTTAAAATATTTTCTGTTCTTATTTTTCTTCCTGCGCCATACAAATGGGTCGGATCAATGTTGGGCCTATGCGTCGACCCAAACGCCGAAGCAGACATGGGTGCCCGTCGAGCCACCCAAACGGACAAAAGCGAACACAACCGCCGTCCGTTTGGGCCGGCGTGTTGGAGTTGCTCTTAAATAGTTGTAACAGTAGTATTGTGCCCGTGTTGTGTGAGGCGTCAACATTTGTTGACTCGCAGACCATGCAAAGACCAGGTCACGAACAATAACGCTCCTAGTACCGTGCAAGTGCAAGTGCAATTCGATGTCTGCCAGAATTGAAGAGGCTTTGCATACGCATGTTTGAACCTGCAGATTCAGCAAGTCGATCTGGTCGATCAATCTTCCACAGCAAAGGTTGAGCGTATAATGTGCCAAATCGCCGTAGTCAACCGGCAGCGCAGCGGAGAGCACGTCGAGCCCGCGCGCAGCCGCCGCACATGGCTCAAGCCCGGCCTGCAAACGAAGCGTATCGGCAGGCTGAATGCGAGACTAGATCCAGACGCGTCACAAGCTATCTCCCGCAGGGAACGGGCGAGCTTGAGCGCGGCGAGGAGGGAGGAGAACGCCCTCCACGGCGGCTGCCCTCGTCGTCCATCGCATCGCGGCCGCCGTGCCTGTGGATGTATCTCAAACAGGAGCAAACAGGAAATCACGTCGCACACACCAAAATATTTTGGCTGGCCGACATCCCAAACCAAATCGATATGTCGGGCCGACATAAACGGCCTTGACGTGTTTGACACGTCGGACCAGTCCAGACCGGCTCAGTCCAACCTCACATACACCCCCACACCATCACCACACCAGACCAAACCCTACGCCACTGTTGACCACTCCGTTCACACCCATTTTGTCTGCTCCCCTTCCCCCGCCACCGTAGCTGACTCCGGCAACAAGTTCAACCCCGTCGACTGGGGCGCACTCCTCAAGGAGGAATCCAGCTTTATGTTGAACTTATTATGTCCGCTCCCATGAATGCTATGTATATGCTAATCTATGTTGTGCTATTTTCACGTAACATTAATTGCATGGATTTGGGGGTTTCCATACGAGGGAGACGTATGCGGACACGGATATTTGAGAGGTGATCAAGCGGTGACCGGACGTGGGGCATGAGGACGAGGCAGCCGGACGACCATAGGGCGACGCGAGAGGACAAGTGGCTAGGCATTGCAAACCTCCGAGAACATTTTCCAGCTATGTACCACATTGTTCGCATTAAGAATGATACTCTTGGGCAAGTGCTCAGTTTATTCCAGCTAGATATTTCTTGCAAGCGGGATTTGATTGGCCCCCATCTTATGTCGTTGCAAAATCTTTTATCCTGATTGAATTCAATTACCCTGACACAAGGACAAAGACCTGGAGCTGTCGTATCGGCATTAAACAAACTATAAATTTGCCATATTTTGAAATTTCAACGTGACCATAAGAAACAATTTTCAAAATTTTGTCATGTGTGGAGAACAAAAATTCCTAGAGTTGCCTTGTGAGCGTTAAAACTAATTTCATACATTTGTCATGTGATTCTTAGCAACAATTCCATAAAATTGCAATCCCTTAGACACTAAATAAGTGGAAATTTGTCATCCAAAACATTATCTTGTTGCGATGTGCACAATACGGAAAATGTTAAAAAAAATTCCATGTGACAAGTTTAAAATTCATAAATTTGCCATACGGACATAGAAATTGTGACCCAACGAACGGGAATGTAAACGGGTTCAGCAACCCAACCCGTTATTTGCCGATAGCAATCCTACCCGTTAAGCGTTAACCAACACAAGTTATTTTTGTCTGCCTGTAAACCGAGCAAGTACACATGCGGAAAGGTCCAAGTTGGTGGATCTATGCTTGTCCGACGGCGACATATCGAACGAATATTCGGTATGTTTTGCCTTGCTTAAAAAAAAACTTACTATGTTTTGCCTCTTCTCATGTACGTAATCGGTAGGGATTCCTCCTTATGTACGGTTGCTGTGGCGGTGGACTCCTGTATATACTCGCCAAGGACCGAGCTGAGTACGTATACCGGCAGCCGGTAAACCAGAAGCTGATTCGCTTTCCGCCCCCAGCCGTGCCTGCAAAATACTACTACCATCCAGATCGATTGTTCCCGAGGATCCGCTCACTACAGGAAAATCCCGGTTTCCCGTGTGTTAGCCTATAAGCCGAGTGCTTTTTTTCGGGCACCCGGCTTATGCTCCTCTAAGCCGAGTCTCGAGAAAAAAACACCCGGTAAATGCGAGGAACTCGGCTTATGGTCATCTATAAGCGGAGTGTCGCAAAAAAGATCACGGCTTATATGAAACACACGGTATCTACGGAAAAAGGCACCCGGCTTATAGCACACACTCGGCAAAGACATCTGCCACGTGTCTGCAACGGCAGTGGTTGACGGCGCCGTCACGGATCAGCCTATAAGCCGTGTGTCCGGAGCAGGCACTCGGCTTATAGGACATATAAGCCGTGTGCCCGATGAAAGCACTAGGCTTACATTTTTGCGAATTTTTTGCAACGCATAACATTTGTGCGAAATTAGTTTAAGATGGTTTTCATTGCATTTATATTTACTACTTAATTAGTATTATTATTCTAACCTATTTTCTGTTGACTAGTTTTCATGGGTCTTATTTGTGAAATTCTTAATTAAACTTCACTTTAATATTTTCATGACTCTTTCAACACCCTAGCGTACCCGCCACCACACTTCTAGACGTCTAAGAGGCCCCAACGCAAGATTTGGCGGCATGGCTAGCCCCCGGAAGCCGCCGGTCACAATCGTAGACACGCGAAGATCAATCCGCATAGAGGGAACTATTCAGATACTTCTGCATCGCCAAAAACTATGAAAAATTACCATCCCTCCTATATCACATGTGCCCACGCCGTGTAAGAAAATCATGATTTTATCACGCTCCGAGTGTTCAATAATATTCACGCCGCATCGTTACTGCAGAACGTTTGCTATACCATGTCACCACTGTCTGTGAGGGGGGCCACACCCGGAGCCGTGTGCTGCCTCCTCAGACATGCCACCACCACACCTTAAGGCATGTATGAGGGCCCCGCGCAATGATCCGGTGGCATTGCTACCCCCCAAGGCCCCCGTCCCGCCAAACCCTGCAGCGGTTGACTAGGAGATCTAACCCTTTGACTTTAGCCGGACGGGTTTTGACCAATGGACCTCTCCACCCGGTTATGGTAGGTCAGCCCATAGGAACACTTCGGAACAAGGTCCGTGCCAAACCCATTGCAAGATTCCCTCTGTGCCGACCCGGGGCAGCCGTTACCCCCCTCCAGGTGCCGGCGGCGGCGCCGTCCGTGAAGGGGGTCACACTACGGAGGATTTTATATGCCGCTTATGGGCATGATTTCATGTGCCGCCTTGCAGATCTGCAATTTCCGGCTTCGAAACCCTAACAGTGCAATAAATGTCTCAATTATTCTAGGCGGGTCCGAAAAATACGGGGGCCTGACACGTGTCATTCTATGGCCTTCTTTGAGAGCACGAGAAGTTTCGAGGCCAACTGAGCAATAGGGCCCACACTTCCTTCACAAACCCGACTCGTTCCCTCTCGATACCTAGAGACTACATCGGAGATGGTGTGGTTTACAAGCGGCCACAGGTGAGGTCTACTTGAAACACGGCCAAACTTTTACCGGTATATTGACCGATATTTTAAAGAGTGGAAATAATGAAATAAGGGAAGAGGGTATCATTTATAAAAACAATGAAATAAAAATAGAATAAGAATACAATAAGAAGAAAACTAAAATAAGTATCATAAAAATACAACAAAATGAAACACATAAATTATTAAAAGTAAAATTAATAAACTTTTTGTATTGAAATAAAACAAAAATAAAAAAAATTATAAACCGTGTGTTTTTTCCTATGGCACTAGGCTTATCAGTGAGCGCGGGACTTAGCGAAAATAAACGCGCGAAGACCTCATTTTGGCCCAAATCGACCCGCCCACTATCTCTTCCCCGCCCGTCCCCTTTCTCAACCCCGCGCCCTCCCCTTTCTCAACCCCGCGCCCTCCCCTGTCTCCCCCCACGCGCCGCCGCCCACCCTCCATCCACCGGCCGCCTCGCCGTCACCCCGCCCGGCGCCGCCCTCTCCTCGGCGCACAGATCCCCCCGCCTCCTCTCCATCCCCGAGCATGGGGAGCCCCGAGCCGGCCCTCCCATCGACGTCGCCGCCCCTCCCCGTTCGCTAGGGTTCAGGCCGTCCGGCCATCTCCGCTGCCCCACCCTCCCTCCGCCGGCGCACAGATCCCCCCCCCCCCGCCCCCTCCCCGAGCATGGGGAGCCCCGAGCTTGCCCTCCCATCGGCGCCGCCGCCTCTCCCCGTTCGATAGGGTTGAGGTCGTCCGGCCATCTCGGCTGCCCCACCCTCCCTCCGCCGGCAGGTCCCCTCTCTCTCTCTCTCTCTCTCTCTCTCTCTCTCTCTCTCTCTCTCTCTCTCTCTGACAGCATCTTTCTCTGTTGACCAGGGCCCGGCTCCTCAGGCGGCAAGGTGCTCCGGCGTGAAGGTGCTCCGGCGTGCCCCTGCTGATCTCCTGCTCGTGGAACAACTGCATCAGCAGGAACACATACTGCATCTGGTTTTGGTTCCCCTCCCTCCCACAATTGCAACTTCAGAACACCTGCATCACACACATACACACAGTGCTCAGGGTTCATAAAAAGGGGGAGGTCACTCAGGTCAGGCTCCTCAGGCGTAATGAGCACACTGCCTGCTTCTGCTTTGCAAAGATCGAGCGTGTGTGGGTCAAAGAGTAAGATAGTTTCTCGCTCTCACTCTCAGTGGGAGCTAAGTAATTTGTTGCTGCTCTTACAAACAGGGGCGAAGCCAGCAATCTGGCAAGATTTGGCGCCCGCCACACCTAATATTTGGTGCAAATAATTACTCCTGTAGTACGTATTTGGTTTTAGCCGAGTCCTGCGTCCATGCCGGCATACTGGGCTGACTGCTAGTTTGTCAATGGATAATGAGCCGTGCTTCTGGTGAGATATTTTGAGTGCCAATACATAACTTCAGTTGTATTTGCTGAACATAAAGTCATATATATATATATATATATATATATATATATATATATATATATATATATATATATATATATATATATATAGCTAGTATTCTAGCGAGCTCTTGCATATAGTCATTTCTATTATCTACTACTGAACACAGCATGCATATTATCATTTTGTTTAGAGTACCTTTTTTTGGCCTACCCTTTTGGTTACTTCAGTTCCATAAACCACAAGTCTGCATAATGAAGTACTAGTAACTAGGGATGATATAACATGAGGTAGATGATGATTACCAAACATGCTGGGTGGCCTACTTGTGCCTACTTGTGCCCTTATTGCTGAACTTGTGCCTACTTGTGCCCTTATTGGATATTATTGCTTCTATTGCAAAATAGGGAGAGAGGTGAGGGCGAACCGCGGCTCAATACCTTCACGGGATTATGTCTTTCCCGCACGTCAAAGAAACCTGAAGGGGGGTGGGTCAACCTAGGATCTGGCTTGAGGATTGATGCATATAGTGGGAAGTTCATGGAGCACAGCGAGCCCGATTCTGATCCGGCCTCATAGGACATTGACGTTACGGTTTGAATTTAACTTTTACCAGGGCTCAGGTGGTAAGCACATTGACAGGATCGACGATCGACAACCTGATCTATCTCACTAACAGATGGAAAGTGCGGCTTGCCGCACCCCGCACACACCGCCGACCGAATTCCCACCGTACTGCCTGGGCAGCGCTGTCGCCGTCGTGCGTGGGGAAACCAGCACTCTACCAAGGTCAAGTGCACCGAGCTCATCCATTGTGGTTTAGATCACCTTTTGCCTTCCCTTGAATGCTCTTTTTCATATTTATGCATGTTTCCTGATTCCCCTTTTCTCATCTGTGATGTGATGCTCATACGAAAAGGAATAGTAAGAAGAAATCTATGAAAGATGGTAAATTGGCAATAGAAGAACATGTAGGTGTAGAAGCTAGTTGATGCTGGGGTGCAACTTGCTGGCAGGGCAGTTAAATTAGATATCTTATTTTTCATTGTATCTTGCTTATTACCTTTACAAATTAGTGTTCAAGATAATCTTCTGTTGTTGCATTCCAGCAAGTTAGCTTACAGCCGAAGATAGTTTATCCAATCCAAATGGTGTAGGTCGAACAAAACTTATGGCTGGGGTAAAAATATTTGTGGTGATCAGCATCTTCCTCTCGCTTCGCTGTTAAGATGTCGACGCGGCGCTACGCACCGGATGATTTATACTACTACCATGTTTTTTATGTTGGGTCTGAGAAACTAGAGAATTCATGCCTCTTTGCCATGCCAAGAGTATTCTAGGGATTTCTTATGAATATACTATATGTAATATGGGATGGCTATTTTGATTAAGAGATCAATTTTATGCAGGTTTATCTACACTCTTCTCAGCCTGGGAATCATCATGTGACTCTTCTCAGCCTGGGAATCATCATGTGCTTGCTGACCTGCTCGGGCCACATCGCCGCTGAAACTGCAAACAACCCCTGCCTGTCTTGTGTATCCTTGGAAGCGTCTGATACTAGGAGTTGTGTTAGCCTATTTAAGTGTGCTTACATGGCAGCTGCTACTGGTTTAACAAAATTCCTCAAAGCCTTTTGTATTGTCACATAAAGACCAAACCTTGCGTGCTTTTTTCCAGATATATCCATTTCAAAAATATAAATGATATTTCAAAAAGAGGGTCATGTCTCTAGCAGTTAAGTTTTGAACTGGAACTGTTGACTCCTAATAATAGTTTGCTGAAACCTTAAGTCCCAGTTATGTTCTTGGAGCTCTGTGACCTTAGATGTACTGTGTCTTGGTGATATGGACTATTTTGCCTTAACCTGCCATGTATGTAGCACGTGATCTTTGTATTCTTGCTTGTGATACTGGAAGCTGCAATCGCTGCCGATGTATTTCTGAATAGGTACTGGGAGGAGGTAAGGAGCACTTCAGCTGCTATATACTTGATATTTCGGTGTGTATTTTAGAACCAAAACAAGGTCTCTTTTGTCGCCGATTTTTTTGCTGGAATGGAAGTCGTCTTAAGAACAAAATGAAATTATGACTGGTCGAACCTGAGAAAGTTTACTTCTAAAATATATCCATATGTCGTCTTAAGAACAAAATGAAATTATGTCTGCTCGAACCTGAGAAAGTTTCCTTCTAAAAATATGCCCATATGTAGTTTGCATAGTATGGCCTTTTCTTTTCACGTAGTATGAGAAATACATGCAGTGCTCTACTTAAGATATTCTCTTCAAAATGACATCTCTAAAATTACTTGATCGCAGATCATTATTGAGACATGTTTGTTGCATATTTTTCCTTTTTATTTTTCACCCTTGCATCGAGTGGCTTATTTATCAGGTCTGTTTTATGTTATTTTCTCTGTTCCAATATAAATATTCATTTTAAAGGTTCGCTTCCTGGTGTTCTAATTTGGGATTTCTTGCCCTACTTTTGGACTTATAGGTTTGCATCGTGGATGCCGTTGACGGTGGGCATACATGCTACAGTGGAGCTCATTGCATCTTTGAGCTTCATGCTTTGTGTGAACTTGGAACTCGTGCTTTTGTTTGTAAACCTTGTTGGATATGTACGCATGTGTGGACTTGGAACTTATGGTCCTTTTGTTTGCGAACTATTGTTGCATATGTACGCATGTGTGGACTTTCGTTGGATATATATTGCTTGCTGGATCTATATATTGCTGGATATATATTGTTGGTCATTTTGCTTGCTGGATCAATATATTGCTGGATATATATTGTTGGTCATTTTGCTTACTGGATCAATATATTTCTGGATATATATTGTTGGTCATTTTGCTTGCTGGATCGATCAATATATTGCTGGATATATAAGCCATCTTGCTGCTGCTCGCTGAAGCATGCAGGAAAAAAAATGCTATTTGGCATATAAACCGAGTGTCCCAGGGACATGGCACCCGGCTTATAGGCATATTATGCCACGGGGAGCTGTATAAGCCGAGCGTTCCAGATGCAGGCACCCGGCTTATAGGATATGTTTAACGGATGTCCTATAAGCCGTGTACAAAAGCACCCGGCTTATATTTAAACCGTGCAGACACTCGGTTTATATTTAAACCGTGCGGCTCACTTAGGCACTCGGTTTATATTTAAACCGTGTAGTGCTCGTGGGCACTTGGTTTATATATAAACCATGTGGCTCATGCAGGCACTCAGTTTATATTTAAACCGTGACTCAGTTAGGCACTCGGTTTATATTTAAACCGTGTAGCGCTCGAGGGCACTCGGTTTATACTCACGGTGACACGTGGCCGTTATCTCCCGGCTGCCGTCATGTTACTTTAGTAAGCCGAGAGCCTCGTATAAACACACGGCTTATACTCGGGTTATAGCGTATAAGCCGATCAAGTGTAAACCGTGTCATATAAGCCGGGAGTTTGACTCGGCTTATATATAAACCGAGTTTATATCGACATAAGCTGAGTTCTTTGGGTACACGGCTTTAATGTTTTTTCCTGTAGTGGCTAATCAGGAGACTTGTTAGCAGCAGCCTAATGGGCAGGGACCCAGACGTCAGGTATGATCTTCAGTTCTTTACATGAACTAGGGGCTGGGGGCGCCCATGGCGCGCCTCTTGAGGCAGTCTTGTGCGCTTCAATCTTATCTAAGCACATTAGGATGGCTACTTGGGTCCTGATCTAAGCTTTTATTATGTATTCAGTGAGCCATGTACATCAACATTAGCATATGTGAGTAGGAGAAGATTAATTCAAAGATACAAATGGGCTTACTAACATATTCAAAATCACGTACTGTACCATAATGTGAGGACTATATAACCCATCAATCAATAATATGACAAACATTTTAAATTGGCTTGCATAACAGAGTTACAAATGATTCTCTGATGTATGGTCCCTTTTAGTTCTAACTCACCAATTGTTGTCAAAAGAGAAATTTTCATTGGAATACATTAGAACAAAATATTCACTAACAGGGACATTTGAACGAAATCCTCCAAATATATGAATTAGACAACGAAAGTAGAAGCAGCGACGCAAAATAGAGATAAAGGACTAAGAGACCGCCTAACTGCAGCACCTTTCAGTACAACAAATGTCGCCATGCCTCATTGGCCTCATCGGACACATCCTGACAGTGTAGTGCCTCCATCAGTGGCTCAACACCACGCCTCCTCACCATGGTCATCTACTCACCAGCACTGCTGTCCGGTCGAGCAGGATATGTGGAAGCCCTGTAATACTTGAAAATGAGTGAAGATATTCAGTAGGATTTTTATGTAACAAAGTTTAGTAGTTCACTGGTTGGCCATTGTGAATGTAATATTTTGATCATTCTAAGCCTCATTTTAAGAGAAATATTATCAGAACTAATATCCACACAGCTAATAAGGCACTATTGTAGTGGATGTTTTAATGATAAACATTGTAACTGGATTTTATTGCAGGTGTCAGAAGAGCCAAACATGGATGAGCAGGAATCAGCATCTACTAAAAATACCCCTCAAAATTCCGACAACACAAACCACATGCCCAAAACAACCAACCTCCACCAAAATCCATTGGCACGTCAAAATTACAAAATCAGATTACCTATAGTTTTGGTTACATCTCATCTTACCAGGACATGATTTTGAATAGGAGGTACAGTTTCGAGCTGAGCTCAAGGTGTGCGATGAGACTGGACCATGTCGATGGCAGGAATATATCCTCCTGCCAGTATACAAGTTCAAGATCTTGCGCATCAAGGCGCTCATCACTTGCTCCAGACCAAATAAAGAAATGCTACTACTGGAGACAGGCAATTTCACATATATGTAACTTGCAGTGCCTAAAGGCTAAGAGGAATGACACAAAAATTTCTAGGAAAATTGGGAGGTCATTTTTATTTCCTGGCTATGTTCATTCCTATAGTTTCCCACACAAGCAGCAATGCACTAATTAGCACATCGTGATTAAGCAAGCTCTACTAACTTTTCACTGACAACTCACGCAATTCTGCACACACAAAAGTGAATGTCTCTTTTTAGCTAGCTAGGAGGGAATGTAATTAAACAACAAAGCTACCTTGAAATTAAGGTCAAATGAGGACCTCAGCCTGTTCCTCCCACCGCTGAGCACACGATAATGATCCTCTCCTCCACCGACATCGTGCTGAGATGACGTTCCGAAGCGTCCGTGAGGAGGGGCGACCAAAGAGGAAAGTGTCCATGGGGTGGCACAACAGGGAGTGTATATATATACCCTTCATAGAAATGCAATATCCTTCAACGCATATACTCATATACTCATTTCACTAAATTTGGTATATACTTCTTTCGCAAAAAAAATTGGTAGATACTTCCCCACAAAAAGGTGTATACTATTGTTTTAGAGTAAGTATATATATTGTAAAACAATTGGTATATACTCCTCCCACGATTTTTTTGGTATATACTTCTCCCACGTTTTTTTTGGTATATACTTCTCCACAAAGACGGCATATATATGTAGTATAAAAATGAATATGCTTCATCATGAAAAAGTAAGATATGCACATCATGAAAGTTTAGTGTATGTCATCCTAGAAACTTTAATACGCGCAAGCTCAAAAAAATATGGACCACTTCACAAAAAAAAACTCATTTTCACAGCAATATTAAAAGTCACGAAGACATACTACATTTAGGCAGTATATACTTCAACATATACTCATTAATATAGACGCCTTCACAAGAACGCGCAAGCTCAAAAAAATATGGACCACTTCACAAAAAAACTCATTTTCACAGCAATATTAAAAGTCACGAAGACATACTACATTTAGGCAGTATATACTTCAACATATACTCATTAATATAGACGCCTTCACAAGAACGCGCAAGCTCAAAAAAATATGGACCACTTCACAAAAAAACTCATTTTCACAGCAATATTAAAAGTCACGAAGACATACTACATTTAGGCAGTATATACTTAACGTATACTTATTAATATAGACGCCTTCACAAGATTTTTTTTTTGCGGGAAATATGTCTTCAAAAGATGGGGAGTACATAATCCCAGAAACAGGTATATACTCTTAAAAAGGGCAGTATATACGAGAATGGCGTTTTGGAGGCCGAGCTCTATGGAGCCCTTTATTTTTGAAAAATTCAAATTCAAACTTCTATGTTTCAAAAAATTCTAATAAAATATGCGTGTATCTAAGGATGTAACCCACATGTGTGTAAAAATTCATGATGAAATACCTTGAGTTGCGACCTGTATAAAAAGACAAATTCATGGCTTGGGAGGATGAATAGTATCATGTGTTAAACAACCCCAGATTTTTTTTTTTGCACAACCCTCATTTCAACGTATTTTGCCCTGAAAATTTACACACAAGTGTGTTATACCTTCATGTATATCTGTTTTTTTGGAACTTTTTGAAACGTAAAAATATGAATTTGGATGAAATTTGAAATTTGAATTTGGAGGCCTCATTGGAGCTCGGTCACCAAAAGGGATTTCCGAGTATATACTTGTTAAAAAATATAGCATATACTCCTTCAAAACATAGGTAGTACGCCATCCTACAAAAGGAGTCGGTATACGCTTGTGTGGCAGATGCATGGGCAGTACATTCATACTCAAGAAAACAGTACGTATGTTCTTAAAAAAATTGTACTATAGTTCAAACAAAACGTAGTAGTACGACTTTATTATAGCAATAGCAAAATGATGGCAGGGCAGTACCATAAAAAGCCAGCGGCAAGCAAACCATTTTGCAATTCAGATGAAAAGGAAATATTAGCAGCTGTCTGCAGAGCAGTATCCACAGCAGAGGGAACAAATTCAAGTTCTGTACAGTGCACAATCCTCAACAAGGCACCATCAAGCTAGCTTGTTCTCTCCCTACCTCCTCAATCTGATAATAGCAACCCATCGACCCTCCACTCTCAGTTTCATATTAGATCAAGAGAGAGAGAGGACACACCTGGGAAAGAGCGCACACGGACAAAACCCACGCCAGCCCTCTAATCCGTCACCGAGGGGTTGCCGCCTGCCCAGGTCAGGCGAAAAGAACGACCGTCCAAATGGCGCATATCTGTCAGATAAACCAATTAGAAATATTATCTTCTTTCGTCACCTCTTACATATCCTCTGTTGACTTAATATAACATAACTAATGCTGGCACATCATTGCTACCTTGCAAAGGACAGCTCCCAAAGCAAAATGTCAAGAACTTGCAACACTTCCTGGGGTGCTTCTGTGTGCTTCCTTCCAGAAACATCCCGAGGCGATGAAGGTCGGCTCGTGCAACAAACTTAATCACCACCTTAAAATTCCTCTGTCGGCTGAATCAAAAGGAAAAGAAAAATACATTCAGAACACTGAACACATACAAACCAGCCAGGGACAAAATAAATATTGATTGTGAAATAGTTGAACTCTGGGAGTCAGAGCCATCATCATCGTCAAGCAGAGTGATCTAAAACTCTATGGCAGTGAAATGCAACGGGCCTGCCGTGTACAGGCTCTTCCTGCCATCGTGTACACTGGCAGGTAACAGACAGGATCACAGGATAGCAAATGATTGATAAACAACATAACTGAAAATGGTAAATATATATAACTGTAGAAAATGATTCACAATATATGTTCACTTACAATGATATTGCCCTTCCAAGTTGCGACATGCAGTGGCCTGTTCCTCTTGTTGTCTTCCAGATGACTAACTGAGACATCAGGCTTCAGCAACTCAACCACAATTTCAGCATTTGTTCCTTTGGACGCCATATGCAGTGCCGTCTGCCCCTTCTTGTCCGTTCTTAAACCAATCCCTGGATCCTTACTTAACAATGATCTAACAACTTCCACATGGCCCATCCTCGCCGCGGTATGCAAAACTGTTTTCCCATTATTTCTCGCAATTTTAGCAAGGCTGGCATCAGTTTCCAGTAGGAGGTTGACAATGTCAATGTGATCCTGAATGGCAGCAGTTTCCAAAGCTGTGGCGTTTACATAGTTTGTGGTCATAGCTAGTGCAGGAAAGGCCTGCAGCAGCTCCTTCAAAACATCTGCAAAATCAAGAAATGGAAGAGGAGAATAAGCCACAATTCTTTTGGAAATTTACCTTCAATTATTATCAAGCAAGTCATTACAGCTAATATGATCTCCAGTATCAGAAAGTCCACAGATCAGAATGATACAAGCTCCAATAGAGAATTAAGCAGAGTGAGAAGACGCCCTGTGCAGGTTCACTGGCTCGTTGATCACTGCCCGGCTGAGGATGTGGGCGATGTGACTTTCGGAGTGATTGAAACCTGCAGTACAAATTCAGATTAGGACACACACGCGCGCGCACACATGATTTTCTTCAGGTCATGAGAGTGCTGCTGATTAATCATGGGGATAATAGAAGAACAAGAAACACACATCATAGACTCATAGTGGTGGAGGTCCTTGTCCGGCAGCTGGGCGATGAAATGGTTGGCCTTGCCCGGCCCATGATGAAGCTGTCCTTGCCCGGACGGAGGGGGAACCGTAACGCCTTGGTCGACGCCGGAATCACGGCCTGGCCCGTGGCAGCCTTGGCTTGGCTGCGATTATGGCGAGGAGGTTAGTCGTCCTGCCTCCTTCCGACAACACGACAAATTAAATTAGAAACTCTCAATGAGCTAGGATTGTCCAAATTTCTGTACAAATGAGGCAAACCATTGAATTCGTTAGGCGCCCTTCTGTAGGGGCAGATACTGATAGGAGGATATTTCAGTTTATTATGCATTAAGGTAACAATAATACGGTGTCCACAAACCACCAATGTTGACATTGTTACATCCTCAATTATTCTCGTTGATTAGAGAGGTTATTTGTTAGGAAACGTTTAATATCACCTATCTTGTCTACAACCTAGCAAAGAAAAGATGTAGTTAGTCACTGAAGAAATTGTTCTTTCATTATAAACAAAACTTAATGAGCTGAGATTTATTTCCTAAAAAACAAGAGTGCATCTTAGGCGTGGGTGGGTGTATTTCATAGAAGGGTTATCTTGTGAAGCATAAGTAAATGTATGTTTAACAAAGACTTTAATTACACAATCACAAAACGGCAGAATTCAGTGAGGGAAGGGCAAAATAAAATAAAGGAAATAGCTAGGGGCCGGGTATTTACCTACTTATGCCTTGCTCAAATTCCCTCCTCATGCCGCTATATTATTGATCTTGGTAGCCTGGCGAGGTTTCAGTTTTGAGCTACTAATGCTTGCATCTAGCGGACATATACTTCTAATTTTCTGTTTCTAAAGATTAGGTGGAGTCTTCAAAGGAGAATACAATTAGTAAATAGTAGTTGAAACTTTAAGACCTTCTTCGATCTTGAAAACTGAAATAGAGCGAGGCCTAAGCACTCACCAGTAGATACATGTAGTTCATATTTCGTGTAAAACACTTGAGGTGATGAATTATTAAGGACACTACTAAGATGAGTACCACCATTACAACAGAAGTTTTTTTATTAACTATGATGAATATGACACAGAAAGGCACAAATTTGCAGGGAAGACTAAAGTGGAACTGGATTATTCAAACTAATTTGGTTAGTAAAAACAAAAATAAAATTAAACCAGTTTACCTGGCACCTGGTCTGAGTTTGCATACAGATTCTGAATATGCAGAAGGGTGTTGCATACTATCCAAGATTAAACTGTCAAGCTTAATCTTATACTGGTGGAAATAAAAGGAAAAGCATCAAAGGATTATTACCAGAAGTTCCTCTACAACTATATAAATTATTAATGCAATCAAGCCTAATGTTTACTATAGCTACTTCTACAAAGTTAGGATGCCTACTCCTTGTATCAACTGATACTAACTTTGTATGTGACACTGAGTACTCCCTCCGTAAAGAAATATAAGAGCATTTAGAGCACTATTTTCGTGAACTAAACGCTCTTATATTTCTTTACAGAGGAAGAACATAAGAGCTCAATTTCAGGAAGGTGCATTCAGTAATGTGTATTTGAAAATAAATGTCATGCAAATACAATTGTACTCAGTAATGCTATGAAAATGTCATTTTCTTTACACATATTACAACTTTGGCATGTACATTTCGACATAATAATTTTGGAAACTTCCAGTTTATATTCACTTTGATGAAGCTCACGCTGAAATTTGACTTCATAGACCTGATGTGCCTTATCTTGTTCTTTTTTAGGGGTCCTTATCTCATATTTATGTGTCAAAACACTGGCTAATCCTGTCATGCTAAGTGCAAAAACGTCCAATGTAATCACACAAAGGATTTGGTAAGGCACATTTGGTAGAAGTGCCACTAACCATTTTTTCTTTGCTGCTGCAATGAAGTCTTCATAAACGTATGTATAACTACTTTTGAGTTGTAGCCATGTGTATCTTATGAACATATATAAAATACAATTGTGTTTACCTTGAAAGCTGAATTCCTGCGCTATGAACAATCAATCGAGAAATACAAAACCTGGAGGCACCAAGTCCGAACATAAGACTGCAACCAGTGGTCCTGTGCATCAACAAAATAAATTAATTAGCTTCCCATGGACACCAACTCTAAACATCACTCTATGTTTCCAGGAAAGGCTTGCTAGGAGTTGTTGTGTGATCGTCAAAATTGAGCAGAATCGGTTAGGAAGACATGCTTGATGGCTGAAAAACAAAACTACATAATCGAGCAGAGTCTATATAATCAAAGTAGATTCTTGAGGAACATATAGCCATGTAGCATCATACATTCCAAACCAAATCAAGACTTGGATTCTTGTCACCTAGTACGCTCCATTGTAGCTATTTATCAGCAGCACCCCTATATGGGAAGCAGAATAGAAGACATGTTCAGCTGCACTTGCATACTGCAGGGGAGGAAGATGCAGAACCTAGTTCACCGATGTATCTCATGTAACATTAACTAATTAATCCATCTCCATATTTGAAGCAGAAGAGAATACATGAATATTTAATCGGACATGATATAAGACGGCAAGACTCAAATTTTACATGACCATTATATTATCGGAAGTAAGCGAAATGACACCACTGGTGGTATGATGAAATGAACATATCAAACTAAACTAAGTGTAAGTAGAAGCTGAAAACACATCTTTACATAATTAAAGCATCCTCGGAATATTCATCTCGCAATAATAAATATAGTTATAGTAATAAAACTAACCAGGTCAATCAGTTTTTTCAGTACAATGAAAACATGGCATTTCACTATCCTGGGACGTATCCCTTTATGGTCTGCAGAGGAGAAGACATTTGTAGACTTAGAAAGGCAAAGTAATATGTAAACATCAGCAAGAGAATGGTTAAATGGCAGTATTAGTTTGAAAATGGCAGTATTTTTCCTGGTGTCACAGCCTACCACATCAGCAAATTACAAACTTTTTATTTAGTTTTTTAAAGATGGAAACCAGCACTGATACGTGCAAAGTTCTGTACACTGTTGGTATGGAGTAATAAGTTATAACAAAGTTACAAAATTACAAGAAAATAAGTCAGATTAGCACATAGTTAGCAAGTAAAAAACAGGAGCCGCAATACCTTTCAGGGTATTTTGATCTGAAAGCATGAAATAAGGGACCTCCATGTTCTCTCAACATGGATCTAGACACTTCCGAAACCTTGAATCAGAAGAGCGATTCCATGATTAGATTTACTTCTAGGAGAGCAGACTAATGCATTTATCACAGTTGGAAAGCCTAATTAAAACATTAGTTTGAAACCTGACTGTAAATGGCTGTTATTAACAATTTTCTAGTAGCTTTTTACTCGGCCCGTAGTCTTCATATATCACTGTGAAATTACAGAAGATACAAACCGGTACTCTAAAGAGCGCAGACTAATGTATTCATCACAAGTGGAAACAGTAGCAGATACTGTTAAGTCAAAACTTTTCTACCGAGTTTACTATGCAGCATCACTGTAAATGCTGTTATCAACATTTTCTACTGAGCTTTTCCGCAAAAAAAAAACACATTTTGTATTGAGCTCGAAGCTTTCATACAGCAATGGTTTGTCGGGGACCTGTCAACGGAACGCGGCGAAGCGGGTAGGGAACGAATGATGGCAACCACGCCGCCCTCTAAACATCTACGCATCACATGTTAGGCATGAACTCTAATTTTTGAGGTTAACAATGGAGAAAGCTGTAAGGCAACAACTGTATGACTTGCTCCTTATGCATCATTATTGTTGGATCGATTTTCGGAAAAGCAATCACAAAGACAAAAGGAAAATTAAATCCCATACCAAATTGACCACTTACAGCAGGTAGACTGTAGACCTCTAAGAACCACTTATAAGATCTCGTCGCATTGTCAGTAAGCTCACCGTTTATTAATATACCTGCAACAACAACAACAACAAAGACACATTAGTAATTAGCGCTTTATAAGGGAATTGCCCCAGCTTTACTGAGTTGATTAGCAATTTACTTGAGAGAACACCTAGGTGATCTATCTTGCAATTTGTAGGGACAGAGAGACCTGAAAAACTGTAACTACATTTTTGGAGCTGGTGTCTGAACTCTGAACATGTCAATCCATACTCAATGACCCAAAATCACAGTTTTTTTTTTCAAAGTAGCGCAAAACCGTGTAAAAATAGACATAGGCAGCAGCAAGTAACAACATGGACACATAGGCAATACCTCCGCCTGAGAAAATCTGTAAACTGTAGGGCGAAGGCTCTTCTGTAGTAGGCGCACTGGAGGACGGGCTCCTGCATCGCCGGAGAGCACGCAGGCCTCGCTGGGGGGCGTGATGTCAATGCGTGGAACAGACGCTGCGGATGGGACAAGAGGTGTTCCAGCCATCTGACCCACTGCGACGGAGCGTCGTCCCTCCGACCACCACGGCCATGGAACGCCATGCCACCCTCGTGCAGCCTCCCCTACTTCGTCAGCGACCCTGCAGCAGCAACAACACCCTGCATCCCCACCCCCGCCTCGTCCCCGTCCTGCGCGAGCTTCAGATCGACACAGACGGCGTCGTGGGGAATGTCTAGAGCGACCATGAGCTGGGAATAGAGGCGCACCGCGACCTGGTCTTCGTCGTTGCGGGCGAGAGCGGGGAGCCAGGAGAGGTCACGCCCACCGCGCAGTCCCCAGAGACCTCGGCAGCGCACCCGACACCGCGGCGGCTGCCCGAGACCGGCCCTCCATGCCGGCGGCGGTGCAGCGCGGACTGGAGGCCTGGCCCCTCGCTCTGCCTCGTGTTCCTTCCGGAGCTTCCCGCCGCCAATCTGCTCCGTCCCACCTCCTGCCTTCCCATGTTTCTCGCAGATCCGCTGCCGCCGCCGCTCGTGTACGCCGCTAGAGGGTGGGCAAGGAAGCAGAGAGAGGAAGAGGAGGCGGCGGGTGCGGCGGGCGACGCTAGGAAGAGGAGGAGGCGGCGTGTGGGCGAGAGGAGGAGACGAAGACGCGCGACAGGAAACAACTAATCGCTGTGTTTCTCTCGTTTTTTTTCCCTCGACCTGAACAGAAGCCCTAATGACGTGGCTAGCGCGAGGGCGCGCCCTTGATGCGCAGCTGAATGTTTTGGATTTTCCCAAGAGGAACATGGGTTAATTCCACGAATCGATTTTGGTTCTCCTGCCCTTCATTGTATTTTGAGGAGTGAATTCCAATTTTTACCCCTCACTTTTACAGTTTTGACATTAATTACCCCATTTAACAAATTTTCATCTAGATTACCCATTTAGCAAAGGTCTTGCCAGTTTTTACCCCAGTAATTTTTTTGAGAGTGACTGCCAGTTAACTCCCTGTCATCAGATTCCTCTTGGCATTTTTTCCAATGCCCGAACCGGCCACTTGGTTTAGCAGCACTCGTTTTCTTTTTCTCCTGGCTGTGAGGTGTATGTGTGTACCACATCGCGGGAAATGGGAACAATTATCTTGAGCGGTCAAGTACGTTCAATTTTTTTTGGAAGTTCCAGCAATCGTTGGCCATTTGTATTAGACGGTAGAGATATTTACAAGCGCCAACAGGTGGCTAGGACTGAAGAGAAAAGAAAGGAAAGAAAGAGACTAAAGAAAGGGGCTGATCAGCCAGGATCCCCAAAGGGGTGCTATAAGCACTTCACACCAGCAATTCTCCATTGCCCCAAGGTTGCCCTGATGATTTTGATCAAGCTGTTAACCGGAGCAATTTTCTTGTTGAAAATTCTCCTGCTTCTCTCCAGCCACACCACCCAGACCACAATCATCATCTGCGCTTTCATGCCCTTACGGTATCTATCCTCCGCTCTCTCCATGTACTGCACCGAGACCAGGCGGCCAGGTTGTAGGATCAAGAGCGCTGCAGCCTGTCCATGTACTGATACATTTACATATTTGCAATGACACCAGGCATTCCCAAAAAAGATGGACAGGCATCTTGAGGTTCCAACAACACAACTGGCAAAAATATTCATTTCGACAGTATGTTCAATTTTGCATTGTGGGTTGTGGTTCGTAGGTTCAATGTGATGATATTTTAGTTTTCTTCCGTGATGCAAAACATCGGAGGACGCATTTATTTTACCCTTTGGGAGATCATCAAACTAAAACATCACATTCTATTTGACAGGTCTCCCGTGCTATTGTCAAACATGTGTTTTTTATTTGGGCTCCAATGATGTGTGTCCTTTGAAAATTAGTACTACCGGTTATTAACATAACAGTAAGAGATTTCTTTGTTATAATAGAAATATATGTTTGGGCACTGAATCTCTCTTGTGTAAAACACGATCTAGAAGGCTCTTAAAAATTGAAAGGGGTAAAAACAGACAAGATTGTCACTAAATGGGGTAATCTGGATGAAAATTTGTTCACTAGTAGAAAGGGGGGCAAAGGTCCAGGACGGGTCAGCCTATTAGTCCCGGATCAGTCAAGAACCGGGACCAATGGGTGCATTTATCCCGGTTCGTGCGGCTAAGGCATTAGTCCCGGTTCACCTGGGCCCTTTAGTCCCGGTTCGTGCCACGAACCGGGACTAAAGGGTGCGATGCCCATTAGTCCCGGTTGGTGGCACCAACCGGTACTAAAGGTTAGACCTTTAGTCCCGGTTGGTGCCACCAACCGGTACTAAAGGTTAGACCTTTAGTCCCGGTTGGTGCCACCAACCGGTACTAAAGGTTAGACCTTTAGTCCCGGTTGGTGCCACCAACCGGTACTAATAGGCTTTGAGGCATTAGTACCGGTTCATGGCATGAACCGGTACTAAAGGTCCCATTTTCAAACTCTTCCCCCCCCCCCCCCCCCGTCGTGGACCGCCTTTTCAGTTTTAGAAAAAACAAAAGAAATTGATGGAAATGTAAAAAAAATGTTTCCCATGTGATATGTGGTCTAGTTTTTGGGAAAATTTACAAATATGAATTTCGACTTTATTTACAAAATCTCTCTGGTATTTGTAAAATGCGCATAACTTTTGCATACGAACTCAAATTAAAAAGTTTTTCATATGAAAAATCATCTACTCGAAAAGTTACATCCGATGGAGACCGCCTACGGCATGTTTGCAAATTTGTAGAATCCTCAAATTCCAAAAGGAAAAAAAGTTATGCTCAAATTTCAGTTTTTTTAATTTTCATTAAATCTGGTCAAACTATGGTCAAACTACTTATTCAAGAAATATTAGTGTTACTAAATAATTATTCAAGAATATTCGTTTTATTAAATAATTATTTCAGTTTTTTTGAATTTTGGTCAAATCTGGTCAAACTGTGGTCAAACAATGGTCAAACTACTTATTCAAGAAATATTAGTGTTACTAAAAAATTATTGTTTTTTAGAACAATAGTTTCAAACTCAAACAGTGAAATGTGTGACTTCATGCTCAAGCTAAACTCCCGAGGGTTAATAGGATTAACATCTTACTATTGTCAGGAAAACAATGAGTGCAGACTTGGAAACGAGGGAGAATAGAACCTGAAAGTTAAGCGTGCTCAGGCTGGGGGAGTGGGAGGATGGGTGACTGTCCGGGACCTCCAGGTAGCGGCCACGTGGAGGGCCATTAGTCCCGGTTCTTGAACCGGGACTAAAGGCCCTTTTTCTACTAGTGGTTAAATGCGGTAACTAATATCAAAAATGCTAAATTAGGGGGTAAAAACCGGAATTCACTCTATTTTGAGCATTATTGGATTATGGAAGGCTGATTGAAGTATTCCCTTTGTTTCTTTGTACTCCCCATATAAGATTTGGCTGATTCCAACTTCATATAACTTTAGTATAGTACATGTTGATATTTTTAATATAAATTTGGTCAGACAAGTTTCACTTCAGACAAATCTTATATACGAAGTAAAAGAAAACGAAGGGAATATCAGACCTAATAATCCATTCATGTTTCCCGCGAACACAAAAATCCACTCATGTATCATCTATATATTGTGCAGTGAAATCCATGTGAGGAAAAAATTCAAGATGCGAAGAAAAAGTTTTAGACTTTGCCGCAGCGATGACAATGGCACCGCCTCATTTGGTGACTGACACCGTATGCTGAGGACCACATCGTTGTATCGTGAACAATACAGACGCATCATTTTTAGATCAGCGCTCGGCGACTACAATGATCTCGTGAGGGACGGCATGCTTACGTGTGAAGCTTACGAAGAGCATCGCCTTGCCATCGATAGCTCAATGGAAACTATCACGAAAAGTATTCGAAGATACAAAGAACGCCGTTTGCAAGCTGGGCTATTTTACTTGGTGCATGATCTAGGTGGAACCGGGATAACTGTCCGTACACACTTGTATCGCATGCCTCTCAGGGAAGCGCTAAGGAAACACCAACAAGAAATCAGAAGGAGGAAATCAGGACTCGATGCTTCCTACAATCCAAAGAAAGCAAACTTGTTTGACATCATGGTGCTGAGCCCATCTTTGAAAAGGTTGGTCATGTATACCATGTCTTCCATTATAATAGGTTGTATTATAGTTTTCTATGAAATGTCATGAATAGTGTGGAGTACTTTTTTTTGTGCACTTGCGCTATAGGGTTTTTGCTCCCCTTCTTTAGAGATGCTCTCTATTAATGCATAATAAAAGACATATTTCTTCAATGTATGGGATGTGTTAATCATATCATCATTTTTATTATTATTTTAAAATGTGCAAACTTTAATTATTGTACTTGATGTAAGAAAAAGTCATGTAACATGTTATTGTCCACCCTAAATGAACTGTATAGCTGAAGGATGATGTTATACCGAGAGGATTTGTTATCCATTGTTTTATTCTGAGCTAACTTGCTTGTACTTGAAGGTTCACTCTAATTTGCAAACCGATATAAACCACTCTCACCCTCAACAGCAACTGAAACGTGTATACACACCCATCAACCAGTGAGAATCATGTCTGTCGAGCGACATCAAAGTGAAATAAGGAGAAAAAATGTTAGAGGAATTTAAGGGATGAATCTGCACACTCTAGTCTTCACCTTTGTTCGATCTCTTCACTGGGAGAGCCATTGCCTTTGCTAGGCGACGCCACTATGATGGCATTCGCCGTTCTCATGGTCCAAGCAGCCACCCTCATCGCCGCTTCTTTGCCCTGTATGGTTGCCGCCGAATTACCCGTCGTGGGAATGCCCACTGGGCTGGCTCCTCATTGGTATGATGGAACAGTTCCCCGAGGATTGTATTCCTAGAAATCAAATAACACCCGTAGGAAAAGAATCACCGGTCACAATCCTATAAAGATCTTATGAATCAAAGCAGCCATTAGGAGTAGTATGAGTATATTTTATTTGCGTACGATTACATATTACTCCTTCTGCACAGACTCATCAGCAAAAATGCAAATTGACGAAACAAAAAATACCTAAAAAAAGTTGGAACCAAGAAATATAGTCGATCATATAGAACGAAAACTACAGATAGTTGAAAAGAGTCATGGTCATGGAGAGGACCGGATCCACGAAACGACAACCCCTACGCTGGGCAAACGGGGACGGAAAAGAATGGAAAAGGCAAAGGAAAAAGGTTTCTTTCTTTTCAGTCAAGAGAAAGCCAAAACAAAAAGGGCGATGCTAGGCGCCGGCGCACCGGCCGAAAGTTTCGGCCGGTCCTGCCCCAGCCCTTGGACGCGAGCCCGCGTGGCCACTGGATGCAACAAAAAAAACGATTCGTCCTGGGCTTCTTCTACCTCTGGTTAGATCTGCAGCTCCTGCTCGGTGTCCTCGTCGCCGCGCCTCCAGTCCCCTTTGGTGGCCGTCCGCGTCGCCGGTCCCCGCCCTCGCCGTTCGTCCTCGTCCGCTAGTCCCCATCCTCGCCGGCTGGCCATCCCAGTCGCCAGTCCCCACCCTCGTCGGCTGTTTTTCGTCGGCGTTGAAGCTTTTTCCAGATTGGCCTGCCGTTGCAACTCTCCACGGCGACGGGTGTAGCTCCGCTGCCGCCCCTCGTTGTTGATGCTCGTTGGAGCCGACGACGACGGCCACCCAGTCAATCAACACCATTGAAAAACCGTCTCAAACCCCCTGTGTTGCATATGCTAGAAAAAAAGCTTATACTCCTGGATCGAAAAGCTTCAACCTCTATATGGAAAAGCTTCAACCGGCACTGCGAATCAAGAGGAGATGCAACCGCTCGTGCAAAATGCTTCAATCTTAGATTGAAAAAGTTTCAACCAAATGATAGAGAGAGCTTCAATCAAGCACCGCTCAAGAACGGAAAAAGTTTCAAATCGTTTACAAAAAAGTTTCGATCGTGGATAAAAAAAGCTTCAACCATGTATGAAAACAGCTTCAACCGTTGGAAAAAAAGCTTCAACCAGACACTGCAAACCAGAGAAAAGTTGCCAACGTTGACATAAAAAGCTTCAACCGTATATGGGAAAAGCTTCAAACGGCTATCGGCGACAGAAAAGTAACAAAATCCAAGGAGGTTGTCGTCATCGTCGCAAGGTCGCAGCTCCGCCTGATGGACGTAGCAAAAAACTTCGCCAGTAGTAACAAAAATCCAACTGCGGTTGCAGCTTCCCCTTGTTGTGCAGTTCCATTAAAGCTTTTCTGTCTATTGTTGAAGCTTTTTTCAACAACTGTTGAAGCTGTTCTAGGTGACAGTTGCAACATTAGTATACGCGGGGTGCATCCAGCCATGGCGGCAGGCAGCCAGGGCGGCCGACGAGGGAGCGCCTGGCCGCCGGCGATGGAGGTCGTGGTCGCCCAATCGCAGCCTGGGGGAGAGGGGGAAGGGGGGATGCGCCCGCGTGAAGGCTCGAGGTAGGGAATGGATCTGGCCATGGCGGTAGGCAGCCATGGCAGCCGGCAAGGGGAGCCTCGCCGCCGGCGATGGAGATCGTGGTGGCCCAGTCGCAGCTCGGGAGAAGGGGGAGGGCGAGGGGACATGCTTCCAGGGGAGGCGCTCGCGAGAGGAAGAAGAAGCACAGAAGAAAAAATGTTTCGCTTGAGGCCCACCTAGCATAGGTGGAAAAAGAGCGAGCAAGCGAGGAGCACCGGCCGAGAGTTCGGCCGGTTCACCGATGCCAAACGTTTCCCTTTTCTTTATGCTGGTTATTAATGACTACTCACGAGGCGCCCACCGAACTGGTGGTCATTTCGCAGGTGGCGTAATGGCTGTAACGGAGGGAGCAGAAGGCATAGAAAGCGGACCCGACCGTTTTCTTTTTGGCTTTCTCTTTGAAAGAAAAGAAACAAACCTTTTCCCTTCGCCTTTCCAATTCTTTTCCTTCCCCGTTTACCCAACATAGGGGTTGTCGTTTCTTGGATCTGGTCCTCTCCCATGACCATGACTCTTTTCAACTACTTTTAGTTTTCGTTCGATATGATCGACTATATTTCTTGGTTCCAACTTCTTTTTTTTTTCTAGGGCTTTTTGGTTTCGTCAATTTGCATTTTTGCTGATGAGTTTGTGCAGAAGGAGTAATATGTAAGCGTACGCAAATAAAATATACTCATACTACTCCTAATGGCTGCTTTGATTCATAAGATTTTTATAGGATTGTGATCGATGTTTTTTTTCCTATTGGTGTTATTTGATTTCTTTGAATACAATTCACGGGGAATGGTTCCATCAAACCAATGAGGAGCCAGCCCAATGCAGGAGTGGTGAAGTTCGGAGCGGCTGGTTCGACGTTGTTCGCGACGACGGTCTGGGCACTCGTTCTGTGCAGTGCACCAGCAAAGCAGGGCGGATGACTTGCGACAACAATACAAGGCAAAGAAGCGGCGATGAGGGTGGCTGCTTGGACCATGACAACGATGAATGCCATCATGGTGGTGTCGCCTAGCAAAGACAGATTAATGGCTCCCCCGGTGAGGAAATCGTACAAAGGTGAAGACAAGAGCGTGTGGATTCATCCCTTGAATTCTTTTAACATTTCTTTTTCTCCTTATTTCGCTTTGTTGTTGCTTGGCAGATGCAATGCTGATAACGTGTGACGAGTAAAAGTGATTGAAGTCAGCAAACAAGTTTCTGTTGAGGGTGAGAGTGGTTGCGCAGTGCAAGACAAAACCTCAATTGCAAATGTTTATATCGGTTTGCTAACCTTCAAGTACAAGCAAGTTAGCTCAGAATAAAACCATGGACAACAAATCCTCTCGATATTAGCGTGTTTGACTAAAACTGAATCCACCTGGGAGTATGCACACATCACCCTTCAGCTATACAGTTCATTTAGAGCGGACGATAACGTTTCACATGACACTTTTTGTTACATCAAGTACAATAATTAAAGTTTGCAGCTTCTCAAAAACGATGAAACGAACACATCCCGTACATTGAACAAATATGTCTTTCATTATGCATTAATAGAGCATCTCTAAAGAAGGGGAGCAAGAACCCTAGCACAAGTTCGAAAAAAAATACTCCACACTATTCATGACCTTTAATAGAAAACTATAACACAACCTATTATAATGGAAGATAAGGTATACATGACCAACCTTTTCAAAGATGGTCTCAGCACCATTGTGTGAAAGACGTTCGATTTCTTTGAATTGTTTGAAGCATCGAGTACCGGTTTCCTCCTGATTTCTTGTCGACGTTTCCTTAGCGCTTCCCGAAGAGGCATGCGGTACAAGTGTGTACGAACAGTTATCCCGGTTCCACCTATATCATGCACCAAGTAAAATAGCCAGCCTGCAAACGGCGCTCTTTGTATCTTCGAATACTTTGCCTGATAGTTTCCATTGAGTTGTCGATTGCAAGGCGATGCTCTTCATAAGCTTCCCACGTAAGCATACCGCCCCTCATGAGTTCATTGTAGTCGCTGAGTGCTGATCTAAAAAGGATGCGGTTGTATTGTTCACGGTACAACGATGTGGTCCTGAGCATACGGTGTCGGTCACCAAACGAGGCGGTGCCGTTCTCGTCGCTGCGGCAAAGTCTAAAACTTTTCCGTCGCATCTTGATTTTTTTCCTCGCATTGATTTCACTGCACAATATAGATGAACATGAATGGATAACTTTTCTTTGCGGGAAACATGAATGGATTACTAGGTCTGATATTCCCTCCGTTTTCTTTTACTTCGCATATAAGATTTGTCTGAAGTCAAACTTCATAATAACTTTAGTATAGTATATGTTGATATATTTTAACATAAATTTGGTGAAAATCTGTCTGACCAAATTTATGTTGAAAAATACCGGTATGCATACTATACTAATGTTATTATGAAGTTGACATCAGACAAATCATATATGGAGAGTAAAAAGAAACGGAGGGAATACTTCAATCAGCCTTCTATAATCCAATGGTGCTCAAAATACAATGAAGGGCAGGAGAACCAAGATCGATTCGTGGAATTAACCCATGTTCCTCGGGGGGGAATTCATGTAAAAAACTGAATATCATACCTGACGTCTGGGTTCCTGCCCATTAGGCTGCTGCTAACAAGTCTCCTGATTAGCGGATCCTAGGAACGATCGATCTAGATGGTACTATTATTTTACAGGCAGCGGCTGGGGGCGGAAAGCGAATCAGATTCTGGTTTACCGGCTGCCGGTATATATATGTACTCAGGTCGGTCCTTGGCGAGTATATATAGGAGTCCACCGTCACAGCAACCGTACACAAGGAGGAATCCCTACCGATTACGCACATGAGAAGAGGCAAAACATAGTAAGTTTTTTTTAAGCAAGGCAAAACATACCGAATATTCGTTCGATATGTCGCCGTCGGACCAGCATAGATCCACCAGCTTGGGCCTTTCTGCATGTGTACTTGCTCGGTTCACAGGCAGACAAAAAAAAATGTGTTGGTCAACGGTTAACGGGTTGGGTTGCTGAAACCGATAATATTCCGGTCCGTTCGGTTACAATTTACAATAACCCCCGGGCCAAGCCTCCGTAATTCCGTATTCTACTGATAGAATGAAAACGTTATAGGTCTGACATCGGATTTTTAAGCTTTCCCATCGAATGCTTTTCCTGCTGTCCGATCTTGTATCACTAATCTTTGCGTAAGGCTGGTGCCATGTCAGTGTCTGGAATTGTTCGTTGGCGCGTCCGACCTCCTACGCACACGAACGAAGCCTCCGCCACGAGGGTGCGAACCTGTATAATCCCTTGTGCATACTCCCATCCACATAGCTCGATACATATGATTGCCTCATCATACACATCCCGTATTATTTTCAGGTTTATATCCACGACACTGCAGCCACCAATCTTCAACGTGTTCGGTATATGCACTTCTACTAGTAACTACTAGAGCACTTTTGCATCCAATTTGGGTACAATACAGATGGAAGGATGAAGAACTCATTTTGGTTGTGATGCCAATTGAACAAATTTCCCTCGCAAATTTAGAAATTACATTTCATAGCAAACCCTAAATGTATAATTCATGAAATGGCAAAGCTTATACATGCCATGGCAAAATTTTGTACTGGGTACATGACAAGTTCACATTTTTCCTTAATGTCTGCATGGAAAATTTATGAATTTTTTAACTTGTCACATGGCAATTTTCTACATTTTTCATATTGTTCACATCGCAACAAAATAATGTTTTAGATCGCAATTTTCCACTTATTTGGTGTCTAAGGCATTGCAATTTATGGAATTGTTGCTAAGAATCACATGAAAAATGTAGGAAAATAATCCACACGTGACAAAATTTGAAATCACATGGAGTAGTTTTAACGCTGAGAAGGCAACTCCGGGAATTTTTGTTCTCGACACGTGAATTTTTTGAAATTTGTTTCTTATGGTCACATGGCAAATACAAGATATGTTTTTTTAACATGGCAAATTTATAAAATATTTTTAATGCCCGGCAACTCTAGGCCTTTTGTCCTTGTGTCAGGTTAATCGAATTCAATCAGGATAAAAGATTCTGCCAATGACATAAGACAGGGTCAATCAAATCCCGCTTGAAAGAAATATTTGGCTGGAATAAACTAAGCACCTGCACGAGAGTATCATTCTTAGCGTCAAGAATGTGGTACATAGCTGGACAATGTTCTCGGAGGCTTGCACTTCCTAGCCACTTGTCCTCTCGGGTCGCGCCCTGTGGTCGTGCTTGCCTTGTGAGGCTGTGTCCCGCCCGACGTGCCCGCAAAACAGGGACGTTGTCCGACCGCCTCGTCGTCATGCCAAATGTTTGGTCGCCGCTCCCACATCCTCTCCATCCCTGCCAAGCTCAATCACGTGCAAGCCGCCACCACACTGATGGCAAGGAGCAGTAGGCCGCCATGAACCCTGGCGAGGCGAGCGGAAGCGTGTGCACAGATTCGTGTGAGGTGAGCGCACCTCCACTCAGCTGGGCGTGCATGGCTCCCTGGGTGCCCTCGTGCCGTCGCGCGTCCGCACCGTCGGGCACCGCGGCACTAGGGTTTGTACCCTCCTACCGTCGGGCACCGCGGCACTAGGGTTGCACAGGTTACCACCAGTATGTTTGGCGGTAGGGCTGCAATGCGTTGACGTGGATAAGTTGTGTACCGCCGGGGGCCTTAGCGGTAGGCTGGTATACCCTATCACCATTGACCCGATGGTAGGAAAAGGGCCAGGTCCCGATTTTTTTTCGAACCAAGGTCAGGTCTGGCTTAACTTTCGAGAAAGGGTCAAAACACCAAAATTGGTCGTCCCTGGATGGCGCTTGGTCACCTCTCAAATATCCGCATCCGCATATGTCTCCCTCATATGGAAAACCCTAAATCTGTGCAATTCATGTGATGTGAAAATAGCACAACATAGATTAACATATACATAGCATTCATTGGACTGGACACAATAAGTTCAACATAAAACTAGAGACAACGAGTTCGGCATAGAAATGGACATAGATTGTTCATTTGCAAAATATGACCTAGAACTAGATACTAGTAGATATAGGTAGAAATCACCACTTCCTCGGTGGGCCATTCCCTTGGCGTCTCTGGAGCAGCGGTAGTACTCGTCGGCGTAGTTGTCCATGACCGGGGGTGTGTCGTCATTGTCGGCGGTGGTACCGTCGTCGGACGAGGATGAGGATACGAGGGGAGTCCAGCCATATGCCGGGCGTCGCGAGATTGCTCCTTGGCGAGGCGTGCAACATTCTCCGTGTTGGACGCCCTCTACCGGGGCCGCCCAGACTCCTCTGACGCCAAAGCAATGCCTTAAATTTTTGCAGTAGTGGCGAACATCTATCTCCGCCGAGGTGAAGGACCGGTGGATGATGTCGCGAAGGAGGTCATCCTTTGAGGAGGAGGGCAACGTGGCATGCTTTAGGGTTTAGGGTAGCTTTGCCTCACGCGGTTAGCTGTCCTTGCCTCCGATTTGGGGAGCCACAGGCGCAGCGGTGCGGGCACAAGCATCCAACGCCGATCTGCCGGAATAGAGGTCGAAGGTGACATGTGTGAAGCACGACGGGTTGATGTGGTCAGGGAGCTTGAGCTTGCCTGCCAGGCCACATGGGAGGGTGCGGAGCTCGAGCTCTTACCGCTATCCTTCTGCGACCGGCTGAGGGCAATGCAAATGGTGAGCTCTTTGTCATGCGAGGTGGAGTTGGATTCCTCCTTGGGGAGTCGAAGGGGTTGGACTTTTTGCCAGAGTCGGATATGGTGGGGCGGGCAGGGGAGCAGACAAACTGGGGCGTGACCGGAGCGGTCAACACTGAACAGCGGTCTAGGTTTTGGTTTGGTGTGGTGATGGAGTGGGGTGTATGGGAGGTTGGATTGAGCTGGTCTGGACTGGTCCGGTGTGGCAGACACATTGAGTCCGCTTCGGCATATGGGTTAGGTTTAGGATGTCGGACAGCCGGAATATGTGCAGGGATCTTATTGGACGATCATTTTGTGATCAGACGGTGACCAGATTGTCCGCCTAAAAACAGTTAGAGAAAGTTTGTGGGGACTCTGTTCTAATACATCAGCCACACAGGAGTCGCCATCGTGAGAAGTCACAGAACCCAAGAGCATAAAACAGAGAGAGGAATGGGAAGGCGGTGGGCCCATTCCAATATGCAGAGGTGGGGTGGCAGGAGGATGGATGGATGGATGGATGGGGCGCGTCCTTATCGGAGATGAACGGCCAGATGTTTTCTGTGCGGCGTTTTCTTTCCTCCCAAGGCGATGAGGGCGCGGCGCGGGTGGGATCGTTGCATCTCCGTCGCTGCGCTTTCTGTGTGTGGCTCCCTCGCTCGCTCGCTGGGCAAATGCCGGCGGCTTTTTCCTTTCTTTCTTTTCGCCCAAGCCGCGCGTCGCGGGCCTCTGCCCTGCCAGCGTGTGCATTAATCACAGCACTAGCGGGTATCTATCTCCGTCAGGCGCTAGACGGAACGGAAAACGGCGACGGGAAGCCCAAGCCATGCTCTCCGCCCTCACTCACAGCGCCACGTGGCGTGGAAGGATCTGGAAGCTGCACTAGCTCCACCTCCGGCGCCGCCGCCCGTCATCTATATAAACACGGCTCCGCCCTCCGCAACTCCATCCCACCCCCACCGTCAAGCCCCAGAGCTTCTCCCCTTCCCTCCTCCTTCCCCCACCCCGAGAGAGAGAGAGAGAGGAGAGAGAGAAGCGAAGGCCATGGCGCCCCCGAGCCCTCCGCGCGCGATCCCCGACGCCCGCTCCACCCGCCCCGACGCGCCGGCCAGGCGCGGGACCCCCGGGTTCGACTCCCTCGACGCCCTCAAGGACCGCCAGGCGGCGCCGCGCAAGATGCAGGTGGTGCTGCGCGAGGGCGGCGGCAGCGACCAGGTGCCGGTGGAGCTGCCCGCGCGCCGCATCTCCCCACCCGTCAACAGTTTCGGCGTCCTGCCCGACGACGACGCCGGCGACTCCACCGCGACCAAGTAGGCTGCTCGAGATGATGGCCGTCGCCGGAGCCTGGCCGCCTCCGGTGACGGCGAGGCCGCCGCTGTTCCCCACCTACATCGAGGCCCCCTTATCCTTCTCCTCCGTGTTCGTTCCGCGGTCGATTAGTAGTTCGTGGAGTAAATTGGTTCATCAGATCTGTTGAGGAACTTGGTTGTTTGGTTGTAATCGAAACCGAGAGAGGATTATATATATATAGTCGAAATCAGCGAAGCATTTCGGTGTCTCCGATGTGATTTCCTGTTCGAGAAACGTCCACAGGCCGGCACCGTGCGCGGCCGCGATGCGATGGACGACGAGGGGCAGCCGCCGTGGAGGGCGTTCCCATCCCCTCCCTCCTCGCCGCGCTCAAGCTCGCCCGTTCCCTGCGGGAGATAGCTTGTGACGCGCTTGGATCTCGTCTCGCATTCAGCCTGCCGATGCGCTTCGTTTGCAGCGCCGGGCTTGAGCCATGTGCGGCGGCTGCGCGCGCGGGCTCGACGTGCTCTCCGCTGCGCTGCCGGTGGACTACGGCTATTTTGGCACATTATATGCTCAACCTTTGATGTGGAAGATTGATCGACCAGATCGACTTGCTGAATCTGCAGGTTCAAACATGCGTACGCAGTCTCTTCAATCCTGACAGACATCGACTTGATACGCCTACATGGACAGTTTTCTAGTCGGTGATTCCAACTTTTATGAACGCTACCAAATTGGACCCTCGGAGACGACGGCCGAAGCATTACAGTTTGGTTTGATAAATGGTGCAGTGAGTATGGCCTCATGGATTGATTTCTCGGTGTTGTTTGCCTTTGCCCCGGACAGACAGATACTGCTCTGTCTATGAACTCTGAAGCTAAAACCGGTGAACTAAGTACTAGCATTGCTTTTGGAAGCCACCCACATAGTTTTGTTTTAAACAAAATAAAATATACTAGTGCCTCTACTAGCATTGCCTTTTGTGGCTTGGTGTCAATTGCACTTGCACGGTACTAGTAGCATTGTTCGTGAGCTGGTCTTTGCATGGTCTGCGACTGCGAGTCAACAAATGTTGACGCCTCACACAAGACACAACACGGGCATAATACTACTGTTACAACTATTTACAAAAAAGGGTTTCCCCGCTTTAGATTATAAGGCAACGTCGAACCGATACAACCAGCTTGCTGCGGTGCAGTACAAACAAGCCCAAAAGAAAAAAGAGAGAAAGAAAAAAGAAACAAATGCCGACGCCGGCAGCTCAACTAAGCAAAGATAGCCGACACCCGCTGCACCCTCCGGAGAAGTACCACCGCCCGCCAAGCACTCCGAAGCCTCCCGTACGAAGCAACATCTTCATGAAGAAATGCGACGACGACGCCGCTGCTGCCCGGATAAGTCCTAGGGTTTCCCCCGGTACGCGGATGACAGTGGGGAAGGGGTATCACCGACGCCCCTCAGGAAGCTCCGGCAACGCCCACGGGCGCAGCCGCGCCGGTGGCGAACGAGACGCCAGAGATTTCTCCCGCCCGGAAACCACCACCGCCACCCCAGACAATCGGAAGCGCCCCGCCCAACATGCCGCCCAACAGCCTGTGCCACCACGGATACCGCACCATCTTAACCGTTTCACTAAGGCAACCAACACAAGACCTGTAGGTAGGACGAGAGGAGACCGGGCTCAGAGGCAACCGCAACGCAGCCGACAGGAGGGAATAACCTCCACCGCAACGTGGAGCCGACCGGACATAGCGACAGGGACTTGCCAGGCCACCATCGGCCCGGCCAGACCTCAACGGGTCCAGACAGTCCCTGTAGCCACGCTGCAGCACGCCGGCCGCCGGAGCCACTACCACCGCAACCATGGCCGCCTCGTCTCACCACCAAGGAGCCACGCCGTCGCGCCCCGGACCGTAGGCCGGCCCGAAAGGGCCCAAATCTGGGTCTAGCGGGCGCCGCTGGCCAGCCGCCCTACAGCCAATGGCTATGCCGCTGTGTTGAGGGCACCCGAGGACGGCAGAACTCCGCCGCCGGGCCCCACCGCCGCCAGCCGAACAGCACCACCGCCGGGCGGGAGGGGGAGTGACGTCCGCGGCCGCCGCCGCCACCCGGGCACGCCGGAGGATGCGGGAGCGAGGAGAGAAGATGACAGGTTGAGTAGAGAAAGGTGGGTCATTGTCCCAACGTAGTAGTATTTTTGTTTTGTTTTCAGCTGATCTATATCAAAATAATAGAATAAATAAAGGTAAAGGATTTGGTTCAGTCGTCAAGTACAGATTTCCTTTACCCAGGCCGACCACTACATAGGAGCGATAGGAAGCCAAGCCGTCAAAAGGAAAGGCGAGCAACCCTTATTGCAATAGCAAACGGCCTACTTATAGCCCTATTTATACCCTTTCTCGGGGATTTCAACGGGCCTTATAAGCTCAATAAATTGCAATTCTTCACCTTTCCTCAGACAGTAGGAATGCATTGAGACATGATAACCGTGGGCTTAGAGAACAAACTACACCGCCTCTATATAGGTAGGTAGATAGAGAATGCGAACGGGTTTACAAAGCTTGAAGAGGAGAAAGGTGGATAACCTTTATAGATCAGGATAACCTTTCACATTTTTCTCTCTCTCGTATAAATACGCTGATCTGCCAGCCAGCCGAAAGTAGAGAACCACATTGTATGATCTGGGGCAACTCTCTGTTATAGCAGCGATTTCTTATTCATTTAGGGCGCCCGTTCATGTGTTTTTAAAGAAAGGATACCTTGTGATTCCAGATTTCAATAGAGATTTGATTCCTCACATCTAAGGTAAGACAGACACAAATGCCGGCCTCCGGCGGTGAAGGGAGATGGAGGAGGAGAGGGTCGAGACGGGGAGGAGCGCAGGGGGGCGCTCTGCCGCCTCAGGGGGCGACAGGAGCGCCGGGGATGGGGAAGGAGGGGGGGAGGGAGCTGGGACAGGGGTGCATGCGCCGGCGGCCGTCGCTGGCGGGAGGGGGCGAGGGTGGCCGGCGGCGGCGGGGGGAGCGGGGGAGGAACCCTAGCTCGCGGGTCGCGGGAGCCTCCTAGGCCAGGCAGCAGGACTAGTATTAGATGCCACTCTTTCTGAAAAATTATGTAGCAGAACTCACACTAGTCTGCCCTGGTCACTGTTACAACTATTTAAGAGCAAGTCCAACGCGCCGACCCAGACGTACGTTTATTTTGTCTGCTTTTTGTCCGTTTGGGTTGGCCCAGCTGTCACCCATGTCCCCTTCGGTGTTTGGATCGGTGCATGCGCCCAACGTTGGCTGGACTCATTTTTACGGCGCGCGAAGAAAAATATGAACACAAATATTTCGAAAATAAAAAAATTAATCAAACATTAATGCCGGCCACAAAGGCCGGCGAGAGTCCACACGTCCATATTTACACTAATTAAAACTATACTACGAGGCGGTCGTCGTCAGGGCCGGTGAGGTCGATCAGCGTCAGCGCTGGGCCCGCCCAAGGGAAAGCCGTATTCCAGGCGGTGGCGACATCGCCCGCAGCAGGCTGGGGTGCCCCGCCCCGGGCCTAGCATGCCACCTTCTCGGCCTCGCGGCGCTCCTCCTCGGCGTCGCGCTCCAGCTGCTCGAGGTACTCGCCCCCGCGGCGCTACTTGACCGGCCTTCGCTGGCGCCATTGCTCGAGGTAGACACGCTCCCGCGTCTCCATTGCCCGCATCTAGACTGGTGGCACGCTGACCCACTCGCGCACTACCCCTGTCCAGGAGTAGCGCTCGATGAGGGTCGGCTCTGTCTCGGCCATGACTGGGGACGGCGGGGCCAGCAATGGCACGACGCAGTTCGCCAGCCGCGGACAGCGCCATGCGCGCCTCGTACGCCACCTCCTCCTCCTCCATGTGCCGCTCCTCCTCCTCGCTCTCCCGGAGGACAGCATCACACCTAGTCATCCATTCAAGCCACAATAGCCATACGTCACCGACAGATTGTTGTCGCCAAAAGCCATCACCGCAATAAACTAGACCTAGGTGGTCACATCAGCCGAGCTAACGTACACATACCCGCTGCCCACGCAACACCGATATGTCACCCACACCATGGAGGCCCAATAACCTCGCCCTACGGAGGTCATGCCGCCATATATTCCGGAGTTGCCGCATCGATGTACATCACGTACATCCCGAGGCCGCCGCCCTAGATTCCATCGTCGAGTCGACCCAGCTAACGTCGCACCTCCACAACTGCCTACCGTTGTGGCCGTAGCGGCAGTGGGAGGGGATAGCAGGGAAGGTCGGTGCAAGCTAGGGTTTTTCCCATGAGTCCTCGAGAGGACTGACACATTGGTCGGCAGATCACGTCTCTTTTTGTACTATATGAATGGTTTTCATTTTGATGCCATATATGCATGTTCACTTATAGAACTGTCATTATCCCTATTTAGATCTATTCTTTCCTCATTGCCTCAACAAAAGAGAAGTAGGCCACCACATCTGTTGATGCTTAGATCCGGTCCATGCATACAAAAATGTCACGTCATTAAAGAAGGTGGGGTCAACTTGGATGCGATCCATGCATGCACGCCATTAAGAAACTGAGTTAATAAAGATGTTAAATAAAGATGTTAATCAAGGTTTTAACTGAGGCCCTAATACTACTAAATAACAGTTGGAAATATTTTACGCAAAGCCACCTACTATCCACAATCACCATCCATCAATGCATTACATGCTATCATCAGGTCTTTTGAGCTTGTCCTTCCAACTGGTGTAATTCCCTGCGAAAAATTGCAGTGGTTGACAAAAAAGTTGATTGTTTTTCTTTCGCACATAAGACCTAATTTTGATTTGCACAGGGCCTCCGATTTCACTGGTACGGCCCTGCATATATGCATGTCCACTTATAGAACTCTCACTATCCCTATTTGGATATATTCTTTCCTCATTGCCTCAACAAAAGAGGAGTAGGCCACCACATCTGTTGATGCTTAGATCCGGCCCATGCATACAAAAATGTCACATCATTAAAGGTGGGGGTCAACTTGGATGCGATCCATGCATGCACACCATTATGAAACTGAGTTAATCAAGATGTTAAATAATACACTACTTACTACTTCTAATTATTTTGCTAATGACTGGCATGCACTGGTCATTAGTAATACTCCCTCCGTCACAGTTTATAAGACATCCTTCAGATTTCATGCATTTCCAGAATTGAGAAGGATTAAGGCGCGTTTCATTTACTGCCTAGTAGTACACCATGCATGAGTAATTAGGAGTACTAGTAGTAGCTGCATGCATGCAAGGAGGCTGCTCGTTTAGTGGAGATGGGGTTTACTGAAGCATTAACTTCTCAGCTAATTAGGCGCATACAATTAACTAACGCTGTTTTTTCAGTCAAACGCATGGAGGAAATGGAACCAATCGCTGCATACCCTGGTTCCAGCGATCTGGGCTAGACGCCCAATAAACTGTGATGGAGGGAGTACTAGTGTCTATGTACAATTTAAGTACACTTAATCAGTGAGGCGGTTGATATATAATCAAGGACGTAAGAAAGACTAATGATTGGAATGCACTGGTTATGATTTATTAATTGCATAAACAAAGCGCTAGATACTCCTTCGTGTTTGTCCGCTTGGAGGGACGGGGGCGAACAGGACTGACAGCCAGCAACGGAACTCACCTGTGCGGTCCTTCAGGGACATCCGATGAACTGGGAATGAATCTCACATGTGCGATGGTGTCCACCACTGATTGTTACTTTCTGTCCCAAGCTGCGGCTAAGTACTACTCCAGTTGATGTTTTCTAACTTTGTCTAATTTGTGTTAGATTTTACATGCTAAGCAAGAAACAAAATTTGTTTACTGCAAACGATCTGCACTGCAAAACATTTGCGATATGATGTACAAAAATACCCACTAGAAAAATGCTAGAAATTGCAAAATTTGAGTGCAACGCTAGATAAATCACTAGCTTGTAATTTCTGAATGAAAAATATGTAGAGATATGTTGTATTTTAAAAAAACTATGGATACAATTCCAAAGCATAGGAGGCCTTTATTCCAGATTGACTTAATGAGCACCATGGTGCAAGATGTCAATTTAGGCCGAATTTCGGGCGTGATCTTCGATCGCTTTGGGGCCACCAATGCTCGCACACGATGTGTGGCAACTCTTGGTCAAGCCGGTTTGGTAGATCGGGAATAATGATTTTCTTGTCGGGCTGGACAACGAAGGTGAGGTGACGAGAACAGGGTGGACGCATAGCTAGAGGTAGAAGAGGTGCGATGGAGACATAGTGGACCCTCATAAGCAAGATCCGAGTGGGAACCAATAGATGTTGTCCGAGATAGGATATCATGCACATGACAACGCGACGAGAGGGCCTCCTTGCTCCGGCTGGGGCGTTGGCAATGAACCTTATATGGACAATTATATCAGTTGCACTTTGGGATGGCTACCACGGATCCATCGCGGGATATTGGCTATGGTTAGTTAAGGTAGGCTAAAGTGAATTTTGTTTTGTTGAACTATACATGAAAGCCTAGGTCAACCTACTAAATGCCAACATTAATAACGCCCTATGACGTTGTTCCTCTCCTTGAGGACACCATTATAGGGCCCATCCACCTCCCAAGCCAATAGAGTCTCGGATGTCCCGGGTGAACCTACGTTTTGCCCTAGGTCGGAGCAGAAGTCGACAACATTCCCATCACTCCCTCCTAGGGACTACGCCATGGAGACCTTGTAGTTTCACTACACGCAAGGTGGCATGTGTCCTCACAACTGATGTGAAAGCGGAAGCAACGGCTCCGAAAATCACTATGGTTTGTCGACTCCGTTTGCTATGCCGGTAAAGGCACCGACTCAATTGGTGCATGGCCTCATGGCAGGTTGTTTACATTGTACATGTGTCGGTTTTAAATCTGTTTTTATGTTAATTATGAATTGTGTTCTGATTGAATGAAAAATAGAGGTGCTAGAAGTTACTAAAAAGGAATATCATTTGAAACAGACATAGAACAGTAGACTGGTGCGTGGAGTAGGTATTACTTACTTGGTGGTGTTTTTTTCTCTCTCAAAAAAAGCAAAACATCAATTGTGATATTTTCCTAAGAAGGTCGGTGGGCCCGTCATGCATCATTAGTAAACCAACCAGAATACGAGTATATTAGGGGGTACTATTTTGGAAGGACATAACTGTGAGCTAATTAATCACTGTGCTATTTAGAAAGAGAGTGATGGAAGTGTACACCCCAGAGGTGCTCCCCGGAGGTGATCAATAGTACTCCCTCCGTTCACTTTTGTAAGTTATTTTAAAAACAACTTAAAATGGGTTGTTTTATACATTATCTGAAATGTCTTTAAAGTCTTATAAAAATGAACAGAGGAAGTAGTACACCCCAGAGGGCCGATCCAAACAAAGAGACTTGATCTTCTGTGTCTCCTGTGTGCCTTCCCGTTCCCGTGATCACGTCCGTCACCGTCAGGTAGGCTAACGGTGGAAGCAGACGGCGTCCAAGGAGAGAGCCGGCAGCGGACCCGAGGCGCGGCCTGCGCTGTACCTTTTGGTTGTCGTTTTCCCCATGGCCCGTACGTAGTACGTGCAGGAAAGCCCAATTCTTTTCCTTCTCCCACCCCCTGCAAGGCTGCAACAGTAGTTGTACTTTCATGTATGCCCAGCAGCCAGTTCGTGGCAGGAGTTGCCGTTTCCTTTGTTGCTTGGATCGGCCCTCTCCCATGGCTACGACCACTTTCATCTACTTTGGCTCTTAGTTTGGATAGGATCAACTATGGTTCCGTTCTTTCTTCTTTTTATTTATTGCAGGGCTATTTGGTTTCGTCGATTTGCTTTCTTCTATTACATGGGGATGTGCAAACGAGCCCGTTCGAAAGGAGTACTAATAAATAATCCTGCGCAAAAAATTATACTCATATTACTACTATGGCATGCTTTGTTTCATAGGTCTTTTTTAAAGGATTGTGTTCCATAATTCTTTTTCCTTTTTTTCTGCAAAAATCATCCAGATCTATTATCAAAGTTGAGCTGAAGTACAAAGCATCTTGAACATAATAAAAATTACATTAAGATTCCAAGACCCCCAAACAACCACTACTGCTGTCAGAACAAGCAACCGACGCGCCGCTGTTGTCGCTCCCTTGCTGGAGCCGGCTTGACCTTGTCGATGACAACCAGGAAGTCTTCGTGCATGTACCCCTAAGGGCCAGCGCCCTGGAGCCACAGTCGTCGCCGTTGAACCCTTGCATGGATCTCAAACATCTGGCACCGAATCTCGCCATCCCGCCGGGATCCGTCGTCGGCCTTGCGGTAGTTGTAACATCGCTCCTCGTCTTTTCCTCTCCAGCCAGCACGTGCTCCGAAACGATGCTTCCAGGAGGGACAACGGCATCGAATGTGCCATCATCGTCCGATCCGGTAGACCCAGATCTAGGGTTTCCCCCGGAGCATCACGAGTGGGGCGCCATGACCTACAACAACGATGCCTCAAGAAGGGAATGATGTCATAGACGCCGCCATCGTTCGCCATGACTGTATCGGCATGATTTTCACCGGAAATCACGGCCCCCGATCTCGCAGCTGACTGACACCGAACGGAGCTTCGCCGTGAAGACCAAAGTCGCTGTCGGCACGCCGGCAGGGAGCCTCCAGCCGCCACTCACCGGTCCTCCACGCGCCACTAGTTGCCACGCCGGGAGGATCAGGACGGGACGCCAGATCCACGCCTTCCGTCGCCCATCTCCAGGCATAGACTCCACTCAGGGGAAGAGCACCATGCCGGCATGGATCTGGCCGCCGCCGCATAGGCAAGGGACGCAGCCCTACCTGCTGCTCACGGATCCAACACCAGAGTCGCCCATGTCGCCTCCAGGTGATCCCGCAGCCCTCGCCGAATCTCGCCCTCCACCCGCAGGACGAGGCACCGCAGCACCGCCGCCGGACCTACCCGCGCACCGCCGCGCCCGGATGAACGCGACGCCACTGCCCGAGGACGCCCTCCCATGCCAAGCCTTCGCGCGAGGAGGATATGGGGCCCCGCCGCCACCAGCACCTACCGGGCTTTGCCCGGTGGCGCAGACCGGTAGCGGCGAGGGGAGAAGAGGGGCCGGGGGACCTGAGGTGCCTGCGGCTAGGGTTGCCCCCTCGGTCGCTCGCATGCGTTGTTGATTGAAGTCGATTGCGCAACCCAAGTGGTTCCTATATATTGCCCATTCCGTCCAGACCGCCTGCATCGGCAATGAAAACGAAGGTGGCGACCCAACACAAGAAGAGCCGGCCAAGAAGGTCATGCATGCCGAAGCGCGGGCGCGGCTGGGCTGCGCGTCATCCTCGACCAATTCGCCGCTGCTACGGGACTCGTCATCAACTTCTCCAAAAGCACCCTCGTCCCCATGCATGTGGACGCGGCGGTGCTTGCGGAGGCAGTTGCGACGTTCGGGTGCAGCGTTGGCACCTTCCCGCAGACCTATTTGGGTATGCCGTTGTGCAGCGACAAGCTCAAGGTCGACGACTTTGCCCCGATGCCGGCCAAGGTGGACCGCTACCTTGCGGGGTGGCGTGCCAGGCTTCTGTCCCCCGCGGGGCGTTTGGTGCTCATCAACGCGGTCATGGACTCCCTTCCTACCTATGCCATGGCGGCCATGCGGCTCCCGTCGGCTGTCCTGGCCAAGTTGGATGGGCTGCGGCGTGCGTTCCTGTGGAACGTGGCGGATCGGGCCTCCGGTGACCAGTGCCTTGTCGCTTGGGACCGGGTCTGCCGAGCCAAGGCCGAAGGGGGCCTCGCCGTTCGCGCTCTGGGGGCTCAGAATGACTGCCTCCTCCTCAAGCTACTCCATCGTCTTCACTCCAGAGTGCCGTCCCGGTGGGCTTCCTGGGTTTGGGGCCTGCTTGACGGATGATCCCTCCTGAGCCCCGGTCGCTCCCCTCTCTTGGGGGAGCACTGGGGGGGCGTCCTTGGGTTGTTGCCCATCTACCGGGCTCTCATGCGTGTCGAGGTGGGGGACAGGCGGGCGACCTCATTTTGGCACGACAATTGGCTCGCTTGTGGGGTGCTCCGGGTGGCCTTCCCCGCCCTTTTTTCCCATGCTGCCAGCTCGGAGGTCTCGATGTGGGTGGCACGTAGGCGAGGCGTGCGGGCGTTGCTCGTGCCACGGCTCACCCCCCTTGGCGCTGATGAGTGCGCGGATGTTCAGCGGATGATGGAAGATTGCCTGACTGGGGAGGTGCCAGACTCCCGTCTCGCCACGTTATGTGCGAAGCCTGACGGAGGCTTCTCAGCTAGGGGCGCGTATGCCCTTGCGACTTTTGGCGGGTTGGAGGCGGCTCCGGCACCCTTCCTCTGGTCGTCCCGCGCCCCGTCGCGCGTCAAGTTTTTCGGATGGCTTCTCTCCATGTCACACATCCATATAAGGGATGTGCTCCTCCGCAAAACCATCCTCACGGCAGCGGAAGCTAGGTGCCCTTGCTGTGAGGCGGCGCTGGAAACTGCCGATCACATGATCTTCGGCTGCCCGTTCGCGGTGTAGTTTTGGCGGTGTATTGGGCTCTCGCTGGTTGGAGCTTCGGTGGGGTCCCTACACCTCTTCGGCACATCGCCCGCTGTCAGTGTTGCCTCGCCAGCCTCCTTCGTCCTCCTCTGCTGTTGGAGGCTCTGGAAACGACGAAACGTTGTCATCTTCAGGGAGGACCCGTGGTCCCTGGCTGCTAAACTGAAGGCATGTCGAGACGATGCGGTGTTGTGGCATACCAGACTGAAGGAGGAGATCGTTCCCATATTGATGTATGGCTGACTGTTCTTAGGACCAGATGAAAAGCACGATGTCTAGTTCGCCTTCTCCTTCTCTTTCTGTAAACTCTCCCTCTCTGTAATCTGACATTCAGGGGCTTTGCTCCCCTTTACGCAATATATTCAGGTGGTGGGGGGGCTCCCCCCCTCCCCGGTGAAAATTAAAAAAAAGGGGATCTGGGGGAGAAAGTGGGAGGAGGAGAAGATGCGAGAAGGAATGCCGGCTAAAATGACGGAGAAGTTCAGGGGCATCTTCATTTGAACACGTACAGTGGACGGACGATGGTTCCGATTTGTGACACGCCGATGCAGATGCTGTAAGAGGAACGCTGTACTGGAAGTATGGACCATTTACTCGTCACATAGAGAGATGGGCGGCATGGCACATGACCAAAAGAGCATGATCTGGAGGCAGTAAAATGAGCCAGCGCCTTGTCTGCATAAACATGGTAAAGATCTCTCTCTCTCTCATAAAAAAACCATGGTAAAGCAAACCATGGGACGAGGAACACCAACTGTGGCGCCTGGGCTACGATAGCCAACAGTGCCTTCAGAATTAATTAGCTGGCCTCGGATACTTTAAAGGAAATAGTTTGATTAGTTCTTATTTTCCTTTTTTCTTCATATTGGTATGTGCTGAAAAATCAGAGAGGGAGAGTGATGGCAAGAAGAAAAGATGGGGCAAGTGCCTCACCTCTGTGATTAAACGGATACACAGCCCGGCTGGACAAACGGAACAATATAAATTAATTACTGATGCATCCATGGGGTTGGAGTATAATTAATCATATGGGCGTGGCCGGCGACAGGGCGTCGATCGGACGGTTGCCGTCCTTGCTCATTCTTATTCGACCGTCCAGATGGATCCCTGCACGGATGGGGGCTGGGGAGCTTCTTTCTTTCCGACCAAGGTAAACGAAAAGGAGGCCCACCTCGGTATCCGTCCCACCCCCTCTCTCTCTCACTCTCCCGCCTGTCTGTCCTCGTGATTCCTTCTCTGTTATGCTCTGTCAGAGCAGCGGCTACAGAACCTGACGGCAGTACGACCTCCGCCCACAGTTGTTTCCATCACCGTTCCGTCAGTGACAAAACACCGTCGCCGGAAGGTTCGAGATGGCCTCCCGACCGTCCCCGGCCTCTATAAAGCCACGCCCAGCCGCAAGCGTTGCCTCGCTCACCGAGCCGAGACCAGCTCCACCAAATCGCCACACACAAACACACACACACACACACACACACCGCCTCCCCCCTTCCCTCCCCACCACAGCAGAGAGAGAGAAGAGAGATGGCGTCTTGCTCGACCCGTCCCGCTCGCTCGGCAAGGAGGGGCACAGGCGTGTTCGAGCTCGCGGATGCGGTCCGCAAGCTCGACGGCGGACAGGCTCCGCGGGAGATGCCTGCTCGCAGGATCTCACCTCCTGTGAACCGGTACGCCTGCCTCTCCGGAGACGACGGCACCGACACAGATGGCCCGGCAACAATGGCGGCGGCGGCGGACGGCCCGAAGGTGGAGTAAAGCGTGAAGTGGCCACTCCTGCGACGGCTCAAGACACCTTAGACCAACTCCACCGCATGACAGAATGTGTGTCCGGCCTTCGTAGGAGGCGCCCAACGCGGCAGGCGACCCTAAATTGCCCGTCTGCAAACGCTCGCCACGCCCTATGCCCCGGCCACGCGCTTCCTGCTCCTAGAGCTTGCGCGCCTCACCGCTCGCCGCCGCTAGCCCCCGTCTCGCCGGCAGCAGCAGCAGCCAGCCCTGACCGCCTGCCGCCCGAGCCATCGCCGCCCTGGCCGCGCCCCACCTGCGCCGTCCCCGCCCTCCCTGTGGCCCGGCCGCCCTCGCCCACGCCAGCCCCGCCCCGCCGTGTCGCGCCCTGCTCCGCCCCGCAGCTCGCGCCCTGCTCTGCGCGCTCGCGCCCTTCGCCTAGCACCGCCCGCCGCGCCGCGCACGCGCACGTTCCATCCCGCGCGCCCGCGCCCTCCGCCCCACGCGCTCTGCCCCGCCTGCGCCCTCCGTCCCGCGTGCGCGCGCGCCCTCCGCCCGCGCGCGTCCCCACCCTCCGCCACGCCAGCAGCAGCTCACCGCCGCGCTGCTCCCACGCCCGCGCTGCAGTCCTCCACTGCCACTCGCGCTTGCCTGCAGCAGCCCGTCGACGCGCTCCGGCCGCGTCCGGGTGTTCGTCCCGCATGGCTCCTGCTGCCGCCCGCTCGCCGCTGCCCGTGCACCCCACGCCCCCGCCCGCGCCTGCTCGCCGGCCATGGCGGCGGGGCCTCAACGACGGCGAGGCGAGGCCGGCCGGCTGGAGCGCCGCGTGCTCCTCGGCGCCCGCGGCTGTTCTGCCTCCTGGCAATGTGTGTGCGTGGTGGGCCAGGGAGATAAAAGGAGGAGAGAGAGAGGGGTGGGTGGATGTGTGGGCCAATGACAGGCGGGCTAGGGTCACATGCGAAAGGTCACGCCCCGGACGAGGACGACGTAGAGAGCGTCCGCTTGTGTCCATTTTAGACGCAAAGCCAGCCCAACTCCTAGGATGGGGTGAAGCGGACCAAAAAGAACGTTTTTTAAGGATGGGGTCGCGCGCTAGGCCGTCTGGTATGTCTGTTTTACCTCAAACGGACACACCCAGACAGGATGGAGTCGTGCACTGGAGTTGGCCTTAGGTCGTCGAGTATTTAATCTTATTTACTCTACCCATGCCTTAGAACTGTTTATTTTACCTTTTTCCCTACCAGAACTTCATATTAGAAAATGCTGATCTCTGGCTACGAGCTATGTATCGGTCGTACTATTCTGTTCTTTCCTTGAATCTGCTGTATCTGCATCTTATATATGAGATCGGCCGAGAGTCGGTAACCAAATTGGATCCGAGATAAATTGGATCCGAGATTGACTATTCCTGCTCTGAGATGTATTATTCTTGTTTGAGCTTTTGCTTAGGACATTACAATTACTTTTTAGATATACTGCACCCAGAAATAAAAAGATATACTACCATTCAAATGGTAGCGAATATGGATATGGGGCTAGGTGCTATTGCAGCTCAACATATAAAGCACACTTTCTTTTTCTTGTCACTTTTTTTTCCTGTCCTCTGCTCTTCAAAAAAAATCATGGGTTTTTTTGTGGTTCCATGGTTCCATCTAGGAGTATGATTATGGGTCACCATACCATTAGATTTTTTTAAAACTTTCAGTCTCTTCTTTTGTAAAAAAATAAAAAGAAGTTTGCTGGGTGGGAGATTCCTCACCTCATAATTAGAGGCAGAAATTTACAACAAGGGTTTAAAGAGGTTGCAATGAGATGCGAGGGGTTATAGGACGCAGCCGCACAAACAAAGAAGGCTACCATGACAGTCCGACATTCACAGGGGTGAGATGGGTCGAGCCCATGGACCACCACACTATTATGGTGTTTCGAAAGCTACCTGCATCAAAAAAAGTCAAGCTGGCCAGTGGTAGCCTCGGCGCCGGTGGCTGACACGGGGTGGACGGGTGGTGAAGCTCACGAACGCATGCTCCTGGTCTGGGGTGAATCGCTAGCGTGGACAAGAAACTGGCAACGAAGGGGCATCTGAAGGGTTGCGTGGCAAATTGAATGTCATGGGCCTTACTACTGCTGACCCACCTGAAGGCCTAAGATCATCTCAAGCAGATCTCGTAACCGTGTATCCCATAAAATGCATATAGGGGCTCCCATAAATTGCTTTTACAATGCGGCGAGCCGGTTTTGCAGGATCTGTTCGGCCGGTGCAGGATCTGCTCGCCCGAAACACTCAGTGCACCGTGAATTCTTCATAAAACATAAAAAAACTTCACATGTCACAATAATGTGAACTGAATGAAATCTAAAATAAATTCAACATAAGATTATATAAATGCTAATTTTTTAAATAATACATTTTTATTAATTTTCACAAATATTACGCCGTTTTTTTAAATAATACATCGTTAGCCTGCTGCTGGCCGATTGGATCTAGTCAGCCCACCGCTGGCTGACTGGACCGTGTCCGCCAACCGCTGGCCGACAGTTGGCCCGTCGGCCATGTGTCGGCCGACCAGTGGCTAGGCCACGTTGCGGAGGAGCTGTCGGTCACGGGCGCCCCTATCAGCCAGCCGTGGGCCGATCGGTCAGCTGTGAGCTGACGGGGTGCGGGCCCCATCCCGGCTGTCTTCTTCCTCGCCTTCTCTTTTGCCTTTCTTCTCCCACGCGCAACCAACTATCTTCTTTCTTCTTTCTCCTCTCTTTGACATGAAATGCCTCCAATTTCTACACCAAGCCGAGCCGTTTTTTTGCGGATTTGGCACCGTGGAGGCATTCTACATAGTTAGGGGACCCAAGGGAGACCTCGATCTACTAATGGGGTAGCTCGTGGTAGTCGTGGTGAGCATTTTGTTGGAGCTTTTCTTGAGCACATTGGTGGAGGTTGTGGCGGCGGTAGAGGTGGAGGTGGAGGTGGTGGTGGTGAAGCTCGGGCAGTGTGGTGGAGGTGGTGGAGGTGAATCTCCGGCAGTTTGGTGGAGTTTCCGGCTCCGGTTCCGGTGATTGAAGGCCGCCGTTCGTCGTTCGTTTGCACGCTTCAAGGGTATATTTCAACACACATTTTATGTTTTGTAGTTGCTCCGGTAGTATTTGGTAATATGTTTTGATTTGAAATAAATCAGGTGTGCGATTATTATTATTTACTCCGGTAATATCCGTAATATATTTAGATGTCAACTATTTAGTTGTGTGAAAATTTGAAGTTGCTCCGGTAATATTCGGTACTATATGTGGATGTCAAATATTTAGGTGTGTCAGTATTTGTAGTTGCTCAGGTAATATCCGTAATATATGTAGATATCAAATATTTAGATCTGTCAATATTTGTAGTTGCTCTGGCAATATTCGTAATATATTTGTAGGTGTTTGAATTTTTTTGAGTTGCTTCGTTAATATTCCGTAATATATATATACATGCCAAATATTTAGTAGTACGGATATTTTAAGTTGCCGCTTAATACTTGTCTGTCGTTGTTGAAAAAAAAAGGTGAGCCGAGATGTCTGATGTAGTGAAGTTCATATTTTACTAGGCTCCTGGTACTGTCCAAACAACTGAGATGAGAGTTGATCCGAGTGAATTTGATCACATAGAGGTGCCAATGAGCGCACCTCAAACATGGTCTGTCAGTCAGTTGAAAGATTGGTTGACAACAAGTTTAGGGCTTGATATTGAAACACACACCGTCGGTGTTCATGCATTATGGACACGGTCAACTTCAACCGTTTACTTTTATTTGAGGCCAATAGAGCGTGACTCTGAGTGGGTGTGGTGGTTACAAGGTTGTGAACACAGGGGATGCAATCCTGTTGTGTTAGTGCTTCCCGTATTGAAGGAGGTAAGTGCATATGAAGGTGAGCGTGGCTACGATCCTGGCTAGAGCGGTGTGATTGCTTGTATCTGCGTTGGTATTTCTTCGAAGTGAAAGGATGATGCAGCACATCAACGGTAAGTATTTCCCTCAGTTATGAAATCAAGGTTATCAATCCAGTAGGAGAACCGAGCAATACTATGTAAATGGCACCTACACACAAATAACAATACTTGCAACTTAACGCATAATAGGGGTTGTCAATCCGTATATGACTTTCTTGTTTGGCACACAAAGACTTGCACCTGCACACAAATGACTTTCTTATTTTACAAAAGCTATCTACTTTTATTGTCTTGCAATTTATTCATGCTTTTATTCTCGCAACGTACTCGTATTTTTTTTTGTAAAATAGTTTCATACTTGTTCCAGGTAAAGCAAACGTTAAGTGTGTGTAGAGTTGTATCGGTGGTCGATAGAACTTGAGGGAATATTTGTTCTGCCTTTAGCTCCTCGTTAGGTTCGACACTCTTATTTATCGAAAAAGGCTACAAACGACTCCCTATACTTGTGGATTATCAAACATCAATTATCATCTTCCGGGGTTTGGCTCTTTCCTGAACCAGAAGCCATCCGACGAATCAAATCGAGAATGGATCCAACTACTCCAAATGAAGGGGACGAATGGCAAAATTTCCCCACTGAGCCATCACAAACCATACAGGATGGATGTGTACATCGCATTCTTCATGGATGAACAGTGAACCAGGCGGCGTGCAAAGGCGCTCTACAAGATCTGGGCACGCGGAAGCTCTCATCTGTTCTCGGTGGCGCTTGGCGGAAGTTCTTATTTGGTTACCAACTTTGCTTTCGCAAGCACTACATTTGGAGTTCTTCGAACAACAAACACAAGGACTCAAGGAGAGAGCTGCTCAGCCCATCACAGGTTGGACAATAACACCGACCAGTATTTGCTTTCCTTTTCAATCTAACTAGCTCACACCACATGATTACTCACTACGATTTCAAGTGTTACAACTCAACTACAAAAAGATATAAGAAACCCAAAGATTTGAATTGATTGAACTATACCATATGGCATGTTGTGTATCGCAGGGAAACCGAGAAAACTATAAGATGCACTTGGAGATTCAAGGTCGAAAAATCCAATGGATGAAGAGTAGTCTGCACTTATGGGAACAAGGCCTGGCATCTTGTACCTAAACAAAGAGGTAAAAATATCATTGACTGTAAGTGGGTATACAGAATCAAGTAAAAGGAAAATGACTCAGTTGACAAGTATAAGCACGTATACTTGCAAAAGGTTATAAACAATGTTATGGCCTAGATTATGGAGATACTTTAAGTCCTGTTACTAAAGCTGCAACAATTAGTCTTGTGCTAGCTATTTCCATGTCCGAAGGATGGAGCTTGAGAAAACTAGATGTTGAGAACACGTTCTTGCATGGTTTTTTCAAAGAGGGCGTTTACACGAGACAGCCACCTGGGTATGCATATGAGAAAACACCCCACTATGCATGTAAGCTTAATAAGGCACTTTATGTCTTGAAACAAGCACCAAGAGCATCGTACTCAAGATTGAGCCCTCAATGAAGGCACCTTGGTTTTGATGCACCTAAAGTTGACACATCACTTTCCATTTATAACAAGGCAAACACAGTTGTATTTGTGCTAATACATGTTGATGATATTATAGTTGCAAGCTCATCACAAAGTGCTACTAATGCTCCGCTGCATGATCTAAGTTTAGAGTTTGCTTTGAAAGATCTTGGTGATCTACAGTTCTTCCTAGGCATTGAAGTTAAGAAGATTCAAGATGGCCTAGTATTAAACCAAGAGAAATATGCTACTGAACTTCTAACTTGTACGGGGATGAAGGACTGTAAGCCTTCACCTACACCATTGTCTTCTTCAGAAAAAAATTTAGCTTTTGAAGGAGAGCCACTTAAGGAAAAAGAGAGCACAAAATACAGAAGTGATGTTGGAGCCTTACAGTACTGACACCGACAAGACCAAGGTTTGTCAGTATCTACATGCACCTACTATTGTACACTGGACAACTGTTAAAAGAATTGTACAGTATATAAAACACACTTTGAGCTTAGGCCTTTAGTTCAGACGTTCTAACTCCACCCTTGTTAGTGCTTTCTCTGATGCTGACTGGGCAACTAATGACAGAAAGTCAAAGAGGATTTTCGGTATTCTTTGGCTCTAATATCATTTCTTGGAGTGCCATAAAACATGTTATAGTGTCAAGGTCATGTACTGAAGCCGAGTACAAGTCACTAGCAAATGCCAGTGCTAAAATCATTTGGTTGGAATCACTGCTTAACGAGTTCGGAATCAAGCAATATCGTGATTCATGTCTATGGCGTGATAATTCGGGAACCACATATCTCTCTACTAATCTTGTCTTCCATGGCAAAGTCAAACATATTGAAATTAATTTTTACCTCGTGCGAGAAAGAGTTGCGGAGAAGAACTTGGACATACGGTTCATTCCCTCCATGAGGTAGAAAATGGTTTCACTAAAGCTTTGCAAGTCAAGCCATTAGAAGAGTTTAAGAGGAATCTTAATGTATGATAGTTGAGATTAAGGGAGGGTGTTAGAATTAGAGATAATCCTCATATTGTAATCTCAAACTAACTCTATCTCTAGGACTCTCCCGTAGCTATCCCTCTCTCCTTATCACGTGTAACTATCGAATCCCTTAGCGGTCGGTACAAACTTGTAAGCCACGTCAGAGGTTGTTTCTGCCCACGATCAATATATACCCTCGGCTCCTCTACGGAGGAGTAGGGACGCTTCCAACTTATAATACCAATAAATATGTGTTATTTGGTATAATACTTAGAAACGTATTAGAGTTTTCCCGCAAAAAAGAAACATATTTGAAATAATAAAATAAAAGAAAATTAAACCTTGAAAATTGAATTATCAACTATCTTGGAAATACTAGAACCAAACGCCACTGGTGGAAAAAGGGCCTTTGGTCGCGGTTCGCAACTGCCATTAGTCGCGGTTGCACAACCGCGACCAAATAGGCGCGACTAAAGCCCCCCCCCTTTAGTCGCGGTTGCTTAAGAACCGCGACTAAAGGCCCGTCCACGTGGGCGCCAGGCGGCCGTCGGGGCGGAGGACCTTTAGTCGCGGTTCTTCTGGCCAACCGCGACTAAAGGCCGCCGCAGGTTTAGGGTTTTAGCCCCCCCCCCCCTAAACCTGCCCCTCCCCCTAAACCTGTTTTCTGTTTAATTTGTATTGTTTTATTTCTTTTGTGCTTTATTTTAATTTTGAAGGAGTTTCACATATTCTACGCTACTACATACATGCATATGAATGTACAATTTCAAACAAATTTGAAATTAGAACCAAAAAGAATTCAAGAGGAATATACAATATATATTCAATATCATCGGATGACCATATACAATTTTGAACAAGTTTCCATACATAATTTAATGCATATAAAGTTCTACGTCCTCGTAATGGTGTTCTCCTTTAGGATGGAGGACTTCCCTGCTGAACCATCCAGCTAGTTCCTCTTAAAGTGGTCGTAAGCGAGCTTCTGGACTAAGCATCATCCGGAGGTTATTCCTCTGAGCATTGGTATCACTCGGAACCCGCTCAGAGGTGTATCTCCGGATCATCTCACAGACATAGTATCCACATAGATTGGTCCCCGCTGGCTGAATATCCCCACCATTCTTAGCCTTTGACCTTTTGAATTCTAGCTCTTTTTTGAATTCACCGACCTTTGTATCTACGAACCGTCTCCAAACCCTACGAGGCAAAGAAAATTAAATGAACAAGAGAGTTATTAGTTACTTGATATTAGGAAATGAACGAAATAGATCGATCGATATAGAGCGCAAATGAATGAAAATAATTACTTCTGCAGCATTCTTCTCATGCCGCCCCAAAGCTTTGGATCCATATTCAGAGAGTCGTGGACGAGACATTCTGAGGTGTCAACTTTAATTACTAGCAGAATCCAGTGGAACCCGCGGACACGATACATGCACAGTACGTCATGCATAACTCATCGATTAGCCGGCCACATACCATGCATGGAGTAAACAAAAGAGAATGTGCTCAAGACAGAAACACTCACCCAAAATGGTAAGGAAATAGAATATCACTTTTGAGTTCCTGCTTTGTAAGAAACTGCCATAGGTCTGCCTCCATGTCGGCGGGGTGATGCTCCAACACATATCCATTAACGATGTGTGGGTCAATGAACCCAACATCATGGATGTTCCTTACTCTGCATTCCTTAATCTTCATTCTGCATGTATAATAGCGGACACAACAATATAGTAAGGACATATATATAGTGCAGGCAATATGAACGAGATGGGGTAGAAATAAATCACTTACAGAACGTAGCAACTGATGATAGATTTGTCGAGCTCGCGCAGATTGAAAAGCTAGAACAATTCACTCAGATGAATTTGTACATAGTAATGTTTGAAGTGATGCTCATATCTAACTTCCGCATAAATATATTCTTTGGCGTTTTTATTTTTTATGTAACCCTTGTACCATTTCAGCAGACCTTTCATTTGTGCAGGTAGATCCTCTTCCTGCGCAGGCTCGACGAGAGGCCCATTCTTCACATATGTAATTACTACCTCCTTCACTGGCGCCTCATCAAGGCCTAACAGTTCACGAAGAGTAATACCTAAGTTGGCCGCTTGTTCTCTGGCACTCGTTACAGTCAATCCATGTGCTGCCGCAGCTGCTATGATATCGGGGTCATCCGGACCGGCGGCTTTCACTATAAGCGGGGCAATCGATTGTTTACTTTGTTCCCCGAGCTGGGCAACTCGTTTCCCGCTTTTTTTACTTTCTAATTCCGTTTTCTCGGCCTCCTCCAAGGCTTTGTTCTCTTGGTTCTCTGCCCGCTCTTTCTTCTCCTTCAACATGAGTGCCTGCCTACGAAGTTCACGTGCATAGTCGTCAGGCAGATTCTTCGTGGCTTGGGACGGTGTGCTCAAAAATGACTTAGTCCACTTCTTTTGCTCATCAGAAAATACTGGCTTGGGCTCGGGCTCTCTTTTCTTCTTGCAGTCCGCCTTCCATTTTTCATGATCAGCAGCCGCGGCCGCAGCAGTTTCCTCGGCACTACGTTCCCAAGGCCTTGTGGGGAGAGGCTTCAGTGATGGCTCCCGTACCTTTATGGTCTTAGGTACATAAGGGTCCGGGTTAATAATCCAGGACTGCTTCTGCTTCTTTGCCGGAGGTGGATTGGGGGGCGGCGTCTGATCACCCGCCGGACGAGGACTGGGGGGCGGCGTCTGATCACCCGCCGGACGTTGTGGACTGGGAGGCGTCGGCTGACGTGACGGAGGTGTAGGTGAACCGCCACCACCACCACCACCACCACCGCCACCGTAGGGGGGTGGACTTGTTGTCCTTGGCGCCTCGCCTGGAAACTTGATAAACTTCTTTTGCCATAGAATGAAATGGCGCTTGACATCTCCAAGTCTTTCTCCCCTTCAGGTGTAGCAATGTCAATCTCCAGGTCCTCAAACCCTTGGACTATGTCCTCCACCGTGACACGAGCATAGCCATCTTGAATGGGGTTGTTGTGGTGGAGTGCTCCAGGTAAACATGGTAAAGCACTGCCGATGGCTACCTTCATGGACATGTTCCCAATAGGATAATACAGATGACATTCTTTCATCTCCTTTATATCGTCCACGGGGTAGCGAGGAGGCTCCGGTGCAGTAATTTCGACCACCAGAGGCTCCGGTGCAGTAATTTCGATCGTCGGTGCATCTGCACCAGCCGGTGGGGCCTCCGTGGAAGCCACGCTGCTTCTCCGCTGCTGGCTATCGAGATCCGCTGGATGATCTTCATGCTGCGCCCAAGCTGCATCTCTTTCGGCTACTAGTACACTCACGGTTTTCTTCATCACATCCATTTCCGATGCCAACCGCGCCACAACATCTGCTTCCCGATCCATCTTTCTCTTACGGCTTCTGTAACCGTACGGGTCATCGTTCTGGGGGAACCCTATTTTCCACGGAATGTGCCCCATGCCTCGTACACGTCCTCCGTGTTCAGGATTCCCGAGGGCTTTTGTCAGTGCGTCGTTCTCTCTGTTGAACTTGATCTTCCCCTCTTGAGCATCCCTCATTGCGTCAATAAGGGCTTGGGTGGGTTTCATTATTTTGCCCTGGTAAACACACTCCCCTGTCTCCGGGTTCAGCGTTCCCCCATGCCCGTACCACCAGCTTTTGGCCCTTGGGTCCCATCCCTCCGTACCTGGACGGATTCCTCGCGCCCTCAGCTCGTTCTCCATCTTCTCCCACCTAGGCTCCCAAAGGCGATACCCTCCTGGCCCCATAATATGATTGTACTCCTTCTTAGCCGCATTTTCCTTATTTTTTTTCGATATTTAAATGAACTGCTCCAATTTCTTTTGCTTCACAAATTCTGGCCAATCATGTTTCAGTTTCTCATATTGTCCTTTGAAATCCGGAGTCTTGTTCTGCTTGACAAAGTCATGGGCTAGATTTTGCTTGAATTTTCGGAATGCGTCGGCCATCTTATGAAGAGCGAACTGTTTGACTAGCCTCCTCCTCTCCTTGTTTTCCTCAATCTTGTTACCCTCCTCATCGAATTTGTTGTATTCCGGAGGTAGAACGAAATGTTCCATAAGCTTCTTGAAGCAATCTTTTTTTGTTCTCTTATCGACAAAAGTGAAACCAGCAATTCGTGCCTTCTTAGGCTTATTCCACTCCTGGACGGTGATCGAGACGTTGTTTCTAACAACGGCTCCGTATTGGCTGACAAACTTGGTGGCGTTCTTGCGGGGCTCCAGCGGCCTGCCGGTTGCACTGTCGACAACCTCGATGGTGCATGTTTCTCCTTGTTTCATCGTCTTGGTTGCGCCACGCTTTGACGACTAAAGGTATTTTTCAAAATACTTTTTCTTTTTCAAAATCTTAAAAATACAAATAATATATCAAAAAATTCAGAAAAATAAAACTAATTCAATTCAATATGTTAAAAACACAAATATTATATCAAAAAATTCAGAAAAATAAAAATAATTCAATTCAAAATTCTAAAAATACAAATAATATATCAAAAAATTAAGAAAAATAAAACTAATTCAATTCAAAATGTTAAAAATACAAATAATATATCAAAAAATTCAGAAAAATAAAACTAATTCAATTCAAAATCTTAAAAATACAAATAATATATCAAAAAATTAAGAAAAATAAAACTAATTCAATTCAATATGTTAAAAATACAAATATTATATCAAAAAATTCAGAAAAATAGAACTAATTCAATTCAATATGTTAAAAACACAAATATTATATCAAAAAATTCAGAAAATAAAACTAATTCAATTCAAAATTCTAAAAATACAAATAATATATCAAAAAATTAAGAAAAATAAAACTAATTCAATTCAAAAATAAAACTCACGTCGGAGCAGCGGATGAATCCCCGCTGGCATCCCGATAACCAGCATACTTGGGACGCCTTCTTCATCAATCGGCGTGAGAGGGCGCTCGCCAGGTATGAGGAGGACGGTCTGCCTCCTGGGAACTTCCACGAGGCCGGCCGTCGGCTATGGTGGTACAGCCGGACTCTGCAGAGCGTCATGGACTACATCACGGCCGGCGATATCCCCCGCCTGCGCTACCCTCAGTTCGAGCCACGAGCGCCGCCCGACGACAGCGACGACAGCAGCGACGACGACGGCGGCAACTTAGAAGGCGACGACTACCAGTACAACGGCGGCGGCTATGAAGACTATGAGTATGCATATTATACGCCTAGGCAGGAGTATGACTAAATCACTCCAAATTTCATGTATCATCAGTGGTATCTCGAATCATTCGAAAATGGACACCAAACACATCACGGGTAATATAATTCACATGATCCATTCAACAAAGTTTGGTACAATAAATTATTACACATCATTTCTTCCCTTGTGTTCCTGCTTGCTTACGATTGTGCCGTATCCATGGAGCATCCTCATCATTTAACTTAATGCTTGGGTCGGTGTTCACTTTGAAGGGCGGAATTTCAGCAAACATATTATAATCTTCTGACATGTCTGTCTTGTCCTCCACTCCCACGATGTTTCTTTTCCCTGAAAGAACAATGTGGCGCTTTGGATCATCGCATGATGTACTGATCGTTTTCTTATCTTTCCGTTTCCTCGGTTTGCTTCTCATGTCCTTCACATAGAAAACCTGAGCGACATCTTTCGCTAGGACGAATGGTTCGTCAAGGTAACCAAGATTGTTGAAATCCACCATTGTCATTCCGTATTGCTGGTCCACCTTTACCCCACCTCCTGTTAGCTTGAACCATTTGCACCGGAACAAAGGGACCTTAAAGGAGGGTCCATAGTCAAGTTCCCATATCTCCTCTATGTAATCATAATATGTGACCTTTTGCCCATTCTCGGTTGCTGCATCAAAGCGGACACCACTATTTTGGTTGGTGCTCTTTTTATCTTGGGCGATCGTGTAAAATGTATTCCCATTTATCTCGTACCCTTGGAAAGTCGTTATAGTTGAAGATGGTGTCTTGGCCAACATGTACAGCTGATCTACAACATCATTGTCATTCATTAAATGTTTTCTCAACCAACTGCCGAAAGTCTCCATGTGGGCCTTCCTAATCCAGGATTCAGGCTTCCCCGGGTTGTCCGAGCGTAAAATATTCTTGTGTTTCTCAAAGTACGGAGCCACCAAGCTGGAATTGGTCAGTACAGTGTGGTGTGCTTCAGTCAGAGAATGGCCGTCCATACATATCGTTGATTTCCTTCCGATCGTGCCTTTTCCACTTATTCTCCCCTCGTGCCGCGATCGAGGAAGACCAATCGGCTTAAGGTCAGGAACAGAGTCAACACAAAACTCAATTACCTCCTCATTTCCATAGCCCTTGGCGATGCTTCCTTCTGGCCTAGCACGGTTACGAACATATTTCTTTAATACTCCCATGAACCTCTCGAAGGGGAACATATTGTGTAGAAATACAGGACCGAGAATGAAAATCTCTTCGACTAGGTGAACCAGGAGGTGCATCATAATATTGAAGAAGGATGGCGGGAACACCAACTCGAAACTGACAAGACATTGGATCACATCGTTCTGTAACCGTGGTAGAACTTCTGGATTGATTACCTTCTGAGAGATTGCATTGAGGAATGCACATAGCTTCACAATGGCTACTCGAACATTTTCCGGCAGGAGCCCCCTCAAAGCAATCGGAAGCAATTGCGTCATAATCACGTGGCAGTCGTGAGACTTCAGGTTTTGGAACTTTTTCTCCGCCATGTTTATTATTCCCTTTATATTGGACGAGAATCCAGACGGGACCTTCATACTGCTCAGGCATTCAAAAAAGATGACCTTCTCTTCTTTGGTCAGAGCGTAGCTGGCACGACCTTGAAACCATTCCGGATGCCGGTCATCAGGGTCTTTCAAATGTTGCTGGTCCTGCCGTGCTTCCTTTGTATCATTTGTCTTCCCATACACGCCCAAGAAGCTTAGGAGGTTCACGCAAATATTCTTCGTAACGTGCATCACGTCGATTGCAGAGCGGATTTCTAGGACTTTCCAATATTCTAGCTCCCAGAATATAGATTTCTTCTTCCACATGGCTGCGTGCCCGTCAGCTCCCTTCGGAACTGATTGTCCGCCAGGACCCTTTCCAAAGATAACTTTCAAATCCTTGACCATATCAAATACCTCAGCACCAGTGCGTTCCGCAGGCTTCGGCCGGTGATCTGCCTTGCCGTTGTAATGCTTGCCTTTCTTTCTTACTGGATGAATTTTCGGAAGAAATCGACGATGCCCAAGGTACACGTTCTTCTTACAATTTGGCAAATGTACACTTTCAGTCTCATGTAAGCAGTGCGTGCATGCATTGTATCCTTTATTTGACAGTCCCGAAAGGTTACTAAGAGCAGGCCAATCGTTGATGGTTACGAAAAGCAACGCTCGTAGGTCAAATTCCTCTTGTTTGTGCTCATCCCACACACGGACACCAGGTCTGCCCCACAGCTGTAAAAGTTCATCAACTAATGGCCTTAGGTACACATCGATGTCGTTGCCGGGTTGCTTCGGACCTTGGATGAGCACTGGCATCATAATGAACTTCCGCTTCATGCACAACCAAGGAGGAAGGTTGTAGATGCATAGAGTCACGGGCCAGGTGCTATGGCTGGAGCTCTGCTCGCCAAAAGGATTCATGCCATCTGTACTTAGACCAAATCTTATGTTCCTTGCGTCAGCTGCAAAATCTTTGAACTCTCTGTCGATCTTTCTCCATTGCGTTCCATCTGCGGTGTGTCTCAACTCCCCGTCCGACTTACGGTCCTCTTTGTGCCATCGCAACAACTTGGCATGCTCTTTGTTCCTGAACAGACGTTTCAACCGTGGTATTATAGGAGCATACCACATCACCTTGGCGGGAACCCTCTTCCTGGGTTTCTCACCCTCAACATCGTCACCAGGGTCATCGCCTCTGATCTTATAACGCAATGCAGTGCATACCGGGCATTCATTCAAATTCTCGTATTCACCGCGGTAGAGGATGCAGTCGTTGATGCATGCATGTATCTTCAGAACCTCTAAACCTAGAGGGCAGACAACCTTCTTTGCTTCGTACGTACTGGCGGGCAACTCGTTATTCTTTGGAAACATATTCTTCAACATTTTCAGCAAGTTTTCAAATGCCGAGTCAGCTACACCTGCCTGTGCCTTCCATTTCAGCAAATCCAGTGTGCAGCCCAGCTTTTTCAGACCATCATCGCATCCGGGGTACAACGACTTTCTGTGATCCTCTAACATGCGATCCAAATTCTCCCTCTCCTTTTCAGTTTCGCAGCGTCTCCGTGCATCAGCAATGGTCCGACCAAGATCATCAACGGTCTCATCACGTGCCTCTTCTTCACCTTCACCTTCCCCTTCCCCTTCCCCTTCACCTTCAGCATCCTCCATGAAAGTATCACCGAAATGAGCAAGATAGCTTTCATCGATGAAATCATCCCCTTCTTCATCTTCTTCCATTATAACCCCTCTTTCTCCATGCTTGGTCCAACAATTATAGCTTGGCATGAAACCGTGCCGAAGCATGTGCAGGTGAACTTCTCTTGAGGAAGAGTAACCCTTCTGATTCTTACAGTCAACACATGGACAGATAACAAAACCCTTCTGCTTGTTCGCATTAGCTACTACGAGGAAATCTTTCAAACCCGTAGTGAACTCGCGGGAAGTCGGTTACCGTACATCCATTGCCGATTCATCTGCATTACTATAATATAAAATATATAATTAACCATCATGCATTTGTTAAACTAACTAGCTATAAACAATAGAAATTAAACAATGAACAACACACATGCATATTTTATCAATGACACACATGCATGAAAGGTTCAAGTTGCTAACCGCGATCGAGGAGGAAAAAATAAATGAGGAACCTCAAGTGTGGCTCTTGGGGCATTTCATCAAACACCTTGTGTGCATAAGAGGAACCAAAAGCAAACCTACACCCCCTTGTGAAGCTTGTGAAGAGAAGTGGCACCAAATGGCTAAGTGAGTGCGCTGAACTGGTATATATAGGGGAGGAGCTTTAGTCGCGGTTGGCCTGGCCAACCGCGACTAAAGGCCTTTGGGCACCTTTAGTCGCGGTTGGCCCGGCCAACCGCGACTAAAGCCCCTCACGTGCACCAGCTGGCCACCGAGCGCCCTGGGCCCAGGCCTTTGGTCGCGGTTCGTCTGCCGAACCGGGACTAAAGACTTCATTAGTCGCGGTTCCTACAGTTCCGCGACTAATGGGGCTGGACGGAAGCCTCTTTTTCTACCAGTGATACTTAGCAATGAAGTTTAGCTTCAGAAATAATGTATAGAAAAGATACACTGAGGACATAGTAAAAATCTTACCATCCTTCCTAAATAGATGTGACCGTAGTTAATTAGAACACTATTGGTCGCACGTTTTCAGTACTAACATTTCGAAATGCAGGAAGAAAATTTGTCTTGACAGTATCAAGATCCGCAAGCCATGAAACATAATGACCGGTAGAGTATACGGTCCTGTCTACCAAGCGCTGGACATGTTTTCTTGCACCGAAATAAGCTGGCAATACAAATTAGTTGTCAACTATTTTTGAATAAACAATATCAAAGACATAAATATGGTTGAGAAACTTATATAATGGTATAACTGGAGGCGTCTGCACATCGGCCTAGATGTCGATATTACCTTTAATATCATCTTCCGGACGAATATCAAAGGTGATAACCATATCAGGATCAAATGCATAAGTCTTGCATAGTGCTCGCCATATTTTGCATCCAAAATAGGTGTAGTCGTCTGAATTGTATAATTTTGCGTGGAAAATATAACCATGCTCGGTCTTCAAGTAAACTTTCTTTACCTCCATAGTATGACTGAAACCTATCTTATCCAATACAAAAACTCTTGCATGGCAGGGGATACGCTAGTAGAATAGTAAAAAAAATATAAGTTGAATCAAATGAAGCAGATGTCATGCTTAATTGTGACGTTGATCGTTGCGAGGCTTTCGAAGGAGCGCTCGGTAACTAGTTGCTCCCCAAACAAGCTAGCAAAGCCAACCAATCTGCGGGCTTTCTCGGTGGATGTCCCAGTGGGCCTAATGGCTTGGATTAATTGGTGTGTCGCTGAATTGTGTGATCTTGAAACAGTGAACGTGCTTCTGAATCTCGGTGAACCAGAGCACTTGGGTTTTTCTCTCTCCGATTGTTTACGCACGGGTACGAACTAAAGCGTTTTTTTTTTGAAACGGGCAAAAAAGCTTTTGCCTTATATTGATATAGGAGAAGCAAACTCGGGTATGGCAAGAGCCAAAAAAAACAAAAAAGAGGAAGGGGGCGAACACCACCCCCGACACAGGGGGAAGAGGATCAGCCTACAAGTTTCGCCAGATTTTTAGCACCGGCGAGGATCCAGTCCTTCCCCTCTTCCCTAATCTTATGCATGACAACCGAAGGCAGGGAGGACTTATTGTTGAAAACTCTATCGTTCCTCTCTTTCCAGATCTCCCAAGTGATGAGCGTGATAGCTGAGCGCAAGCCTATAGGGGAGGAGGTGGTGGACTTCAAAACGGCCAGCCAATAGTCCACGACTTTAGGCCTACCCTCCCCGATGCTGCTGATGAGGTCTGGACAAGACAACCAAGAGGCCGCGGTTTTCTCATTTGTTACTCTCCCTTAGGGGGGCCTGTTTTACGGGGGTTGTGCGATCGCTCTGTTCGCACCCCCCCCCCCTTGGACAGCACTCAAGATCAACTTTACACCGGTGCAATTAAGATGCAAGTAGCAGATTGCATTCTAAAACACCTGAATATATAGTTATGTTCTACTCTATCAGTTCCCAAATACAAATCTTTATAAAGATTTCAATATAGACTACATACGGATGTACATAGACGTTGTTTAGAGTGTAGATTCATCCATTTTGTTGCGTATGTAGTCCATATTGAAATATCTAAAAGGACTTATATTTAGGAACGGATGTAGTACTTTGAAGAGCAGAACCATCTTAATCGGTAGCTTTACACCAAATAGTGTTTTTCCAATTAAACCCATTTCTTTTGCAGCGTACTCTATGATTTTTGGAAGTGAATAGTTGTGGAGGGGAAGTTCATTTCTCCACTTCACCATATCGCACCGCCCTTTGCAGATGATTTTTTTTATGCGTGTGTGGGGCCTTTGCAGATGAATTGGGTGTAGGTGTAGCAAAACTTGTAACCCATGATCACTATATAAGGGGTACGTAAATGGTCTTCTGCCACTGTCGGAAAATGCATGCTTATTATGCTCTCTAACCTGCTTTAGGACATCTTGGTCTATTATTGGTAGATGAGCATGACCATGCATGTTCTGCGCCCATTTGGATGAGCACTATATATATGTAGATTCTTTTTTTTCTGAAATAGATATTGTAGTGATGTATCACAATGACAAATATACACCCAGGAGTTATATATGTTGATAGGTAAATGATTACTCTACGATAGTATCTCTCCTGATGACTCTATATATATATATAGAGAGAGGGGGGGGGGGGGAGAAAGCAAAGAGAGTGGTCTTTGATATCCCGGATGCCAGGCATCCTCTTATCTATACCATTCATTCAAAATATGATGCATTGAGATTTGTGCCCTGCCCTGTAGCAGTGACCCATTAGCAGTTCGGGTGCTTCATTAAGCGCAGGAGTAAAGACAAAAAAAAGTAACATGGGTCTAGTCTAGCCCTGCTCGTGGCATGGGAGACCCAAGAAAGCTGAAAGGAGGAATGGAATCTCATGTGATTCGGCTGGGTGGGTGCATGCATTGTCACTTCAGCCATCACCACCGGCGTAGCTATGCATGTCAGCTTGCCTTTTTCTATGCATGTCAGCTTGTTGGAAAGAGAGAGCGAGGAGAGAGAGCAAGCTTTGTGCATGCATGTGTGACTGTTTTCCAAGAGAGAAAACAGTGAGAAGAGAGAGATTACACTGTGCATGCATGTGTCAAACTGTTCTTGCCAAACCCATTTCTGCATGCTACTTCCTCCAAGCATGCCTAATTACTCTCATACTCCCTCCTGTCCTTTTTACTCTGCATATTAGGTTTGTCTGAAGTTAATCTCATCTAACCTTGATCAAGTTTAGATAAAAAATTATAGACATTCACATAACAACATCAATATCATTAGATTCATCTTGGAATATATTCTCATATTATATTTATTAAATATTATAGATGCTAATAATTTCTAATATAAATTTGGTCAAACTTAGCAAAGTTTGACTTTCAGCAAATCCAATGTGCAGAGTAAAAAGGACCGGAGGGAGTACTACAAAGACTGGAGGGTGCCGGGACACCCGGGTGTCTTCGAACCTTTTCGATAAAGCAAAAAGGAGTATGTAATTATTGTAGAACAAAAATGTGCATGATTATCACAACACCACCAGGATCACAAAATATCCTATACCCGCAACTACTCAGTCTAGTGAGTGGTGCTGAGAGCACATGGCAATTTGATTTGCTCCTACTGGAACTCTTCACACCCCTCGACGCCGAGCTTTGCGAAGGCTGCCACGAGGCTCGGCGCCACGTTGGTGAGTGCAAGCCTTAACCCAGTGGAGCACGGGTGCTTCCTAGTCGCTTCAGTGGCATGGGCATCGTCGACAACATTTTCCTGCAGCCACGCGTTGCATGTCCTGAGCACAAACCTTCCCCGATGGCGGAAGTGTTCCTTGACGAATTCCTCAAATCCCCGAGGTGGCCGGCATAGAAGGTGTTGCATAGTCCGGAGGGTTAGTAGGTAAGCATTCTCATTGTAGGGCAGCGCATTGCGGTGGCCCTCTAGTTTGCCAACCAATGTCTCATAGCCGGCCTCATTGTAGTATGGTTGGTCATTAAGGACGAGGCCTTGGATGGAGACAACGACTTGGAGCAGGCTTGAAGTTGCCGGCGACCATACCTCAGTGTCCTCGCCACCGAATGTGTTTAGCAGGCTGAGGCACACTGTACCACACTCGTAGAGGTTGGGATTGAGGCGTAGGCCAAAGGAGTGGTAGTACACTTGCGGTGGGGCGTCCGGGTACGATGGAGGTAGCTGCAAATCGAAGAAGAAGAGGCCGTGATGGTATGGTGTCCCACTCGCGCCCACCATCACCACCCGAAGTAGATCCATGCGGTCCTCGAACGCTCGGACGTAGATGGTTTCTGCACATTAAATAGTTGTGTATTAAATTTTGTAGATGCATGGACCCGTGTGTATTTTGAGGTGCACACACATACCTGGTAAGCCGTTCTCCAGAATTTTCCATTCTTTTTGCACTGTTTTGGCCCAACTCTTCCCACGACTAGCGCCCTGCATTTCCTGAAAAAGAGAGCATTCATTGAAGTTCAATATTCTGTAAAATTCGTTTTATTATGACTTGTAACATGTTGTGTGGTCATTTACTTAATTTTAAGTCAAAGGGATTCAATTTTATTTTGCAGTAAAAAGTGAATGCCACAGTTAAGCTGCAGATGGATTCCAACGTTAGACAAACCATATTGTGCATGCAAACTTTCTTTACTCTAACCTTAACTACCTCCCGTTCTTCATCATTTTCTCTAACAGAAATATAATTACCTTGTCCGTACTGTCAAGGTAGTGGTGATCCAAAGGGCTAATCTGCAGTACATCAAAACATGGAAAGCAGAACGGTTTGTCGCAGAAACAGATAGCATCTGCATCCTTCATTCCCTCGGCAAAACCATGGCTGGTCACATCTACGGCAGCATCGCTGGTCTCCATTGCAGCACCACCGATACTATCATCATTCGTGTGCGCGGGTAACTCTGAGCTTGGTAAGGACGACGACCAGGGCCACCAGTTCATCAAGTGTCCTTTACCTCGAGCCACCACGTCGCTGGTCAATTGGAGGAAAGACTGGAATGATAAACCTAAAAGGCTTGTCCTCGACATTGCCAGGTTGACACCATCGACATCGTTATCTAGATTCTGAAGATTGATATCCTAAAATTAGATAACACATGAGGTGAATCCATCCATATAATAATTTATATCATAGTATAAATAGTACTTTGGTGCCTCCGAGGAGAAACCAAAATAGTCCCCTCACCTCATTGTTTGTCGAAGTGGATAATGTTAGAAAGATAGATTAGAAACATACCGTGTTGGCAGCATCCGGTTCTTCAGGGGCATCATCGGTGCCATCGTCCTCTACCCAGTCGCCCATTTCAAGCCATAGCTCCATGTAGTGCTCGTCCTTGACGACGGCAATCTCATGGGGCAATACCTACAGCACGCCCACACAAATCAAGAATGGCTAATGAGTTGTGTAGAGAATTGTAACATATAGGAAGTAGTTGTAGTTGCAAGGAAAGGTATTAGAAGCTATCCACGTACCGTTGACATGCTACCATCACCCCACTTGACTTGGACGTGCCCATTAGGAAGTTCAACTACACGCCCCACCCACGAAAGATCAGCATCAACGCCATTTTCCTTCTTGTTTCCCTGTAACAACGGTGTGCTTTCATCGTTGTCGGTTGATCCTGATGGTAGGAGACGAATGACTATATCTCCGTAGTAAGCAGAGTGGCTAGAGTCTATCTTTAGGTCGTAAGCACTGACGGTGTCATCGCACTCCACCTCCTTAACCTCGTCAGGGTGCCTTCTCGTCTTGAACCATGACACACAAACCGTCTGATCCTCATACTGCAGGCTCTTGACGATGCCCACACGCTCCATTGGTCTAGTTCCAGGAGCAATATTGTCATTATTGACACTAGTAGTTGTCATGTCATTAGGATCACCAGTAGCGTCAATGGCAGCATTAATAGGAAGAACGTTGGCAACAACATGCTGTCCCGGGAAGAACTCTTGCTCATTCACGATCCCAAAGGGGACGAGGGTTGCTGAAGGTCTGCCATGCTGCCGTGTGCCGTCCTGCCACAACACGTCGACGGTGGTGCAAGTGTTGGCGACGACCATGGGAAACTCCACCTCCACATGTCTCATGGCTTGCAGGTGCTTGCCCCATCTGTGTCCCTCAAAGCGAACCTTCCTTAGCTGCTTCCGATAAAACCTCACATCATTCGGCTTTGTGGGTGGTACCACCTGGGAGGTTGATGCTTCACACTCGTCTTGATTGTCTTGTGAACATGCACTGTATTGCTCCTCTTCCTCCTCATCCTCGTCCTCGTCCTCCTCCTCATTATCATCATCATCATTGTGTTGATCAGGAACAGAAATTGCATCCCCTTCGGTGGAACTAGTTTCAAGAAAAAAACAACGGTCAGCAAGCCCCCAGCAGCAATTGTACGAGGCGCAGAAGAATGTTAGATCGTCTGGGTTCTGGTAGGCCGGAGGAGCGGATGCCTCCAGTAGCCCCTTGTCGGTGCCACAATGCCTGGATGCAACCCAGTAGACGAGGACGCCAGACGTCTCCACCTTCATGATGGTTCCTATTTCTCGGTTAGGATGCCAGTAACCATTAAGCCACCGCGCCGCCTTGAATACTGAACAAGCATCCGACCCGGTGACGTGTTGCCCCTGGTGGAATCGACTGTTCATTTGGTGGCGATGCATCCTCACCATGGTGTAGCTGTCAGGCACTCTTTCTAGGTTCTTGGACTCTGCCTCCGCGTCAGTGACCCTGCAGACTGCTCCATCCTGAAACAACACATCAATGTCGATATACACCTCCACGACCCGGCCGAGCCACGGACCGGACACGACAAAGTCGCCGAGGTTGAGGCTCCGGACTCGCCGCAGGCTAGACGGGGACACTCCCTTAATGATCTTGGTCGCCATGCCGTTGTTGTCGAGCTTGGCGAGGTTGAGCAGGGTGTTGACGCCGGTGACGACGCCGAGCTGGCCGCCCACGTCGGACGCGGACGCGACCACCTCTCCGGTGTACAGGTGGCTCCTGTCCATCACCTTGATGTCGCTGGCGTTCTTACGCACAATACAGTCATCGATGCGCAGGAGCTTGAACCTGTCGACGGGGAGATAGATGTTGCCCACCTTGGCGTCCGGGAGAACTAGGCCACGGTCAAGGACCATGCGCCCGAAACTCACGAGGTCGAGACGGTAAATATTTGGAGATGGAGCCGCAGGGACGACGTCCATCGTAAGCGACTTTAATTTCCGGCGAGAGCACGCGCGCCGGAGGATTTGCTAGTGCTGATCGATCTCGCACACGACGGAACGGAAGCTGTACGTAGATATATAGAGTATATTTTTTTTTTGCGAGGATATATAGAGTATATATGCCCCTGTGTCCTGAGTTCTAGCCTAATACGGGTGAGGTTTTTGTTCCTTTCTTTTTATAAAAAAAGGAATAGTATAATATATTTTTTCTTTTGAAAAGGACAGGTCATATATAGGCGTCTCGGAAGCAAGCGTTGGTCTCCTCGTTCCCCGATCAAAAATCCCAGCATCCCGTGTTCAAAAAATAAAATAAAATCCCAGCGCCCCACCCCAGGGCGACGTGCAGCACCATCCCATTGCAAGGTATAGAGTGGGAGAGAGAGGTGGTCGTCCGTCGTCGCTTCATGGCTGCATGCGGCATGACAGAAACTCCGCGGCGACCCAAATGACACGCACGTGTTCATTTGCTTCGAAACCGACCACGGCCCAACTCGTTGATACAAGCATGAAAAGCGTTCATTTGATGTCTGTCCGGATGTACTTTAGGCTCAAATTTTTGCCCGGTTTGCGTTCATATGGATACGCCGCGCGTCCGTTTAGTGTGCACCGCGGCCCCATCTGTCGGCCGCCCAACTGCTGCCCGCGGTTATATTAAACACAACCACCTACCTTCGACCCGCTTGGCAGTGGGTAGAAGCACCGGGTCGCCGTCTTTTTGCAAGCACGTGGGAGGGGGTCCCGTCCACATTTGGCCAAGCTTGGTTCCTTGCCAGCAACACCAAAACATTAGCCATGGGTTTCTTTGGCAAGAGCAACGGGAAGCTCCACAACGGCGCCAGCTTGTCGAGCGCACCTACTCCACCGCCGCCGCTGGCGGCTCCTCCACTGGAACGTCGTGCCCACTGGGCATGGGAGGAGGAGGAGGAGTGTGCCCGCCATGCAGCAGTGCAGCCGGGGGGCAGACGGTGGAGGAGGCAGCACGGGCGTGGGAGGCGGCATTCTCGTGGGCTGGGCTAGCGCCGGAATTGATTGACCTCACCTACCGGGGAAGGATGATGACGCCTAGCGTAGCGTGCTAGGGTGCAATTTTTTAATTTAAGTTTTATTAATATTAAAGTAGACTTTGGCAGGCGGTTAATGGCCATTTAATGCTTAATCAAGTTAAATTTGGACGTATGCATACATGTTCTTTTGGCGCAAAAAAAATGCGTCGGGCCAGCTTTGTGTGCAAGCAGGGCCATACCGAAACGAAAAAGCGAACACAGATGTCCACTAGACCCACCCAAACGGACCAAATGCCGACAATATGCGCGTCCGTTTGGCTCAGCGTTGGAATTGCTCTAAGGTCATCTCCAACGGCAACCCGCGAATTTCCTCCCGCACTCGTCCACGAATACGAATGCGGGAGGCCGCCATCTAACACCGCTCGCATACATTTAAACCCAGGTTTCAACTAACCAGATAGAATTCATGCATACACAACGGATTTCAGAACCGGTGTTAATGCCGGAGCGATGACCCTCAGAAATCGCCAGAGATTGTCGACTCTGGTTAATTCGCGGGCAGAACCACCGATACGAATACTACAACTTTAGTTGCAATTACCAGACTTCTAGCATTAGCATTAATGATAATAATATTTTGTACAGATTTAGTACGATTTTAATTTTCTACTTTACTGTAACAAGTCCCATTAATAATACTATTAACTTGCCCACATTACCGGAAAGTTGAATGCCTTTCCATCCGTCTCTAATTGTTTCCATCAGGTCTGTTTCTGTACGTACTGCATCTATATATGCATGGTTTTCATTCTCATATGATACGTACATGCATATGGATTAGTCAAGTATAAACTCTTCCTATTCCTTTTCTGGCCTAGTTTTTCCTGAGTACCCCAACAAACGGAAAGTAGGCCACCACATCCGTTGATATCGATTGGGAACATATGATATCCATGCATGCAAAGTTGTTGTCCCATCATTAAGAAGGTGAATGTGACCCATGCATGCATGTCATTAACAAACAGAGTTAAGCATTAATTAAGTGAAAAAGACCGGCTAATGATTGGCACATGCACTGGTTGAGTATATTAAAACCTGGAGCACAGAGCAGTGTCAATCACAAGAGTACTACAAGTGGTAGGTGTTACCCTAAAAATCAACAGCAGGTAGGAGTACATGTTTCGTGTTTGTCCGCTTCGAAGAAGCAGGCCCACCAGCCAGCAGCCCGAACACATGTGCGCCGGGTGGCCCACCACTTTGACGACACTTTGGCTTTTCGTTTCCTTTGTGTCGCAATCCTCGGGATCTTCTGTAAACTTTGTCCAGTAACTTAATATGTGCCAAATTTTACAAGCAAAGCCAAAAACAAAATTTGTTTAGTGGAAACGATCTGCAGCACAAAACATTTAGAGTGCTAGGAATTAATATTTAGAGTGCAACGCTAGATAAATCATAACCTTATAATTTTTACACAACAAAAATATAGGGATATGTTGTACTAACATTTTAAAATGCTATGGTTACGTGCCCACGACATAGCAGGTTGTCCAGAGTGAGTTAATGATCATTATGGTGGCGGGATGTCAACTTAGGCTGAGATTTGGGGGGTAATCTTGCATCGACTGCTTCGGCCTGCCAACACTAGCACACGATGTGTAGCAATTCTTTGTCAAGTCATTCGATTGATCGAGAGTAATGATCTGCATGTCCTGCTGGATGCGAGACGACTAGTAAGAGGGCGCGAGAAGAGGGGCAATACTACGGAAAATGCGAACGGCGGCCGCGCACCAAGCAGGCTGGTATCGAGGCCGTCAAGACGCCATGTGGATTCCCGCCGGCAGCGTATCCCTCACGTATTCTATTATTTTTGGCCTGTATTAGAGCAACCAGACCCCACACGCACATGCAAAACTCTATAGGGCTCTGACGCGAAGCTGACATGTACGAACAGCACTGCGACGATCTATACACGTTCGACCTTGTCAGTACTGACATGTTCGGTCTATACAAACTTGTGGTAGTGAGTCTGCAACGTTGCTCCAGTACGGACATGCAAGTCGTACTTCAATCGCGGACGTGGCACACTGATGACCAGCTAACACGCAAGTTGGTTCGCTTGTTATCAGTTCTCTAAATAGTCCCAATTACATTGATTTTTATAGTCATTGTCAGGTTTGACCATGGATTTGACCATTGACTGTTGTAGTAAGATGTCCACCTTGCTTACAGTACGATGCAAGTCATGTGATGCTTGCGATCTAAAGAAGTTTAACATTTTTGGAACATGTGATTGTATTAAGTCAAGCTCAACGACGCGATAGTGCGACGCTGTCATGGATGTAACTAGCATTAGCGAGTTCAGGTTTTACATGTGACGGCCGCTAATTAACCATATAAATATCATTAGCCAGTTTAGGTTTTATGCGTGATGCCCGCTGCTGTGCATCAGCTTTTCGCCGCGCATCCTGGTTCTCTTTTTACAGTCATGTCACGTATGGGAATTTACTACACCGTCACCTCAATCACAGTTGTGGCCATCTACCCATGCCGTGTGAATTTTTTTATGGCTGTTCTGTTGATATTTTTTTGTCAGTTTGACACGCTATAAAATAGATCCAGACAAGATACATGAGCTCGCTAATGAGGATTGTCATAGGGTAAACAGTCTTTTTAACAAGCGCTAGTTGAGATACTTAACACTACACAACGGCAGGGTCATGCTCATTGCACGTTTGGCATTCTTGTCACTCAACTTCCCGGCGCGCGGCAGGCTCGATGAGAAAAGTTTTTGGGAGTAGCGCTTCCATCAGCTTTCACCTTGTACAGCTAGCCCACGAATGTGTCGAGCACGCGTGCATTCCTACAGTTTTGACATGCCCGTGAGCAGAGCAGCCGGAAAAGAGATGAACAATGGGCATGCGTGCACTGTGTTAACAACGATCAAAATTATCTCTCAAAAAAGAAAAAAACGACCAAAACTGACGTGCCCTCCTCAACTGTACTATCAGTTCACGCTCGAGACTGACGCAAACGGATCAGTCCATCCCACCCCACAAGTTTTGATTCTAGTAGTGAGGTGCCATCCAGTTCGACGATGAGATTAGTCTCTCCAATGGACGCTTAGTCAGTTAATCTATACCAGCCGTTTGGTCCAGTTAAACAATCACATAGTATAAAACATGATTCGCATGATAACTAGCGGATTTATTTAGCGCTGTAAGTTTAAATTAAAAATAAATAAAACGCCTAGCACATCTGCATTATCGAGTAAGGCATACTGAAAATGGTAGTCACAACAAGCATCAGCCACTCAGGTAATATAATCTTATACTCCAACTTCCTAAATACTGAAAATGGTACTTCAACTTCCTAAATATGAAGCCAAGGCTACATTTTCATCTAAATTCAACTCAGGGCCTAAAGGTTTTGTATAAAACAAACTTTTCAGAGTGATCTTTGGTATTCCATCTCCAACAAAAGCTAGCAACACTCAAAGCCACACATCGTAAATCAGAATTTCGGATAGTTTCTAGTTTAAACCAAAGCTATGACAGTATACGCACTGGTATAGTCTGCCAACACCATAACAACGTTCAGATAATTAGTCAGCGGCAGATAACCAAGTTACCACCGCGTACTATAGACCAACTAATTAACCTGCAGCAAATATGTAGTACATTACTAGCAATTGGACACTGCAAAATCCAAATGCGAACATATGTTCAGTTCTAGTTCGTCCAGCACATATGCACCAGCTTTGTACATAACTTCGCTAAATTGATCAAAAGTCACCCGGATGTAAACATTAGTGGCATGCCTCTCGATTGGCAGGTTAGCTCTCAATGAAACTCCACTCTGCAAAAAAAGAAAAGGAAATGTTCAATACCAAATCAGGGTGAAACCCCACTCATGCTCGACAGGTGTTTTCCGATCCTCACCCTAGCAAATAAATTTCAGTTAGGTTAAGAATTAAGGGGGGGGGGACATTTCACTCACATTCATAGTTCAGGCCCAAAAATGTATCCTATAATAATAAAATAAACCACCAAGTCCTAGTTAATTACTTACGAGCTGATTGTTTTTAAATGTTTCGATCCGCTGCTTCAATATAGCAGTTAAAGAACAATAATGCACCACTGTCAGCAAATTTCAGTTAACTAACTGATGGGTGCATACAGATAAAAATACTAAATCTATTAAGTAACATAGACAAACAAATACACGTGACCATGAGTGCATCACTGATTGTGGAAAATCAGTACCCGGATATGGTTAAGAAATCAGGCCAAAAAATGTATACTACACTCATAACACACAACCAAAAAAATTCAGTAATGTTCAGAATTCAGGACCAAAAAAAGGTATGATATACACAAACAACCAGGAAATCTCAGTTAGCTTCGCAATTCAAGGCACAAAAGAGGCTATCTGTTTTGCAAATTCGGATGCTTCTGGTTTGAACAAGAAGGGTCTTTGACTAGAAAACCATGGCAGTCTAGCATTATCCCGAAAATTAAACCATTCCCTGTGCTAGATGAGAGAATTTTTAATCCACAATTACCTCCTTGTCCAGCCGCTTATAGCTTCTGATCACGCCGCAAAGCCGGTGTTCCCATACATCTCTATGCCCTCGCCACCGCGGCCCATCTGGTCATCTGCGATGCCATGGAATCTTGCGACTCCACCGGTAGGACAGCACCAATCAGCTCCGCCGCATGAACACGCATCCTGCAGAAAAGGGTTTGACACAGCAAAACGAACTCAGATCAATGGAAAGAGACGAGGATCTATACGTGGATGTGCGATCGCGCCGCCGTCGCCCATCTGGCCATTGACGACACTCATGGAGTCCTGCGACTCCACAGGTTGGAGAGAAGCAGTAAACGCCAAGGATCCTGTACAAAATCGAGCTCCTCAGTCAACTCTATCCAAATCCGCCATGTGGATTAAGCAGGCCATGACCTGAAGAAAAGGAGGGGGGCGGAAGGAAAAAGGGGGTGGCGGAATATACATACCCATTGTAGTCAACACCATTGTTGGACATCTCGCGGCACAGCGCCGGCGCTGCCGTCGTCCGGCGGAGAGAGTGAGTGGGGCTGAGAGGCAGGGCTGTTCTGTCGCTGCCGCTTCTCCCACGGGGTTGAGGATAACATCAGGGGGAGAGGATGAGATTCTCTTTCATGTGCCGATTCGAACGAAGCCGCTGGGCCAGACATGTACGCCTACGCTGCAACTAGCTGTATCCCGGACCGTATATGTGGGCCTAGGCTGACAGCAGCCTGCCAACAGCGTGACTGATTTCAGATCCCAAAGCCCATTCGAACGACCATGATTCCGGCCTGCCTGGTGCTCGGCCGCTATAAGTCCGCACCCGGCAATACTACAACTACATGCAAAAGAGGTGTTGTAGACAAAATAAACACACACAAGCCGGATTCAGGTGGGAGCCATTGGATGTTGCCGTAGCTAGGACCGCATGCGGAGCTAGTCATCCATGGTAGGCGACTAGAGGGCCACCTTGCTCCCGGCCGGAGCGTTGACGATAAACGTCATACAGGATTAGTCGCTCACACTTGAGGGTTGGGATGGGGGCCGGTGGCCTGGGCGGTGTGTGGTTTCATGGTGGTTTGTTGGCTTGCTTAGTAGAGGACGGGGAAGAGAGCCAATTGACGCGTATGGCTACCACAGTTTGGTTGTTGACGGCCGGCTAGTTAGGCTGAAGTTACGATGTTTTTTTTTCATGCTATAGGTGAAAGCCTAGGTGAGCCACGTTATATGCCAGCATTGACGATGCCCTAGGACGTCGTTACTTCCCTCAGAGACATCATTATGGAGCTCCTTCACATTCCTTGTCAACATAGTCTGGGTCTCGAGTGAAACCACAAGTTTTTGCCTAGGTTGTAGCGCAGCGACGTTCCCATTACTTCCTCCTATGGCAGCCATGGCAGGAGTTGGCGTTTCGTTTCTTGGCATGGCTACGACAACTTTCATCTACTTTTGGTCTTCGTTGGATATGATCAACTATCCGTCCTAGTAATGTACGTGAAGCCCCATTCTTTTCCTTCTCCCACCCCCTGCAAGGCTGAAAGTAGTTGTGCTTTCCCGTTTGCCCAGCAGCCAGTACCGTTCGTGGCATGAGCTGCCTTTTCGTTTCTTGATCTGCCCCTCCCATGGCTACGACTACTTTCATCAACTTTGTGCCTTCGTTGGATATGGTCAACTATCCTTCTTGGTTCCCTCTTTTCTTTCTGTTTTCTTCACGGGGTTCTTCTTTTTATTTATTGCAGGCCTTTTTGGTTTCGTCTATTTTCTTTTTTTATTACATTTTTCTTTTGACGTGCCAAAGAGTCTGTTGGAAAGGAGTACTAAATATTCCTACGCAAATAATTATACTCATACTACTCCTAAGATCATCTACCGCCGGACGGCAATCCGACCCCTCAAACACCCGCGGACGCGCCCGACTCCCTCAATAAATGCATTCCATATCCGGATACCTCAAGTTAGAAACTCAAATCCATATTATTACATGCAAAGTGAAACGTAATCTAAGCGGAGCTCGCCCGGCTCCGCCCTGGCCATGTACGGCGGCTGGCTGCGCTCCTCAGAGCATGGGAAACGAGCCGGCTCACGGGACTCAAGGCGTTGCCGTCTCCCATGACCTACTCTTCCTCGTCGGAGCCCGAAACCCGAACGATGTCGGTGGACATCAGATCGATGACGGATCCATCCGGAGACGAGCCGCGGACGTCCACCACAACTCGGTTGCGGCGCCCGGACTGATGCGTCATATAGGGCGTCAGAGAATGCGACTCCAACTCGCCCACGTCCATCGCCGCGAGGGCTGCCGCCATCTCCCGTGCCCGGTGCCTTGCACGGCGGGCACGCCATGCCATGGCCTCGTCGGACGAGGCCCATGGTGAGCCCCCATGCTACGCGCGCCACCGGAGGGGTTGCGGGTTCGCCAGGGCGTTCGGACGCCAGACGAACCGCACGGCCTCCGGCGAGGCAGCTACGGTTGGCCTAGTGACGGATCCTTGCGCCATTTGGGTGGACACAATGGATTCTTGATAGAAGGAGTCCGAGCGCTGCCTCGCACGGGCCTCCTCCCGGGAGCGGTGGAGCGCAAGCCGAACGGCCATCTCCTCCTCGGGGCCGTGTGGGATGAGCTCGTGGTTGACAGATCTGAAGGTGAAAGACTGGGATCCGCTGCCCGTCATGCCGGAGACAGTCGGAAGGAGTCGGAGACGAGTTTGGATGGCGGAGGGGAGGGGAGTGAAGTGGCTAGGGTTTAGTCCGGCTAGTCAGCCCGGGTGTTTGAGGGCCGTTTGAGGGGGGTGTCTGGTTCGAAAAAACGTGACCGGGCAGTGAACGGGCAGCCCGCTTGGGCTTATGAGGCGGGTTTGAGATGTCCGGCTGTAGATGCTCTAAGAGCTGCTTTGATTCGTAGGGAGCTTTATAAGAATGTGATCCATGATTTTTCTTCCTATGGGTGTTGTTTCATTTGTAGAATGAAATCCTTAGGAATGGTTCCATCCGACCGGCAAGGAGACTGCCCAATGGGAGGAGTGGCGAAATTTAGAGCCGTTGGTTCGACGTGGTCCGCGGTGACGGTCGGGTACTTGTCCTGCATGGTGTGCCAGCGAAGCATGGCGAGGGATTTGAGCACCATAGTGGGCGTATGCAGTTTGTATTGAAATCTCTAAAATAACATATATTTAGGAACGGAGGAAGTACTTATTTCACTTTCATGCTGCTTGGCAGAGGCATGCGTATAACGTGTGAGGAATAAAGGTGATTAAAATCGACTAACATCAGTATTACTAGTTGATGGGTATTTATACAAGTTTCAATTGCTGTTGAGAGTGATAGTGGTTGCTACAGTACCAGACAAAACCTAAACTCCTAGTGGCATTTGCAAATGTTAATGTCGGTTTGCTAATTACAGTGAACCTTCATGTTCTAAAACTATCCCCAACAACACCAAACATCACCAACTTTCAAATTATTCCCATGCCTAACAAGGATTCAGGTTCAAAAAAGAATACGGTGTATCCCATATTGCTGCGTGAAGGTGGTAAATTGCTTGGAATGTACATACAAGTAAACCCAGAAATAAAACCGTTGACAGCAAATCCACTTGATTTTAGTGTGTTAGACTAAAATTCCCTGCAGCCATATTGTTTTCTGAATCCACCTAACACAGAAGGAGGGCGGACAATAATGTGTTACACGACACATTTTCTTACATTAACTATAACACATCCCTTACATTGAAGAAAGATGTGTTCTGCTAGGACTCTCAAGAAGGAATATGTCACTTTTTTTTTACTCGGCAACAATCCTAGAACAGAAACATATTCCACGTACAATATTCATGACCTTTCATAGAAAAATTATAACACAACCCAATACAAGGGAAGACACTGTATACATGACTAGCCTTTTCACAGACGGTCTCTGCACGATGGTGTCAAAGATGCTTGATTTCTTTGAATTATTGAAAGCATTCAGTAGCTGTTTCCTCCTTTTGTTTTCTTGTCGACGTTTTCTTAATGCTTCCCTGAGAGGCATTTTGTACAAGTGTGTATGGTTAGCCAGCCCGTTTCCGCCTACTTTATTTGCCAAGTAAAATAGCCCACCCTGCAAGCGGCGCTCTTTGTATCTTTGGATACTATGTCTGATAGTTTGCATTGCGCTATCGATGGCGAGGCGATGCTCTTCGTAAGCTTCCCAAGTAAGCATGCCGTCCCTCACGCGTTCGTTGTAGTCCTGGAGCGCTGATCTAAAAAGGACGCGTTTGTATGTTTCGCGGTACAATGATGTGGTCCTGAGCTGAAGGCGCCGGTCGACAAATGGGAAGGTACCATACTCGTCGCTGCGGCAAAGTCTAAACCTTTTTCTTGGTATCTTGAAAATTTTCTTTCCATGGCTTTTGCTGCACAATATAAAAAGAGATTCCTAATACTTTAAAATATAACGAAGGATTCGGAGTACTAGGATCGATTCCTGAAATTTAATTTAATAACCAATGTAAAAGGTTGAAATTCATACCGGGCGTCTCGGTTCCCCATTAGGCCGCTGCTAGTCTCCTTCAATCCACCCATACGAGCAGATCCTAGACAACGATCGATCTGTTTGCCACCTGCCGATATACGTACTCAGCTGGGTCCTTGGCGAGGTTTTTATATACAACAAAAGCAAGGCTGATTGTGGTTATAGATAGAAAGTCCAACCCGAACTCGTACCCGTCACAGCTACCAGCCGTACAGATGGAGGAGTCCTTACCCGATTAGGCACATGAGGAGACGCAGAAAATAGTAAGTATTCCTTCGATTCGCCGTCGGACCAACATAGACCAGCTCATCGGTTTCCCAGCAAAAAAAAACTCATCGGTTTAGGGCATCTCTGAAAATAAATCATCAAACAAATACAACCAAATGTCCGTGAACACATTCAAACATAGGGTCAAACGTATTCATGGACAGCCGCCCGGGTATAAGCCATCCAATGGTGATCATCAGATGTCTCAGTCACTTCCGTTCAGTTTCTGAGTACTGAAAACAAAACGAGATAAAAAAAAGGTGGAGTCAATCTTTTCCCAAAGTGTGGCGATTCCATTATTTGGATGTTCACCAAGGATAGATCATACTCTGCTTCCTCAGCTTACAAGGTGCAGTTTGAGGGCCTAACTACGTTGGCAATGGTCCTATCGGTGTGGAAGGTGTGGGCTCCTCCGCGGTGCAAATTTTTCGTCTGGCTTGTTCTTCAAGATAGAATCTAGACATCGGATTGCCTTGCTCGGCGTGGGTGGCTCAACTGCGGGCTATGCCCTCTTTGCAAGCAAAGTCCAGAGACGGCAGCCCACTTACTTTTCCAATGTCGTTTCACCCTTCGTGTGTGGAACGATATTCTTCACTGGCTTGGCATGAATCACATTCATACTACTACTTGGTCAGCGAGGGGCTCGGTGTGGGAATGGCGGAATGGAAATGTATATCTTCGTTCTAAATCCCCCAAGGCGCTTGCCTCACTCATAATGCTAATCTCCTAGGAAATTTGGACGGAGTGCAATGCTAGAGTTTTCCGCAACACAGCCGCACCTACGACGGTCGTTATTAGTAAGATAAAAGAGGAGTTTTCGCTTTGGGCGTTGGCAAGCGCCAAGGATTTAAATATTGTAATGCCACGAGAGTAGATTTTATTTCTAGCCACTTCGTGGCCTGTCTAAACCTCCTTCTTAATCAATGAAATGGTAAATCTTTTGCCTTATTTCAAAAAAAAAAGGTGGCAAAGATAATAAAGATGGACCTTTTTTTTGGCTTGGAATCCTTTGATAAAGGATTACATTTGAGCACAGAAGAATTATAGTCGATCCGATGGGGAAAGGATCCTCACTTCCATCAGTCACTTTTTCTTTTAACCGTACGATCAACATCCAACAGCCATCAAGTGCGCATTGTTCTTCTTCTTTTCTTTCTTCTTCCTCCGCCCTGATGTTTTCTCCTACCCCCATAGCCTATCCTATTAGAAATAAGTGGCCTTGACCCACTAACAATTTCTGAAATCTCAAAGTGGCCCATGTATAAAATAGCAAGTGGTGATTCTAAAGTTCAGTACCACCCTGAAAGTTGAGGAAGTGAGAGACCTCATTATATAGTTGGTTCTCTACACCACACCTATTGAGGAGTGAAGGAGAACGCATGCGCGCACGCTCGCCTCTCCATTTTATTTTTCGATGTCTTGGCAGGAAAGTTAATTATCTCTTGTTCGGTAAGTATACGACTTAGAATCCAAGTCGGTTTGAGATCATGATCGCGACACGATACCGCCTCTGGTCCTCTTATATGTACTGCTACCGGGCCGCAGCCAAAGATACATCGAAAACAACTAGGGTTGCCTCATCTTGCAACTTGCGCCGTCACCGTAGTCTACTATATCCCGAACACCGGCGTGCGGGAGAGCAGATGTCCGAAACCGTTCGTTCTTGCAATCCTGCATCAGGTGAGCATGAATTAGGTTTTTTGGGAAGCGCTCCGCGCGACTACCCAAGTTTGTCATCATGGGTCATCTTCCGTCCAAGTCGGGTGGTGCTACTTATCATCGTCGTCAACAATAGATCGTCACCAACAACGTCGATCCCGCAGCAACTAATGAACCATACGTCCATCGTGATATGTTCATGTGTCAACCTATAGTTGTTATTACATGTGCAATGTTGTTGTGCATGTTTTTCTATTCATCTAGTATGCTAGATTGTTGCATGCTATTTCCTATTAGAGTCATAAAGTACTTACTGGAATTAATCATGAATTTGTTCATCTATGACCGACGAGGACTAAACAACCGTAATCTATAAAATACTAATCGGAACAGAGTTATTGGGATTCTCCTCCCCGCCACCGCTCACCGGAGCGGAAGGCAAAGGGAAGGCGAATCCATGAGGTCACCGGTAAAGTCTAGAGTGAGAGTTTGCTTTGACCGCCTAAGGTCTGGGGAAGAAACTATTGATATTAGTTCTTCATCTCCCGAAAGAGTGTACTTCCTTCTCTCCATCTACATTGCCATGGGACGGAGCTGCACGTCGCATGAGGCGGTGGGAATTTTCGATCGGGGGACGAGGAGACGAACGCTTGCGAGACGCCTATGATCTGTCCTCTTTTTTTTAAAAAAATGTGTTGCTTTTGTATAAGGAACAAAAATCTCATCCGTATAAGGCTAGAACTCAGGATCCTCTTCTACTCCATATATAAAGCTTTCGTAGTGTTGGAATTAATTAAGCAGGCCGTGGTACCTTTCTCCGAGTAGTATTATATAGGAATTCTAATCCAATCCGTACGTGGCATAGCATATACCTAGCACCACCGTGCGTTTCCAGCCGGACGAGATCAGTCGACACCAGGTTCTGGCCGGAAAGCTATCGGCACAAAGCCGCAAGCTTCTGCCGGAAAAGTCGGTTACGATGGTCGTCCCCGCGGCGGCATCTCCCAATCTTTACTTGCTCGACCTCGTGAAAACCGGCCGCAGGTACATCGACCGTGGCCTCGTTCTCCCGGACGGCCAGGTGGACAACATCTATCTCCCTGTCGACACTTTCAAGCTTCTGCGAACCGATGACAGTGTTGAGTACAAGAACGTCGGCGACATCAAGGTGGTCGACAGGAGCCACCTGTATCCTGGACAGGTGGTCGGGTCGGCATCCGACATGGGCGGCCAGATCGGCGTCGTCACCGGCGTCAACACCGTGCTCAGCCTGGCCAAGCTCGACAACGACGGCGTGCCGACCAATGTCATCAGGGGGGTGTCCCCGTCTAGCCTACGGCGCGTCAGGAGCCTCAACCTTGGAGACTTTGTCGTGTCCGGGCCATGGCTCGGCCGCGTAGTCGAGGTGTCCATCGACGTCGATGTGTTGTTCGATGACGGAGCCGTTTGCAGGATCAGAGACGCGGAGTCCACGAACCTGGCGAGAGTGCATGAAAGCGGCAGCATGGTGACCATGCATCGTCGCCAAATGAACAGTGTATTACACCAGGGGCAGCACGTCAGCTTGCCAGGCGCTTGTTCACTCTTCAAGGATGCTCGCTGGCTTAATGGCTACTGGCATCCTTACCGACAAGTAGGCACCATTATGAAGGTGGAGACGTCCGGCGTTCTCGTCTACTGGGTTGCATCCAGACATTGTGGCACCGACAAGGGGCTAGTGGAGGCATCCGCTCCTCCAGCCTACCAGAACCCAGATGATCTTACGTTCTTCTGCGCCTCATACAATTGCTGCTGGGGGCTTGCTGACCGTTGTTTTTCTCTAGAAACTAGTTCCACCAAAGAGGATCCAGCTTGTGCTCCTGATCAACACGATGGTGACGATGATGATGATGATGATGATGATGATGATGATGATGATGAGGCGGAGGAGGATGAGGAGGAGGAATACAACGCATGCTCAGAAGACAATCAAGAGGTGTGTGATGGATCAACCTCTCAGGTGGTACCACCCACCAAGCAGAAGGATGCGAGGTTTTATCGGAAGCAGCTAAGGAAGGTCGTCTTTGAGGGCCATAGACGGGCGCAACGGCCACAAGTCATGAGACATGTCGAGGTGGAGTTTCCAATGGTCGTCGTCAACACCTGCACCACCGTCGATGTGTTGTGGCAGGACGGCACACGACAACATGGCAGACGTTCAGCGACTGTTGTTCCCTTTGGGATCTGGAATGAGCAAGAGTTCTTCCCGGGACAGCGTGTTGTCGCCAACGTTCTTCCTATTAGTGCTGCCGTTGAAGCTACTGGTGACCATGATGATGTGACAACTACTAGTGTCAACAATAACATTGTTGCGTCCGGAATTGGACCAACGGAGCGTGTGGGCATCGTCAAGAGCCTGCAATACGAGGACCAGACGGTTTGTGTATCATGGTTCAAGACGTCAGGGCACCCAGATGAGGCTAGGGAGGTCGACTGTGACCAAACTGTCAGTGCTTACGACCTAAAATTGGACTCTAACCACTCTGCTTACTATGGTGACATTGTCATTCGTGTCCTACCATCGGGATCAACAGATGACGATGAAAGTGCACCCTTGTTACTGGGAAACAAGAAGAAAAATGACGTTCCCGCCGATCTTTCATGGGTGGGGCGGGTAGTTGAACTTCCTAATGGGCAGATCCAAGTCAAGTGGGGTGATGGTAGCACGTCAACGGTACGTGGATAGTTTCTAGTACCTTTCTTAGATCTACATATATGTTACGTTCTCTACTTAACTTTGTTGATTTGTTTGGGCGTGCTGCAGGTATCGCCCGATGAGATCGTTGTCGTCAAGGATGAGCACTACATGGAGCTATTGCTTGAAATGGGCGACTGGGTAGAGGACGATGCCATCGATGACGCACCCGAAGAACCGGTTGCTGCCAATACGGTATATATCTATCTTTCTAAACATTGTCCACTTCGACAAACAATGAGGTGTGGGGACTATTTCGGTTTCTCCTAGTAGGCAGCAAAGTACTATTTATTCTATGATAAATGATTATATGGAAAGCGTCAGCCCGGCAATTGATGTGGTTATATGTGTTATCTTATTTTAGGACATTGATCTTCAGAATCTAGATAATGATGTCGAAAGTGTCAGCCCGGCAATGTCAAGGTCAAGCCTTTTAGGTTTTCCATTCCGGTCTTTGCTCCAATTCACCAGTGACATGGTAGCTCGAGGTAAAGGATACCTGATGAACTGGCGGCCCTCGTCGTTGTCACCAAGCTCAGAGTTACCCGCGCCCGCAAACGATGATAGTATCGGTGGTGCTGCTGCAATGGGGACCAACGATGCTGCTGTAGATTTGACTTGTCACGGTTTTGTTAGGGGGACAAAGGCTGCGGATGCTACCTGTTGCTTTCCACGTTTCGATGTACTGCAGATGAGCCCTCTGGATCACCACTACCTTGAGATTACGGACCAGGTAATTATATATATATGTTAGAAAATGATGAAGAACGGAGGTAATTAAGGTTAGAGTAAGGGATGTTTACATGCACAGTATGGTTTGTCTAACGGTGGAATCCATCTTATGGCATTCTTTTTTTAATGCAAAACTAAACTCTCTGACTTAAAATAAGTAAATGATCAAACAACATGTTACAAGTCATTATAAAACGAATTTTACTAACTGTAGAACTTTAATCGATGCTCTTTTTTCAAGGAAATGCAGGGAGCTAGTCGTGGGAAGAGTTGGGCCAAAACAGTGCAAAAGGAATGGATAATTCTGGAGAACGACTTACCAGGTATGTGAGTGCACCTGAAAATACATTGTCCATATGCTAGGTTACAAATGAATAGCCAACCATTTAATGTGCAGAAACCATCTACGTGCGAGCGTTCGAGGACCGCATTGATCTGCTTCGGGTGGTGATGGTGGGCGTGAACGGGACACCATACCATCACGGCCTTTTCTTCTTTGATCTGCAGCTACCTCCGTCATACCCATCTGCCCCACCGCAAGTGTATTACCACTCCTTCGGCTTACGGCTCAATCCCAACCTCTATGAGTCTGGTACGGTGTGCCTCAGCTTGCTAAACACATTCGGTGGCGAGGGCACCGAGGTCTGGTCCTCGACAACATCAAGCCTCCTCCAACTTGTTGTCTCCATCCAGGGCCTTGTCCTCAATGACCAACCATACTACAACGAGGCCGGCTATGGAACACTAGTTGACAAACCAGAGGGTCGCCGCAATGCGCTGCCCTACAATGAGAATGCTTACCTGCTTACCCTTCGGACCATGCAATATCTTTTACGTCGACCACCTCAGGGATTTGAGGAATTCGTTAAGGAACACTTCCGCCTTCGGGGAAGGTTTGTACTCAGGACATGCAATGCGTGGTTGCAGGGAAATAGTGTCAACAATGCCCATGACACTGGAGCGAGTAGGAAGCGGTCGTGCTCGGCTGGGTTAAGGCTTGCACTCAACAACGTGGTGCCAAGCCTCATGGCAGCCTTCACAGAGATCGGAGCCGAGGGATGCGAAGAGTACCAGTAGCTATGAATCAAATTGCTATGTGATGTCAGCAACTCACTAGAGAGACGAGTATGTGATGGTGAGACCTTTGCTACACCTCCAGATTAGTTTGGATTAGTTCAAATGAGGGATACACAAATATATGATTTTTGGTGATGGCGGTGGTTTTGTAATCATTCACTTTTTTGTTCTACAACAATTTATACGTACTCCCTATTTGCTTTATTTTCTTGGTACACATAGGTTACGAATTTTGCTATTGCTTGTTAATTCGTGAGTGAATTCCGGTTTTTACCCCCTATTTTGACTTTGTTGACACTAGTTACCCCATTTAGCGGGATTTCATCCGTTTTACCCCATTTAGCACAAGTGTTGCCACAATTTACCCTCTTTTAAATTTTGCGTGCGTTCTGACCTACGGGTCACAATTTGTCAGGTCTAGCTGGCATGCCACGTCAATGGGTTTTTCCTGTCTATTTTTCTCCCTACTAAACTCATTTCCGGTTTGAAGTATTCTGATGGGACGATTGTACTTGATCAGCATGTCATATTACCATTGAATAAATTATAGGAGAAATTGTTACCGATATAATCTAAAATCATGTATGTTTTTCTTCAGTTATCATATATGGCCTTAAGTATGGATGGTTCTGTAGATTAGATTAAAGTGGTGTAAATATACTACTTTACTAACTCTGATGCACCTACATATCTAAATATCTAGGTAGCAAATATGTTGACTGAAGAGTATGTGTTGTTACTTGCTAGCTGTAAAAGAATTTTGGATCTTTGTATCTTATGATGCATGCTGAAACGTGTTCATTCACTGTATTAGAGTATATTATGATTGCAGCCACTAATTCATTTTTATTTTTCTTGCACAAAGCGGATGGCAACGAGATGTAGAGTGTTAGGCATATTTTACATGTCCGTGGATACAAGAATCCAGAGCCAGAGATGATTGAGAGGGATTTCATTATTTATTTTGTTATAAAGGAGAAGATGAAGGAATTGGGTTCCAACCCTTGGGACAGCGCTAATTATCAGAAGAAGGGGGCCAACCGGAACTCCATGATTGAGTTAACGGATGATGCAGGCATGGTGAACATGCTAGAGGAACTTGATGCTTATAGGGAGAGCAACGCAAACGAGAAGCCATGGGAGGCGAGTGTGGCGCGCGGCCGACTTGGACGTTGGACGTGCCGCGAGCGACCTCCATCGGCTGAGCCGGTCAGAAGAAGCGGCGCTGCCCAGTTCAGCAGTGAGAAAAATAGCCAGGAAAAACCACTGACGTGGCATGCGAACTGGACCTGACAATTGTGACCCACCGGTCAGAATGCTCAAAAAAAATTAAACGGGGTAAAGTGTGGCAACATTTTTGCTAAATGGGGTAAAATGGATGAAATCTTGCTAAATGGGGTAATTAGTGTCAAAAATGTCAAAATAGGGGGTAAAAACCGGAATTCACTCTTAATTCGTCTACAAAGGGAGGTCTGGTACGGTAAAGTGGGGAAATATGCTTCCCTTCCACAGCTATATAATCACTTCCAAAAGTAATAATTTTGGTTAGCATATAAGATGGTTCCAAAAGTAGATCATAGCCATGTTATAACAAATATCAAATGAGAAATTGTTCTATACCTGCTCGTATTTGTCTAATGACAAATTGCCATGCTGCATATATTATAACAAAAGTGAAGCTATGGGGCATCAGCGAGAATGCATGTAAACAAATGTTGAACCACCACAACGATCGGAATTGTACAACATACGACACTTTGATCAACAAGGTACGTAATACCAAACTCCTGCTCAGGCAAGGGCAGCGGGGGGGCTTCCTCCTCCTGCTCGGGCAAGGCGCAGCGGGCTATCCGTCCTTGGGAACTCGACGCAACGCTCATGCGGGTGCATGCACTGGCAAGGGTGGCCACGTTCGGTGTGGTGCAAAGCGGGCATGCTGCTCTGGCATTGGGCGTGAGCTCATAGTAGGGGAGGTCAATCCCCTTTCGGTTGCACGGCTCAGAAGCAATTGGCAGGTTGGTGGCCTTGGCAGCATTGCCGTTCGGCCTCTAGGGTTCGTCCCGGTGGCTCTTCTCCAACAAGGCGACCTCTTGGGAGTTGTGTCATTCGCGGGTGACGGCCGCAACAATGTCATCGGCGGGCTCCTGGTCTTCGGGCGTCTGCTCTTCTCCAGCGAGTTGGGGCGGGTGCGTCCTCCCGTTCCCACTTTGTGGGGCGCGTCTTCGCGTCGGCCAAAGGAATGCTAACCTTTGCTAGCCTCCATGGTGGCGCACTGTGGTGTGATGCCGTGATCTGGCCGAATCCGGCCTGTTGGCGTCTCTGGCCAGTGACTACGTAGGAGGTGTGCAGGCTAGTGGAGGTACGACGCGTGGGGTTGTGGTGTTGGGCAGTGCTCCGGGCGAAAGCTTGCCGACCGACGGCGGTGGCGTCTGTGGACATGGTTGCATGTCATTGGACGCGTCGACGTGGAGTCCACCCCCCGCACACCCTTGGGTCCGGTTCTTCTAGTGAAAGCCTAAGGCCCGGTCGAGCGTCGGCGTCGGCATCGTCGCTTCCCTCTTTGGGCCGTCCTCTTAAGATCTTTGGATGGCGTTCGCGCTCTCCATGTGGTAGAAACTCATGGTGTTGCGGGCGGCAAGTGCCCGGCCGACAATGTGGTGGTGTGTCGTCCAGTTTGGCAACAAACATGAAGGCCAGCAATGCATGGTCGTCGCAGGGCTTCAGTTGTTGGTTATTTCCTAGCGTGCTCGACGGGTCTCATCTTGGTCTCGCCATACCGTCATGGAGTCGGGGCTACCTTGGAGGTGTTGGTTGGCGCAAACACTGCACATTTCTCCCGTTTTTTTTTTTTTTTTTGAATTGGAACACCTTGCATTCCATGGATTACGGTGGACCGACCAAATCGGCGGTCACAGCAACGGTTACATTGGGGGGAAAGTTCGATAGCCAAACATATTGGCTCCCATGCATGCCATGTATACCTAGCGAGGCCAGCTCATGTGCTGGAGTGTTACAGGAGCGTGAGCGATGGTCCACTGGATGAAACCAAACTGGAGGAGAAATCTCGCCTCTCTCAAGATTGCGCCGAGGCTTGAACGATCAAGAGCGTCAGTGGTGATGGCAGTAACAAGGCCCAGGCAGTCCGTTTCAAAAACAACACGCCCCATACCATGCGCTTCTGCTAGTGCAATGGCATGTAGAAGAGCAAGAGCTTCTGCATGAAGGGCTTCAGTGGCCTGTTGTAGAACTCCTGCCGCAACAAATAAGACGTCCCCGGCATGATTGCGAGCAAGACAGCCCCAACCAGCTTGATGCCTCTCTGGAATAAATGCCCCGTCAACATTTATCTTCACCACATCTCGAGCGGGTTTAGACCATCTTGGGGTAGGCCGATTCTTGATTTGCGGTGTCTTCGAGTGAAAATCCCGTCATTCTGACAGTGCCTTGTCCATGAGCAGTTGGAATTGGTCCGCAGACGCCCTAGCTTGTTGGTGCTTGACCTTATTTCTCTCCGTCCACCACAGCCAAAGAAGGCAAATGACTTTTAGCATGGCTTCCTCCGGGAGGGAGAAGACAGAGTGTAGGAGCTGGTGGGGAGATCGGCATTCTAGTAGCTTCATTCTACAGTCCTCCAGTCCCGAGGCACGCCACATCTTTTTCACTTCCTTGCACCTTAGAAACAGGTGTCCACCATCTTCAGGGAGTCGCTTGCACATGATACAGTCTGTGTCCAGCACCACACCGATGCGTTGGATATTTCGTAGCATAGGGTGGCTGTTGTGTGCCATACGCCATAAAAAATGATGGATCCTTCCGGGGCAGTTGATAGTCCAGAGCTTCAGCCACATTTTCTTGTCATCCTGAACACCGCTGGAACTATCCCCTGGTGGGTGGCTGCTCTGACGTTTCTGAAGATCAACATGCACACGGTAGGCCGATCTGACCGAGAACATCCCTTTGCTGTCAAGATGCCAAGCAATGAAATCCTCATGATGTTCAAATATAGGGATTGCGAGGATGGTGGTGGCCTCTTCCGCGCTGAAGCTCTGGCGAACTAGCTGCTCATCCCAGGTGTGGGTTTCCGGATCAAGCAATTCAGCAACGCTGGTGAGTAGGTTATTACCACGGGGCGATCTTGGGAACCTCACCTGGCCAGAAGGGAGCCATGGATCTTGCCATATGCGTATATGGTCACCGTTCCCTACTCGCCATATCATACCCTCCTTGATAATTGCCACCCCTTGAAGAATGCTTCGCCAAACATAGCTAATCCCAGGGACAGCAACCGATGAAAGTAGGTCTCCCGTCGGGTAATACTTTGCCTTTAACACCTGGGCACAAAGTGAATCTGGGGCTTGCAGTAGTCTCCAGACTTGGCGGGATAGCATAGCCATGTTGAACGAGTGTAAGTCTCGGAACCCCATGCCACCTTCCTCCTTTGGGAGTGTCATTTTCTCCCAGCCAACCCAGTGATGCTTGTGCTCGTCCTCTTGATTAGCCCACCAGAACCGACAGATCATTTGGCTAATGCTCTCACAAAGGGATTTCGTCAAATCGAAACAGGCCATAGCGTAGGCTGGGATGGCTTGAAGCACTGTTTTAATTAGAATCTCTTTACCTTTCTTTGACAGGAGCTTTATCTTGTAGCCTTGCAGTAGCTCCCAAATGCGGTCACGCAAGTATTCAAAACATGCCTGGCGGGACTTACCCACATAGGCCGGCAAGCCCAAGTATTTGCCATGGTGTCCCTCGGCCCGTAGGCCAAGCATTTGGATGAGCTGATCCTTCCTCTGGCGCGAAGTGTTTTTGCTTAAAAGGATTGCCGATTTATCCCGATTGATCGTCTGACCTGAGCCGCGCTCATACACTGCCAAGATGTCCTTGATTGCCTGAACACTTTCCTCGGTAGCCTCCATGAGCAGAAGGGAGTCATCAGCAAACAGCAAGTGCGTCACTGATGGGGCAGCTGGGGTGATTTTTATGCCCTTTAGCGCTCCTGTTTCCTCAGCTTGATTCAGCAGTGCCGACAACCCTTCCGCGCAGATCAGGAAGAGATAGGGAGAGATAGGGCATCCCTGTCGCAGCCCCCGTCCTGGGATCACCGTATCGGTACATGTATCATTGATCTTAAAACGGAACTTGACAGTCCTCGTACACTTGCTGATTAGATTTATGAAAGCTGGTGCAAAACCCAGCTGGCCCATGACTCTTTCCAGGAAAGGCCACTCGACGCGGTCGTAGACATTTCTCCCGTGTTGGTCTAGTCGGAGTTGTCTGGGCTCCTGCACCGGTGGTCGTCTGTTTGACATGGGCCGACATAGGATTCGGTGTTTGTGGCGACGAGGGCTTCGTTGGAGAAAGTCGAGGGTGAAGTCGGAGTCGCTGGCTCGTGGAGAAGTGATGATCCTTAGCGGCCGAGTTCAAGAAAAATAAAAAATAAAGGCAATACACCTACGTTGGGTAGCTGTTGAGCAATTTAGAAAGAATTTGATACATTTGGTAGTGTCGACCAACCACACAGTTTAAAGCCTTGATGTAATAGAAGTACTTCTCATAAACAAACAAAAATACAAGTATTTTCTTCCAAAGGATATTGCAAAGGAAGTAAATCCTTTGCCAGTCAAACATGACAGATAAATATATTTGTGAGCATTTTTTTAAATCGTGAATATATTTTAAAATAAAAATTATTTTATATGAGCGTAAGCATTTTGAAGTAAGTGAATAGTCTCTATAATTGTGAACATTTTTTGAATTCCTGGACATTTTCTGAAACTTATGGACATTTTTTGAAATTCGTAAACATTGTTCGCGAGTCGACGAACAATGTAGGCAATTGGATAATATTTTTGAAATTCACGGACATTTTTTGTTGCTTTGAAAAAAATGAATGAACATTTTTTGAATTCATGAGCATTTGTTCAAATTCATCAAAAAAATTGAATGCGTGAACAGTTTGTTAGAAGCATGAACATTTTTTTAATATGTGTGATTTTTTAGAAAAATTTCTATTTTTATTCAAATTCTTGAACATTGTCCAGTTGCGAAAATGCTTTCCAAATCCGTTAACTTTTTCAAGTTTCTGAAAATTTTGATAATTTTCCAAATTCATGAACATTTTCGAAAATTTGTGAAGCATGTTTTTGGAAATTTTGAACTTATTTTCTAATTAATGAATTTTTAAAATATGTGATATTATCAAATTCTTCAACTTTTTTCAAAGGTCAATGGTCAAGCTAACAGTCAATAGGTCAAGTCACAGGTCAACATGTCTAGCCAATAGTCAACCAGCCCAGTGAAAAAGTTTTGTTTTTTTCAGGGGTGTCCAGTGAAACAGATGAAACCATGTTTTTTCAGGGTTATCAAATATCAAAGAAAGGCCACTCTCCAGTGCACCAGCCCAGTGGCCCGGTTCTTTTGCTGCGCGCTGTAGTTTCTTGTAGGTACGGTTTTCCTTTTTTTTTCTTTTTTTCCTCGGTTTTATTTTTTTTTGCACCTACTTTCTTCATTTCTCCTTTATTTCTTCACATCTATTTGGTTTTGTTTATTTTTTCATTGTTTTTTTGTTTTTTCCTCCTTATTGTTTCGTGTAGGTCTTGTTCCCTCTGGTTTTATTGTTCTTTTTGTTTTGCCACCGGTTTTCTTTATTTTCCTTTTTTTCTTTGGTTTATTTGTTTTCTCATTGGTAATTTTCGATTTTTTTCTTCTTTCTTGTTTGTCTTCATTTTCTTTGGAATTATGCTTTTCTGTTTTTTCTTTGCCAGCTTTTTCTCCACACATGTTCTATTTTCTTAGTACACAATGTACATTTTTGGAGCATACATGAAACATTTTTCTATACAGTTTGGTCATTTTGAAATGCATGATGAACTTTTTTTCAAATACATGTCTTGAACAATTTTTCAAATACACAGTAATAACTTTTCCACATATAAGTTGAACATATTTTTAATGGAAATTGAAATCTTTTTTGACCTACAAGAATAATATTTTCTACATTATAAACACTTTGTAGAATGTCACAAAAAAAATTTAATCACTGGAATTTTTCTTTAAAATGTCATGTGCATTTTTCTAAGGTTAGGAAACCTTTTTTATACAGCACAAAACATTTTTTTGAATTGCACACAATTTTTTTAGGATGTCAGAAAAACATTTTGGAAACTCATGAACAATTTTTAAAAATGTTATGTACATTTTTTAATTATGAATAAATAATAATATATTGCATAAATATTTTATAAAATGACACATATATTTTTTAAACACCTTACTTTTTTAATGTAAAAAACATTTTCCGTAGACATGATTAACATTTTTCATTACATCTTTAACATTTTTCATTACATGATTTTATATTTATTTATGTAAAAAGATTTTTGTATCTATAATACCTAAATAGTTCATCCCGACAATCTTATTTCTCTTGGCATGCAGCCTATCCAACTCAGCAATATGCCACATCAGCATTCGTTTCACCCACTAACTAGTTTCCTATGTTTTTCTTAAGGCATGTCATCTTCAGTTACTATTAGAATCCAGTGAGTCAATTTGCTTCAACCGTGGAGAGCCGCAATACTTTGTAACCGAGGGAGCACGACCATCCTAGGAACCCGTCGTTTCCCCTTCCCCACCAGATGGTCAGCCAATTCCTTATCCACGTGTCCACTTCAATCGGCCACGGCGAGGTGCTCCCTCCGCCCCCACGGCCTCCCGCTGATTGTCTTCCACAACGTGAATACGTGATGGTGGATGGACAAGGTTATAGGCAAGCCATCTTCTACTGTTTTCTCTTTCTTAATCAAAGATAGGTAAAAACATCCTGCCACTTAAACATACTTTCTACTCTGTTTTAAGCTCTTTCTAGTGTCCCATGCCGAGCTGTACCTTCAGTGTTAATTTATCTTATCCCTATTGTAGTTGGATTTTATTGTCACATATGCTTGCAGGTGCCTCCATAATGCAGACAACAAGTAGGAGATAGAAGATGTGCAAGATGTGTTTATGTTATATTGGTCTATCATATATTATGGCTCACACTGTGATCCAGAGCAATCTCTCTTGCTTGCAGCATCATAAGTTAGCAAGAAAACAATGTTCTTCCAAAATTAATGCTTCTACATTGTTGCTTTAGTCTTTCACAATTTCACCCAAAAAATTTGGCCCTGAAATTTTATTCAGGCGTGATTATCACCATATATTCTCGGTTTGATGGTGTTATAGAGAGTTTTATTCTCAAACATTGATACTCGGCACCTTTTTGCGACCTTTTACATTATCCCGGTACTCCGGTCATGCTTGCTAAATTGATATATCATTGCATTTCATCTAATAAGCTCTAACATATAATGGCATATGTATGCAGATATCAGCTCATTTAGATTGCCATTGGTAGTGTTCATTTCTTTACTGTTGTGCCCAGTGTGTCCTTTTCTCAGTTGGAATCACATACTATAGTTCATATTTTGTGTATTATAGCGGGATAAGAAGAGTGAGAAAAAAGAGACAAGGTGAGCTTGTTCTTACCCTCTGGATAACAATATTCAGTTGTAGCTTACGTAGTGTTCATTTCTTTACTGATGTGCCCATTGTATGTTATTTTGACTTTGGGGTCATAAACTACAGTTCATTTTGCACACCAAAATTAAATGTTCAGACTGCCGATTATTTTCTTGAAAGGTAGGACTGGTCTTACCTATCGATTATGTTCATAAAAAGCATACCACTAACTTCCATTGCATGTGACATTTATTAAACTTTTTCGGAGATCAAGTATGCACTGACACATGCATACACCTCAATTTCGACAACACAACATGATCCATGTATCATATCCTATAACAATAAAATTGATCCCTTCCTTCCCATGCAAACTATCCATGTCATCATAATTGAATCTACAAAGGGCATCGATACTTCGTCTTTTGGCTTGGCCTCCGACTGGTACCATTGAGAATTAAAAAACCGAAGATATCTCATATTGCAACTATCACATTATACATGTTAAACTTTCCCTTATTTTACTTTCTTTTCAGAGAACTTTCCTTTTTCTCAATTAAAATTTTTTATATAAGTTTTACCAGGATTTTCACAGCAGCACACGGGGTATCTTCTAGTTATATATATGTTGGTGCAATGACTAGCCCTCTTATTCTTGGTGAGTGTTGTCAGAAACAGTGATGGATTGATTTGTTTGCTAGTGCACACAAAGAGAAATAGTCACAGGAGCTTTGAGAAGATTAGTGTGATCTTCCGAGAAGTTTGCTATTAACTTCTGAGGAAGATGTCTGCGCTGCAGATAAGACTGGAAGGCTTCGAGGAGTTTGCGGTCGAGAAGATTGTGTGACGGAGTTGACCCCAGAATGTTGCTGACGAGAAACAACTTAGGGCAAGCTATCCAAGAAGAAATAATTGCAGTCGAGAAGAATGAAGATGGAGTGAAGACGTAGCATTTGTTTCGTCGTTTCTTTTTCTCTTATTTGATTCATAGAACCATCATACTATGAAGTGGACTATAAGTATTTCGAGACTTATGTCTATTGTTATACTTAAACGAAACCTATGAGAGCCGAGAGAAACCGTTTCATGCTCGAAACACTTATTTGCCAGCCACATATATTGATCTTCTGGGCTATGAGAGAAATGCTTAAGTAGAGGATTCGACTTTACTTGTTTCTCAAGTAAAGTTGTCAGGTGCGTTTGAAATTCAACCATTGAAAATGTGTTGGTTGCCCATTGGCTGGACCGTTGTGTCCTAAATTGTTATTTCCCTTCTGGGAAGGCTGCGGCTATAAATAGTGAACAAGCACCAATGTTGTTCATCTGCACCTCCGCTTGAGATTCTGAGAAGATTTATTGAGCACCCCTCTCTAAGAGATTGGAGTTTAAAATCAATTGACAAGAAATCAAGAGCGGAAAACTTATATAGTGGTTGAGCATCACAGCTGACTGAGTTGAGAGCTCTTGTGCCTATTACTCTTGAGAGATGTTAACTCCCTAGACAGTTAGGCATCGGTTTGAGTGACGAAGAGTACCAGAATACCTTTCTTCTTCGGAGTTGGCTTAGGTGGTGGTTCAGCAAGTGTCCAATCATTTTCATTTCTCAACATATTATTCAATAGTTCTTCACCCTTTTCAATAGTTTGTCCCCTGAAAATACAACTAGCACAACTATCTAGGTAGTCCCTAAAAGTATTAGTTGGTCATTATAAAAGATATCAAGTATGTCATTTTTCTTAAGAGGATAATCAGGTCAAGCATTAAGTAACTGGAGAAGGCTCCCCCAATAATTCGGTCGCGCAAGTGAAAGGCAATAATGACGATGATTTCATGAAGTCACTGCGGTGAAGCAAAGCTGGTATGAACTCTTCTTGTTTTCCATTTTTCTAAATACGTTTTAACTCAGTCGATCTCGATTCAACATATTGTGGGTAAATATTTGTGTGATGACAATTAGAGATTATAATTGTTCATGCCATGATTAAGTTGCTAGGAGTGGATAATGATATATCTTGCGTGTCAACATGCATTAAAATGGTTGCGATGTAGTATGTTAGTATGATCTCCTCCTCTGAATAATTTGAGTGGCTTGACTTGGCACATGTTAACGCATGTAGTTGATTCAAAACCAATGCAGCCTTCATGATATTTATGCTCAGGGTGTTTATATCCTACTCATGCTCTTGTTCAATGTTAATTATTCGCAATGCATGATTATCATTGTCGCTCTCTAGTTGGCCGCTCTTCTCAATCTATGTGCTAGCCTTCGCCTGTACTAAGCGGGAACACTGCTTGTGCATCCAAAATCCTTACAGCTTCTTTGTCGTCCGCCATTCTTTGTCGTCCGCAAGTAGACGGCAAAATGTCCGAATGAACACGTGCCAGCAAAGGCCTTTTTTGCCGTCCGCTTCGTAGAAACGGACGGCAAAGGATTGTGTCGTCCGCCGTTGGTGGCCAGCAGACGGCAAAGACCGTGGACGGCAGTGAGGTGGGGTGAGAGACGTTAGGGGTTAATGGCGTGCTTTCCCGTCAGCTAGCGGACGATAAAGAGGCTAAGGTCTTTATCGTCCGCTGGCGGAAGGCAAAGTGCTCAAACATGCCAGTCCCAGGAATCACAGGTAGCTGCCACGTGGCATATTTGCCGTCAGCTAGCTGACGGCAAAGAGCCTGTACAACCCTGTTTTTAATTTATTTCATTCAATTTGGCAGCAATTCACACATATAACCAGATATACATATATACACAACAAGCATATCCAACACACTAGTTTCATCATATATACATACATAACCAACACATATATAGTTCCATCCTTACATATTACAAAAGTTTCACATTTGTTCATCCAACACCGTTATCCATCCATCCATATAACAAGTTCCAACCATGCAAGTTCATTGATACAAAATAAAAGCACAAATGGAAAAGAAGCACTCCATCCATGCAAGCTTCCGTGAATTAAATCAAATCTGCAAACTGATAAACAAGATGTTAGAAGAAGAAAAAGGAAATGAAGAAGAAGAAGAAGACTATAAGAAGTAAGCATACTTATTATGTAAACTTGGTCATTTTGTGCTAACATAAGTAATTTTGGAGTTAACCTATAGGAAACTAAGCATATTAGAGCTAACTTATGTCATTTTGGAGAAGAAGAAGAATAATAATAAGAAGAAGAAGACTATAAGCTTATTATGTAAACTAGGTCATTTTTTGATAACATAAGTAATTTTGGAGCTAACCTATAGTAAACTAAGCATATTAGAGATAACTTAGCACACTAGAGCCAACTTAGGTAAAATGGAGCCAACCTAGCTAATTATGCCATCTTTGAGTGAACTAAGCATATTAGAGCTAACTTAGAACTAACTTATGTCATTTTGGAGAAGAAGAAGAAGAAGAAGAAGAAGAAGACTATAAGCTTATTGTGTAAACTTGGTCATTTTGTGCTAACATAAGTAATTTTGAAGCTAACCTATAGGAAACTAAGCATATTAGAGATAACTTAGCATATTAGAGCCAACTTAGGTAAAATGAAGCCAACCTAGCTAATTATGACATCTTTAAGTGAACTAAGCATATTAGAGCTAACATAGAGCTAACTTATGTCATTTAGGAGAAGAAGAAGAAAGAAGAAGACTATAAGTTTATTATGTAACCTTGGTCATCTTATGCTAACATAAGTAATTTTGGAGCTAACCTATAGGAAAATAAGCATAATAGAGCTAACTTATGTCATTTTGGAGAAGAAGAAGAAGAAGAAGAAGAAGAAGAAGACTATAAGCTTATTATGTAAACTTGGTCATTTTGTGCTAACATAAGTAATTTTGGAGCTAACCTATAGGAAACTAAGCATAGTAGAGATAATTTAGCATATTAGAGCTACCATAGGTAACTAAGCATATTAGAGCTAACATAGGTAACTAAGCATATTAGAGCTAACATAGGTAACTAAGCATATGGGAGGAAACAAAGCTAAGTATATATAGATCATTTTGGAGATTAAACATACCTGACATAGTTCAGTTCTCATTGTTCTTCTCCTTCTCCTTCCTCAGCTTGATGCGCCAAGAGAGGCGAGGCGGTGGAGGCAGTGGGATGTAGTCTTCTACCACAATTGGTGTGATCATGTCGCCCAGCCGTGGGATCGCCGGCGCCACCATCGGTGCGAGGTCATTGTCAGGCACCACCACCATCGCGAGGCCATCTTCAGGCACGACCATCGCTAGGTCATCCTCAGCCACCACCATCTCTTGCCCATGGTCAGCCACCACCATCTCTTGCCCTTGGTCAGCCACCACCATCGCTAGGTCATCCTAAGCTTGATGCCCACTCTGCTCCTCTTCTTCCCCACTCCAGTCCGGATCATCCTCCTTGCTGTCTTTGTTGCAGCCAGAATCGCTGCTGCTTTTGATACAGCCAGAATCGCTGCTGCTTTTGCTACAGCCAGAATCGCTGCTGCTTTTGCTATAGCCAGAGTGGCTGCTGCTTTGGCTGTAGCCAGTGTCGCTGCTGCTCCCATTGCCTGTCCAAATGCAATAATGACCGTTAACAATCGATGCGAGACAAAGCCAAATGTAGAGGAATAAGTAGACGGTAAATTAAAGAATGTACTGGCATCATCGTCGTCAGTGTAGTGCATGCGACATATAGTAGTGTTGAACACCTTCACGATGAGCATGGTGGCGTCGGCGTCGTACCTGAATAGAAGGAAGTACCCCTGCCGCAGGTCGTAGGAACGGTAGAACTTCTCCCAGCCACGACACAGGTACATGTGGCCCTTCTTGATCACCAACTCCACATCCCACAGCCTGCGAAACCCACTGCCGGCCTATCGCAGATTCACATTATTTGGCGAATCTTCACCCAGCATGTTCATAAAAGTGTCAGGCAGCCTCTGCAGTTTGGGACAATGAGTGATGTAGCAAACAACAGAGTTATCATAATGAGGTGGGTGAAGGGGAGACCTCTCCTTTTATATACCTGCCTCGTGTATGATACTGAAGTCCCAAGTATGATACTGAAGAACTCGAAAGCATCCAACTCGTACTCTAGTGTGGCAGACCAGAGTCTGCGGTGGCGGCTTTGTTGGGTAACGTAGCAGAAATTCAAAATTTTCCTACGTGTCACCAAGATCTATCTACGGAGAAACCAGCAACGAAGGGAAGAAGACTGCATCTACATACCCTTGTAGATCGCTAAGCGGAAGCGTTCAAGTGAACGGGGTTGATGGAATCGTACTCGCCGTGATCCAAATCACCGATGACCAAGTGCCGAACGGACGGCACCTCCGCGTTCAACACACGTACAGCCCGGTGACGTCTCCCATGCCTTGATCCAGCAAGGAGAGAGGGAGAGGTTGAGGAAGACTCCATCCAGCAGCAGCACAACGGCGTGGTGGTGGTGGAGGAGCGTGGCAATCCTGCAGGGCTTCGCCAAGCACCGCGGGAGAGGAGAAGGACTTGGGAGAGGGGGAGGGCTGCGCCAGCACAATGGTGTGGTTTCCCTCCCACCCCCCACATATATATAGGGGCAAGGGAGAGGGGGGCCGGCCCCCTCAGATCCAATCTGAGGAGGGGGCGGCGGCCCAGGGGGGTGCCTTGCCCCCCAAGGCAAGCGGGGGGCGCCCCCTTTAGGGTTCCCCCAAACCCTAGGCGCATGGGCCCTAGGGGGAGGCGCCCAGCCCACTAAGGGGCTGGTCTCTCTCCACATACAGCCCATAGGGCCCCCCGGAGTAGGTGGACCCTCCCGGTGGACCCCCGGAACCCCTTCGGTGGTCCCGGTACAATGCCGGTAACCCCCGAACTCTTCCGGTGACCGTATGATGACTTTCCATATATAAATCTTTACCTCCGGACCATTCCGGAACTCCTCGTGACGTCCAGGATCTCATCCGGGACTCCGAACAACATTCGGTAACCACATACAAACTTCCTTTATAACCCTAGCGTCATCGAACCTTAAGTGTGTAGACCCTACGGGTTCGGGAGACATGCAGACATGACCGAGACGTTCTCCGGTCAATAACCAACAGTGGGATCTGGATACCCATGTTGGCTCCCACATGTTCCACGATGATCTCATCGGATGAACCACGATGTCAAGGACTTAATCAATCCCGTATACAATTCCCTTTGTCTATCGGTACGATACTTGCCCGAGATTCGATCGTCGGTATCCCGATACCTTGTTCAATCTCGTTACCGGCAAGTCTCTTTTACTCGTTCCGCAACACATCATCCCGTGATTAACTCCTTGATCACATTGTGCACATTATGATGATGTCCTACCGAATGGGCCCAGAGATACCTCTCCGTCACACGGAGTGACAAATCCCAGTCTCGATTCGTGCCAACCCAACAGACACTTTCGGAGATACCTGTAGTGTACCTTTATAGCCACCCAGTTACGTTGTGACGTTTGGCACACCCAAAGCACTCCTACGGTATCCGGGAGTTGCACAATCTCATGGTCTAAGGAAACGATACTTGACATTAGAAAAGCTTTAGCATACGAACTACATGATCTTGTGCTAGGCTTAGGATTGGGTCTTGTCCATCACATCATTCTTCTAATGATGTGATCCCGTTATCAACGACATCCAATGTCCATGGTCAGGAAACTGTAACCATCTATTGATCAACGAGCTAGTCAACTAGAGGCTTACTAGGGACATGGTGTTCTCTATGTATCCACACATGTATCTGAGTTTCCTATTAATACAATTCGAGCATGGATAATAAACGATTATCATGAACAAGGAAATATAATAATAATCAATTTATTATTGCCTCTAGGGCATATTTCCAACAGTCTCCCACTTGCACTAGAGTCAATAATCTAGTTCACATCGATATGTGATTAACACTCAAGGTCACATCCCTATGTGACTAACACCCAAGAGTTCTTGGTTTGATCATGTTATGCTTGTGAGAGAGGTTATAGTCAACGGATCTAAACCTTTCAGATCCGTGTGTGCTTTACAAATATCTATGTCATCTCCTAGATGCAGTTACCACGCTCTATTTGGTGCTATTCCAAATAACTGTTCTACTATACGAATCCAGTTTACTACTCAGAATAATCTGGATTAGTGTCAAAGCTTGCATCGGCGTAACCCTTTACGACGAACTCTTTTACCACCTCCATAATCGAGAAAATTCCTTAGTCCACTAGTTACTAAGGATAACTTTGACCGTTGTCCTGTGATCCATTTCTAGATCACACTTGTACCCCTTGACTGACTCATGGTTTGGCACACTTCAGGTGCGGTACATAACATAGCATACTGTAGAGCCTACGTCTAAGCATAGGGGACGACCTTCGTCCTTTCTCTCTCTTCTGCCGTGGTCAGGTCTTGAGTCTTACTCAATACTCACACGTGTAATACAGCCAAGAACTCCTTCTTTGCTGATCTATTTTTTGAACTCCTTCAAAATCTTGTCACGGTATGTATTCATTTGAAAGTACTATTAAGCGATTTTGATCTATCCTTATAGATCTTGATGCTCAATGTTCAAGTAGCTTAATCCAGGTTTTCCATTGAAACACTTTTCAAATAACCCTATATGCTTTCCAGAAATTCTACATCATTTCTGATCAACAATATGTCAACAACATATACTCATCAGAAATTCTATATTGCTCCCACTCACTTCTTTGGAAATACAAGTTTCTTATAAACTTTGTATAAACCCAAATCTTTGATCATCTCATCAAAGCGTACATTCCAACTCCGAGATGCTTACTCCAGTCCTTAGAAGGATTGCTGGGGCTTTGCATACTTGTTAGCATCTTTCAGGATTGACAAAAATCTTCTGGTTGTATCACATACAACCTTTCCTCAATAAAATCGTCGAGGAAACAATGTTTTGACATCCTATCCGCACAATTTCATAAATAATGCAGTAATCGCTAACATAATTCCAACAGACTCTTAGCATCGCTACGAGTGAGAAAGTCTCATCGCAGTCAACTCCTTGAACTTGTCGGGAAACATCTTAACGACAAGTCGAGCTTTCTTAATGGTGACATTTACCATCATTGTCCGTCTTCCTTTTAAAATCCATCTGTACTCAACAGCCTCACGACCATCGAGCCGTTCTGCCAAAGTCTACACTTTGTTTTCATACATGGATCCTCTCTCGGATTTTATGGCCTCGAGCCATTCATCGGAATCTGGGCCCACCATTGCTTCTCCATAGCTCGTAGGTTCATTGTTGTCTAGCAACATGACGTCCAAGACAGGATTACGTACCACTCTGAAGTAGTACGCATCCTTGTCATCCTACGAGGTTTGGGAGTGACTTGATTCGAAGTTTCATGATCACTATCATAAGCTTCTACTTCAATTGATGTAGGTGCCACAGGAACAACTTCCCGTGCCTTGCTACACACTAGTTGAAGTGACGGTTCAACAACCTCATCAAGTCTCCACCATCCTCCCACTCAATTCTTTCGAGAGAAACTTTTCCTCGAGAAAGGACCCGATTCTAGAAACAATCCCTATTGCTTTCGAATCTGAATTAGGAGGTATACCCAACTGTTTTGGGTGTCCTATGAAGATGCATTTTATCCGCTTTGGGTTCGAGCTTATCAACCTGAAACTTTTTCACATAAGCGTCGCAGCCCCAAACTTTTAAGAAACGACAACTCAGATTTCTCCAAACCATAGTTCAAACGGTTTCGTCTCAACGGAATTACGTGGTGCCCTATTAAAGTGAGTGCGGTTGTCTCTAATGCCTAACCCATGAACGAAAGTGGTAATTCGATAAGAGACATCATGGTATGCATCATATCCAATAGGGTGCAGTTATGATGTTCGGACACACCATCACACTATGGTGTTCCAGGCGGTACTAGTCGTGAAACAATTTCCACAATGTCTCAATTGTGTACCAAACTCGCAACTCAAATATTCATCTCTATGATCACATCATAGATATTTTATCCTCTTGTCACGACGATATTCAACTTCATTCTGAAATTACTTGAACCATTCAATAATTCAGACTTGTGTTTCATCAAGTAAATATGCTCAGTATCTACTCAAATCATCTATGAAGTAAGAGCATAACGATATCCACTGCGTGCCTCAGCACTCATTGGACTGCACACATCAAAATTTGTTACTTCCAACAAGTTGCTTTCTTGTTCCATTTTACTGAAACCGAAGCTTTCAGTCATCTTGCCCATGTGGTATGATTTGCATGTCTCAAGTGATTCAAAATCAAGTGAGTCCAAACGGTCCATCTGCATGGAGTTTCTTCATGCGTATATACCAATAGACATGGTTCACATGTCTCAATCCTTTAAAAAGAGTGAGTCCAAAGATCCATCAACATGGAGCTTCTTCATGCGTTTTATACCAATATGACTTACATGGCAGTGCCACAAGTAGGTGGTACTATCATTACTATCTTATATCTTTTGGCATGAACATGTGTATCACTATGATCGAGATTCAATAAACCGTTCATTTTAGGTGCAAGACCATTGAAGGTATTATCCAAATAAATAGAGTAACCATTATTCTCCTTAAATGAATAATCGTATTGCGATAGACATAATCCAATCATGTCTATGCTCAACGCAAACACCAAATAACAATTATTTAGGTTTAACACCAATCTCGATGGTAGAGGGAGCGAGCGATGCTTGATCATATCAACCTTGGAAACACTTCCAACACATATCGTCAGCTCACCTTTAGCTAGTCTCCGTTTATTCCGTAGCTTTTATTTCGAGTTACTAACACTTAGCAACCGAACCGGTATCTAATACCCTGATGCTACTAGGAGTACTAGTAAAGTACACATTCACATAATGTATATCCAATATACTTCTATCAACAGCCTTCTCATCTACCAAGTATCTAGGGTAATTCTGCTCCAGTAGCTGTTCCCCTCATTACAGAAGCACTTAGTCTCGGGTTTGGGTTCAACCTTGGGTTTCTCCACTAGAGCAGCAGCTGATTTGCCGTTTCATGAAGGATCCCTTCTTGCCCTTCCCCTTCTTGAAACTAGTGGTTTCACTAACCATCAATAATTGATGCTCCTTCTTGATTTCTACTTTCGCGGTGTCAAACATCGCGAATATTTCAAGGATCATCATATCCATTCCTGATATAGTTCATCACAAAGCTGTAGCAGCTTGGTGGCAATGACTTTGGAAAAACATCACTATCTTATATGGAAGATCAACTCCCACTCGATTCAAGTGATTGTTGTACTCAGACAATCTGAGCACAAGCTCAACGATTGAGCTTTTCTCCCTTAGTTTGCAGGCCAAGAAAATCGTCGGAGGTCTTATACCTCTTGACGTGGGCACGAGCCTGAAATCCCAATTTCAGCCCTCGAAATATCTCATATGTTCCGCGACATTTCAAAATGTCTTCGGTGCCTCAATTCTAAACCATTTATCATTACCGAACTATCATGTAGTCATCAAAACGTGTATGTCAGATGTTCGCAACATCCACAGACCATGTTCGAGGTCCAGCACACCGAGCAGTGCATTAAGGACATAAGCCTTGTACTGTCCGCATAATTGCTACTATCAACTTTCAACTATATTTTCTCTAGGAACATATCTAAAACAGTAGAACTAAAGCGCGAGCTTACGACATAATTTGCAAAGTTCTTTTGACTATGTTCAGGATAATTAAGTTCACCTTATGAACTCCCACTCAGATAGACATCCCTCTAGTCATCCAAGTGATTACATGATCCGAGTCAACTAGGCCGTGTCCGATCATCACGTGAGACGGACTAGTCAACGTCGGTGAACATCTTCATGTTGATCGTATCTACCATACGACTCATGCTCGACCTTTCGGTCTTCTGTGTTCCGAGGCCATGTATGTACATGCTAGGCTCGTCAAGTCAACCTAAGTGTTTGCATGTGTTCCGAGGCCATGTCTGTACATGCTAGGCTCGTCAACACCCGTTGTATTCGAACGTAAGAATCTATCACACCCGATCATCACGTGGTGCTTCAAAACGACGAACTTTCGCAACGGTGCACAGTTAGGGGGAACACTTTCTTGAAATTTTAATGAGGGATCATCTTATTTACTACCGTTGTTCTAAGCAAATAAGATGCAAAAACATGATAAACATCACATGCAATCAAATAGTGACATGATATGGCCATCATCACTTTGCTCCTTTTGATCTCCATCTTCGGGGCTCCATGATCATCATCGTCACCGGTATGACACCATGATCTCCATCATCATGATCTCCATCATCGTGTCTTCATGAAGTTGTCTCGCCAACTATTACTTCTACTACTACAGCTAACGGTTAGCAACAAAGTAAAGTAATTACATGACGTTTATGTCGACACGCAGGTCATAAATAAATTAAGACAACTCCTATGGCTCCTGCCGGTTGTCATACTCATCGACATGCAAGTCGTGATTCCTATTACAAGAACATGATCAATCTCATACATCACATATATCATTCATCACATCCTTTTGGCCATATCACATCACATGGCATACCCTGCAAAAACAACTTAGACGTCCTCTAATTGTTGTTTGCATGTTTTACGTGGCTGCTATGGGTTTCTAGCAAGAACGTTTCTTACCTACGCAAAACCACAACGTGATATGTCAATTGCTATTTACCCTTCATAAGGACCCTTTTCATCGAATCCGATCCGACTAAAGTGGGAGAGACTGGCACCCGCTAGCCACCTTATGCAACTAGTGCATGTCAGTCGATGGAACCTGTCTCACGTAAGTGTACGTGTAAGGTCGGTCCGGGCCGCTTCATCCCACAATGCCGCCGAATCAAGATTGACTAGTAACGGTAAGCATATTGTACAAAATCAACGCCCACAACTACTTTGTGTTCTACTCGTGCATGGAATCTACGCAATAGACCTAGCTCATGATGCCACTGTTGGGTAACGTAGCAGAAATTCAAAATTTTCGTACGTGTCACCAAGATCTATCTACGGAGAAACCAGCAACGAAGGGAAGAAGAGTGCATCTACATACCCTTGTAGATCGCTAAGCGGAAGCGTTCAAGTGAACGGGGTTGATGGAATCGTACTCGCCGTGATCCAAATCACCGATGACCAAGTGCCGAACGGACGGCACCTCCGCGTTCAACACACGTACAGCCCGGTGACGTCTCCCATGCCTTGATCCAGCAAGGAGAGAGGGAGAGGTTGAGGAAGACTCCATCCAGCAGCAGCACAACGGCGTGGTGGTGGTGGAGGAGCGTGGCAATCCTGCAGGGCTTCGCCAAGCACCGCGGGAGAGGAGAAGGACTTGGGAGAGGGGGAGGGCTGCGCCAGCACAATGGTGTGGTTTCCCTCCCACCCCCCACATATATATAGGGGCAAGGGAGAGGGGGGCCGGCCCCCTCAGATCCAATCTGAGGAGGGGGCGGCGGCCCAGGGGGGGTGCCTTGCCCCCCAAGGCAAGCGGGGGGCGCCCCCTTTAGGGTTCCCCCAAACCCTAGGCGCATGGGCCCTAGGGGGGAGGCGCCCAGCCCACTAAGGGGCTGGTCTCTCTCCACATACAGCCCATAGGGCCCCCCGGAGTAGGTGGACCCTCCCGGTGGACCCCCGGAACCCCTTCGGTGGTCCCGGTACAATGCCGGTAACCCCCGAACTCTTCCGGTGACCGTATGATGACTTTCCATATATAAATCTTTACCTCCGGACCATTCCGGAACTCCTCGTGACATCCAGGATCTCATCCGGGACTCCGAACAACATTCGGTAACCACATACAAACTTCCTTTATAACCCTAGCGTCATCGAACCTTAAGTGTGTAGACCCTACGGGTTCGGGAGACATGCAGACATGACCGAGACGTTCTCCGGTCAATAACCAACAGTGGGATCTGGATACCCATGTTGGCTCCCACATGTTCCACGATGATCTCATCGGATGAACCACGATGTCAAGGACTTAATCAATCCCGTATACAATTCCCTTTGTCTATCGGTACGATACTTGCCCGAGATTCGATCGTCGGTATCCCGATACCTTGTTCAATCTCGTTACCGGCAAGTCTCTTTTACTCGTTCCACAACACATCATCCCATGATTAACTCCTTGATCACATTGTGCACATTATGATGATGTCCTACCGAATGGGCCCAGAGATACCTCTCCGTCACACGGAGTGACAAATCCCAGTCTCGATTCGTGCCAACCCAACAGACACTTTCGGAGATACCTGTAGTGTACCTTTATAGCCACCCAGTTACGTTGTGACGTTTGGCACACCCAAAGCACTCCTACGGTATCCGGGAGTTGCACAATCTCATGGTCTAAGGAAACGATACTTGACATTAGAAAAGCTTTAGCATACGAACTACATGATCTTGTGCTAGGCTTAGGATTGGGTCTTGTCCATCACATCATTCTTCTAATGATGTGATCCCGTTATCAACGACATCCAATGTCCATGGTCAGGAAACCGTAACCATCTATTGATCAACGAGCTAGTTAACTAGAGGCTTACTAGGGACATGGTGTTGTCTATGTATCCACACATGTATCTGAGTTTCCTATCAATACAATTCGAGCATGGATAATAAACGATTATCATGAACAAGGAAATATAATAATAATCAATTTATTATTGCCTCTAGGGCATATTTCCAACAGGCTTCCCCCATCTCTGATAAGCAACAGAAGAGACCAATTAGTACCCTTACAACATTATCATACAACATTATAACATAAGAAATTTTGAGCAGAAGATAATCAACTACACCAAGTTATCATTTCTCATTCAAAAAACAATGCACTTGTGGACATATGATGGCTCTAGTTGAATTTATTAGCACTAGTCGTCAAAAATGTTGACTTTAGTTCAATTTCATATAATAACTATTTTAACTTCTTTGGGTCAGAAAACTAGGCAACTAGCTAGCAGTATAAAAACATTCAACTAAAGAAAAGAAAGAAACTACAAAACGTGGCGGAACCCTAAATAAGAAAGTATAAGAACATGTATTTTTCTTCTTCTTCCCCTCTTCTTCTTTTTTCCTCTTTTTCCTTTTCTTCTTCTTCCTCTTCTTCCTTTTCTTCTTCTTCTTCTTCTTCTTCTTCTTCTTCTTCTTCTTCTTCTTCTTCTTCTTCTTCTTCTTCTTCTTCTTCTTCTTCTTCTTCTTCTTCTTCTTCTTCTTCTTCTTCTTCTTCTTCTTCTTCTTCTTCTTCTTCTTCTTCTTCTTCTTCTTCTTCTTCTTCTTCTCCTCCTCCTCCTCCTCTTTTTCTTCTTCCTTTCCCTTTCCCTCTTCTTTGCTCCTCCTCCTTGAACTCAGAGACTCCTCCTTGGACCAACCCATCTCCCACCATACCACCACATGTTAAAGCAAGAGAGGTGAGTTGTTTCTTTGCATTTACCCTCGCGTTTGCAGCCAACAAGGCAGCAGGTACATTTTCTAGGCTCCATAGTGAAAGGCAATTGAGCTGTCAAAGAAGCCCCAACTCTTCCATACTACACCAGTCACCATCAATATAGGCTGGAAACCCACATAGTACCCTCAAATTTGTAAGAGCCAGGTTAATATTAGTGATCTAAGCAATTCTGAGGCTTCCGGTTAATATTAGTGACCTTTGCAATTTCTGCTCTCTACTCAAATACATCTGATCCCACTCCTTTGGTTTCTATAGACAATCTAAGATTAGTGTGGCAGAGCGGAGTCTGCGGTGGCGGGGGAGGTTTTCCTTTCCTTCTTCTCTTCCTCTTCTCCTTCTTCTTCTTCTTCTTCTTCTTCTTCTTCTTCTTCTTCTTCTTCTTCTTCTTCTTCTTCTTTCTTCTTTCTTCTTCTCCCTCCTCCTCTTCCTCCATCCTCCTCCTCCTTCTACTCTTCTTCTTCTTCTAAACTAAAACTAAAACTAATCTAAAATAAAACTAAACTAAAATAAACTAAAACTAAAACTAAAACTAAAACTAAACTGAAAATAAAACTAAACTAAAACTAAAACTAAAACTAAAACTAAAACTAAAACAGAAACTAAACTAAAAGAAACTAAAAAAACTAAACTAAAAAGGGGGAAGAACTCACTTGTAGGGGATCGCCGGTGGAGGAGGCGCGGGGCGGCCGATGGATGGGAGGGCGGCTGCTGGAGGAGGCGGCGGCCCGGTGGTGGGGGAGGCCGGACAACCGCGGTGGGACGGGGCGGGGGCGACGCATGGGAGGGGACGAGGCGGCTGGGCGAGGGGGCGGCGGCGGCGCGGTGGAGGTCGGGGCGTCACAGAGGAGGGGTGCGGGGCGACGGGGCGAGGCAAGGGGGCGGCGGCGGATCGTCGGGGAGAGAGGACGAGAGAAACACACACACACACACACACACACACACACACAGAGAGAGAGAGAGAGAGAGAGGGACAGCGGGGGTGGGGCTCGACCCGTTAGTTAGGTCAACTCTTTGCCGTCCGACATCCTTTGCCATCCGCTTTTTTGCTCTTTGGCATCTGCTAGCAGACGGCAAAGAGGGGGGCCATTAGGTTTTTTCTATGCACCTTGTTAGTGGGGCCCACCTCTCTCTTTGTCGTCCGCTAGCGGACGAAAAAGAAGTGGCTGACGGCAAAGACCTTCTTTTCCATCAGCCGGTTCTTTGTCGTCCGTTTTATGTAAGCGGACGGCAATGACCTTCTTTGCCGTCAGCCAGCAGACGGCAAAGAAAAGGCGGACGGCAAATAAGCAATTTCCAGTAGTGTTAAAACCAAAGTTGTTTCAGATGAGTCCACCATATCTACCTATATGCGGTATTACTATGCCATTCCAAGTAAATTTGCATGTGCCAACTCTAATCATTTAAATAAACATCTAATTTGTGTGCCCGTATCGCTCAAGGAGCGACGGGGGGTGCTCAATATCTTCCATGCTAAGCGGGTTCTTCTCATGATGGGTGTTTATTCACTTGTCATTATTGCACGAGAGAGGCTGGTAATTGGGATGCCCCGTCCTATAATCAAGAATAAAGAAAATAATAATAAAAAAACTTCCCTGGAAAGTTGATTGTCTGGAGGGCACCCGTGAATTTGGCTAGCCATGGCTTGTGATTGTATGGTTGAGGGGGAGTAAACATTACCTTTCTGCTTGGGAACCGCTGATAATGTGTTTAGCATGGAAGATATTGAAAATCCTTTGTTGTAATGTTGACAGGAAAAGCACACCTCTCAAAATGTATTCATCTCCGTTTTAAGCTTCGAGCTCTGACACATCTGCAAATCTCTGCATCCCTCTGCAAAGGGGATATATAATTACTTTCACATTATTTACTTTTATTGTTGAGTCATCACCTTCTCATTCAATCATGAATTTGGAGAGTGCTATTGTCATTCTTAGTTTAACATGCATTGAGTCTAGTTAATGTTGGATGTGAGCATGATTGGATCTCTTCTACCCTGAATTACAATGTTTAGTCGCTGCTTGAACTTCAGAGGTGCTTTGTGTTCTGCAGTGTCATAAAGGGCTAGCAAGATACCATGTTATCATATTATATCATGATTGTTTTGACAAATTGTTGGCATCCGAGATATCTTGTCATTGCTCAGTAGTTGATTATGTTGTTGTCATGAATAAATGTGAGACCTAAGTGTTATGATTCATATGGTTAGTTCACAATCTTTGCTGAAAACTTGAACACTAGTTAAGCATATATACAACGACAAGAACAAAAGAGTTTGTAAAAGATTTTCTTTATCACCTTTAGTTTGTCAACTGAATTGCTTGAGGACAAGCAATGAGTTAAGCTCGGGGGAGTTGATACGTCCCAAACGTATCTACCTTTTCAAACACTTTTGCTCTTGTTTTGGAATCTAATTTGCATGATTTGAATGAAACTAACCTGGACTGAAGCTGGTTTCAGTAGAACTACCATGGTGTTATTTTTGTGCAGAATAAAAATTCTCGGATTGGGCTGAAAATTTATGGAGAATATTTTCAGAATATATAAAAAATATTGGTGAAGAGTTCTACTGGAGGGGGGCCACCGAGGAGCCACGAGCTCAGGGGTGCGCCCACCCCCAATGCGCGCCATGTGAGCTTGTGGGCCCCACAGGCCTCCGGCAACCCTAACTCCAACTCTATAAAGACCGTCTCGTGAAGAAAAAATCTGAGAGAAAGTTTCATCACGTTTTACAATAAGGAGCCGTCACCACCTCCTGATCTCCATCGGGAGGCTTGTTCTGGAATCCGTTCAGGGCTCCTAAGGGTGGAATTCGACGCCGTCATCAGGATCAACCCTTCTTCATCAAGCTCACCACCGGGAGTGAGTACTTACTTCATAGGCTTGCTGGACGGTGATGGAGTTGGATGAGATTTGTCATGTACTCGAGTCAATTTGTTAGGGCTTGATCCCTAGTATCCATTATGTTCTGAGATTGATGTTGCTATGCCTTTGCTATGCTTAGTGCTTGTCACTAGGGCCCGAGTCCCATGATTTCAGATCCAAAACCTCTATATCTGAGTTCTTGATTCTATCTGCTAGTTATATGCACATGTTATTGTTCTGAACCGTAGGCCCCAAAGTGACAATACTTGGGATACTCTCCGGGATGACTTTAATTTTAGGAGTTCATGTATTCATCATGTGTTAATACTTTGCTCCAGTTCTCTATCAAAAGGAGGCCGTAATATCCCTTAAATTTCCTTATGGACCCCGCTGCCACGGAAGGGTAGGACAAAAGATGTCATGCAAGTTCCTATTATAAGCACATGCCTACATTACATTGATCAATTGGAGTAATGTGTATCGCTCTAGGTTGTGACTGTTATATGATGAATGTCATCCAACACAAATATCCGTCGTTGATCCAATGCCTACGCTTTTCTCATATTGATCTTTGTTAAGTTAAGACTACTGTTGCTGCTGTTAAAATCATCACAAAGCTGCTTCTATTACTATTCCTGATACTATTGCTACTATTACTGTTACTATCAAAACTATCAAACTATTGTGCTACTGCAGAAATATTATTTCCCAGGTGTGGTTGAATTGACAACTCAACTGTTAAGGCTCATAAATATTTTTTGGCTTCCCTTGTATGGAATCAACAAATTTGGGTGAAATATTGTCCTCTAAGACTGTGGGTTATCATCCGCTTCGAGGGATGAGGGTGCACAGGACCACCAGACAGTAACCGAACTCATGTGTGCGGTGGGTCCAACACTTTGACCACATATTGGCTGATTGTTTACTTTTCTGTCCCAAGCTGCAGGTAGTAGATGTTTGCAAACTTTGTCCAATTTGTGCTTGATTGTACTATAAGCTAAGCGAAAACAAATTTTGTTGGGATAATTAATTATGTGCCCTTAGTTGTGTCCCCCTCGACGGGTTTACCCCTAGGTGATGTTTCCCTTAACATTTTGATATCTTATTCATGTTTTTCTAAATTAGTATGAATTTGTTATGATTTTTTCAAAATGATGGTCAAACGGTCAAATGGTAAAAGTATATGACGAGCAAAGTGGTTTGGACGGGAACGAGTGTTTTCGAAAACTAGGAGTAAACCTACCGAGTATGACCCAACTAGGGGCATAAAATCAATTATCCCAATTTTGTTTAATGCAAATGATCTTCAATGCAAACATTTGTGCTAGATGTACAAAAAATATCCACTAGACAAATGCTAAAAATTACAATTTTGAATGCAAACCTAGAGAAATCACAAGCTTGTAATTTTCGAATTAAAAATATATTGGCACATGTTGTACAATATTTTTAATTATGGACACAAGTACAAAGCATAGGACGCCTTATTCTGGAGTGACTTAATGCCCACGATGGTGGCTAGATGTGTTTTAGGCTGAGTTTTGGGGTGGTCTAACATTGACCGCTTCAAGACTGCCAATGCTGGCACACAATGTGTGGCAACTCTTCGTCAAGCCGGTTTGGTACCCGGAGTAAGGATTTGCTTGCCAGGCTAGACAGGGCGACGAACAAAGGGGATAGAACAGGGTCGGTGCTACAACTAGAGACAGAAGAGTCGCGATGGAGATATAGTAGACCGAGACAAGCTAGATTCAAGCGGGAACCAGCGGATGTTGCCGAAGCTAGGACCACGTGTGGACCTAGACACGCATGGTGGTGCAGCAAGAGGGCCTCCTTGTTCTCGGCTGGGGCATTCACAATGAACATCATATGGAGGATTACATTGCTCGCACTCAGGGATTGGGAGAGTTGGGATGGGGGAGGCCATGGCGGTGTGTGTGGTATGGTGGTGGTTTGCTTGGCTATGTTCATGGAGGACGGGGATGGTGAGCTGACTGACGTGTATGGCTACTATAGATCGGTAGCTGGGATATCAACTACGGTCGGGTAGATAGACTGGAGTGGCGATGGGTTTGGTGAGCTATAGGTGAAAGCCTAGTTCGAGCACGTTAAATTCCCACATCAACGACGCCCTAGGACGTCGTTCCTCTCCTTGGAGACATCATTATGAAGCTCGGCCACCTCCCTTGCCAACGAGTTTGGGCCCCCAAGTTTTTTCCTAGGTTGGAGTGAATGTCGAGGATGTTCCCATCACTCCCTCCTAGCACTAGTAGAAAAAGGGCCTGTAGTCCCGGTTCATAAGGGCCTTTAGTCCCGGTTCTTGAACCGGGACTAAAGGGTCGTTACTAATGCCTGACCCTTTAGTCCCGGTTCAAACCAGAACCGGGACTAAAGGCCCTCCACATGGCCGCTGCCTGGAGGTCCACCTTTAATCCCGGTTGGTAACACCAACCGGTACTAAAGGAAATTTTCTGATTTTTTTTGAATTTTTTTTGAATTTTTTTTAATTTTTTTAATTTTTTTATTTTCAAATTTCTGAACTATTTTAACCTTTAATCTCTAATCATCCCTCATCACTACTCAATTTAATCTCTAATCACCCCTCATCATCTAACTTCCCGGACGGTCACCCATCCTCCCACTCCCCCAGCCTGAGCACGCTTAACTTCCAGGTTCTATTCTCCCTCGTTTCCAAGTATGCACTCGTTGTTTTCCTAACAATAGTAAGATGTTTTTTTTTGCGGGGAAACAATAGTAAGATGTTAATCCTATTAACCCTCAGGAGTTTAGCTTGAGCATGAAGTCACACATTTCACTGTTTGAGTTTGAAACTATTGTTTTAAAAAACAATAATTATTTAGTAACACTAATATTTCTTGAATAAGTAGTTTGACCATTTTTAACCACAGTTTGACCATTGTTTGACCAGATTTGACCAAAATTCAAAAAAACTGAAATAATTATTTAATAACACTAATATTATTGAAACATTATTTAGTAACACCTATACTTCTTGAATAAGTAGTTTGACCATAATTTGACCAGATTTAATGAAATTTTTTAAAAAAACTGAAATTTGAGCATAACCTTTTTTCCTTTTGGAATTTGAGGATTCTACAAATTTGCAAACAGGCCGTAGGCCGTTTCCATCGGATGTAACTTTTCGAGTAGATGATTTTTCATATAAAAAACTTTTTAATCCGAGTTCGTATGCAAAAGTTATGCCCATTTTTACAAATTCCAGAGAGATTTTGTAAATAAAGTCGAAATTCATATTTGTAAATTTTCCCAACAACTAGACCACATATCACATGGGAAACTTATTTTATTTTATTTTAATTTATTGACATTTCCATCATTTTCTTTTGTTTTTTCGAAAACTGAAAAGGCGGCCCATGGGGGGGGGGAGTTTGAAAATTGCACCATTAGTACCGGTTCGTGGCACGAACCGGTACTAAAGGTTAGACCTTTAGTATCGGTTCGTGCCATGAACCGGTACTAATGGGCATCGCACCCTTTAGTACCGGTTCGTGCCACGAACCGGGACTAAAGGTCCCATTTGAACTGGGAGTAATGCCTTTCCGACGCCCTCGCCGCTCGAACCGGGACTAATGCTCACATTAGTCCCGGTTCGTAACGAAACCGGGATTAATGCCTTTTCTGGCCTGAACCGTTGCCCCCTTTTCTACTAGTGTAGGGATGATGCCTTGGAGGCATTGTAGTTTCGCCACCGGCCACATGGGTGTGTGGACGATCCTCGAAAACTACCAGAGGTTGTCAACTCTGGTTATTGTGCGAGTAAAACCACTGATTCGATTGGTGTGTGTGGCCTCGTGGTTGTGTGTTTCATGCACATGTATCAATTCTTTTTCAGTTTTTGTATTAACCAGGGAAATCTCCTCTGATTGAATGAAAAAGTAGAGCTACTATAAGTTGTACTAAAAAGAATACCATTTGAGACAAACAAGACAAAAGATTGTAAAAAAGTAAGTCATGGATTTCTACTACCTTCGTCTGGGTTTATTGGCTCTCCTCGTATTTTGGACCGAGACGTTGACCATCCATATGACAAAATAAAATATAGAATATATGCTAAGTATGTTGTTGGATTTGTATTTGCAAGGTCTTCGATGGTCATACCGTTTACACTTTACTCCCACCACAAATTTGGGAGGGAGATAATATTACTTAAATTTATAGACCAAACTTTATCTAAAAAATAAAGAGGGGTAATAAACCAGACGAAAGACTCGCGAAAGAAAGAAAGAAAACGGACGAAAGGTGATCACATCGCTTACTGCGTGCTCTTTAAAATCACCCTTAACCAGCTCTGGGTTTGTCATGCACGCAAATCCACCCAGTCTTATCACTAGGTCACTCCACATTGATTGGGTCCGTGTAGTAGCAGCTGTATACTAATGTTTTGCAGCGTCCTGAGAATCCATGCCACAGGAGGGCACAGGAGAGGACTGGCGTACTAGCAGCACCGAAAGATCAGGTCTCTTCGTGTGGGCCACCTAGCAACGGAGGGCACTTGTGGGGTCGGCTCCGCAGCATTGATTAACTGCCTCTGCTTCTCTTTACGACCGTACAATCAAGCAGATGTACTGTATCAAGCCGTTCAATCAGCCATCGTGCATGGTTCGGCCGGGCAGTGTCGTTCGCCCAGTAGTTTCTTTTGCTTTTGGAGTACGTACGTACGTACGTGCAGGCAGCCGGTTCTTTAGCCTTTCCCAGTCCTATCCACTTCTCCCACCCTTCCAATGAAAGAACGTAGCACCCTGCCGCTGTGCATCCCATTTGCCTTTTGTGGCAGGAGTCCCAGTTTGGATCTGGCCCTCTCCCATGGCCACAGTTCGTTTCATGGTTTTCGTTGCATATGATCTACTATTTTTCTTGATTATGTCCTTTTTATTTCTTTGCAGGGCATTTTGGTTTCGTTAAGTTGCAAAAATATATATTACATGAGGATGTGCCGATGAGTCCCTCCAGGGCATCTGCAGCCGGATACATCAAAGTTGCCCCTTAAACGCCCAGTGGAGAGTGACCGGTCACATCTCAAAAATCATTTGCACGACCGGGCACCTCCATTACGAAGCTATCTGTTCCCGCTCGAGCGAGTCCGACTGCTATCGGGCGTCTCCTCCCGGGTGCGGCGGAGCGCATTTGCAGACGGCCATCTCCTCATCGCGTTCGCTTGGGATGAGGTCTCAGGTGGCTGATCGGCAGACAGAGGACTCGGATCCGCAGCTCGCCATGCCGGAGAAGCCCTGAGTTTGCCGGACGGGAGCTTGGCGATGGAGTGGAGTGGAGGGAAGTGACTAGGGTTCGGTGCGACAAGCGAAGGGGGACGGATATATGTGAGGTCGGATGGCCCACCGTGGGCCGAATCCGATGTGGAGAATGCGCCTGGTTGCGCGGGCCACACCGTATCCATCTCATATTTAGGCTGCATATGAGGTGTGCCGGTCAGCCCGAACGATTGAGGCAGGTTTATGGCGTTTGGATGTGCTGGGTTTTTTTTACTGGTCAGTGATTGGGCTAGGGGTTTGATGCGCCCGACAGTAGATGCTCTTACACGGAGCCACTCCCTAATACAAGAGAGGCATAAGTAGAGCGCCACGTTATTTCCTTCGAGATTTGTAACAATTAATAAAGCTGATCACATAAATAAAAAAGAAGACCTGATACTAATAAACCAAAAGGGAAGAAAGGCTGAAGTGCGTGCCCCAGGATCGGCGACGGATTAAACACGGGCCCACATGCAGTTGGTTGGTCTGCCTGCTGCTGCCCACATGCGGAACCATCCATGGCTGCACTGACATCAAAAGCACACACCAGCACAGAACCCCGGCCGGGAGAGGTGGGGTGCAAAAATGCTACACTTACATATGGTTTCCACGGCTTTTGCCTACGGACTCGTTTCCCAAAAAATCATCTACCTCTTGATTTCTAGCGGTGGCCCTCCTCTCCCTTTAATTTCCTATCCCATCTTAACAGCTCATCTCGTAACCTGACTCCCGTGCAAATCGTCCGTAGGTGTAGCGTTGTCGGTGGGGTGTGTGTGACAGGAGATGGACGGAAACATGCCTTGGAAGCTACCACACTGTCCTTGGTTACAGAAAAACTACCTCTTGATACGGCTAAATCACCGTACTGTCATCGCTCTCCAACATCAGCGCCATTCCCCAGTAAATTCTTCTCTACCCCTTTGTCATTACAGTTGTGTGTTTATCATGCAAATGATCCATATCAAGCAAACACTGCAACAAATTTCTAGTATTTGAAAAGTTTAGCAGTGGCCTTCTTGAAAAATGTTAACGTTGACCTGCTGTAGGCCCGACTTCCACCACTCCGAAGGCTCAGACTTCTGAAGGCGGTGACGCAAAGCTAGTGAGAGTGAAGAGGAAATATTGTAAGGGGAACTACCATACCGACACTCCTAGGAGAAGTCCTAGGCTTATACAGATGGGTGAATGTTGTACCAATCCTGTGGAAGAGCCAGCAGCCGACCACAAGAGGTCTCGCACGCTCAGGCCAACAGAAGAATCAGTTGCCTCTATCGACTCAGCTTTAACGGCTGTCCTCACTATGCCACATGCTGGATCAACTAGTTGTCTTCGCTCTCCAACATCAGCGACATTCCCCAGTAATTTCTTCTCTACCCCTTTGTCATTATAGTTGTGTGTTTATCATGCAAACGTTCCATATCAAGCAAACATTGCAACAAAATTCTGGTATTTGAAGTTAACAGTGGCTTTCCTAGAAAAGTGTTAATAGTGACCTCTGCAGGCCTGACTTCCACCAGTCCTAAAGCTGTGACTTCTGAAGGTGGCGATGCAAAGCTGTGGAGAGCGAAGGCGAAACATCCTGAGAGGAACTACCATATCCTGTCCTTGGTTAGGGAAAAACAACCTCTTGGTACGGTTGCCCTTGCTCTCCAACATGCTGAATCGCCGAATTGTCCTCGCCCTCCAACATGAGTGCCTTCTTGTCATTACAGTTGTGTTTTTTATCATGCAAACAATTCATATCAATGCAAGTGTTGCGATAAATTCCTAGCATTTGGAGTTAACAGTGGCCTTGCCAGAAAGATGCTAACAGTGATCCTGCTGCAGGTCCGACTTCCACCAGTCCGAAGGCTCTCTTCTCAAAAGATGGCGACGCAAAGCCGGTGACCGGGAAGGTGAAACGTCGTAGGAAGAACTGCCGACCCTGCAAACTAACTCCTTAGACTGAATCTTTCTAACTACTGTTGTTGTAGTTCCTCTCATGTGTAACCACTCTTGTTGCATCTGTAGTGGGATCGACCTGAGCTCGCGTTGCCCCGTCAAATTCGTCTAGGATGTAAGTTGTGGGTGATTTTTGGACTTGTTTCGTCAAGCACATCATTAATTTGGTGGTATTCTGGTGAGCTTGGAAATGGCGCACAGCTGCTGTTTTCTGGGAGCTTTAAGAAATTTTTGTAGGAGTTAATCCTGGCTCGGAGCTGAGATGTAACCAAACCAACAATAGATCCAGATTTGTGAGAGCAACTGTGTTTTCAATTTATTTACTTTGCGAAAAGAAAAAAAGTGTGTTTGGCTTTGGTAGATGATAAAGGCTAAAGCGATGGTTTAGCTCTGTTCAACAGACAGATGAATGTACAAGTGCGAGTATAACATGGACACCTGGTAATGGTATGCATGACATAAGTGTTGTTGCTGCGGTTCAGAATACAACCTTTTGGGGCATGGCATTTTTTTTTTGCTCCGTTTCATTTTTGCGAAGACTCGAAAGTTCTTTTAGAATTATTATCGATATAGTGCTAGATATGAAGAGAAAATTGCAGACATGCCACGGCCAGCTAGAAGATAAGCATCTGACAAAAACAAAAACGGGAAGATAGGAGGCAATCGTTTGCGAGGGTGCATAACCTTTTTTTTAAAGAGCATGTTCTATTTTATTTAACAAACTATGAATGGGCAATAGAGAGAGATTTGGAAATTAAAAAAAAATCATTTGCTCCATTACAAAAGCTAACAATGCAGTTTCCTTATGTTTGTACACATCTTGTCTTTGACCTGGAAGCCATCTTTAGTGCAGTTGAAATCACATACTACAACTATTCAAAAAAAAAAAAAGAAATCACATACTACAATGATGTGCTAGTAGTAGTAGAAGTGAGCATTGATTTAAAAGAAGGGAGCAAGATATATGTGGCCCTCGCCCAGCTTGCCAATGGCTCGTCAGCACGCACCTACGTACACAAGAGCACATGGCAAAGCAAAAGCAAAAGCAAAGCTGCCTCCGCTTCTGATCTGACCCGATCCGATCCGATCCGATGCAACAAGAGCGCAGCAGCACAGTTATTATGGGCAGTACGTAGCACAGGAGTACAAGTAGCCAACTGGCCATCCGCGTCAAGGACCCAACTTTCTTCTTTTTTCTCTTCTTTCTTTTTAGGGCTCGGACTCGACCACGCTTCCCACCGTCCGAAAATACTTATCGAAGAAATGAATGCATATACATTCATTTTATTCCTTTTCCGGTAGTATTTTCAAACGAAGGGAGTGTAAGTTACTCGTTTCACAAAATATGTACCATGTGTTTTCCGTTGATCCTAGCCGTCACCACACATAAATCCTTCGTCCCGCCCCTGTCCATCTAGCCCCCACCACCCTCTCAATTGGACGGCGGCGGCCGGTATTCATACAGCTAGCACGCCGCTCTTCTTCTGGTTGTCACTGAGATGGCAGTTGGCGCTCATGTCCGGGCCTCTGCCTTGCCATCGAGGTTATCCCGCGCATCCATCGACGGATTCAAAGTTTCCAGGCTCGAATCCATTGCGTGCCAAGTTAGAGTAGGCCGGAGATCATCCAAGAGAAGCTGGAGGGCCAGAGCGGAGTGGCTACAGTTTGGTTCTGGGTGTGGATAGGAATGAGATATTTACACGGTCGGGGTGGGCCGGTGCGACGTGGCGGACGCATCCGGTCAGCCTCAAATCCGCCCCTGCTATGGGCTGGGCTGGTTTTGGAGGGAGGGAGGGAGGGGGCGTTTGGTACGATTTCTGACCGGACTGTCCGCTCGAACGCTTGGGGGAAGTGGGTGGGGTTTGAGGAGTCCGGTTGGAGATGCTCTTAGGTCGCGGGTTCAAGTCCCACGCAACGTGTGACATTTTTTCCCTATATTTTGTTAGGTTGGCAGTGTTACGAGAAGTTCCCAGTACAAATTAGTTAATTTGCGAGCAGTCAAAGGTACGCTGCTGACATGGTAGTCACGTGGCCAATTTTCTCCCTTCTGAATCAGTTTTCGCCTTATTTGATCAAATGAAGGAATTTGAAATCAATCAAGTCTCGAGTTGTTGTTGTCCTAAAGCCTGCAAATCAATTTGAATTCATTGACTAATGGCGCATTTCACTTGTATGTTCGTGCGTAGGAAGAATGCAAGGGTGAGTGTTTTGACATTTTTCTTTTAAGAAAAGAGCTGGTAACAATACTCCCTCCGATCCAGAATAATCGTCGCGGTTTTAGTTCAAATTTGCACTAAAACCACAACAATTATTACAAATCGAAGCGACTATTAAATTTCTGTTGCAACAAAAAGAAAGGTCATTTTGCCATAATATGTATTTTTTTTATAAAAATCTTTTGCATGCTCATACAAAGCAGAAACAAATTTATTTCTACGTGGAGGGAGCACAAGTTAGTTTCAAAACAGAACAAAGATGTTTCCTGACATGAGACTGAGCTCTATCATGGCACTGAGATAGACATGAGAGATTGCAAATTGAACGGCCTGGAATGACAAACAAAAAAAACATGGCAAGTTCATGCATTTCTCAACGGGATTTATTAGCACGAGTTGGCCATTAAAGTTCACTAGTAATACTACATCTTGAATGGATTAATTCAGCTGGATCTCAGCAAGGGAGGAGCTGATCGGGATGCATGGTGGTTTCCCATCAGTCCGACCACGGCGAGGTCTTGTCGATGCGCACGTTGAGGGCCACCTCCATCTCCATGCCACCGCCTTCCGCTCCTGGGACCAGGTACACCGCCGGCACCGCGAGGAAAGTCGGCTCGCTGGCGGCGACCACGGCGCCCGGCGAGGTGCTGCTCCTCATCTGCATCTCCACCAGGACGATGTCCGTCTTGCCGCCGTTCGGCGCCGCCCGGTTCGCCCACATCTTGCACGTGAACCGCGGCCGGGTCGCGGCGCTCGGCCTGGCGCAGACCACGGACACGGCGGACGCGGACGCGCCGAGCGCGCCCACGGTGAGCACGAACACGCGGCCGTCGTCCGCGCCGACGAGCAGCACCCGCGGGGCCGACACGGGGACCTGGATCCGGCTGACCTTGCCGTACTGGAAGCTGCGCAACGGCATCGAGTGGACGGCGTCGAGGTGGCCGGCGAGCAGGGGCGCCGCGCCGACGAACTCGCAGCCCGGCTCCGTGCAGCGGCAGGGCGCGTGCGGGCACGCGCTCCGGTGCTCGCCCGCCTCGTGGTAGGTCACGTACCTCTGGCAGCCGGCGTTGGGGCACTCGATCCTGGTCGACGACACCACGGCGTCCAGCGCGGGGCAGGGGCCGAAGAGCCCGCCGCCGTCGACGCAGGCCTTGCACTGGCCGCAGGGGAGCCGGGCGACGCAGACGCCGCAGGCAAAGTGGCCGCCTTTGCACTGCAGGCAAACAGATCGGAGCCCGTCGATCGGTAAACCGGCACATCTTGATCTTGTGCAGGAAAGAATCCGGAGGAAAGAAGGAGCAGAGGATGAACCTGGAGGACGGGGGGCTTGAAGGGGAGGGTGCAGAGCGGGCAGTGGAGCACGCACATGTCGATCTTCACCACGAGCCCCACTCTCGGGCTGTGCTCCGCCGCCGCCGCGACCATGGAATTGGCACCTCCTCCGGCCGCCGCCTCGTGCACGCCGAGCTCTTGCTTCACGTGGCCGTTGGGCGGCTCCAGCCGCGCCTTGGCGCTCTCGCCGGCCTTCCCCATGGCCGACGGCGAACCCCTCGGCCTCCCCTCGGCCTCGGCCTCGGCGGCAGCGCCCTGCATCCTATCCTACCTACCGCCTGGGAAAGGAAAACCCGCTCTGGTCAGTCAAGTCAAGTCTGTGTGGGGCCAAGCTTTTTTGAGACGGCAGAGGAAAACAAACAAAATGTGCAACATGTGTTTTGCACTCACCCTAGCCAGAAAGTCCAAAACAAACCTTGAATTTATAGACAAAATCTAAATTGAACCTTCAACTTCTAATCTTTGAAATGAGCACACCAAATTGTCCGATCCCGGTCTATTTTAAACCTTAAGAGCATTTAACTGCTGGTATTCACTGACGTGGCATAACAAACCCTGGGATAATTGACTAGGTCGTGTGTTCCTCCATTCGTTCTGATCGCTTCTTGTTTCGGTTTTTTTCTTCTATTTTTTAATTTCTTCATCGGGTTCTTTTTCTTTTTCTCTTGGTTATAGTTTGGTTTTTGTGTTTCTTTCTCGGCTTTATCAGGTTTTCTTGTTTTATTTTGTTTCTTAAAAAAACAATGGTTTTTCTCCGGTTTTGTTCTGGCTCTTTTTTGTTTCTTTCTCTGTTTTCTTTGAGGTTTTTTAAAACACAAGTCCACATTTTACGTATACATCAGGTATATTTTTTAATACATGTTTAACAGTTTTTCAGTACAAGGTTAATATTTTCTTTCGAATATATGTTTTGATGTCAACTTTCTTTTTCATACACATTTTACAATTTTTATACATCAGGAATATTTTTTTCAAATATTTGTTTTTTGATGCCTACTATTTACATACACCTTCTACATTTTTTGTGTACATCAGGAACATTGTTTTATACATGTTTAACATTTTTAAAAGACATGATTATCATTTTTTGTTTCTTCCAAAAATGTTCAGAATTCTAAAGCGCTTTGAAAAAATAATGAAAGCTTTAAATTTGTACTATCGTTCCAAAATTTATTCAAAATCCAAAAAATATTCCCATTCTTTTAAAATATTCTTGTTTTCAGAAAATTGTTCGAGACATTCAAAAAATGTTCAAATTTGAAAAATATTTATGTTTTAAAGAAAGGCTCACAATTTGAAAAAGACGGTGTTTTGAAAAATTATTCTTGTTTTAGAAAATGGGCCAGAGTAATTCTTTTTTCTCTTAGTGCATGGAGCATGAATGTGGAAAATTTTGAATGGCACACCTTAGAGCATCTCCAGCCCCCCCCCCCCCCCCCCCCGACCATTTTCTTTGCGCCGGCAATGTAAAAAGGGCAAAAACGGCCCTGCCATGCCCCCCAAGCGCCCCAAGACCTCAAAATAGTGTTGGCAAACCCAGGCCAAACTCAGCGCTGGGGGGCTCTTGGGTGTGCCGGCGGAAGCAACAGCCAATCCTATCCCTCACGCGTCCTTTTTTCTGGCCCACCCAATCACTTTTTGCCCTGCGATTGTCCTGGGGGCTTCAACGGCTAGGAAAACGTACTTGCGTTTCATCCGGCGAAAGTGTTTTGCCCCCCATGACATGCTATTTTTGGTCCGGCGATTGTCCCGGGGGGCTCCAACGGCTGTAGATGCTCTTACAATCCATAGGCCAACATGCGTGAAGAAAATGATGAGACCAAGCTTTGGTTGTTAAGTAATAAAAAATTAGCGTTTACGATGTGACAAAACTGAAGCATATTACATGGCATCCTTGAAGATAATGGGCACATAAAATTTCAATGTGTAAAAGATTTGAGTAGCTGTGTGGAAGACATGAAGTTTAATAGCTTAGTGTGGAAGCCAGTTATATACTCCGAGCATATCTAATATAATTTGATACCTTTATTCCCAAAAATCAGTGCAACAAGAATGATAGTATTAGCCAGAGAGATATCTGCAAAGTTAGTTCTCCATACGGTGATGATAGCATGATTACACTAAAGAAAAGGTAGTATTACGGGGATAGCATGATTATAATATGACCAAAAAACATATGGTGATGATAGTGTCGGGCTCGTGGGACTAGGGTACCCAGGCCCGTCTGCCTGCAGCCCAGGACGCGGCGCGTGTGCGAAGGCCCAACGGATGGCCCATTACCGGACTTCACGAGCAAGACCCCCGCGAGGCTCTTGCCTCGAGAGGCGCACGTCAACAAGCGTCATCAGGAGCCTCGCGAGGCACTCGCGCGAGGCGGTTTCCCGAGGTCCTTGGCGTAAGAGATGACCCGAGGGCTCTTCAACCCGGCCGCGCGGACTTGCGCTACCACGTGGGTGACGCGCCAGGCGCCAGGCTACGCTGAAAGGGAGGCTTTTCTCTTTTGTGCTAAGGGAGCAGGGCCAGCTCGCCGGTTCCCAAAGCAATCTTCAAAGGCTTCCCGATCGGTGCAAGAAGACCAAGGCAACGACGCGCCAGGGTGGAGGTCATCCTCGAGCCCACCGACGCGTCACGGTAGGAGGCTTTTGCAGACGAAGACCACCTTTAGTCAGGATAAGCTGCAACCTTGTCGCCCTTCAAACTGGCTGTTGTGGCAACCTAGGGATGAAAATGGAGCGGTAACGGGCGGAACTGAGTGCTATCATATTTATTTGCAGAAGCAGAAACAAATACAAAAACCCCAGAAACGAAAACGTAAACAAATACTACCTGAAACAGATACAGAGCGAATACAGAGCGAACACGGAAAACAGAAATGGTCGTTGTCCGGAACAGAAAAACCCTTTGAATCATAGAAAAATACAAACACATTTAATGAATTGGTAACATGGCTAGAAAATAATATGATTATATTAGCAACTTAGCATAGTATTTCAGTAGTATTGGACAATTGCGTATAGGGTTTAGTTGAGTACAGGTGTAGTAGTAGAAGTTGGGATTCAAATGATCCATTCTGCTCATTGTGTCATTGTGTGTTGTTTGGTGGTTGGGCTACAAAGCAGCCATAGGCCTATAGTAGACACAGAAATTCCATATTCACGGAAACGGAAAGTTCCGTTTCCATGTCTGTTTCACCAGAAAATACCGTCCATTTTTGTTTCCGTTTCTGCATAAAAAAATCCATTTTCACTTTCATTTTGCAAATTTCCATTTTCGTTTTCATATTTTTCTCTCCATTTTCATTTTGTAAACCCCGATTCCGACATTTGGCGCACCAGGTAGGGGTGCGCAGCTGCTCTTCCGCTCCGTTTCGGACCCCGCTCCACCAACACCATGGCTGACGCTCGCCGCGTGCGTGCCGAGCGTCGGGCATCTCGCGTCACCCAAACGGAGCCCGCCGCCACTCTGCCGGTGCCACGGCCTTTGCTTCCGCCGACCCCGCCGCCCACGAGCATCAGGACTCCTCCATGCATCCCTCCGTGCAGCCGGATGGCCGCACCGCCACAGCTTCCTCCTCCCACGCCTGCCTCGGGCACATGAACTACAATAGAATAAGTTTAATCCACGTGTAACTTGTCTTATACTCTAAGTCTCTTTTTTTCGCATTGTACTCTATGTGTACCCCATACCAGAGTCGGATCACTAAAAAATAACAACAACAAAATTATTGTAGCCAACCTACAATTTCTACGTTGTATTAGAGCGGTTGGTCTAACGACGTCGACCCTAGATTTCTTCACCACTTCCGTAGTGTATATCCTTGACAACTGGTATCCACTCGCAACATAATAACGAAATTTCATGCAACTTCATGACTGTGCAAAAATAAGAATTCAAACATAGAAACTTTCGATCTTATGCCAAACATTGTTGAAGGAACTTCGTAATAATTCACTACAAGGAACACATATCATTTCATGTGCTCCCTGTGAGATTAATATTTTTACTTTGAAAAGGTTACAACAAAATCATGTGCACTTGCAGTCTATCAGTGGGATCGGGCGACGACCTTGGTGGGTCGTTGCATCTCGTCTGGGTGGAGGAGGTGGTTGGAAGTGGCGGCGCTGGAGCTAGTGTCATCCATGCTCCAGGTAGTGGGGGTGGATCTGGCGTATGCGACACTTGGAGGTGGACGATGCTGCCACGATATGCGTGTGGGCTGGCGTGTAACGGCGGGACTGGGCTTGGTGGCGATGGCGACACTTGGAAGTGGACTGCATGTGTCCTCGTGGTGGTGTCGCGGTCTCGAGCCTCGATGTGCTAGAGTGCGATGCTCCGGTGCCGCGACGTGTCGGCTCCTTCAGGAGACGCGAACCGACCTCTTCACCGGTGCGGGGCGGGGGCGTCCTCAGGCCCAGCCATGACAGGCAGCCGGCGAGGGTGGCGTGGGGGGTCTCTGAGACCGTTGGTGATAGATCTAGGGTTAGGCTGTGGTGTGCTCCGAGGGCTGCATTGGATCTGGCCCATGAAGGGCCCGCTACTCCGTGGCTCCATCTTTCAGGGATGCCCCAGCGATGATACTGGTTGGCCCCAATGACCCGCGCCAAATGCTTCTTCTCGGTGACGCGCCAGAGAGGTTTAGTTGCGCATCAGTTTATGTGTCTTTTGCGTTCTCGGATTGCTTTGTCGTTTAGTTTTCTTTGATCAGCCCTTGAGGATTAACTCAATACTTTCTATCACTTGGTCGTGTGGCTTATATGGAAAACAAAAACAAAATATCGATTGTAATAAACGTTGAGAGTTTCTTTGATCCAAATGGCCTTTTTATTTTCAAAAAAAGAAGAAGAAGAAGAAGAAAAGGCGCCGGTCAATTTTGGCTGGCAGTTGTTCAACGTGCCACTGTTCTTGGTGGGTCCCACGGTACAGAAACCCCCACGCTCAGTTCCATGGCTCCTTCCTCTTCCACCCCACCCCATCCCCATGGGAGAGGAGCAGAGCACGCGCAGCAAGCCCACCTTCTTGACTGACCCGATCCAGCTCGCCTTCCATCCTTCCAAACAATCAGACAGATCCACTCTTCCTCCTCCTCCTCTGCTGGACCGCACTGGGGCGCACAGCCGAGGCCTCCGGTCGATCTGTCCTGCCGCTGCGGGTGAGGAATCGGAGCCCTCTGTTTCTTCTTTCTTGGAATTGGAGTTGATTTTGCTCCGCTTCTTGTTCTCTGCTCGGCATGCGATCCTTGAGGGTTTCTCTAATTTCAGAGCACTGATCGCGGCCTCGTTTCCATCTTGTTGGATTTGGGCAAGCAGGCGGAGGGGGCGAAGCGAGACAGCAGCCAAGCTGGAGGTGGAGTGAGAGAAGGGGAAGCAGTCTTCAAAATATCTTCTTTTCAGATGATCTACTTCCGAATTGCTTATCCCACCGCAGGCAGTAGTACGTTGAACAGTAAAACAGAGTTTCATCTCCTGACATACACATGGTGGTGGTACTTCCTAGTTGAATGCGATTTGTTTGGGCTGAGCACACATTTCAGCCAAAGCACCTGCCTAAAGGCACATCATTTTCTTAGGTTCAGTAAAGAACGAACCTGCTGCTCTTGTAAACTGCAAACACGGTTGTAATTTCTGAACAAATCTTGCAGAAAATTCAGAGCCCTGAGATTTTGTGGCTCTTGTCTAGTCTAGTGTGAAATTCAGTTAATGAATCAGTAATAAACTTAGCCGACATGTTGTATGAATCAACGCAGATGCTAGTGTTCTGCAATCATAGCTCTTTGACAAGAATGTTAGTACATTTGTCATGAATAGTGCTTTCATCATTTCATATTTTACCAAGCGTTTTAAATGAAGAGAGTTCATGGCCGGTGCTCTTAACTTGGAGATGTTGTCAAGGCAAAAACAACAGTTAATTACAGAAATACTAGCTGTTCCGTTGACATGATATTAGTATCTCAATTCTTAAAGAGGGATAAGTTGACAGTATAGTAGTCAACTTATACTAGTGTTGATTTGCAGATTACAGTACTAAATTTACGGAGGGCCACCGCGACTGCCGCCGGTTAGCGAGAGGCCGTCGCTCGCGTCACCACACCGCCCACCCGGCATGGCGCCGGGCCGGCGGCCGCGACCACATCTTCGTGTACGACGCCCTTCTCGTCGAATGCTTCCTCGATACCCTTCACCTCCGCGAATTTGTATGCCCAGCCCTTCCCATCCCGTTTACTTCCCAAACACGCGCACCATCTGTTCGGCGGCATGCCATACGGATTATTTGCTTCTCTTTTCCACTGTATAGGTGCACGAGTGCTACGATGAAACAGGACATCGATCCTGACGAGACCGGGATAGCCAAGCTCGGCAGCAAGCTCACCAGTCTTTCCCCACTACGCCCTCTTGCTCTCTCGTCCAAGGTCAGATTGATGAACAAGTTTCCGGGATTTTAAGATGATTAGTACTACTTGAGAACGATAGTTGATTGTTCAGATCAAATTTCCAATCAGTTTTCCCTTCCAAGTGAAATGAAATATGCAGAAAAATTAAATGGTGTGTGTGACATGCATCAGGTGCCCTTGCGATCGCTGTGGCCAACCCCACTGACCTTGTCAAACTCAGGCCTCAGTCCGAGGGGAAGCTGGCACCTGGTTTGCCACACCGTTGCACGGACAATGCATGCTTATGTGAAGATTGTTAGGCAGGTCAGTTTCTTCTGCTCTGCACGTTAACTGTGGATTGCTGCATTTCCCAAATAGCTTGCTTCAGATATGTTTGTATCATCTTTAGGAAGGGGTTGCTGCTTTGTGCGGACTGACGTTGGTCTGAATGTTGGACATGAGGCCATCATAAACGCTTCTGAGTTGTTCAGTTATGATCAAGTGAAGCAGGTGTGCTTGTTGTCATGATTTCCTATAATTGGTTGCTTATTCTCTCTTGCTGTCATGATCTCCTATATTTGATTGCTTATCCTCTTGCTGTTTTTTTGCTTATCCTCTCGCCCGGCCGTGGGCAAAAAGGCCCCCGGACAGCCCTCTTGCGCCCTCCTTCTAGCAGCATCATAACAATTTGGTATCAGCTAGCTTCGGTTCGATCATGTCTTCACCGCCGCCCAACCCGTCTCTCCTGCTGTCCTTCGTCGCGCCCGCCCCCGCCGTCCTCACCCCGGAGGAGGTGTTCGGGGCGCTGCGGGACCTAACCCAGGCGTTCCAGGAGATCCGCCTGTTCTTGGCCGGGTCCTACGGGCCGCACCCAGCTGCGCCGCCCATTGCCGTCACCGCGCCGCCGTGGCAGCCGCCGAACCATGCGGCCTCCGCCGCGCTCGCCGGGCTGCTGCAGCAGCCGCTGCAGCTGCCATCCACCGCCACCACCGCCCCGCCCTGGCTGCCGTGGCAGCCGCCGCTCATGGCGGCCTCCACCGCGCCGCCGTGGCTGCCGTGGCAGCCGCCGCTCCTAGCGGCCTCCGCCGCGCCGTCGTGGCAGCCGCCGCGCCGCCGTTGCTGCCGTGGCAGCCGCCGCACCAGGCAACCTCCGCCGTGCTCGCCGGGCCGCTGTAGCTGCTATCCACCGCCACCACTGCCCCGCCCTGGCTGCAAAGGCAGCCGCCACTCCTGGCGGCCTCCGCCGTGGCCGGCGCTCGACCGCAGCAGCCACTGCCGGTCAGCTCCGGCCCCGCATCGCCCGCGCCGGCGGGAGTCCCGATCCACCAAGTCCGGTTCCCGCCCTCGCCGTCACCGCTTGCGTGTTAGGTCCCGCAGTGAGGTTGCAGGCTGCTGCGCGCGGCCTCCTAGCGCATCAGCGTGTGCGGGAGATGCGTGGTCTGCAGCTGCCGCTCCTCCAAATTGCCCTTCGCTGCGCAAAGGACCTCGATCTCGTCCGCTGCATCGGGGATCTTGGGCATGCAGTTTCCCCCATAGGCGGCGGGCATGCTGTTTTTTCCGCGGGCAGCGACCTCAAAGTTTGCGACATCGACGGTTGGGGAGCCGCACCCCTCCTCGCCATTCTCCATCGTAAGCCCTCCACTCTTCCCTGTGCGGTGCAGACCAACAACCATACACATGCACTCCTTGTGTCTAGGTGGTGTTCATGGGATCCAGGTGGCTGTACACGTGCACGTCCGACGTACGGATGGTGTCCACTTATTCTCGACAGGTGTGCGACAACGCCAACGCCGCCGCTGCCAATCATCACCACCGCACGGCTGACCACCGCCGGTTCCCCCACGCCGCCGGTCCCAGTCACCTCCGTTGCGCCGACAACCGCCGTTTTCACATCAGAAGAAGTCACCAGCATCTTGCGGGATCTCGTGACGGCCGTCCAGGGCATCCATCTGTACCTGGCCGGGCCGCCCGCACCTCCGCCGGCTGCGACTACCGCCGCCTACGGACACCCCGCACTGCCGTGGCCGTCCCAGGGCGCGCCTGCAATGGGTGGGCCACCGCTGCCGCCGTTCCAGGTGGGGCACCCCAGCGGGCCGCCTCCGCTGCTGCTGCACCTACCCTGGTACTCGGTACCCGCGGCAATCGCCGGGGCCCATCCGTCGTTCCAGCCGCCGCTCGCCCCAGTGCCGTCCTGGCCGCAGTGGCCCGCGCCGGGTCTCACGGCGCCATCCGCGCCCGCCCCAGTGCCGCACTGGCCCGCGCCAACCGCGCCGCCCGCGCCGGTCCAGCTCCCACCGCCGCCGCCTAGCTCCGGACTGGGCCAGTCCACACCGGGAGGCCTCCCGATCCAGCAGGTCCGGTTTTCGTCGTCACCGTTCCAGATCCCAGCATGGCTAACCGGGACGTCGCCACCGCCAGTTTACACGGAGGTCGGGGACCCACCGGTACCCACGCTGCAGCCTGGGCCCTCGTCCGGCTCCGCGGGGGCCTATGACGGTCTTCCCACCGTTGACTGGGCGCCGTCATCATCACTGCTCCGCACCGCCGAGCCGGTCGGCCATGGCGCGCCGACCCAGACGCCGCCATGGTTCGCCAAGATCGACTTCGCCACTTATGACGGCACAGAGGACCCGCTTCTTAGCGTTATTTAGAGATAAGGGTCGCTTGCTTAGGGGTCAAGTAAGCCTTGCTTGGGAGTCAAGTAAACCTCTCTATATAAAGAGAGGAGATGTATCAATCTAATCAAGCAAGAATTAAGAAGGAAATCCCTTCCCTCTTGCCCGGGGAGATGTATCAATCTAATCAAGCAAGAATTAAGAAGGAAATCCCTTCCCTCTTGCCCGAGCAAAAAGGAAGGGATTTCCTTCTTAATTCTTGCTTGATTAGATTGATACATCTCCTCTCTTTATATAGAGAGGTTTACTTGACTCCCAAGCAAGGCTTACTTGACCCCTAAGCAAGCGACCCTTATCTCTAAATAACCCTAAGACTAAAGGGCCCAGGCCCATTACGTACTCTAACACTACACCCCACCTGGACATGCAGCTTGTCCTCGAGCTGCAGCCTAACCAACTTATAACCATGACTCGACGCAACACAAACCTAACACCTAAAAACAAGCCTTTTACATCTCAGCTTGGTTTATTACTCTCAACCTGAAATGGACTGGGACGCTTTATTTTGGACCCCTGAACATAAAGTGGACACCATTCGCACGTCGGACGTGCACGTGTACAGCCACCTGGATTCCATGGAAACCATCTGGACAAAAAGAGTTTATGTGTATGGCCACCTGGAAGTGGTCGCAAGAGCGACCAGCAGAGGTGCCCTCGCAGCGGCCGGCGGCGGAATGCAGTGGTGCTACGTCGTGCGCTCTTGTCGGTGACACCATGCCTTCTCCCCACCGGAAGGCTGTTGGTCTGCACCGCACAGAGAAGAGTGGAGGGCTGTCGATGGAGAATGGCGAGGAGGGGTGCGCCCCCCCAACCGCCGATGTCGCAGACTTTGAGGTCGCTGTCCGTGGGGAAAACAGCATGCCCAAGATCCCCGACACAGCGGACGAGATCGAGGTCCTTTGCGCAGCGAAGCGCAACTGGGAGGAGCGGCAGCTGCAGACCGCGCATCTCCCGCACATGCCGACGCGCTAGGAGGACGCGCGCAGCAGCCTGCAGCCTCACCGCCGCCGACACGTGGCGGGTAGTGATCCAAGCCGGAAGCGGTGACGACGACGACGGGAACTTGATCTGCTGGATGGGGACGCCCTGGGAAAGCGGTGATGGCGACGGCGGGAACTTGATCTGGTGGATCGGGACTCCCGCCGGCGCGGTCGATGCGGGGCCGGAGCTGACCGGCGGTGGCTGCTGCAGCTGCTGCGGTGCCGCGCCGGGCAGCGGCAGCGGTTGCTGCGGCGGAGCGCCGGGCGCGGCGGAGGCCGCCAGGAGCGGCGGCTGCCACTGCAGCCAGGGCGGGGCGGTGGATTGCAGCTGCAGCGACCCGGCGAGCGCGGCAAAGGCCGCCTGGTGCCACGGAAGCCATGGCGGCGCGATGGCGGCGATGGGCTGCACAACCGAGTGCGACCCGGCGAGCGGGGCGAAGGCCGCCTGGTACGGCGGCTGCCACGGCAGCCACGGCGGCGCGGTGGGGGCGATGGGCGGCGCAGCCGGGTGCGGCCCGTAGGACCCGACCAAGAACAGGTGGATCTCCTGGACCGCCTGGGTTAGGTCCCGCAGCACCCCGGACACCTCCTCCAGGATGAGGACGGCGGGGGCGGGCGCGAGGAAGGAAGACATGATCGAACCGAAGCTAGCTGATACCAAATTGGTAGGAGCTAGGGCCCTACCGGATCTAGGGCGTAGGTTGTAGGGAAAGGAGGGGGAAGTGCGAGGGCTGGTGCTCGGCGGCCGGCGGCGTGGCGCTGTCCTTGCGACAAGAGCAGGGACGGCGAAGGCAGGAGGCTGCTAGGGTTTAGGTCTCCGGGCTCCCTAAGGGAAGCCGAGCAAATATTGATTGCTTCTTGCTTGATTAGATTGATACATCTCCTCTCCTTATATAGAGAGGTTTACTTGACTCCTAAGCAAACGATCCTAATACGATAAGATAATTGGGCTAAGCCCCTAATTAAGATACTTGGGCCATAACCCACTGGGCTAAGCCCCTGTGCCGGTCATAACAACTAGCAATTTGCACAACCCAAACAGACATACATTCTATGAGGAACCAGGTTGTGGGCCTAGTGGCACAATGACACGATCTTTGGATAAATTTCAAAAGCAATACATTCAGTCAAGTGCCCACATATCAGCAAAATTGCACAATGTTCAGAAATGTACTACCAGTTCTAGATCAGTGTTCACTGAAGCCTGCCTTTGACTAATTTCTCTACAAATAAACAAATATTGAGAACGAAAAACAAAATCAAACAATAAACATGTTCGAATTGGATTATCTCAGAAAGTCTGCACCAAATTGAATAGGAAGCAAAGTTGAAAAGATCCATCACACGCGTACTGTTTTATTAAGGGTGTGTCTTGTGCACATCTAGATGTGCTCTAGTTATTGCACATCTAAGTGAGTGCATCAAGCATAAAGATGAAAAAGAAAAAGAAAAACTGTTTTATTAAACTGGTAGCAAAATGCATCACTTGTTTGTTATTCTGGCAGTTCATGCAAGCAGCCATGTCTTTATGTTGGTACATAACAGTAAAATAATCGAGCATGAAACTCACTTTCTACAACACAGCATTACTTTCTTAGGAGTAAGAGCAACAAAATAGAGGTGGGAATAGTATCTTGCAGATAGAGGTGAATAATCGAGTCTGCTTTTGTCATCAACATCTAGATTCTGTCATGCCTAAAAAATACAAGCCAGCACAAAATAGTATCTTGCAGATAGATACTACAGTTGAGCACTAACCATGTATTCCCATAGAGTCCCGCATGGGAAATTGAGACCATCTTTCGAAGTTCATCAACACGTGCCTTCTCATCCTTTAAATGCACCCTCTAAGCAACTGTACATTCAAAAAACAAATCCCCCGCACAAGAACATTAGTCCTGTACAACAAGAAACATTAACCCCGTGAACTACAAACAAAAACTGAATGTCATGTAGATAAAGAACACTATGCTCAAAATAAAGAACTTGATCGACAACACAGTAGGTTGATCAATAACCATTCAATAACGAGCATGCAAAAGCATCAAAATGAGCAGCTGCCTTCCCAACTACACTGCATCAAAGGTAGTGTTGTACTACTACGGCCTGATGAGGACGTTGCCGGGTTACGGAAGGTGGCCCCGGTCAGAGGAGGCCGGATGCGGAACTCGGCGGCAAGAAGCAACCAATCAAGGTCGACGAGGCCGTGGTGGGCGCGTGGGGGAGGTCAGTGACGTAGACCCTCAACTGGTGGCAGCCAGGGTCGGCGGTCTGCACCGAGAGGAGGGCATTACGAGGAGGTAGTGGGAGAGGAGGATCCACGGCGGTCGTGTAGTCAAGTCCAGAATGGCGAAAAAGGAAAAGAGACAACAGATGTGAGCTAGCAAACCTAAGAGGTGTGTTACCTTTTAGGACAGAAATGAACCAAAAGCAACTTCAACTATAAAAGGGGGTACGCTTGGGTAGGGGTTGAGTCAACACCTTGAAACCCATAACGCAGCAAATCAATTGCCAGACTTCGCCTCTCACTGACGGCAGTAGCCACCTGCCCTCCTTCCCACAAAATGCGCACTCTGCGGCGAAGAAGAGCACGAATACTACTCCCTCCGTCGCATAATATAAGATCTTATCACATCCAATTTTCACAAATAGGATGTAATAAGATCTTATATTATGCGACGGAGGGAATACCTAGTAGATAAATACACCAAAAAGCATTGCTCACCATAATTAGTTCGAGTTGATTGTATACGAAATAATACTTTAGACTAGATAGAGTATGGATAATTGGCCACTGAGCGAGGAGGACATCTCACCACTCGACCGGAGAACCAACATGAACAGCAAAGAATTGAGCACCCAAACCAGCGAAGATATGAGTGACGACGTCGTCTTTGAACCCAGGAAGTTTCATAATGACTGTAGGACAGACAATTCAGTTCACAACAGCAAGAGGATAAGCAAAAAAACAGCAAGAGGATAAGCAATCAAATATAGGAGATCATGACAGCAAGAGAGAATAAGCAACCTGTTATGGCGCTGCTAGAAGGAGGGCGCGAGAGTGCCGGCCGGGGGCCTTTTTGCCCACGGCCGGGCAAGAGGGAAGGGATTTCCTTCTTAATTCTTGCTTGATTAGATTGATACATCTTCTCTCTTTATATAGAGAGGTTTACTTGACTCCCAAGCAAGCCTTACTTGACCCCTAAGTAAGCGACCCTTATCTCTAAATAACCCTAAGACTAACGGGCCCAGGCCCATTACGTACTCTAACACTAGTAGTGGAAGAGCTGTCTTCCGGTTGAACAATGCCAACATTGCATAGTTTTATGCTTTTGGGGCTTTCTCAGTTTCATATGACCTGGAGTTGTCTGATGTCTCTAAATATGTTGATCGCATGAGTTAATAAATTTTAGGGATTATACCAAACATATGTGCAGCTTATAATGAAGTAGAATTCGATTCCCTGCTTGAGAGGTGGTATACTAATCAAACGAGGGTTCAAGGCATCAATTTTTATCATGATTATTTTTCTAACTATGAGGTAATTAGTAGCGTAGCTGTACCAGAACTGGCCCGTAATGTTTCTACTTTCTGCACAAGTGACAATAAGGTTTCTCTTGAAAAGCTAGTACATAAGGCAATCATATATTGGATTTCGGACATAAGCAGTGAATGCAGCTGGGAATATAGAGGTGGAACTGACTTGACACTATTTCTTTAGCTGAGGTAGGAACTATGAAGCATGCAGCTTGGACAAGAAACAAAAACTTAGTGACATCTGGTTGCATGTTCTAAAGATGCTCAGTTTCAGCTCTTTGGCATCCCTGGTTTTAGTGACGTGGCTATCTCTGAGGTCAGGATCTCTGCTTGTGTTGCCATCTTTCTTTCCTCTTCTCATTGATTCATTATGCAATCTTAGTGTTGTCTATTCTTATATTTTGTTTAAACTAGGTCTCACCTTCAGTGCCCATCCCTCCAACGTCTCCATCTGTGGTGAAACCCCCAGAAGCTAGGTATATCCCAAGTACACACTCTGGTTATTGAGCTCATATTTGTGTAGCGACAAGGTGTTTTTTGTTGCTATGTGATATATCTGTGTGATCCACGTGTTTGCTTCTGTTGTTGTGCCATGAGCTGCAAGTACTCTTCGCAAGACAATGTGACCTACGTCCCTGCTCTTCTGGTTCTATCGATGCGTGTTATCCATATGACCTTAGCTATTGTCCTGTAAATTTTGTTACCCCTCATCAAGACTGTATCACACGTGTGCTTCTTTTGTTGATCATGCGTTCGCCACTTCCATGCTGCTAGCAATTTTTACATACCTTATGTTCCATGCTAGTATCAGTAGGTTATGCACTGATGCAGTTCCATCTGCAACTCTCTTACTATGGGATAAAATCAAGTATCTGTAATCTATGGACCTGATGGTATTTTGATCTGTTTTTTTTTTGTTATGTCTTACGACTCCTGTGTTTAACGTTTGTTTGATTTCCCCTTGTTTCTTTGTATTTTCTTTTTTGATGTCACCTTTTTAGGGTTTTCCTTTTTTACCTTATGTGTGTCTGGTAGTAAGATGATGTGTTTCACACCACTGGTTGTGTCTACTTGCACGGAGAACCAGTTTTAAGCTATGTCTCCAGCGAAAGGCTATATATATGTATACGTAGGTAGTCCCTCCGTTCCAAAATAAGTGTTGTGATTTTAGTTAAGATACTTTGCATTTGAACAGACAACTGCCTACTTACTATATTATGTAATATATTGGTTGATGATGTACATGCCCAAACGTTTGCCTTTGATTTCCTTTGTATTTCAAAAGGTTTACCCCCTCCCGCTCTGTCTATAAACTAGTTTGCTGTCAGTTGGCTGCTTTTCCTGTTCTTTAATTTAGTGTGATGGTGATTCTTTCTAATGTTGTTTGTAGTGTACCATGACTGTAGACGAGGGTATCATGGCCGAGAAGCTTGCAGGACTCAGCAGCCCTCTACAAGATTTGGGGTAAACAAAGAATAAGCATTGCCTCCTATCTTGTCTACAGATTTCGTTTAGCCAGATTACTTCATCTCAAGAAAACAATAGTAGTAGCAAGATCAACTTTACACCGTGCAATTAAGATGCAAGTAGCAGATTGAATTCTGAAACGCCTAAACAAATGGTGATGATAACCATCTTAATTTGTAGCTTTAGACCAATGAGTTTTCAACGAAAAAAATAGCGCGCTATAACAACACTATAGCGCCGTTATAGCGTATTCAGAAGGAGACGCTATATTTTAGCAAATTCAGCCGCTATGGCGCTATTCACGTAATTAGCGCGCTACAGGGCGTTATAACGTTGTAGCGTGTAGCACTAGAGCGTTCAAATGATGAAAAATATCAAAAAAATAGGGAAGCACAGGTTTATTTTGTGGTTATTGCACGGTAGATGTAGGCTAGGTGCTCGGTGTTCAGAGTTACTATATGTTAAATAGATTGACTACAGTTTGACATTCAGTTTAAAATTTGTGCTTCCTATCTGGCTAGATTATGTCTCTCTAGATGGTGTCTTAAGTTACTAAAATACTTTATTTGTGGATATATTTGGCATTTTTTGCAAACGCTATTTTGAAATATAGCACGCTATTAGCGCGCTATAACTTGTGTAGCATTTTGAGAAGGGGCTCGCTATATTTTGTAGCGCGCTATTTTTTTCGTTTTCTATCTAATGATTCAGTTAAACCTCATTTCTTTTTGCAGTAACTACTATATATGGGGTATATAAACAGGTCATCTGGAAGTGCATGCTTAACCTGCTCTCTAACCTCTAGGCCATCTCCGTCTATTATTGCTAGCTGGATTGAGCTGGATCCAAAAGCAGATCTTGCACGTTCTTAAAGCATGACCATGCTTGGCGATATATAGATGATAAATATACACAAAATATGTTGATAGATAAATATTGTATTAATGCATCACAATGAAAAATATACACCCAGCCTTTATATATGTTGATAGATAAATGATGTAGTCCACAATGATACCTCTCTTGCTGAACTCCTTTTTAATCGAGAAAATAAAGCAAAAAGGAGTATGTAATTGTTGTAGAACAAAAATGTGACTGATTACAAGACCACCACCATCACCAAAAATCCTATATCCACGGACCCCTCTTTTGAACTAACCTGCCCCCCATGTGCAGCAAAGCTCCCACCATCAAACACTCCTCTGTCTAGTGAGTGGTGCTGAGAGCACATGGCAACTTGATTTGCAGCTACTGGAACTCTTCACACCCCTCGGCGCCGATCTCGGTGAAGGCTGCCACGAGGCTTGGCATCATGTTTGTGAGTGCAAGCCTTAACCCAGCCGAGCACGGTCGCTTGCTAGTCGCTTCAATGGCATGGGCATCGTCGACAACATTTCCCTGAAGCCATACATTGCATGTCCTAAGCACAAATTTTCCCCGACGGCGGAAGTGTTTCTTGACGAATTCCTCAAATCCCCGAGGTGGCCGACGTAAAAGGTGTTGCATGGTCCGGAGGGTTAGTAGGTAAGCATTCTCATTGTAGGGCAGCGCATTGCGGTGGCCCTCTGGTTTGCCGACCAGGGTCTCATAGCCGGCCTCGTTGTAGTATGGTTGGTCATTGAGGACGAGGCCCTGGATGGAGACAACGACTTGGAGGAGGGTTGATGTTGCTGACGACCAAACCTCGGTGCCCTCGCCACCGAATGTGTTCAGCAGGCTGAGGCACACTGTACCAGACTCGTAGAGGTTGGGATTGAGGCGTAGGCCAAAGGAGTGGTAGTACACTTGCGGTGGGGCATCCGGGTACGACGGAGGTAGCTGCATATCAAAGAAGAAGAGGCCGTGATGATATGGCGTCCCGCTTGCGCCCACCATCACCACCCGAAGCAGATCCATGCGGTCCTCAAACGCTCGCACGTAGATGGTTTCTGCACATTAAATGGTTGGCTATTCATTTGTAACCATGCATATGGACCGTGTATTTTAGGTGCATTCACATACCTGGTAAGTCGTTCTCCAGAATTTTCCATTCCTTTTGCACTGTTTTGGCCCAACTCTTCCCACGACTAGCGCCCTGCATTTCCTTTGAAAGAAAAGAGTATAGATTAAAGTTCTACATTAGTAAAATTCGTTTAATAATGACTTGTAATATGTTGTGTGGTCATTTACTTATTTTAAGTTAGGGAGTTTAGTTTTGCATTAAAAAATGAATGCCATAAGATCGATTCCACCGTTAGACAAACCATATTGTGCATGTAAACATCCCTTACTCTAACCTTAATTACCTCCGTTCTTCATCATTTTCTATCATATATAATTACCTGGTCCGTAGTGTCAAGGTAGTGGTGATCCAGAGGGCTCATCTGCAGTACATCGAAATGTGGAAAGCATGACGATTCATCGCAGCAACAGGTAGCATATGCAGCCTTCGTCCCCCCAGCAAAACCGTGACAAGTCAAATCTACAGCAGCATCGTTGATCCCCATTGCAGCAGCACCACCGATACTATCATCGTTTGCGGGCGCGGGTAACTCTGAGCTTGGTGACAACAACGAGGGCCGCCAGTTCATCAGGTATCCTTTACCTCGAGCTACCACGTCACTGGTGAATTGGAGCAAAGACCGGAATGGAAAACCTAAAAGGCTTGTCCTTGACATTGCCGGGCTGACGCTTTCGACATCATTATCTAGATTCTGAAGATCAATTTCCTAAAATAAGATAACACATATAACCACATCAATTGAGGTGTATCCATCCATATAATCATTTATCATAGTATATATAGTACTTTGGTGCCTACCAGGAGAAACCAAAATAGTCCCCACACCTCATTATTTGTCGAAGTGGACAATGTTTAGAAAGATAGATATATACCGTGTTGGCAGCAACCGGTTCTTCGGGTGCGTCATCGATGCCATCGTCCTCTACCCAGTCGCCCATTTCAAGCCATAGCTCCATGTAGTGCTTGTCCTTGACGACAACGATCTCATGGGGCGATACCTGCAGCACGCCCAAACAAATCAACAAAGTTGAGTCTGTAGATCTAAGAAAGGTACTAGAAACTATCCACGTACCGTTGACATGCTACCATCACCCCACTTGACTTGGATGTGCCCATTAGGAAGTTCAACTACCCGCCCAACCCATGAAAGATCGGCAGGAATGACATTTTTCTTCTTGTTTCCCGATAACAAGGGTGCACTTTCACCATCATCTGTTGATCCCGATGGTAGGATACGAATGACAATATCACCATAGTAAGCAGAGTGGTTAGAGTCCAATTTTAAGTCGTAAGCACTGACGGTTTGGTCGCATTCGACCTCCCTAGCCTCATCTGGGTGCCCTGACGTCTTGAACCATGATACACAAACCGTTTGGTCCTTGTATTGCAGGCTCTTGACGATGCCCACACGCTCCGTTGGTCCAGTTCCAAACACAGCAATGTCATTGTTGACACTAGTAGTTATCACATCATCATGGTCACCAGTAGCTTCAACGGCAGCACTAATAGGAAGAACGTTGGCGACAACACGCTGTCCCGGGAAGAACTCTTGCTCATTCCAGATCCCAAAGGGAACAACAGTCGCTGAACATCTGCCATGTTGTCGTGTGCCGTCCTGCCACAACACATCGACGGTGGTGCAGGTGTTGACGACGACCATTGGAAACTCCACCTCGACATGTCTCATGACTTGTGGCCGTTGCGCCCGTCTATGGCCCTCAAAGACGACCTTCCTTAGCTGCTTCCGATAAAACCTCGCATCCTTCTGCTTGGTGGGTGGTACCACCTGAAAGGTTGATCCATCACACACCTCTTGATTGTCTTCTGAGCATGCGTTGTATTCCTCCTCCTCGTCCTCCTCCGCCTCATCATCATCATCATCATCATCATCATCATCATCATCATCATCATCATGGTCACCATCGTGTTGATCAGGAGCACAAGCTGGATCCTCTTTGGTGGAACTAGTTTCTAGAGAAAAACAACGGTCAGCAAGCCCCCAGCAGCAATTGTATGAGGCGCAGAAGAACGTAAGATCATCTGGGTTCTGGTAGGCTGGAGGAGCGGATGCCTCCACTAGCCCCTTGTCGGTGCCACAATGTCTGGATGCAACCCAGTAGACGAGAACGCCGGACGTCTCCACCTTCATAATGGTGCCTACTTGTCGGTAAGGATGCCAGTAGCCATTAAGCCAGCGAGCATCCTTGAAGAGTGAACAAGCGCCTGGCAAGCTGACGTGCTGCCCCTGGTGTAATACACTGTTCATTTGGCGACGATGCATGGTCACCATGCTGCCGCTTTCATGCACTCTCGCCAGGTTCGTGGACTCCGCGTCTCTGATCCTGCAAACGGCTCCGTCATCGAACAACACATCGACGTCGATGGACACCTCGACTACGCGGCCGAGCCATGGCCCGGACACGACAAAGTCTCCAAGGTTGAGGCTCCTGACGCGCCGTAGGCTAGACGGGGACACCCCCCTGATGACATTGGTCGGCACGCCGTCGTTGTCGAGCTTGGCCAGGCTGAGCACGGTGTTGACGCCGGTGACGACGCCGATCTGGCCGCCCATGTCGGATGCCGACCCGACCACCTGTCCAGGATACAGGTGGCTCCTGTCGACCACCTTGATGTCGCCGACGTTCTTGTACTCAACACTGTCATCGGTTCGCAGAAGCTTGAAAGTGTCGACAGGGAGATAGATGTTGTCCACCTGGCCGTCCGGGAGAACGAGGCCACGGTCGATGTACCTGCGGCCGGTTTTCACGAGGTCGAGCAAGTAAAGATTGGGAGATGCCGCCGCGGGGACGACCATCGTAACCGACTTTTCCGGCAGAAGCTTGCGGCTTTGTGCCGATAGCTTTCCGGCCAGAACCTGGTGTCGACTGATCTCGTCCGGCTGGAAACGCACGGTGGTGCTAGGTATATGCTATGCCACGTACGGATTGGATTAGAATTCCTATATAATACTACTCGGAGAAAGGTACCACGGCCTGCTTAATTAATTCCAACACTACGAAAGCTTTATATATGGAGTAGAAGAGGATCCTGAGTTCTAGCCTTATACGGATGAGATTTTTGTTCCTTATACAAAAGCAACACATTTTTTTTAAAAAAAGAGGACAGATCATAGGCGTCTCGCAAGCGTTCGTCTCCTCGTCCCCCGATCGAAAATTCCCACCGCCTCATGCGACGTGCAGCTCCGTCCCATGGCAATGTAGATGGAGAGAAGGAAGTACACTCTTTCGGGAGATGAAGAACTAATATCAATAGTTTCTTCCCCGGACCTTAGGCGGTCAAAGCAAACTCTCACTCTAGACTTTACCGGTGACCTCATGGATTCGCCTTCCCTTTGCCTTCCGCTCCGGTGAGCGGTGGCGGGGAGGAGAATCCCAATGCCTCTGTTCCGATTAGTATTTTATAGATTACGGTTGTTTAGTCCTCGTCGGTCATAGATGAACAAATTCATGATTAATTCCAGTAAGTACTTTATGACTCTAATAGAAAATAGCATGCAACAATCTAGCATACTAGATGAATAGAAAAACATGCACAACAACATTGCACATGTAATAACAACTATAGGTAGACACATGAACATATCACGATGGACGCACGGTTCATTAGTTGCTGCGGGATCGACGTTGTTGGTGACGATCTATTGTTGACGACGATGATAAGTAGCACCACCCAACTTGGACGGAAGATGACCCACGATGACAAACTTGGGTAGTCGCGCGGAGCGCTTCCCAAAAAACCTAATTCATGCTCACCTGATGCAGGATTGCAAGAACGAACGGTTTCGGACATCTGCTCTCCCGCACGCCGGTGTTCGGGATATAGTAGAATACGGTGACGGCGCAAGTTGCAAGATGAGGCAACCCTAGTTGTTTTCGATGTATCTTTGGCTGCGGCCCGGTAGCAGTACATATAAGAGGACCAGAGGCGGTATCGTGTCGCGATCATGATCTCAAACCGACTTGGATTCTAAGTCGTATACTTACCGAACAAGAAATAATTAACTTTCCTGCCAAGACATCGAAAAATAAAATGGAGAGGCGAGCGTGCACGCATGCGATCTCCTTCACACCTCAATAAGTATGGTGTAGAGAACCAATTATACAAAGAGGTCTCTCACTTCCTCAACTTTCAGGGTGGTACTAAACTTTAGAATCACCACTTGCTATTTTATACATGAGCCACTTTGAGATTTCAGAAATTGTTAATGGGTCAAGCCCATTCATTTCTACGGGGTAGAAGAATACATGAGGGCGGAGGAAGAAAAAAGAAAAGAAGAACAGTGCGCACTTGATGGTTGTTGGAAGTTGATCGTACTGTTAAAAGAAAAAGTGACCGACGGAAGTGAGGATCCTTTCCCCAGCTGATCGACTATAATTATACTGTGCTGAAATGTAATCCTTTGTCAGAGGATTCCAAGTGAAAAAAATCGATCCATCTCTATTATCTTTGCCACCTTTTTTTGAAAACAAGGCAAAAGATTTGCCATTTCATTCATTAAGAAGGAGGTTTAGACAGGCCACAAAGTCGCTAGAAATAAAATCTACTCTTGTGGCATTACAATATTTAAATGCTTGGCGCCCGCCAACACCGAAAGCGAAAACTCTTCTTTTATCTTACTAATGATATGACAACCGTCATAGGTGCGGCCGTGTTGTGGAAAACTCTAGCATTGCGCTCCGCCCAAATTTCCCAGAAGATTAGCATCATGAGTGAGGCAAGCGCCTTGGGGGATTCAGAACGAATATATACGTTTCCATTCCACCATTCCAACACCGAGCCCCTCGCTGGCCAAGTAGTAGTATGAATGTGACTCATGCCAAGCCAGTGAAGAATATCGTTCCACACACGAAGGGTGAAACGACATTAGAAAAGTAACTGTGCTGCCGTCTCTGGACTTTTCTTGGAAAGAGGGCATAGTCGGCAGTTGGGCCACCCATGCCGAGCAAGGCGATCCGGTGTCTAGATTCTATCTTGAAGAACAAGCCAGGCAAAAAAATTGCACCGTGGAGGAGCCCACACCTTCCACACCGATAGGACCATTGCCGACGTAGTTAGGCCCTCAAACTGCGCCTTGTAAGCTGAGGAAGCAGAGTACGATCCATCCTTGGTGAACATCCAAATAATGGAATCGCCACACTTTTGGGAGAAGATTGACTCCACGGATGTGACTGAGACCTATACCCGGCCGGCTGTCCATGAATACGTTTGAACCCATGTTTGAATGTGTTTGTGGATATTTGGTGGCATTTGTTTGATGATTTATTTTGAGATGCCCTAAACCGAGCAGGTTTTTTTTTTTTTTTTTTGCGGTGAGACCGAGCAGGTTATACGCATAAAGGAAAGGTCGGTGGGTCTATGCTGGTCCGACGGCGCATCGAAGGAATACTTACTATTTTCTGCGTCTCCTCATGTGCCTAATCAGGTAAGGACTCCTCCATCTGTACGGCTGGTAGCTGTGACGGGTACGAGTTCGGGTTTGACTTTCTATATATAACCACAATCAGCCTTGCTTTTGTTGTATATATAAAAACCTTGCCAAGGACCCAGCTGAGTACGTATATCGACAGGCGGCAAACACATCGATCGTTCTCGAGCATCTGCTCTTATGGCTGGATTGATGAAGGAGACTAGCAGCGGTGGGAACCGAGACGTCAGGTATGATCCTCAGCTTTTTACATGGGTTGACATGAATATATTTTTCCGAGGAGCATGCGTGAATTTCACGAGTCGATCTTGGTAGTCCCGTCCTTCGCTATATTTTGAGCATCAAGGCTAATTAAGAGTCTCGTTTTATATTGTGCAGCAAAAGTCATGGAAAGAAAAAATTCAAGATGCCAAGAAAAAGTTTTAGACTTTGCCGAAGGGAGGAGAATGGTACCTTCCCAATGGTCAACCGGCACCTTATTTTGAGGACCACATCATTGTACCGTGAATCGTACAAACGCATCTTTTTTAGATCAGCGCTCAAGGTCTACGATGAACTCGTGAGAGATGGCATGCTTACGTGGGAAGTTTACGAAGAGCATCGCCTCGCCATCGAAAGCTCAATGCAATCTATCAGGCATAGCATTCAAAGATACAAAGAGCGCCGCTTGCAGGCTGGGCTATTTTACTTTGCACAGGATTTAGACGGAACCAGGCTGACTACCCATACGCACTTGTACAAAATGCCTCTCAGGGAAGCGTTAAGGAAACATCGACAAGAAAATAAAAGGAGGAAACAGCTACTGGATGCTTTCAACAATTCAAAGAAATCAAGCATCTTTGACACCATCATGCAGAGACCATCTGTGAAAAGGCTAGTCATGTATACAGTGTCTTCCCTTGTATTGGGTTGCCTTATAATTTTTCTATGAAAGGTCATGAATAGTGTGGAGTATAGTTGTGTTCTAGGCTTATTGCTGAGTTAGAAAAAGAAAAAGAAATTGTGTCATCCTCTAGGACCTAGCAGAACACATCTTTCTTCAATGTACGGCATGTGTTATAATTCATGCAAGAAAATCTTTCTTCAATGTAAGGCATGTGTTATAGTTCATGTAAGAAAATGTGTCGTGTAACACATTATTGTCAGCCCTAAATAAACTATAGAGATGAAAGGTAATTTTCTGTTCCGTGTACATATTCTTAGGTGGGTTCGGAAAACAACAGACTTTATTTAGGGGTTACCTTGTATCGTATGTACATTCCAAGCACCTTCACGCTGCGATATGGGACACACCGTATTCTTTTGTGAAGCCGAATCCTTGTTAGGCACGGGGATAATTTAAAAGTTGACGGAGTTTCATGTTGTTAGGGATTATTTTCTCTATTCTTAAGGCCTTGTTCGGTTGCATGTGGATCCGAGTGGATTGAAAGGGTTTGAGGGGGATTTAAACCTCTTATATATACAAGTCAAAATACGAACCAATCCTTGCCAATCCCCTTCAATCCTCTTGGGGAGGGGATTAACCGAACAAGCCCTAAAGGAGGAGTTGATAGGTCGGTACACGTGTTTTTTTCGTCTCCTCTCCCACCAATCTATTTTGTCTGCTTTTTTTATCTCTCCCCCCACCACCTCTTCGACTAGTTTTTTCTCCCTCCTCGAAGAAAACCCAACCAGCCGCCGGCCCGCCGCTATCTTCCTCCTCTTTCGATTCCCCCAACCCAGCCGCCTTATCATCAAAAAAAAGAAAAAAGAAAAAAGAGCCGCCTCCTCCTCTCCCCCAACCCCGGCCTCCGCCCTATACCCCACTGTTGGCGCCCACTCCCCTCCCATTCTCTCACCTACGAGCTCAGGCCGCAACCAGATCCGCGCCCGCGCCACACCCAATCCCATCCTCGTTGTCTCATTCACGCGAGCCGAACCCTAGCCCCCTTTCTCCATGATCCTCACAGCCCTTTCTCCATGATCCTCACAGCTGTCGCGCCCTCCCTCCCCATCCTCCTCCATCTCCCTTCCCTGCGGCAGGGTTTTCACGGCGGCCATGGGAATGAAATGACAGAAGTCTTCACGGCGTGGGAAAGCCTTGCCGTTCCTGCGGACTCAAATACGGGGTCTGGTCGCGCTCAACAACTCGGCGGCCAAGGGAATGTTTTGACAGGAGTTGGAGACCGCCGTCGTCGGGATGCATCACCGACGAGGTCGGCTCAGTCGACTGATAGAGTCAAAACCCAGAGGCACCTGGGTGGACAAAAAGGTGTGAACACAAATCCCCCCGCTGTTTGTCTGTCACTGTATGTTCAACTCCACTGCACAGTACTTTGTCCGGATTTGTGTACATTATTGCTAATCGTTAGAAATAAAGTCCATAGCAGAAAGTAAGCTGGGCCATTGCATCCCATCCTTAGTGGTGTTTTGTTTGACAGTCAGAAGCACATTCAGCATACTTTTAGTATTCTTGTAGTAGAACTATTAGACTGAATATTGTTTTGGTAGTAGAACTCGTAGACTGAATATGTACATTGTCAAATTACAGGTTACGTTTGGGCAGTGCGCCACCAGACCGAACACAGTCCACTCGCAAATACGCAGAGAAACCTACAAAGAGTGTGATACATCCTGCCCTTGGCTTGAGCTTTGATTCACTGGGTGAGGCATACGACCTCTATAATCTGTATTCGTAGGAAATCGGTTTCGGTATTAGATATTGTAAAAGCAGACTAAACGCCAAAGAGTATAATATGTATGCAGGAGATTGTCTGTGGTTGCTTGGTGAGTAGTGACCTTTGTTCAGATTTATTAAGTGTCAGGTAGGGATACGTATATATTCAGTAATCTGATGAAGTCGGAAAATATCGGACTGGTAACGTAGAAACCAGAAACTCAACTATGATTAGAATAAAAGTGTGACTCAGGATTTTGTATTTTTTGTGGCAAACAATCCATACAAGAACTGTCTTTCGTGTTTAAATTATGTGTAAACATCATCAAAAAATGCGCACAGGGGGCAAGGGGACTGTGAGTGTTGAAATCATTTGTAAAAAACAAGCATAAGACCATGCCAAAGGTTTATTGCATCTGATATCCAACCGGCATTCTGCTTGGCTGGCATTTTCATTATCCTAAGTACCCCTCTCCACCCACTTTCTGGAATCTGCTGGCACCAGGATATCTGGAAGCATGATATCTTGGAAGTTCTACAGCACATGGTTGGCTGTGATGAAAACGTCCTGTGGAAGTAAGTATCACGACTCCATGCGAGAAACAACGGAAGGAGTTTCTGGAAAAAAAAAACCCTTGCCCCCGCGCCGTCCCCCCGCGGGCGGCTCGGGCGGCGGCGCCAGATCCCGCCGCGGGCGCCCTCCCCTTCCTCCTCCCGCCTCCGCCGCTGGCCGGGACCGCCAGGGCGAAGCCCCTCGCGGTGGCTGGCGGCGGGGGATCTCTCCTCCACGTCTTGGTGCTGGTGGGCGCGGGGCTCCCTCCCTAGGCGGTGGCGTCGGGCGTGCACAGGGTCCGGCGGCGAGGCGGCTCCTTCTCCGGCCGGCGGCGCGCTGCGGTGCTGCGGCGGTGGATGGGGGCTTGGCCCGCGGCGGCTGTGCCCCGTGGTGGTGGCGGGGGCCCGGCTTCGGTCCTCCGGTGGTGCTGCGGGTGGTCTTCCTTCCCCATCATGGGTGTGCGGTGGTGTTCCTCGGGCAGCGGTGGTTCCGGCTGCGGCGCTGCGCCGGATGGTGAGGAGGCGGCGGCGCAGCCACTTGGCTGTGGGCTGGCGCGGCGACAGGCGGCGGCGCCCTTCTGGCCCAGATCTGGGCCCTTTTGGGCCCCATCTGGGTCTGGGCGGGCTTGGCCGGCGGCATCGACGGACGGAGGAGCGGCTCGTGCGGGGGGTTGCGGAGACGGAGGCACGCGCACTGCAGCGCGGCGATGGGAGCTTCACGAGCCCTATCTGGCTCGCCGGGCCATGGGTCAGGTATGCTCTCCTTGCTGCGTCCGGCCGGTGACCGCCATGGGCGGTGGAGGTCGTCCCCTCCCGTGTGGCTGCCGATTTTGCCGCTCATCGTTCCCGGTTGTCTCCTCTCGGCCTCGTAGGTTTCGCTTCGCCGCTTGGTCGTGTGTGACAGCTTCGACGGACGGAGGTGCGGCTCGTGCGGGGGGTTGCGAAGACGGTGGCGCGCTAACTGCAGCGTGGTGACGGGAGCTTCACGATTCCTTTCTGACTCGGCCGGGCCGTGGGCCTGGTGTGCTCCTATTGCTGCGTCCGGACGGTGACCGCCAAGGGCGGTGGAGGTTGTCCCCTCCCACGTGGCTGCTGATTTTTGCCGCTCCTTGTTCCCGGCTGTCCCCTCTCAGATCCGTCGGTCTCGCTTCTCTTTCCATGGTGAGACGGCGGTGGTGATCTAAAGACCGTGGTGGCGCATGTTGGTGGACGGCAAGATTGGTGGAGTGCGACGGAGCGGCCGGGGCTGTGGATGTGTGGCAGACGGGAGAAATCCCTGTCGGCTTGGCCGGCACCAACGCGGTGACGCCCGCGGGCGCCACCGGTCCTTCCTGAAGGGCGCCGGGCTTACCTCTTCCACACGCCCCTCCGTGTACCGGGGGAAACCCTAGAACCAGTCCGGGCAACAGCGTCGGCATCGTCGCGTTCCTTCCTGAAGGTGTTGCTTGGTATGCGGCGGTCCGAAGTGCTAGGAGCGTGGTGGAAATTCTTCGGCGGGCGCAGCGGTTGCGGGTCACCATTGTTTTTGTCGACCCGACTCTGTTGTCATTAGTTTCTTTTTCTTTCTCTGTTATTTCTTTTGGGCTTGCTTGTGCTGTCTGCCCCAGCATCGGACTATCAGTTGTATCGTGTGGTTGCTATATCTATATAGCGGGGCGAAAGCCTATTTCGAGAGTAAGTATCACCAAATAATTTCAGTAGTAAGGTCGGTACCTCCAGCGATTGCATGACGTACTGATTGCAAAATGCCTAAATTGTTCCAAGGAAATGGTTGAAGCACTTCCATCCGATTGCTGCTGTTGCATCCGGCCAAGACATGAAGGACGAACTGAGCAACTAACCCCAGGTGGTGAGGTCACGCTGAATGGCTGGAGATGCATACATCGCATGCTAAGTGTAAAGGAAATGAAGATGTACCGCGGCTGCCTTTCAAGATGAAGAGGGATTTTTTATCCACGCTTTGTGGTTAGTTGGTCGTGGTGGTTGTCGTTGTTTCATAAATATGTTTGTAAGGTTCGTATGCATGAAAAGTTTTGACGATGGGGCAGGAGGAACTTTGCAAGCCAAATAACGAAGTGGCTTGGGATTACATTGAGATGATGATGAACTCTACAGTTATGGGTTACAGGATTGACTGGTTGAAGAAGGAGCATATTGGGTTCTGACATTAATTACCATTGCACCGTGCGATGTCAGTCAACTGCGATCGCTCGTAACTTGTTCTTGCTGTTGATTGCAGTTCATCTTCCCAGTGCTGTTCATGGACTGCTGGTCGCTGTACATTCTAGACATGGAGAAGAAGCAAGTTTGGTGCTTGATCGAACTGAGACAGATCCAACAGATGAGATGAAGATAAAGCATGAGGCTTTGGCAAAGAGATTCCAGTCCAGATTTTGCAACCGCTTCAACTGACATGTATGGTGCTGTCTTGGTAGAGACTACTGGGTGGACCTTTATTTACCCATTAGTTGCACAGCACGAACCGTGTATGTACGAGGTGAGTTCGGCCATAAAAAATGAATAAATTTATTATGGTCCTTCCATGTATCCGAGACAATAATGTGAATACACTTGTTACCATGGAGGAGAGCGAGGTGTACACTGTCCACTACATAATGGACTTCACAGGCCTGCGCCTTCGCTCATCATTAAGCCTGGTAATAGAAATTTTGAATTTGAGTGGTTGACTAAAAAACACCGAAAATGAACAATGCTGTCAGTGCACTAAGCCGTGTTTGCTATTGTTTGTTTTGTTTGGCACAGGAGAAGCTTAGATCACCTCCGGAAGAAGATTGCATATGCTATTGTGACCATGAAAGGGAACAAGGGTGATCTCCCTGGTTTCCTGTGCGAGGAGATCATTGACTGATGGAGTGATGGGGAATGAATCGTGGTTCAGATGACGTGCGGGCTGGTAACATCTTTTTTTCCGTGCGATGAGTGTGGTCTGTCAATTCTGTGTGGTGTATGTTTCACGTCCTACATGGTTTTTCTCATGTGGAGTTGAAACCACATTTGGTTGGTCCAATAGCAAATAATCATATGTTTCACCCTGAAATCATATTGCATATGGAGTGATATTATGTTCTTATGCAAATTATGGCACACATATACATGGAGTAACCTGAAAAAGTCTCACACTTAGGCTCCTGTAGAGTATTTAACCAAAAACTACCACATTTCATGAAAACGTGACCAGAAACTACCACTTTACGAATTTGTGCTGAAAACTACAATTTTTTTGCTAATCCGTGACTAAAAACTACCATGTCGGAAAAGTGTCCGATTCGCCTCTTCTAAACGCCTTTCTGACAGGATGGGCCCACAAGTCAGGCTGACCGTTAACTTTGACCGTTATTACAAATAGGGCCAACACATCAACCCTCTTCTTCCTCCTCTCTCTTTTTGGCATTATACAAACATCTCGTGTGCACCTGCATGCCACCACTGTCGGCGCTCACTCACGCACAACGGCGCAAACGCTCGCGGCGGCGGCGGCTACACGCACGGCTGCGCACGCACACAAGCTAGCATGCAAAGCCAGCACAGTGCACGCGAAGCTACGGCTGCATGCAGTGGGCAGCGATGTGCGGCAGCGGCAGCGGCGGGCGCTGCGAGCGGCAGGCGCGGCGAGCAGCGGCAGCGGCGGGCGCTGCGAGCGGCAGGCGCTGCGAGCGGCAGGCGCGGCGAGCAGCGGCGCGGCGCGCGGCGCGCGGCGGACGCGGCGAGCAGCAGTGGGCACAGCGGGCGACGTGCACGGCGAGCAAGAGGCGAGCTGGTTGCCGGCCGCCTCTAGCCGCCGCCACGGGCAGGAGCGCGTCGAGGCTGCCATGCTATGCGTGCTTGATTCATGCTGTGCCATGCTATGCGTGCTTGATTCATGCTGATCGTGATGTGCATGCTTGATGTATGTGTGTGTGGTCTGTGCATGCTCAACAACAAGCAGCGGCAGGAAGCAGCAGAAGTTGCGGCGGTAGCAAGGGCCCGTGGCCAAGCAGGACGTCCCAGGCTTCGAGTTGCCCCTGCTCAAGGCGTCCCCGCCTCCCTGGCTGTCGCTCTGCACCTTGCCGGAGCTGATGGCCATGGACGAGCAGTAGAGGCCGAGCGCCGAGGTCGGGCTGCACGCCGCGCGCCGCGCCTTGAGTGGTTGTGCATCGGCGCCACCCTCGGCCTCGAGCGTGCTTCTGGCGTGGGCCAGCGCACAGTTGAGTTGCGCGTAGGCGGCGGTGCTTGGTCAAATCCCGACGGCATACATCTCCAGGATCTCGGGTGAACTGCAAGTGCACATGAGGTGTTTGTACAAATGCCAAAGAAAGAAAGAGAGGAGGAAGAAGAGGGTTGACGTGTGGGCCCCATTTGTAATAACGGTCAACCTGACTTGTGGGCCCATCCTGTCAGAAAGGCGTTTAGAAGAGACGAATCGGGCACTTTTCCGACATGGTAGTTTTTAGTCACAGATTAACAAAAAAAGTGGTGGTTTTCGGCACAAATTCGTAAAATGGTAGTTTATGGACATGTTTCTATGAAATGTGGTAGTTTTTGGTTAAATACTCGCTCCTGTAAGTAACACTGTCACTCGCTTGTAGAGTTTGCAAATGGCGATATTTGTGATACTACTCGATAAGAGCCTTATTCTCATCAGTCTTGACCTTGTAAAATATACATAATGATTTGGTCATGGTATTTTTTAGTGAATTTGATCAAAACTTTGTTATTTTAAGTACATTTGTACTTCAGTTGTTCATTCAAATAAATTTCCCAGTAAGTTGATTTTTCACGTGCACTAGTAGAAAAGGGGGCAACGATTCAGGCCAGAAAAGGCATTAATCCCGGTTTTGTTACGAACCGGGACTAATGTGAGCATTAGTCCCGGTTCGAGCGGCGAGGGCGTCGGAAAGGCATTACTCCCGGTTCAAATGGGACCTTTAGTCCCGGTTCGTGGCACGAACCGGTACTAAAGGTCATGGCACGAACCGGTACTACCTTTAGTACCGGTTCGTGCCACGAACCGGTACTAATGGTGCAATTTTCAAACTCTCCCCCCCCTCCCCGACCACCTTTTCAGTTTTAGAAAAAACAAAAGAAAATGATGGAAATGTCAATAAAATAAAATAAAATAAGTTTCCCATGTGATATGTGGTCTAGTTGTTGGAAAAATTTACAAATATGAATTTCGACTTTATTTACAAAATCTCTCTGGAATTTGTAAAAATGGGCATAACTTTTGCATACGAACTCGGATTAAAAAGTTTTTTATATGAAAAATCATCTACTCGAAAAGTTACATCCGATGAAAACGGCCTATGGCCTGCTTGCAAATTTGTAGAATCCTCATTCCAAAAGGAAAAAAAGTTATGCTCAAATTTCAGTTTTTTTTAATTTTCATTAAATCTGGTCAAACTATGGTCAAACTACTTATTCAAGAAGTATTAGTGTTACTAAATAATGTTTCAAGAATATTAGTGTTATTAAATAATTATTTCAGTTTTTTGAATTTTGGTCAAATCTAGTCAAACTATGGTCAAACTGTGGTCAAACGATGGTCAAACTACTTATTCAAGAAATATTAGTGTTACTAAATAATTATTGTTTTTTAAAACAATAGTTTCAAACTCAAACAGTGAAATGTGTGACTTCATGCTCAAGCTAAACTCCTGAGAGTTAATATGATTAACATCTTACTATTGTCAGGAAAACAACGAGTGCAGACTTGGAAACGAGGGAGAATAGAACCTGAAAGTTAAGCGTGCTCAGGCTGGGGGAGTGGGAGGATGGATGACCGTCCGGGAAGTTAGATGATTTGGAATGATGAGGGTGATTAGAGATAGACCTCCAGGCAGCGGCCACGTGGAGAGCCTTTAGTCCCGGTTCTGGTTTGAACCGGGACTAAAGGCCCTTATGAACCGGGACTACAGGCCCTTTTTCTACTAGTGGTGGTCATAACATTGATATTAGAAATTAGAAAATATTCGGTTGCTACCTTGATGGATTATTAGAATTTATTTGTGAAGCACAAAAACACAATAACAGTGGGGAGGGCTGCTTCGTATGACGTATCCCTAGACCCACCACCCACAGCTAATCGCCATCTCCCTCTTCGGCCTCCTCCCTCCAGGTAACTCTCCAAACTCTAACCTCCCTTGGGTTCACAGTTTATTACTATACTATACTACAATTTGAGCCTTTCAACTCAACTAAAATTTTTATTTGTACAGTATTTACTGACTTTTACCTCCTGTTTTGCAGGCTATCTGGAATGATTGCAAATCCCCATTAGGTGGACTGGCTCAAAATGGAGAAGCAAGATTGTATTAAGCATTTAAGCTCTTAGCAATTCAGAACGTCAATATCTTCGGGCTGCCTTGCAATATTTTAGAAACATGTATTTTTTATGGACATTTTATATAAATTTGTGGGAAGGGACAATTTATATTGCCTTGCCATGAATTAGGAGTATAATGCTACTGATGAGACTTGAAAGTTCTCACAGTGTGCTAAGGTCCACCCTCACATTTAGGTTTATTCACCCTTAAAATTCTATGATGATAAATGAAATGCATTTATTTTGTTTGATTTTACCATGAAAGGAAAAAAAGAAAGAGAAAAGGTAGTCCGTCCTGATGTGTCGTGCTGTCCGGAGACGTCTTGACCCCATTCCCTCCCCACATATGGTCTAGGTTTGGGGGTTTGCGGATAGCCTGAACATATGATATGACAATTTAGGGGATCTGATTAGGTGTTATTGTCATTTGTAATGTCGTGCACAATAAAAAGTTCAATGTTTTTGTACCATCTTATTTACTTTGTGCATCAGATATGATAAGTCTTTGAGTCAATTATACCGGCGGTGCTAGAACTTGGCACAAACGGTCACTTTGGTGTTAGAACTTGTAGCATACATTGAACTGGTGGAATAAGTTGGTTCGGACGTGCAAATACGGTGCAAATCACGTTTGTGTACGCCTGAGCTGCTGACTAGGCATGCCAGCATGGCATGGGACCCGTTGTCAGCGACTGGAAGACAGAGAGGGGGTGTATGGCCTGTTTTTTTGCGAAAACCCTCTTGATTTTCTTCATTTCTCGCAAAAAAAAAACCCTGCCGATGTTCGAGAAGTGGCATTTCATTTTTTCTGAAAAAATAACACGAAAAACAAGTCCTGCGACTCTCGAGTCAGCTACCTACGCCAATGACAAATCCGATGGAGCAACTCCATCGGTGCACCCTTCATGTTCTCCATGGATAACTATACACAGAATGTATTTAAACGCAGGCTCTCTTGGAGCCAAAATGGGCTGCAGTCTGTGCAGACCACTTGGACCTGCTCGTTTCTTTCGGAAATTTGTAAAAGGTATGTAAATTATAACCTCAGTGATAAAAATAAATTTCAAATATATTTGGTGTATACATATTATATAAATCCAAACAAAATTAACTTACTTAAAAAACGTATTATTTTCAAAACATTCATATATATAAAACAACAGTTATGAATTATAATTTTTTAATAATTTAAAACAATACAACATTAATAGTTGTAATTTAAAATTTAATTAATTTTTATAATAAAATTGCGTACATAAAATATAATTACAAACACTTCAATAATTATACGCACATATGTATAGTTCAACATTTGTATAATAAAAAATATTCATAATTTAGAAATGTTCATATGAATATTCAATCGTGGCTACTATGTAAATTATATATCTTTTATGAATATAATTCATGAGTGAAAATTACACACAGATAAATATTTAGTAAATGTTTGTATTCATCATTTTGTTAATTTAAATATAAGCTGCATCTGTATAATTGTTTTATTATTCATTAAACATGAGTATTTAATAAACTTTTAAAATTTCCGTACTTACTAAACATTTTCATACAATACATGGGTGTATATTTAAAAGTTTTTATTTACTAATCATCATCTTTATGTATAATATTTATATTCCCAAAGGAAAATTATAATACTTATAACACACGAATATTTGAACATTATTTTTATTACCTACTTTTACATTATTTAGGATTACTTACTTTTACAAATATCTTAAAATAACTAGTGCGATGTAAATGGGCGCACTATTTGAAACCCATTTAGGCCCCACAGGCGTCCAGCTTATACTACATTAAGGGCTGTTATGGACATAAGTAAGCATAACGCGAGTGGTGTATTGGCCATGAATGGATTCAGTGTTGCTGTACGTCGTCTGTGATCGAGACGTGGAGGCCATATTTTTTCAATTTAATTTTCATGTACTGCAGGCGAGACCCATGTGTCATAGGGGCGAAAAAATTAAAAAGCCAACTGACACGTAGAGATGGTCTTTTTTATGAAGTCAAGGGGGGTTTCACAAAAAAATAGGTCATACGCGCTCCTCTTAGCCTTCTAGTCGCTGACAGCAGGCCCCATGCCACGATGGCGCGCCAAGTCAGCGTTGATTTTGTATTCGGACTCGATTTGCACCGTATTTGCACGCCTGAGCCAAGTTATTGCACCAGTTCAATGTATACCACAAGTTCTAGTACCAAAATGATCGTTTACGCCAAGTTCTAGCACCACCGGTGTAATTGACTCTAAGTCTTTCTACGTATATGATTGAATTATATTTTTTTATCAAAATACATTGCAAGCGAAGTGGATTTCAGTTATTATTTTTGCTTGTGTTATTGGCCATCTTTTCTATCCATGTAAAGTTTGACATGAAAGCGGTACAAATTTTTTAAAAGCCGTGGCAACGCACATGCAGTCTACTAGTAGAACATGAAGTTTCACTCTAATTGGCAAACCGACATTAACATTTGTAAATACCATTAACAGTTTAGGTTTTGTTTAGCACTGCAGCAATCACTATCACTCTCAACGGCAACTGAAACTTATATAAATACTCATCAACCAGTGGGAATCATGTTACTCCTCACACGCTACCATCACTGCTTCTAGCAAGCAACATCGAAGTGAAATAAGGAGAAAAGAAATGCGAGACGAATTTAAGGGATTAAATGGCACGCTCTTGTCTTCACCTTTGTTCAGTCTCTTCCCCTGGGGAACCATTGACCCGCCTTTGCTAGCTGACACCACCATGTTGGCATTCGTCGCTGTCACGATCCAAGCAACCGCCCTCATCGCTGCTTCTTTGTGTATCATCGTGGCCTAATTATCCGCCATGGGAATGCCCACTGTGGTGCTCAAATCTGCCACACTGCTACGCTGGTGCACCGTGCAGGACTAGTGCTGGATCGTCGCTGCGAACCACGCCGAACCAACGGCTCTGAACTTCACCGTTCCTCCGTTGGGCTGAATCCTCACCGGTCTGATGGAACCATTCCTGATGATTGAAACAACACCCATAGGGAAAAAGATATTGTGGAACACAATCCTATAAAAAAACCTATGAAACAAAGCATGCCATAGTAATAGTACGAGTATAATTTGCGTAGGATTACTTACTACTCCTTTCGAAAAGACTCATTAGGGCATCTCCAATAGCAACCCACAAATTTTCTGCCGCATCCGTCCATTGACACACATGCGGGAGGCCGCCATCAAACGCTGCTCGTATGCATCCGGCCAACAATTCGAACTAACTAGATGAAATTCATTCAAAGACAGCTGGATTTCATATAAACATGATGGATTTCATTACATTTACATGAACTAAGCGGTGCTAGTCCGGCTCTGGAAGTATAATTAGTACCTAATCTAAATAGTCGCCGGCGTCCATTCCCCGTGTCCAGCCATGAACCCCGAGAACTGAAGCTTAGCCTTCTCCAGCTCGCCTCGGCGCTCTCCAGCTCTGCCTCCGTAACCTCCGCCTTCGGAGCCATGGGAAGCGAAGTTGTCTGCCTCCACGTTGCCGCCAAGCGGCTAATCGACCGACGATATTCAGCCTACCAAGCTTGGTTCCAACTGGAGGGGAGGAGCAGTGGCCTTCCTGGGGGGGAGAGTGGCGGTGACCTACCGTGCAGTATTCTTCCTTGCTGTCGACGGCCCATGCGGACATGCCGACTTCATGGTCGTGGTGGCGAGGCGCGGCCCCGGCGATGTCCTCCTCCTCATCGTCGGTCTCGCCGAACACCGCCTCGTCTCCCTCCTTGTAGGCGACCGCCACCTCCGCCACCCGCTGGCGGTACCGCCAGCGGGTGGCGGAGGTGGAGCCAGCGGGCGAGACGGATCTCGCGGGCGGAGCGATAGGACTCAAGCAGCGTCACTTGCTCCGCTACGTCCGTGTCCGGCGCTATCTCCCTGCCGGCGTTGAGTTGCTCCTCCGCCAGCAGGTGCTCCTGGAGTAGGTGGTGTTTGTAGGCGGCATTAGCCTGCGCCTTCCGGAACTGCTCCTCCCGCACCATGTCCACGTAATGGGCACTGGCCTCGCCGATGGCCATGGTGCAGTGCACCGGCCAGGGTGGTGCGGAGGAGGAGGGTGGTGCCAGCTCGTCGTCGGAGCGTCCACCATTGGGACGTTATCGTCCTGCGGCTGCCTGTCGGCCAGCCAGCCGGCAGCAATGGCAGCCATTTCCTTCTTCTGATATGGTGTTAGCACGTCCCAGAGCTTTGACGGGAGAGGAATCCATGGTGGGAGTGATGAGGGGAGGGATCGGAGGCGGATGAATGCGGAAGGCCGGGGCAGCGGTTTATATAGCAATCGCGGGCAGCAGAGAGACGGACGGGTGGCGCCGAAGGAGACGCCTCGGCAACTGCGTGCCATCAATGTTGGCGGCAGATGGACGGACCAAGCGGGCGTTGTGTCATTTGAACACGCATCAGTCGCCCCTCTCCAATGCTGGCGCCATTGAGCGGTCGCGTCCGCTCTGGTTGGGCATGAATATGGGCGCTGATACTCTGGACCGACGCTGACCGTTTTGGGCGAGAAATGCACATGGGAGGAGGTGGGCCAGGGCGGTTAGAAGCTGGCGTGAGAGGTTTCAGGGTCGGCGTTGAAGAGGCCCTTAGCACGTCCCATGTAATATAATATAATAAAAAAAGCAAATAGACGAAACCAAAAATCCCTGCAATAATAAAAGAAGAAAAGACGGAACCAGGAAGGACAGCCGATCATATCCAACGAAAACCCAGAGTGTAGATTAAAGTAGTCGTAGCCATGGGAGAGGGCAGATCCAAGCAAGGAAGGAAACGGCAACTCCTGCCACCAACTGTACTCGCTCGGCAGCGCAACCACTGTTGCAGGGGCTGGGAGAAGGACAAGAACGGGGCTTTACTGCACGTACGTACGGCCGCGTCTCGGTTCCGCTGCCCGCTCCCTCCGTTAGCCTGCCTGACGGTGACGGACGTGATCACGGAAAGCAGACGAGGAGACACAGAATATCTCTTTGTTTAGAAAATGGTGGGCACCTGTGGGGATGGGGTGCAAACTTGTCTTCGGCTCTTTAAACAAAGAGATCTTCTGTTTTGTCTGGTAGTAGTACTACTTCAAAGAATATTCCAATAATTAATGAAGCTTTCGTTCTCTTTGCTTTCAAAATATACTAGGTACGTACTGTAGCACAGTGATTAATTAGCCGACAGTTATCTCCTGTCAATAATATACTCCTGGTTGGTTACTCGTATATTCTTCTTCCTTTTTTAGAGGAAGGTTAATCGTATTCTGTTTGGTTTATTGATGATTAGTGATGCGCCGCGGGCCCACCGGCCTTTTCGTTTAGGAAAATATCACCAAGTTATGTTTTGCTTTTTGAGGAAAAATAACAAAGCATCACCAAGTAATAACTACTCCACGCATCCAGTCTACTGTTCTATGTCTGTTTCGGATGATATTCTTTTTAGTAACTTCTAGCGGCTCTACTTTTTCCATTTCAACGGAACAGAATTCCTAGTTAGCATAAAAAACCGATTTAAAGCCGATACATGTGCAATTTAAACAACCAAAACTAAATAAATAAAATAAACAACCGGCCATGAGGCCGCCCACTAATTGAGCCATTGACTCTACCGGCAAAAAGCAAATAGGGTCGACAAACCACGGTGGTTTTCGGAGCCGTTGCTTACGCTTTCACATTGACCCCGAGGACACGTGCCACCTTGCCAGTGGTGAAACTACAAGGTCTCCAAGGCGTAGTTTCTGGGAGGGGGCGAAGGGAACGTTGTCGGCTTTTGCTCCCACCTAGGGCAAAACATGGGTTCACCCGAGACATCCCAGACTTCGTTGACGAGGGAGGCTGATGGGCCCTATAATGATGTCCTCAAGGAGAGGAACCACGTCCTAGGGTGTCATTAATGTTGGCATTTAACAGGTTGACCTAGGCTTTCACCTATAGTTCAACAAAACGAAATTCACTTTGGCCTTCCTAGCTATCCGCAGCCAATATCCCGCGACCGATCCGTGGTAGCCGCCCCCAAGTGCAAGCGATATAATCGTCCATATGAGGTACGTCGCCAATGCCCCCAGTCGGGAGCAAGGAGGCCCTCTCGTCGCGTCGTCATGTGCACTTCGTCCTAGCTCCGACAACATTTGTTGGTCCCCACTCAGATCCTACTCTCTGTCTCCATCGCACCTCTTCTACCTCTAGTTATGTGTCCACCCAGTTCTCGTCGCCTCGCCCTCGCGGCTCGCAACTGTCTAGCCCGACAAGAAAATCACTATTCTCGATCTACCAAACGGGCTTGACCAAGAGTGGCCACACATTGTGTGCTAGCATTGGTGGCCCCAAAGTGATCGAAGATCACCCCCAAAACTCTGCCTAATTGACATCTTACACCATGGTGCTAATTAAGTCATTCTGGAATAAAGTCCTCCTTTGCTTTGGAATTGTATCCATAGTTTTATTTTAAAATACAACATATCTCTACATATTTTTCGTTCAGAAATTACTAGTGCAAGCTAGTGATTTATCTACCCTTGCACTCAAATTTTGCAATTTCTAGCATTTTTCTAGTGGGTTTTTTTTGTACATCATATCGCAAATTTTTTACACTGCAGATCATTTGCACTAAACAAATTTTGTTTCTTGCTTAGTATGTAAATTTTAGCACAAATTAGACAAAAATTGCAAACATCTACTAGTGCTAACTGCAGCTTGGGACAAAAAGTAGATAATCAGCCAAAAGGTGGTGGACCCCATCGCACACGTGAGTTCCGTTGCTGGCTGTCGGTCCTGTGCGCCCTCGTCCCTCCAAGTGGACAAACAGGAGTACCTAGCACTTTCTAGTATACTACTACTCCTCTCAGCAAGCCTGATTAAGTAGTAATGTTTATGCAATTAATAAATCAGAACCAGTGCGTTCCAATCATTAGAGTCTCCTTTTACGTCCTTGATTATCAACCCCCTCACTGATTAAGAATACTTAAACAGTACTTAATTTGTACATAGACTGATAGACACTAGTATAATGACCAGTGCATGCCAATCATTAGCAGAATAATTAGGAGTAGTAAGTAGTGTATTATTTAACATCTCGATCAACTCAATTTCTTAATGGCGTGCATGCATGCATGGATCGCATCGAAGTTGATCCCCACCTTCTTTAGTGATGTGACATATTTGTATGCATGGACCGCATCCAAGGAGTATCAACGGATGTGGTCGCCTACTTTTCTTTTGTTGAGGCACTGCTGGAAGAATAGATCCAAATAGGAATAATGAGAGTTCTATAAGTGGACATGCATATATGTCATATACGTGTCATATCAAAATAAAAACCATGCATATACTAAGTCCAAAAAGAGACATATAATCTGCCGACCAATGTGTCACTCCTTTCGACGCCTTATGGGAGAAACCCTACCTTGCACCCCCCCCCCCCCCCCGCCATCCCCTCCCAATCATGTCCCTCAAAGTGGGAAGGGATCCTCCCGCCATTCTCGCATGGCGGAGACCGGATGCAAAGGACGTGACCCCAGAGATTGTGATGGCAGAGCGGCATGCTTGGGGATGGTGTGCGGCGCTGGTCAGGTGGCGCAAGGCAGCGGGAGGAATCGACCTCACGGCGACGTGAACACGTTTGGAGGCGAAGGAATGCGACTCAACAATGGCATGTCTGGCGCCCTAAGCCTCCCGGTGTCGTGGACGTGCAACATGTGGGCTCCGTTGTCTTTGGTGTTGCGACGCCACTACTCAGGCCGGTTGGGGGTCGTGTGGCCCTGTTCATGCAAAAGGTTGGGATGTCATGCATGGTGTTGTAGAGGTGGCCACATCAGGTGGGTCGACTAGATGGTGGAAGCTAGGGCGTCGGCCTTGGGATGTGGATAACTTATGTACATCGATGCAACAACCCCGAAATATATGCTGGCAAGAGCTCCGTATAGGGCAAGATTACCAGGCCTCCACTATGTGGATGACATGTCGGCATTGCGCGGACGACGGGTATGTGTACGTTAGCTTGGATGATGTGGCCATCTGGGCCCGGATTATTGTGGTGATGGTTTTTGGTGATGACAATATGCCTATGACGCATGGCTATTGTGTCTTCAATGGATGACTAGGTGTGATGCGACGACGCTAGGTTCGGTGGTCTACAGGTGAAAGTCTAGCATTCACTTCGGTCGATGCCGACGAGGACGACGTCCTTGGATGTCGTAACTTTTCTTGGAGGCGTCGTCAAGGAGAGCGCTCCTTCACCTCCACGAGGAAACGCGCCCACCTGGATGGTGATGATTCTACAAGGTTCCTAAGGCATCCCTAGGACGAAGTAATGAACACGTCGTTGTCACCCGCTCCAACCTGGGCAAAAACTTGGGGTTTCACTTGAGAGAGCACAGACTCCATTGACGAGGGAGGTGAAGCAGCTCCATAATGATGTCTCCAAGGAAAGGACCGACGTCCTAGGGGCATCGTCGATGCTGGCATATAACATGGCCGACCTAGGCTTTCGCCTATAGCACAAGAAAACCATTGTGACTTCAGCCTGCCTAGTCGGCCGTCAGCAACCGAACTGTGTAGCCATATGTGCTAGTCGGCTCCCCATCCCCGTCCTCCACCGAGGAAGCCAACAAGCCACGACGACACCACACACCGCCATGGCTGCCTCCATACCAACCCTCAGGTGTGGGCGAAAAATCCTCTGTATGAGATTTATCACCAGCACCCCCGCCGGGAGCAAAGGTGACCCTCTAGTCGCGCTACCATGCGTGACTAGATCCACATGTGGTTCAGCTCCGGCAACATCGATTGACTCCTACTCAGATCCGGCTTGTGAGGCACCACTTCCGCCTTTAGTTGTAGTGTCGCCCCTCTTCAAGCCCCCCCCCCCCCCCCCCCCCGCCCCCTACTAGTCCTCACGCACCCAACATGATAAGCAGACATTACTCTCGATCAATCGAACGGCTTGACGAAGAATTGCCACACATTGTGTGCTAGCGTCGGCAGCCCCGGAGCGGTCGATATCCGATCACCCCCAAATCTTGGCCTAAGCTGCCATCCTGCACCATAATGAGCATTAACTCACTCTGGAACAGGCCTGCCATGATTTAACCATAGCATTTTAAAATGTCAGTACAATATATCCGGATATATTTGTTGTGTAAAAATTACAAGGTTGTACTCGAGTTATTAATTCCTAGCATGTACGTAGCGATTTATTTTTTCTGTACATTGTGATACAGAAGTTCTGTGCTGCATACCATTTGCACAATTGCACTAAACAAACTTTATTTCTTGAGAAAGTGTACAAAAGATCTAAAGGATTGCGACAGAAAGGAAACAAACAGCCAAAATGTCGTCAAAGGGGTGGGCCGCATGGCGCACGTGTGTTCGAGCTCCTGGCTAGTGGGCCTGATCCCTCGGAACGGACAAAACGGAAACATGTAACCTACCACTTGTAGTATAGTAGTGCTCCTTACACTGCTTTGTGCTTCATTGTTTTATAAATCCGGCAACTAATATATCTTGACCAGTGCATGTGCCCATCATCAACGGTCCTTTTTTACTTAATTAAGTACTAGTACTATATAAATGCATAGAGAACGCCTTGATTAGAGTAATCTAGTTTGTATAATGAGATGCATGCATGGGTCGCATCCACCTTCTTAATGATGGGACAACTTTGCATCTTTACATGCATGGATAGCATCTGTTCCCAAGCAGTATCGATGTATTAGAGGGTGTTTGGATAAGTTTTAGTTCCATGACTAAAAGTAGTGCGACTAAAACTTGCTAGCCTCACCCATGTTTGGATCCAAATACTAAAGAGACTAAAATCTAGTTAATGAGCATTTATTAATCTCCAAACCCTGCAATCCAGAACTCGCATGTGTTAAAGGAGATGAGTTAAATGAGGAGAGAGAGGACTAATCCACATTTTAGTAGGGGTACCCCTGACTAAAAATTTTTAGTCTCAAGACTAGTTTTAGCCCCTATTTAGTCATGGGTGCTTGGAACTTTAGCCTCTTAAAGAGACTATTTTTAGTCAGACTAAAATAAGTGCCTTGGATCCAAGCACCCTCTTAGTGACCTACATTCCGTTTGTTAGGGTACTCAGGAAGAAGTAGGCCAGAAAAGGAATAGGAAAAGTTTATAGTATACTCGTGACAAATCCATGTGCATCTACATGTCATATGAGAATGAAAACCATGCATTTATAGATGGAGTGCGTATAGAAAGAGACCCGATGGACGCAATTAGAGATGAATGGAAAGGCATTCTAGTTTCCGGTAATGTAGGCAAGTTAGTACTATTAACGGGACTTGTTAATTACAGTAAAGTAGAAAAATACAATCATACTAAATCTATACCAAATATTATTATCATTAGTTCTAATACTAAAGGTGCGGTAATTGCAACCTTTTTTTCAACTAAATGCGTATTTGAATCAGTTGTTCTACCCACAAATCAACCAGAGTCGACAAACCTCTGGCGGTTTTCGAGGGTCGTCGCTCTGGCATCCACACCAGCTCTAAGAGCAAGTACAATAGTTGGCTTATAGTCTGCCTACATGGCATTTTTGCCTATGTGAAGGAGAAAGACATTGAAAAATGGTGAAAGTGGGTTCTCATGTAAGAGCCTAGCTATATGCATGCTCCTAGGTAAAAGTAATAAACTAGTCTAATAGCCGGTCTTATAGCCAACCTTAATGTACGAGTGACTATATACGATGGTTGTAGTTGACATGGCAGCTGCTTGCAGTTGGCTATACTATTAACCATACTCTAAGGCCACGTACCCATGTTGTCGGTGGCGGAACTACAATGCCTCCAAGGCATCAACCCTAGGAGGGAGTGCTGGGACATCGTCAGCGTTCGCTACAACCTAGGCCAAAACTTTGGGTTTCACCCATGAAAGCCCAAACTACTTGGCGAGGGAGGTGAACAGGCCTCATAATGATGTCCCCAAGGAGAGGAACGAGATCCTAGGGTGTCATTGACGTTGGCATTTAACGTGCTCGAACTAGGCTTTCACCTATAGCTCACCAAACTCGTCACCACTCTAGCCTACCTACCCGACCATAGCTGATATCCGAGCTACCAATCTGCAGTAGCCATACACGTCAGTCAATTCACCATCCTCGTCCTCCATCAACATAGCCAACAAACCACCAAGATACGACACACCGCCACGGCCTCCCCCATCCCAACCCCGGCCCCAAGTGCGAGCGACGTAATCCTTCATATCAGGTTCATCATCAACGCCCCATCTGGGAGCAAGGAGGCCCTCTCGCTGGGCCACCATGTGTGTCTAGGTCCATAGTCTTTTCTCTAAAAAATTGTACAAAACATCCCTATATATTTCTCGTTAAAAAAATTACGAGATCATCATTTCTTTAGCATTGCACTCAAAATTTTGTAATTTCTAGCATTTCTTCCTGTGAATTTTTTGTACATCTAATGCAAATGTTTTGCACTAAACAAAATTTGTTTCTCGTTTAGCTTGTAAAATTTAGCATAAATTAGAAAAAAAAAATGTAAACGTCTACTACTACTACTAGCTGCAGCTTGGGGGCAGAAAGTAAACAATCTACCAAAATGCCGTCCAGGTGGTGGACCCCACCGCTCACGTGAGTTCGGCTGTTGGCTGGCGGTCGTACGCGCCCTCGTCCCTCGAAGCGGACAAACGGAAGTACCAACTACTTTGTCGCACTCCTCCGATTAGCACTGATTAATCATCTAATCATTTGCGGTCTTTTTTAAGTCCTTGATTAAGTGCTACAGTGTTTAAATGCCAAGGAACGGGACTACTCTTTGGAAGGATGAGAAAAGTAAAAAGTAATGGGAAAAGCAAAGGAACTGGACTGCCATCGGTGCTATGCTTTACGTGCCGGGGATCGGAAAGGTTTCCTTTCAGTCAAGACAAAATCAAAAGCTGCAGCATAGCCTCGCCTCGGGTCCCCTCTCTCCTTGGGTTAGGCCGTCTGTTTCCTCCGTTACAGCCGTTAACCTACCAAGTCTGTGGGCGGGTCGTGGGTACTCATTAATAAACCAGCATAGAAGTGCTATTTAATTTACTACTTATATCATGACCAGTGTCATGCCAGTCATTAGCGCTCTTTTTAACTAATTATTTACCAGTACATCCGTACCATCTTAATGATACGTCTTGATTAACTCAGCTTCTTAATGATGTGCATGGATGGATATATAGCATCCAAGTTGACCCCCCACCTTCTTAATGATACGACATCTTTGCATGCATGGAATGTGGACCGCTTCTTAATGATACTTTCCTTTTGTTGAGGCAATGAGAAAAAAAAATACTAGGTCCAAATAGGAATATAATTAGAGCTGTATAATTTGACATGCATATATGTCATGTATGTTTCCTATAAAAATAAAAAACCATGCATATACTGAGTACAGAAAGAGACATGATCTGCCGACCCATGTGTCACTCCTTTCGACTACTCATGGGAGAAACCCTAGCTTGCACCGCTCTTCCCTGCCATCCCTTCTCACTGCTGCTACCGCGACGATGGTAGGCCCCGTCCGTCAAAGGGGAGGGGATCCTCTGACCATTCTCGCACGGTGGAGACCGGATGCCGAAGCGGCGAACCCGTAGATGGTGATGGCAGAGTGGCTTGTTTGGGGATGGTGTGCGACGATGGTCAGGTGGCGCTAGGCGGCAAGAGGAATCGATGGCATGCCAATGTGACTGTGCTTGGGGCAGAGGAAGGCAGAGTCGTAAATGGCTTGTCTTGCACCCTACACCTCCCGGTGTCGTGGACGTGTAGCACGTGGGCTCCGTCACTTCTCCTTGTAGTAGTACTCTCATTAACACTGCTTTTGCTACAATATTTATGCAAATAATATATCTTAATTAGTATATATGCTTAGACAATGCATTGATTAGAGTAACTCAGTTTGTTAATGACATGGATAACTTCTTTGCATCTTTGCATGAATGGCTAGCATCTGTTCCCAAGCAGTATCAAAGATGTGGCGGCTTTCCGTTTGTTGGAGTACTCAGCAAAAAGATAGGCCAGAATAGGAAGGGGAAGAGTTTCTACCGTGACTAATCCATACATGTCATGAGCGTGTCATATGAGAAAAATGAAACCATGCATATAGTATAAAAAGAGACCCGATGGAAACAATTAGAGATGGATGGACCTGCAAAAAAAAGGGGGATTCTACTTTTCCGCTAAAGTAGGCAACTTAGTACGGAGGGAAGCCTTAGTCTATGGGTGTATATACACCCTATATGGACAAATTTATTAATTATATAAAAAGTAACAAAATTCTAAAAATATTTTTTTAAAGAAAGTTGACCTTCCATTGTACGTGTAAGGAAAGTTCCGCAAAAAGAAGAACCCCCGTTGACTTCTTTTATAAAAACAAAAAATTTGACCAAAATATTGTGAATAGTCACCTATAATACCAAATAAAAAAATTGCCCCGAAGTCAACGCTGGGTTTTGTTCCCAAAAATTTATGTACTTGCAAAAAAACTCAAGTTTATTAAAAAAAAACTTCTAAACTTTTTTGACTTTTTTCTATTTACTAACTTTTTTCTCATATAGGGTGTATATACAGCAAGAAAATAGTACAATCGTACTTAATCTATACCAAATATTATTATTGTTAATTCTAATACTAAAGGTGTGATAATTGCAACTAAAGGTGTATTTGAAGTATGAAACTGCCTAGCGTACGATGATTTTTCATACGATTTCGTACGACAAGACACAGGCACGTTTCCTGATATTTGGGCCCACGCCACCAGATGAGTCTGGTCGTACAAAAATCTTATGGATTTCTGTCGTACATATAGCAGCTCTCTTTGAAATACAATCTATTGTGTAACGAACTTCATACACTTTAAACATTACCACATGGTATGTGTGTTGTGTGGTAAGCAACTTCTGAATTGTAATTAAGTTATTGTGATATATATAGATCTTTAGCTCTATTTTAGAATAATACATAATCCAAAAAAAGTCAATATGTATTTTCAAACAAATGATGGATTATAACAAATTTAGCCACGCCGATGCGTCTCTATAAAAGTACTAGTACCTCTTGCTTCTTATACGCCATCCGTCCGAAAATAAGTGTCTCTACTACTGTACTAAACAAAGTTAATATAAAAAGATAGTACAAAGTCGAGACACTCATTTTGTGGAGGGAGTATTTAGGAATAGAGGGTGTACAAGAGAAAAAATCAGTATAAAAAAGATTTATACATGAATTTCAACCATGAGTAGAACAGGAAATACAATTAGCACTTTTGCAAAAAAGGAAATATAATTAGCGCATTGGTTTTCAATTTACAATTGGCTGACGTGAATATGACGTGCCTCAGAAGTATCAACATGCTTATTAGATTAGGTAGAAAAAAAATGCATTGATACAATGGAAGTGGTAGAAGCCTAGAAGGTCAACACGGTAGTTAGAAATACCAATGGAGCTATGCATGTATAGGTTCTGGTCACTAACTAAAATAAAGTTGACCGTAAGCGGATGTTGTATAGGCCATGCATGACAGTTTGCCTGGTGAATAGATGGCCAACCCGTTGTGGTGTGTTAACCAGTGAATGGATTGTATGAAAGAGCACATGAACACAACACAAGGTTGACACAAGTCTATGATGTTTGCAGTCAATTACTAGTGGAAATGTTCTCCACATCGAGGAATGAAAGACATACCAGTATACCATTACATGCAGTTGGGAACTGGAACAACAAGCTATAGGTAAAATAAAAGAGCAGCGGAAACCATACACAAACCATACTATTGGCATCTATGCTCGACATGTTCCTGAAAAAATACCATGAGTTATTTCTCCAATTGTTCAGAAAATCAATACCACCGAAATCTTAAGTTGACTGCACATGGTTTTATGAAGCAGTTGAAGATGGGGATGACCGAATGGAAAACCGGATGATAGTGATGATAGTGATGATGCACCAAGAGAAGGACGAAACAAGGGCAAACCGGATGGAAAAAAAGGAGAAAGCAATAGTGAAGAGGACGGTCGAGTCAATCACTTTGAGAGATCAAATTGGTGATATGGCCAAGATGAAAAAGGACATGTTATCCAAGCATTGGGACGCTAAAGTTGCCATGGTCAAGAAGAAAGAGAAACACAAGGAGGAGAAGTAGGAGAAGAGGTGTGCCTTCGAGGAGCGGAAGATCGCCCTAGAGGAGCAAAAGAGGAAGGACGAGAGGACCGCCGAGGAGGACCAGTTCATGATGATGAATCCAGAGGGCATGGATGCAATGACAAGATAAATTTGAAAGATGAAATGAATGGTGATCGTGATCCGAGCTTCAAAATCTTATGGCCGGTGGTGGTGTTGGGTTTGGAGGGGGTTTTCTGTCGGCAATGTTGGTGGTGGTGGCTTCAGAATGGGTGTTGGAGGGTTTGGCATGGGTGGTGGCGGGTTCGGCAATGGTGGTGGTGTTGGGTTTGGAGGTTGGGAACTGGAACAACAAGCTTAAAATGTGTGGGGGAAAAACCGACGGAAACTACACACAAACCATGTCATTGGCAACTATGCTCGACATGTTTGCTGGAAAAAAAATGTATGAGTCATTTCTCCAATTTTCAGAAAATCAAACACAACCAAAATCTGAAGTTGAATGCACCTTTAAGAAGACACTGCCCAATTACAGACGAGATCTCGAGCAATCAAGTAATTCCTTCCTCGAAAACCCAGCCGTGCTAGACTGACAGACTATAGTAGTTATGAACCAGAACATCAGGCCTAATGATTTGGAGAAGACAGAGCAACGGAGACTATAGACAAATCATGACATTGGCATCTATGCTTGACTGACATGCTCATAAAAAATCATGCAACTCATTTCCAATCATCCAAACGAAGAATATGTGGCGTGGCCTGAACACAGTACAAAATAACGCCAATGGTTACATCGCTATGCCAATGCTTTTTCTATCCAAATTCAACCACAGAACAAGATCATGGCAATGACTGATTTAAAGTTGGGGGAGGAACGAGTGACGCAAGTAGAGTGGACTGGATGGACCGCGATGAAGCACTAGCTAGCCTGTGTAGTGATCAGGGGTGATGGAGTGGCCGCCGGAGCAGAGGGCGCCCCCGACGACCATGCGGCAGACATGGGTCTTGTAGCGCGGGGCGCGGATGATGGGGGCGGAGCTCGGCGCGCGCGATGCCGTGCGCGGACTGGCACTGCTGGACGTACGGGCATGCCCCCGGTCAACCTCCACTTGTTGCACAGCTCCGTCTTGAGCACCTCGAAGCCCAGACCGCCGGTGGCCGTCGCAAACTGGCCGCCATTCTCCCCGTCGCCGCCGACTTGTGCTCCTTTGCCTTCGCGCCGTCCACGCCCACGAACACGGGCTGCTGCTCGCAAACACGCCCCCACATCCGCATCGACAGGCGCATATTATCAAGCAGGTGAGCTTCGCCGTGTTGTTCTCTGCCGGGGAGGCGGGCGGAGGCGGGGCGCGACCTGGGCAGCCCCCCTGCGGCTGCATCTCTCCGGGTGGAGAGCGCGGGGCCTATCGGCCGACGTGGCAAGACGCGCCATGCCCGTGGTGGAGCTGCTCGGTGGAGGCTTGGTTGGCGCCGAGCATGGCGAAGCGGCCTGCGATGCCGTTGTTGGCGTCGCAGAGCTTGGGGTGGTCGTGGCGGAGCGCGAGGCGGTGCTCCGTCGCCGCCGCGTTGTCGCCGTGGTCCATGCGGGAGCCGGAGCGGAGGAGAACGCCCTGGTGAATGGTGAAGGGGCTGCCGCGCGACGGGGTGCTGGGGCTCGCCGGCTCGGGGTGCACCGCGCGGCGACGGCTTGGGGCTCGGAACGAAGTATACGCAGCCGCCGTATAAGACGACACCGTAGCCGGTAGGGCGGCCTCCGCCTGCACATGCCAGAGGCGGAGGCGCTCGCCCAGCCCGACGTCGGCGGCCTGGTCGGCCGGCGAGACTGTTGCTGGCGGCGCGCGCGGTGGCTGGAATTCTCGTCTCGGAGCGCGAGCTGGCCGAGGCGCAGGCGCAGGCGGTGCTCTACGTCGCCGCGATTGTATCTCTTCAGAATTCGCATCTCACAGACCAACTGCAGCTCGAAATCACGCACGCACGCACAGCCAAAACGAAGCCGATCGGCATCAACGAGAGCATCGAAAGGGCTGATCCTTGGCGACGAACAAACAGGCACAAATTCCACGATCGGGGAACACCGACGCCACACGCAAAGCACCCCAAACGACCGATCGAGAGCAACGCAAGTAGATCGACAGAGATAACCACAGATACTACTAGGAATTACTACTAGTTACTAGTTGATCCATTCAAGTTCCAGATCCGGAGATACACGCACGCTTCCAGTATGAAGCCCCAAGATTGCTAAACAGACAAACAGAACAGGAGTAAGCCCAACGCTATGCAGACAAATCATCAGTAGTCGAAGTAGCCGGTGCCCGGGAGGTCGCAGTCGTCGTCGGAGGCGAGCGCCTCCGCGCTCATGCCTTCGGGTCCTCGTCGCCGCTCACGTCGGTGGCGAGGACGCCGAAGGGGTTTGGCGACGGGGAGACGTCTGTGGCCGGAAGGACCACCGGGACCTGGCGCTTGGAACCGTCAGCGTTCAGCTCCAGCTTGACGCGGCGGGGAGTCGGCATCCCGGCGACGGCGTTGGGGAGCCCGAAGCCGGGGGTCCCGCGCTTGGCGGGCGGCTCCGCGCGGCGCGAGCGGGGCGGGGGAGGGGTCGCGGGGCGGCGGCCGGCGGAAGCGCGGGCGGTGCGGGCCATCGGGTGGGGTGGGGGCCGGCTTTGGTTTGGGTCGGCTCTGTCGAGCGGGATCTGGAGGATGGAGAGGAGGGAGGTGGAAGGAGCCCGTGCCATTTTATATAGACGGGGCTCGGAACTGGGAAGCTTCCAGACGAAGGTCTGTTTCATTTTCCGTCGCAGTGAGACTCCGCTCGGTGACCACCTCAACGCCGTGAGCATCTTCCGTCACTGCAGGTCACAGACTTGGAGGAAAAGTAAGGGTCGCCTGTGCCGGGGGCCATCCAGCCCGTCCGGTTGCGGATAGGGACGAGCCCCAGCCGTCCGTGCCATGCCACCGGGGTGGGTCCGCCGTCCAGACGGATGGCAGAATGCGTCTTTCTGATTTGATTTTGAAATTATATATACAGGGCGAGGAGGAGATGCATAGGCGGCGGCAACATATCTTAGGGGCGGAGGCAGAGGGTGCACAGGGTGGGCCGTGGCCCACCCTGGAATTTTAGACTGGGCTATATATCTAGGCATGATGAGATGGCCAGAGAAAATTAAGCCCAACGACATATTTGACCCAGTACACAGCGCACACACCGGCGGCATTAAATCGGCAACCTGAGTTCCTGCCCCAGTTAACCTGATTTAATTTGTCTCAAAAAAAGTTAACCTGATTTAATGTATCGGAATACCCAATTTTCCATTCCCAATTTATGATTTAGAGTTTTTTTTTTTGCTATGCTATGCTATCTAGTACATGAACCGAACACATACATAATTTTGCACATCATTTGTGCCCCAATTAGCCTTATTGATTGAAAATAAATTCTTATTATAGACTTCTTGCAAAACTGAGAATTTTAGTAAGATTGCAAGACCATATTGATCTATTTATATGTGGTATGTTGTTGCCGCGCCCCTTCTCACCTGAGCTGCACCGCTCTCTCTCTCTCTGTTCTCAACCAACAGAAGAGGAAGGAGGAAGGAGAAGTAGTAGACAGTGGACACGACGAGTTGTTTTCTGGCGCACGTACGCCTCTTCCTGAGCACGAACTCAACAAACTCCGCAACCGTTACAACGTACACGGGGGGTTTTATACCCAGGGACGCGCCAGGCACGCACCCACGTCCCAGCCCACGTCGAGCGCCCGGTCCAGCCCGCTCCTCCCGCGCCCCTCCGACATGCACACACATCTCCGGGCGCGGCGAGCCCGCGATGGACCAGCTCAACGTACTCCCCCCAGCTCGCCAACGGCCATCCATACACGCGCCCGACGCGTCCGACACAGGCGCCGCGGCTTATTCAGTCCAACATGGTACTGGTAATTACTTGGAACGTTCACATGACATATTTGTTGTCAATTTTTTTGAGGACCACCCTGGTTTCAAATCCTAGATCCGCCACTGATTTATCTATATCTAGTGATACCGCAGCTCAGGTGATACGATGCTCTAATGGATCCTAGACCATTGGATTATGTTGGAAGGGACACGATGAATTCACACGTGATGGGCACCCTCTCCACCGTGAAATATACAAAACACCCTGATTCATGTTATAATTTAACCCTGAGGCCCTTTTCCTACTAGTACTAGTCTATCAGCACTTTCACCAACGGACAAAAAAAGGGCTCAGTTTCATTGCCCAAACACATAAACTTAAATCTGGTCTTTCACTCAAGTCTTACTATTGTGCAATCTCCATATAAAATTGTGTCATCGCCATATTTTGCTTTTATACTGGTAAAGTTCAACAAAATAAATCTAGTATTTTTTGGTTAGTTTGTCCATGAATACTAATAGACTGGCCTGGTATGTTTAGCCCATAGATTTTCATATAATTTCTTTTTTTTGCGGGATTTATTTCATATAATTTCAGATATGATTATCCATAACGAGTAGTATTATGAGCGAACATTTTTTTTTGCAGTTGGTCTTCACATATTCCATGTCATTCTAGATTGTACAATCTGAAATCAGTTGGACAACTAACCTAGTTATATGCTATATTTGCTTTCACAAAAGCTAACTGAATTTTTTGTAGAGAACATACGCATTTCCAGCTATCTTGAAGAGGAAATTAATCTAATTGAGTGAATGTTGTGGTTGATTAAAATGTACACTTTGTCAGATTTTTTTGAAATGTACCACTACAACTTTATTTTTCTAAGTTAACATTTACAGTTTTATAATGTATATATGTTTTTTTTTGTAGAAGCGTGTTTGTACTTTTGTCTTGTGATAACAAGGTTTCATGCATCATTTCACGCATGCTGGTGCTAAATAATAACAGTGGACAAAACCGAGGGAATCCAAAATTCCCTATCTTCTCATTAATTCAAGCCTTGCACTCAATTAAGTACAAAATCCAAGGTGTTTTTGGTATATTCTGCAGTGGAGGAGCTGGCCATCACCCTTGAATTCATCATGTCCCTTTGAACATGATCTAACGGTCCAGGATTCACTGGAGCATTGTATCACCTGAGATGACGTATGACTAGATATGTCCTCCATAGGAGGCACGGAGCGAGGCAAGTTCCAGGGTCGGACCCGGCTAGTCGAGCGTGCATCGTGATGGTGCGCCGCCTACTGCATCCTTTGCTTTCTTTCCTGCATCGGGTCCTTTTTTGCTCTACGTGTGCCGGTGAGATAGGAGCGTGTTGGCACACGTAGGCCACTGCACCCCACTTTTTTTTCAGATGGTTTCTGTTTGGGCATCTCTAACTCAAATCATCCCAACCTCTCTAAATGTCCAGATAAGACCGTCCGAATACTTTTAGTCAATCACGTGTATGATAATTTCGACCACATCAACCCGGATGTTTGAAATCCTACAAGCCGGCCCCAAATTGAGGGAGCTCAGGGGGATCCGGGCGTTCGCCACGTTGAACACAGACACCCGTGATCCAAACCCAAAAACCTCCTCCGATGAATTGCGCATTTACGCGCATGTGACCGACATTTGCCTGCCCGCATTCCCTTCGTCCGTGACCAACCCTAGTTCGCACCCTTGTTTGTCTCCGCATTTGCGACGCCTGGCTCCATGACTTTGTGGTTAAAGCAGCTATCGCCGGGGCACCTTGCTGAATCGTGGCGGAGGCCCGTGCCTGGGGAGTGGGCACGCCCCATGCCAGACCCGCATTGGGGCCAACCTCCAAGCTCTTCGTAGCCGAGCTCAGAGGAGGAGGGTTACCCGACGGCCATGGCGGAGGTCACGGATGGGGAGCAGCCCACAACAGCTAATGAAGAGGTTATTGATTTAACTGCTTTGATTTTCTCATCGTTATTATTTTTATTATTACTACCTTTTCAATTTTTGTACTTTATTATTTCAGAGCAGGCGTGCATTTCTACTTAGCACAGAAAGAAAGTTGGCTGCATCAATCCATTGTGAGCTTGAAGTAGTATCATGTGCATCCGCTTCGTCCACAATGCGCAACAATAATGGTTTTCGCATGCGAAAATGGCGACGAAACCATGTATCATCTGAGAAAGTTGGGTTGGGACCAATGTAGTCCTTCCGCAGTAACCATGCTCCGGACACCCTATCCCGATTGATCACTCTTCTCGCTCTGATTAAGTCCTTGAAGCTGAGAATATGCTCCACCTGCCGGTCCGGTTCCTCTTGCATGCACGTGAGCATGATCATGCCCACTTCTTCGTCCGAATCTGGCGAATCGAAGAATTCATCTTGAATGATTTAATCAAGCTCTGTTGGTCCATACTCCCCGTCTTCTAAAGTATCGGAATTCATTGTTTTCCCTATAAAAAATCCCAAAAAACCAGGTCAGCCAATGTGTCGAACACATAGAGCGCAAGGGGGAGCCCGAGAGTTACCGGACGTACCGCGGTGACGTTCCTGGCGGCCAGGACGGGAGAGAGAGGAGTGTTGTGTCGGTGCTACTAATTAATTATTTTTACTACTAGTAGGAACTGTCAGCTAATTAATTACTAGTAGTACTATTCCAAGAAGAGAAGGCTTAGTTAATTATAGAAATACTCGCCGAAGTACTACTAGTGGAATAGTAGTACTCCCTCCTTTCCGGTTTATAAGGCTCAATTCAAAAATCTCACCAACCAAGGTAGATGATGAGTGGTGGAATACTTTTTGTAGTTTGCAAAAGCACCCAATTAATGCTCTTGTTTTCCTCCAAAAAGTATGTTTACCAATGCATTAATTGCAATGCATGCATCCATAAATTACATGCATTGGTCAATTTTCTCTTAGGCTGCTCATAGTGGGAGTAACATAGGTATTAACATGTATGCCACATAGGCAAAAAGTATGATGTGGCAACTAATTAATGAGGAGAGATGCAAATAGAGTAACATAATATGTTACCATCACATAGCGGTTCCCAATGTAAAATGAGTCTACAAAGTAATAAATGAAGCCCTCTATGTTACCACATCTATGACACTACCCACTATGGAGGTAGTAACATAGACTAGTAACATATGCATGTTACTAGTCTAAGTTACTCCCCACTATGACCAGCCTTAATACTTGCATGCAATGATTTAATGCACCTTGAAATCTGAACATGTGATGGGAAACAACCAAATTGAGCCTTATAAAATGGAAAAACTAAAATTTTGAAATAAGCCCTATAAACCGGAAAGGAGGGAGTACTACCCAAGACAAGACATGCATGCAGTTAATGAATGTGTTGGACCCACTGGTAGAAAAAAGCCCTCTAGTCCCGGTTCGCAACAGCCTTTAGCCCCGGCTGTGCAACCGGGACTAAAGGGTCGCGACTAAAGCCCCCCCCCTCTTTAGCCGCGGCTCTTCCGGACCGCGACAAAAGGCTTTAGTCCCGGTTCTTGTGGCTGACCGGGACTAAAGGCCCGCCACGTGGTCGCCCGTGGTCCGTCGGGGCCGAGGACCTTTAGTCCCGGCTCTCGTGGCCAGCCGGGACTAAAGGCCTCCTCCGCAGGTTTAGGGTTTTAGCCCCCCTAAACCTGGTTTCTTTTTAATTTGTATTGTTTTATTTGTTTTATATTTTATTTTGTGTTTTATTTTATTTTTGATGAAGTTTCAGTACACATATTCTACGCTACTATATATATACATGCATATAAAATTTCAAACAAGAAGAATTCAAGAGGAATATATAATATATATATACAACTTTGAACAAGTTTCCATACACAATTACGATGGATGACCATATACAACTTCGAACAAGTTTCAATCTCGGGTATGCATATAAATTTCTACGTCCTCGGTATAGTGTTGTCCTTTAGGATCGATGACTTCCCTCATTAAAAATCCTGCTAATTCTTCTTGAATTGGTCGGAAGCGAGCTTCTGGACTAAGCCTCCTCCGCAAGTTATCCCTCGCGTTCCGCACGCTAGCTGATTCCTTCCGCTCAGTGGTTTCTCTCCGGATGTTCTCACAAACATAGTATCCACATAGATCGGTCGCCGGTGGCTGCTGATCCACATTAACTAACTTTCTGAAATCTAGCTCATGTTTGAATTCACCGACAATTTCTTCTGAAAACCGTCTCCAAACCCTACAGGGCAAAGAAAATCAAATGAATAAGGGAGTTATATTAGTTAGTTGATATTAGGAAATGAACGAAAGAGACCGATCGATATAGAGCTCAAATGATTGAAAATAATTACTTTTTCAGCATTTTTCTCATGTCGGCCCAATGCTTTGGATCCGAATCCTTAGAGTCGCTGATTAGAACTGTGGAGGTGTGAAGTTCAATATTTAGCAGAATCCAGTGGAACCTGCGGACACGTTACATGCACAGTCATGCATAACTCATCGATTAGACATACCATGCATGGAGTAAACAAAAGAGAATGGGCACAAGAGAGAAAACACTCACCCAAAATGGTAAGGAAATAGAATATGACTTTTGAGTTGATGCTTTGTAAGAAAGTTGTACAGGTCTTTCTCCACGTCGTTGGGGTGATGTTTTAACACATGTCCATTAACGATATGTGGGTCAATGAACCCAACATCATGGATGTTTCTTATTTTGCATTCCCAAATCTTCATTCTGCATAATAGCGTACCAAACAATATAGTTAGGACAATATATATATATATAGTGCAGGCAATAATGAAGAACGAGATGAGGTAGAAATAAATCACTTACAGAACGTAGCAACTCAGCATAGATTTGTCGAGGGCGCGCAGATTGAACAGCTGGAACAATTCACTCATATGAATTTCTACAGAGTACCGTTTGGTGTGATGCTGTTCTGTAACATCCGCATAAACATATTCTTTGTCGGCCCATGATATGAATTGCTTGTACCAACGTAGCAGATTTCGCATTTGTTGTGGTAGACTATTTTCCTGCTCAGGCTCGACGAGAGGCCCCTTCCGCACATATTGGAATGCTATCTCACCTACAGGCGCATCCTCAAGGTCTAAGCAGGCACGAAGAGTCAAACCCATCTCGGACGCTTGTTGCATGGCACCCGCTACAGTCAATCCAAGTGCTGCCGCAGCTGCTATGATCTCGGGGTCCTCTTCCGGACCGACTTTCACTATGAGCGGGGGGATCGATTGTTTCTTCTGCATCCCGAGCTGGTCAACTTGTTTCCCGCTTTTTTACGACTTTCTTCCTCCTTCAACATTTTTGCTTGCTTACGAAGTTCATGTCCATAGTCGTCAGGCATATTCAGCTCGGCTTGGGACGGTGTCGTCAAAAAATCCTTAGCCCACTTCTTTTGCTTCTCAGTGAATACTTGCTTGGGCTCAGGCTGTTTTTTGGCCTTCATATCCGCCTTCCATTTCTCATAATCAGCAGCCGCGGCCAATGTGAGGTCAGCTTCACTAAGTTCCCCAGGCCTTGGGAGGAGAGGCTTCAGTGATGGCTCCGGTACCCTTGTGGTCTTAGGTACATAAGGGTCCGGGTTAATAGTCCAGGAGCGGGTTTCCTTGCTGTCCGCCTGCTTCTGCTTCTTCGCCGGAGGTGGATTGGGGGGCGTCTGCTTACCCGCCGGAGGTGGATTGGGGGGTGTCGTACCCGCCAGAGGAGGATTGGGGGGCGTCGTACCCGCCGGATGTTGTGGATCGGGGGACGGCGTCGAATGGCGTGAAGGAGGTGTAGGTGAACCACCACGACCACCACCACCGCCACCACCGCCACCACCACCACCACCACCATCGGAGGGGGGTGGACTTGCTGGCCTTGGCGCCTCGCCTGGAAACACTATGTACTTCTTTTTCCATAGAATGTACTGGCGCTTGACATCTCCAAGTCTTCTCTCCCCTTCGGGTGTAGGTTTGTCAATCTCGAGGTCCTCAAACCCTTGGACTATGTCTTCCACCGTGACACGAGCATAGCCATATGCAATGGGGTTGTTGTGGTGGAGTGCTCCAGGTGTACAGGGTAAAGCACTGCCGCTAGCTACCTTCATGGAAATGTTCCCCACGGGATAATGCAGATCACAGTCTTTCATCTCCTTTACATCATCCACGGGGTAGTGAGGCTCCGGTGCACGAGTCTCGATCATCGGTGCACTAGCACAAGGCGGGGCATCCGTGGAAGCCACGCCGCTTCTCCGCTGCTGGCTTTCGCGATCCGCTTCATGATCTTCATGCGGCCCTGCAGCCGATTTTTCTTTCATTAGTACATGCACGGTCTGCTTTAACTCATGGAGTTCCGATGCAAACTTCGTCATAAGATCTGCATCCCGGTCCGTCTTTCTCTTACGGCTTCTGTAACCGTACGGGTCATTGTCCTGGGAAAACCCTACTTTCCACGAAACTTTGCCTTTGCCTCGTACACGTCCTCCGTGTTCATCATTCCCGAGGGCTAAAGTCAGTGCGTCTTTCTCTCTGTTGAACTTGATCAAGCCCGCTTGAGCTTGGGTCATTGCGTCAATAAGGGCTTGGGTCGGAGCAAAGTGTCGATGCCGGTGAACACACTCCCCTGTCTCCGGGTCTAGCGACCCCCCATGCCCGTACCACCAGCTTTTGGCCCTTGGGTCCCATCCCTCTGTACCTAGAGGGATTCCTCGCACCCTCAGGTCCTCCTCCATCTTCTGCCACCTAGGGTCCGCAATGCGGTATCCTCCTGGCCCCATAACATGATGGTACTTTTTCTTACCCGCATTATCCTTATATTTTTCGATATTTCCTTGAAATGGTCCGACTGCTTTTGCCTCACAAATTCTGGCCAATCATCTTTCAGTTTCTCATGTTGTCCATTGAAATCCGGAGTCTTGCCCTTGTTGACATAGTCACGGGTTAAATTTTTCTTGAAGTTCCGGAATGCATCGGCCATCTTCTGAAGAGCGAACTCTTTAACTAGCCTCCTCCTCTGACGTCCACCCGGAACCTCGTTACCGAATTCATCGACTTTGTTGTATTCCGGAGGTAGAATGAAATGTTCCATAAGCTTTCTCCAGCAATCCTTTTTCGTTCTCTTGTCGACAAAACTGAAACCAAGACGTGCCTTCTTTGGCTCATTCCATTCCTGGACGGTGATCGAGACGTTGTCTCTAACAACGACTCCGCATTGGTTGACAAACTTTGAGGTGTGCTGTAGGGGCTTGCCGGTTTCACTGACAGACTCAATGGCATATGTTTCTCCTGTTCTCATCGCCTTGGATTTGCCACGATGCTTTGTCGTACTCGATCCGGATCCGGAGGGCTAAAAAAAGAAAGAGAGTCGCGCGCGTTAATACATATGTATTCACATTTCAGTAAGTTTGTATCACGAGAGGCTCTCAATGTATATAAATACCTCGCCGGAGGTGGTTGTTGCTACTTGCAATTGGAGATCGTCGGTTGTTGACGGTTGACCTCCGTCGACAATGTCCGTTCCTTCACCTTCTTGATCATCGTCACCGGCAAGGTTCAGATAAGAAGAGACTACATCATCCTCTTGTTGCTCATCTTCTGAGCCCGGCACATAAGGAATCTCGTTGTTGATGATGCCCATTAAATAACGTTCAGCCTCCGGATCCCTAAGCGGCTCGGTTCTGTCGTCCGCCATATGTCACTCCTGCATGTAGTAAAAATTCTTTAAGTGTAAAGGAATTAAAAAATAAGATTAAGGGGACATAGAGGAGGAGGAATTAAAAAATAAGATTTTTTAAGTAAAAATTCTTTTTTTCTTCTTCTTCCTTTCTTCTTCCTCTTTCTTCTTCTTCCTTTCTTCTTCTTCCTTTTTCCTTTCTTCTTCTTTCTTTCTTCTTCTTCCTTTCTCCTTCTTTCTTTCTTCTTTCCTTTCTTCTTCTTTCCTTTCTTCTTTCTTTCTTCTTCTTCCTTTTTCTTTTTTCTTTCTTTCTTCTTCTTCCTTTGTTTTTCTTCTTCCTTTGTTTTTCTTCTTCCTTTTTCTTTTTCTTTTTTTCTTCTTCCTTTGTTTTTCTTCTTCCTTTCTTTTTTCTTCTTTCTTTTTCTTTCTTGTTTTTTTTCTTCTTCTTTTTTCTTCTGTTTTCTTTTATACCACCATTTTTGCACTTTTAATTATGCACTTTTATGTTTTCTTTTATGTTTTCTTTTTTCTTTTTTTTCTTCTTCCTTTGTTTTTCTTTTTCCTTTCTTTTTTCTTCTTTCTTTTTCTTTCTTGTTTTTTTTCTTCTTCTTTTTTCTTCTGTTTTCTTTTATACCACCATTTTTGCACTTTTAATTATGCACTTTTATGTTTTCTTTTATGTTTTCTTTTTTCTTTTTTTCTTCTTCCTTTGTTTTTCTTTTTCCTTTCTTTTTTCTTCTTTCTTTTTCTTTCTTGTTTTTTTTCTTCTTCTTTTTTCTTCTGTTCACATCAGAACAGAGGGGGCGAGGCGGGGCGACGGCGCGGGGACGATCGAACAGAGGGGGCGAGGCGAGGCGGGGCGACGGCGCGGGGACGGCGCGCGCGGGGACGGCGCGGCGACGGCGAGGCGGGGACGGCGCGGGGACGGCGCGGCGACGGCGAGGCGGGGACGGCGCGCGGGGACGGCGCGGCGACGGCGAGGCGGGGCGACGACGCCGACGACAGAGGGGGAAGGGAGGAGGAGGAGCTCACGGCGGCGCGGGGACGCGGGGACGGCGCGGCGACGGCGAGGCGGGGCGTCGGCGTCGGGGCGTCGGGGCGTCGGCGTCGGGGCGTCGGGGCATCGGGGCGTCGGGTCGGAGAGAATGAGGAGGCGAACTGCCAAGATGTATATATATAGTAGGACCTTTAGTCCCGGTTGGGGAGGAGGACCGCGACTAAAGGTGGCCTTTAGTCCCGGTGCGCCTCCCCAACCGGGACTAAAGGTGTTTGGCGCCGCGTTCGTTCCCGCGCAGACCGACCCTTTAGTCCCGGTTGGGGAGGCGGACCGGGACTAAAGGGTGCCCTTTAGTCCCGGTCCGCCTCCCCAACCGGGACTAAAGGTCCGTGGTGGCATATTTTTAGTTTTAAAATCTTAAAAGTACAATTATATATAAAAAAATCAGAAAAATAAAACTAATTCATTTTAAAATCTTAAAAGTACAATTATATATCAAAAAAGTCAGAAAAATAAAACTAATTCATTTTAAAATCTTAAAAATACAATTATATATCAAAAAAATCAGAAAAATAAAACTAATTCATTTTAAAATCTTAAAAGTACAATTATATATCAAAAAAATCAGAAAAATAAAACTAATTCATTTTAAAATCATAAAAGTACAATTATATATCAAAAAAATCAGAAAAATAAAACTAATTCATTTTAAAATCTTAAAAATACAATTATATATCAAAAAAAATCAGAAAAATAAAACTAATTCATTTCAAAATCTTAAAAATACAATTATATATCAAAAAAATCAGAAAAATAAAACTAATTCATTTTAAAATCTTAAAAATACAATTATATATCAAAAAAATCAGAAAAATAAAACTAATTCATTTTAAAATCTTAAAAATACAATTATATATCAAAAAAATCAGAAAAATAAAACTAATTCATTTTAAAATCTTAAAAATACAATTATATATCAAAAAAATCAGAAAAATAAAACTAATTCATTTCAAAATCTTAAAAATACAATTATATATCAAAAAAATCAGAAAAATAAAACTAATTCATTTTAAAATCTTAAAAATACAATTATATATCAAAAAAATCAGAAAAATAAAACTAATTCATTTTAAAATCTTAAAAATACAATTATATATCAAAAAAATCAGAAAAATAAAACTAATTCATTTTAAAATCTTAAAAATACAATTATATATCAAAAAAATCAGAAAAATAAAACTAATTCATTTTAAAATCTTAAAAATACAATTATATATCAAAAAAATCAGAAAAATAAAACTAATTCATTTTAAAATCTTAAAAATACAATTATATATCAAAAAAATCAGAAAAATAAAACTAATTCATTTTAAAATCTTAAAAATACAATTATATATCAAAAAAATCAGAAAAATAAAACTAATTCGTTTTAAAATCTTAAAAATACAATTATATATCAAAAAAATCAGAAAAATAAAACTAATTCATTTTAAAATCTTAAAATCCCTTGAAGGTTTGACAAAAGGTTTGATACATCATTCAGTTCATCGACCAAATACAAAGTTTGGTACAATTATACATTATTACACATCAATTCTTCCCTTGGACGTCCCTGCTTGCTTACGACTGTGCCGTATCCATGGAGCATCCTCATCATTTAACTTAATGCTTGGGTCAGTGTTCACTTTGAAGGGCGGAATTTCACCAAACATATTATAATCTTCTGACATGTCTGTCTTGTCCTCCACTCCCACGATGTTTCTTTTCCCTGAAAGAACAATGTGGCGCTTTGGATCATCGCATGATGTACTGATCGTTTTCTTATCTTTCCGTTTCCTCGGTTTGCTACTCATGTCCTTCAAATAAAAAACCTGAGCGACATCTTTGGCAAGGACGAATGGTTCGTCAAGGTAACCAAGATTGTTGAAATCCACCATTGTCATTCCGTATTGCTCGTCCACCTTTACCCCACCTCCTGTTAGCTTGAACCATTTGCACCGGAACAAAGGGACCTTAATGGAGGGTCCATAGTCAAGTTCCCATATCTCCTCTATGTAACCATAATATGTGACCTTTTGCCCATTCTCGGTTACTGCATCAAAGCGGACACCACTGTTTTGGTTGGTGCTCTTTTTATCTTGGGCGATGGTGTAAAATGTATTCCCATTTATCTCGTACCCGTGAAAAGTCGTTATAGTCGAAGATGGTTTCTTGGCCAACATGTACAACTGATCTCCAACATCATTGTCATTCATGAAATGTTTTCGCAACCAACTGCCGAAAGTCTCCATGTGGGCCTTTCTAATCCAGGATTCAGGCTTCCCCGGGTTGTCCGAGCGTAAAATATTCTTGTATTGCTCGAAGTACGGAGCCACCAAGCTGGAATTTTGCAGGACTGTGTGGTGTGCTTTAGTCATAGAATGACCGTCTATACATATCGTGGTATCCCTTCCGATCTTGCCTTTTCCACTTAGTCTCCCCTCGTGCCGCGATTGAGGAATACCAATCGGTTTAAGGTCAGGAACATAGTCAATACAGAACTCAATTACCTCCTCATTTCCATAGCCCTTGACGATGCTTCCTTCTGGCCTAGCACGGTTACGAACATATTTCTTTAATACTCCCATGAACCTCTCAAAGGGGAACATATTGTGTAGAAATACAGGACCGAGAATGGAAATCTCTTCGACTAGGTGGACCAGGAGGTGCGTCATAATATCGAAGAAGGATGGTGGGAACACCAACTCGAAACTGACAAGGCATTGGACCACATCGTTCTGTAACCGTGGTAGATCTTCTGGATTGATTACCTTCTGAGAGATTGCATTGAGGAATGCACATAGCTTCACAATGGCTACTCGAACATTTTCCGGTAGGAGCCCCCTCAAAGCAATCGGAAGCAATTGCGTCATAATCACGTGGCAGTCGTGAGACTTCAGGTTTTGGAACTTTTTCTCCGGCATGTTTATTATTCCCTTTATATTCGACGAGAAGCCAGACGGGACCTTCATACTGCTCAGGCATTCAAAAAAAATGACCTTCTCTTCTTTGGTAAGAGCGTAGCTGGCACGACCTTGAAACCATTCCGGATGCCGGTCATCTGGGTCTTTCAAAAGTTGCTGGTCCTGCCGTGCTTCCTTTGTATCATTTGTCTTCCCATACACGCCCAAGAAGCTTAGCAGGTTCACGCAAACATTCTTCGTAACATGCATCACGTCGATTGCAGAGCGGACCTCTAGGACTTTCCAATATTCTAGCTCCCAAAATATAGATTTCTTCTTCCACATGGGTGCGTGCCCGTCAACTCCCCGCGGAACTGATTGTCCGCCAGGACCCTTTCCAAAGATGACTTTCAAATCCTTGACCATATCAAATATCTCAGCACCAGTACGTTCCGCAGGCTTCGGCCGGTGATCTGCCTTCCCGTTGAAATGCTTGCCTTTCTTTCTTACGTTATGATTTCGGGGAAGAAATCGACGATGACCCAGGTACACGTTCTTCTTACAATTAACCAAACGTACACTTTCAGTCTCATGTAAGCAGTGCGTGCATGCATTGTATCCCTTATTTGTCTGTCCCGAAAGGTTACTGAGAGCAGGCCAATCGTTGATGGTTACAAAAAGCAACGCTCGTAGATCAAATTCCTCTCCTTTGTGCTCATCCCAGACACGTACACCAGGTTTCGCCCACAACTGTAAAAGTTCTTCAACTAATGGCCTTAGGTACACATCGATGTCGTTACCGGGTTGCTTAGGGCCTTGGATGAGAATTGGCATCATAATGAACTTCCGCTTCATGCACAACCAAGGAGGAAGGTTGTAGATGCATAGAGTCACGGGCCAGGTGCTATGGCTGGAGCTCTGCTCGCCAAAAGGATTAATGCCATCAGTATTTAGACCAAATCTTAAGTTCCTTGCGTCAGCTGCAAAATCTTTGAAAACTCTGTCGATCTTTCTCCATTGCGTTCCATCAGCGGTGTGTCTCGACTGCCCGTCGGACTTACGGTCCTCTTTGTGCCATCGCAACAACTTGGCATTCTTTTTGTTCATGAACAGACGTTTCAACCGTGGTATTATAGGAGCATACCACATCACCTTGGCGGGAACCCTCTTCCTGGGTTTCTCGCCCTCAACATCGTCATCAGGGTCATCGCCTCTGATCTTATAACGCAATGCAGTGCATACAGGGCATTCATTCAAATTCTTGTATTCACCGCGGTAGAGGATGCAGTCATTAATGCATGCATGTATCTTCTGAACCTCTAAACCTAGAGGGCATACAACCTTCTTTGCTTCGTACGTACTGGCGGGCAACTCGTTATTCTTCGGCAACATATTCTTCAACATTTTCAGCAAATTTTCAAATGATGAGTCACCTACACCTTCTTGTGCCTTCCATTTTAGCAAATCCAGTGTGCAGCCCAGCTTTTTCAGACTATTATCGCATCCTGGATACAACGACTTTTTGTGATCCTCTAACATGCGATCCAAATTCTCCCTCTCCTTCTCAGTTTCGCAGCGTCTCCGTGCATCAGCAATGGTCCGACCAAGATCATCAGCGGGCTCATCATGTGCCTCTTCTTCACCTTCACCTAACCATTCCCCACCTTCAGCATCATCCTCCATGAAAGTATCACCGAAATGATCACGATAGTTGTCATCGATATCATCCCCTTCTTCATCGTCTTCCATTCTGACCCCTCTTTCTCCATGCTTGGTCCAACAATAATAGCTTGGCATGAAACCATGCATAAGCAGGTCCATGTGAACTCTTCTTGGCGAGGAGTAACCCTTATCATTCTTACAGACAGCACATGGACAGATAATAAAACCTTGCTGCCTGTTCGCATTTGCCACTACGAGGAAATCTTTCAAACCCGTAGTGAACTCGCCGGAGAGTCGGGAACCGTACATCCATTGCCGATTCATCTGCATTATTATTATATAAAGTATATAATTAACCATCATGCATTTGTTAAACTAAGTAGCTAGAAATAATACTAATTAAACAATGAACTACACACATGCGTATTTTATCAATGACACATGAAAGGTTCGAGTTGCTAACCGCGATCGCGAAGGAAAAATAAATGAGAAAGCTCAAGTGTGGCTTGTTTCAGGCTCTCGGGCATTTCATCAAACACCTTGTGTGCATAGGAGAAACCAAAAGCAAACCATCACCACCCCACCACCACCTTCTGAAAATTGTAAAGTGTGATGAGCTGAGTGAAGTGGAGTGAGCTGAGTACATATAGGGATGGGCCTTTAGTCGCGGTTGGCCAGGCCAACCGGGACTAAAGGCCTCCCGTCCGCCAGCTGGATGGGCCTTTAGTCCCGGTTGGCCTGGCCAACCGGGACTAAAGGCCTTCGGGGACCTTTAGTCCCGGTTGGCCTGGCCAACCGGGACTAAAGACCCTCCCGTCGGCCAGCTGTCGACCGAACGCGGGGGCCCAGGTAGTTGGTCGCGGGCCTTCTCCCGAACCGCGACTAAAGAGCCCTTTGGTCGCGGTTCGGTTCTGTTGGGGACTAATGGCGGCGTATGGAAGCCCCTTTTTCTACCAGTGACCCACCCCCAGCTGCCCTCCGTTGCTAGCGTGATCTTCTGTGCTACTCGTACTATAGTCTCTTCGTGTGCCCTCATGTAGCATGGAATCCCACGACGTTGCGAAATACTATCACCTAGTAATAACACTGCACGCACCCAATCAATGTGGCATAACGCAATGCTAGAGGGGGTGAATTTGCGTGCACGACAGGTGCAGCGCTGGTAGGGTGATTAGAGCATCTTCAACAGTTTGTATGTTCAATCGTTGATATAAGTGTCCATGTCAGCAGCCAACGGCACATCATACAGACTCTTTAATGGAGTGTATGTTAAACAACTAGGCGGGTCCACTAAATGTTGAAAAAATGAACAGGCTTGCCTCGGAGCTTATGCCAGGAGCGTTGCTTCAGGTTCATACGATTGCATTCTCTCTCTTTTTATATTATATGCCATGTCATCAAAACAGTCTAGTGGCAATTTAACCAACGATGATTATACGACTGTTGGAGATGCCCTTAGAGAGCGGGCCGTATGATGTGATCGTAGGTAATTCGGGATTTTTTTTTACAGTCTACTGTCATATGTGTGTATTCTTGTACTCCATTCTTCCATTCCGTTGGTAGATATCTCACCAATTTCATATAAAATTCTCATTAAAAACCAATACATGTGCAACGAGGCCATGCACCAATCGAGACAATGGCTCTAAAGGCAAAGCAACCAAAATAGAGAACGACCAGCGGTTTTCAGGGTCCTCACTCCGGCATCCACATCGGCTCTGAGGCCACGCGCCCATGTGGTCAGTGGCAAAACTAGAAGGCCTCCAAGGCGTCATCCCTAGGAGGAAGTCAAGGGAACGCCATCGGCGTCCGCTCTGACCTAGGCCAAAACTTGGATTTTCACCCGAGACATCCCAGACTCCATTGGCGAGGGAGGTGGTCGAGCCTCGTAATGTTGTCTTCAAGAATAGGAACCACGTCCTAGGCCATCGTTGATGCTGACATTTAACAGGGCCGGCCTAGGATTTCCCCTAAAGTTCACAAAAACCATCGTCGCTTTAGCCTACCTAACCGACCGTAGCCGTTATCCAGTGACACAATCCATGGTAGCCATAGACGTTAGTCAGCTGACTATCACCGTCCTCCACCAACATAGCCAGCAAACCACCACGATACCACCCACAATTGTCACCCCCATCTCAACCCCGACCATAAGTGCGAGTGATGATGTAATCCTTCGTATCAGGTTCATCACCAGTGCTCCGGTTGCAATCAAGGCGGCCCTCTCGCCACACCACCATGCATGACTAGGTCCACACGCGGTCCTAGCTCTGGCAACATCCGCTAGTTCCCGCCCAGATCCAGCTTGTGTGAATCTACTATGTCTCCCATGCGGACAAGCAAATCATTACTCTCGATCTACCAAACCGCCTTGACGAAGAGTTGCGCACCTTGTGTGCTAGCATTGGTAGCAGTGGCGGAGCTTGGGCTGAAATTATGCAGGGGCAAATGGGCTGAGGGGGCAAGAAACATGACTCTGGCTGATTTTTTTTGGACAAATAGGCCTAATACTAAGTGCTATTTCGTATTTTTCTCATGGTGTAGGGGGGGGGGGGGGGCGGTGGCCCAGGATGGCCCCCACGTAGCTCCGCCACTGATTGGTAGCATCGATGCGGTCAATGTCAAGTCACCCCTCACTTCGGAATAAGGCCCCCGATGGTTTGGACTTGTACCCATATTTTTTTTAAAACTATAACGTATCCTTACATATTTTTCTTCGAAAATTACAAGCTAGTGAGTTATCAAGCGTTGCACTCAAAATTTGTAATTTCTAGCATTTTTCTAGTGGGTTTTTTCGTACAACGCATTGCACATTTTTTCCGCTGCAAATCATTTACACTAAACAAGTTATGTTTCTTGCCTAGCTTGTAAAATCTAGCACAAATTAAAAAAGGTTCGCAAACATCTACCGCACACATGAGTTGGGTTGCTGGCTGGTGGTCTTGTGCGCCCTCATTCCTCGAAGCGGACAAATACCACAAGGTTAACACTGATTAACTATAATCATGTAAAGCAACACTGAACAAGTAAGGTTTCGCAAGATAATGCGTTCCAATCATTACCGTCTTTTTTAAGTCCTTGATTATCAACTGCCTCACTGAGTAATGACCAATGCATGCCAATTAGGAGTAGTAGTACGTACGTAGGAGTATTATTTAAATGATGTGCATGCATGGATCGCTTCCAAGTTGATCCGCACCTACTTAGAGGGTGCTTGGATCCAAGAGACTATTTTTAGTCTGACTAAAAATAGTCTCTTTTAGAGGCTAAAGTTCCAAGCACCCCTGACTAAAAGGAGACTAGAACTAGTCTTGAGGCTAAAAAGTTTTAGTCAAGGGAACCCTACTAAAATATGGATTAGCTCTCTCTCCCCTCATTTAATTCCTCTACTTTAACACATGCAAGTTCATGATTGGATGGTTTGGAGGATAATAAATGCTCAATAACTTGATTTTAGTCTCTTTAGTATTTGGATCCAAGCATGGGTGAGGCTAGCAAGTTTTAGTCCCACTAATTTTAGTCATGGGACTAAAACGTATCCAAGCACCCTCTTAATGACGCGACATCTTTGCATGGATGGACCGCATCCAAGTATCAACAGATGTGGTGGCTTTCCTTTTGTTGAGGCACTGAGGAGTAGATCCAAATAGGAATAATGAGGACATACATATACTGGGTACAAAAAGAGACATGATCTGCCGATCCATGTGTCTCTCCTTTCGAAGACTCATGGGAGAAACCCTAGCTTGCACCGCCCTTTCCTGCCATCCCCTCTCACCATCGCTATCGTGGCGGCAGTAGGCCCTGCCTGTCAAAGGGGGAGGGGAACCTCTGGCCATTCTCGCGCGGTGAAGACCGGATGCCGAGGTGGCGACCCCGGAGATGGTAATGGCAGAGCTAGTGACGTGCTTGGGGATGGTGGCGGCGCTTGTTAGGTGGCGCAAGGCAGCGAGAGGAATCAATCTTGTAGCGATGTGATCTGGTTTGGGGCGGAGGACGATGGAGTCTACAACGGTTTGTCTAGCGCCCTATGCATCTCGATGTCGTGGGGCGTGTAGCATGTGGGCCCCCATCACTTCTCTCTAGTGTTGCGATGCTGGTGGTCAGGCTGACTAGGTGTGGTGTGTTCCTATTCATGCAAGGGGTTGGGATGTCATGGTGTTGTGGAGGTGGCAACATCGGGTGGGTAGACTGGACCGTGGAAGCTAGGGGGCGTCCTCGAGATGTGGATTACCTATGTACACCGATGCCGCAGCCCCAGATCTATGGTTAAGCTCCATAGGGCGAGGTTCTCTGCCTCCACGGTATGGGCGACATGTTGGCGTTGTGTGGGCAGTGGGTATGTTGGCTCGGCTGATGTGGCAATCTGGGCCCGATTGGTTGTGGTGATGGCTGTTGGCACCGATAATCTGCCTATAATGACTGACTATTGTGGCTTCAACATATGGCTGGGCATGATACAACGATGCTGGGTTCGGTGATCTATAAGTGAAATTCTAGCACCACTTCAGTTGATGACAACGTCCTTGGATGTCATTACTTTTCCTAGAGGCGGCGCCCCTAGCTAGGAGGAAGTGATGGAAACGCCATCATCGCTCGCTCCAACATAGGCAACAACTTTGGGTTTCACCTGAGAGAGACCACACTCTATTGATGAGGGAGGTGAAGTAGTTCCATAATATGTCCCTGAGGAAAGGAACGACATCCTAGGGTTTCGTTGATGCTGCCATATAACATGGCCGGCCTAGTCTTTCGCCTATAACATACCAAACACATCGTCACTACAGCATGCCTAGCCGACTGTTAGCAACCGAACTGCGGTAGCCATAAACGCTAATCGGCTCCCCATCCCCGTCCTCCACGAACAAAGCCAACAAACCACAATGAGATCACACACCGCCATGGCCGCCCCCATCCCAACCCTCAAGTGTGAGTGACTAATCCTCTGTATGAGGTTTACCACCAACGCCGCGACCGGGATCAAGGTCCACATGCGGTTTCTGGTCGTGCTACCACGCGTGACTATGTCCACATGTGGTTCTAGCTCTGGCAACATCCGTTCCCACTCGGGTCCGGCTTGTGTGAGTTTATTGTGTCTCCCATGGCACCACTTCCGCCTTTAGTTGTAGTGCCGCCCCTCTTCTCGCGGCCCTGCTAGTCCCCGCACATCCAGCAAGACAAGCAGATCATTACTCTTGATCAATCAAATGGATTGATGAAGAATTGTCACACATTGCGTGCTAGCATTGGCAACCCCAAAGTTGTCGATGTCAGATCACTCCCAAATCTCAGCCTAAGCTAACATCCCGCCACCATAGCGAGCATCAACTCGCTCTGGAATAGGTCTGTCATGTTTTGGGCATGTAACCATAGTATGTAAAAATATTTATACAATATATCCTTATATATTTACCATGTAAAAATCACAAGGTTGTGATTTATCTAGCGTTGCACTCGAATTATTAATTCTTAACTTTTTCGTAGTGAATTTTTTTATGACATTGTGATACAAATATTTTGCGCTGCAGATCATTTGCACAATTGCACTATTTTCTTTTTGTTTCTCGCTTAGCTTGTAAAATCTGGCACAAATTAAGGTATTGGACAAAGTTTACAAAAGATCTGGAGGATTGCAACAAAAATGAAACAAGCAGCCAAAATGTCGTCAAAGTGGTGGGCTGCACGGCGCACGTGTGTTCGGGCTACTGGCTGGTGGTCCTGATCCGAAGTGGACAAATAGGAATCATGTACACCTAGGTCTCAGTCTTGCGAGCCATGGTCAAGGCCAACTAAGCCTCGAACACTGGCACGTCCGCGCGTATGTAGGCGGCGAGCCCAGCTTCGCGCTCCCATGATGAGCGCGAAATTATCGATGGCAATATTGGTTCTTCTTACCTTTTTTTTTTTTGCAGGAGAAATTTTTTAGAGGAGGCTTGCTCGTCACCTCTAGGACTAGCCGGGCGAGGGAGAGTGCTCGTTGTTGATTGAGACACACGCAAGATGTACTGCGCCGGAGGCCAACTCTACCGTAATCATGTGGGCCACAAAAAAGATGGATGAAGAATGAAACCCTTCAATAATACTCCTACTACAGTAGTATTATTCATGTCAGCCAATTGGCAAAACTAAGCCATAACTTCCCAGGAACAAAACTTGATGCCCGATGGTCGGCCTACATGAATACTCCCTCTGTCCGGAAAAACTTGTCCCTCAAATGGATGTATCTAGCATCAAGTTTGTGCTAGATACATCCATTTGAAAAACAAGTTTGGGACAAGTTTTTTCGGACGGAGGGAGTACTATATATAGTCATGTCGGTTATGTGACGAATGGCTGACAGGGAATAAATGTTACATTTGTTTTGGGCCTCTTGAAAATTACCTATTACTAGTACTGACTACCAAGTACCAACCATAGAGGGGAGCCATGGTCAGACATACGTATCTTTGTTGGTTCGGTCGACGGGAAATTATATTGCACAATGACAGCACAAGGATATTCCTGTCAGCTGATCGCCGTCAGGGTTGGACTATGCCGATTTTGTGTTTCACTTTCATGTTAGCTTGTCGCATGTGTTAAAAAATGTAAAAATATTGTTAGTTTATTTTAGAAATATTTATTTATTTATATAAAAACATACAATTTTATAGAAAAATAAAAATAAATAAAAATGAACAGGAACAATAGAAAAGACAAAGAAGAAGAAAAACTGAAAAAGAAACATGGAAAAGAAACCCAAAGAACTGGAACTAGAATAATAAATAGAGAAAAAGAAAAAGAAAGCGGCAAAAAACCCAAAATGGCAGCAGAAGGAAGGTTGGAGGTGCTTCCACAAGCCACAGCCACCAGATGTTATGTTAGACTGCATAATGCATGTTGGTAAAAGGTACCCCTCTGTCCCATAACATAAGATGTTAGGGCATCTCCCGTGTAGGCCTCAAAACTCCCGTTAAGGTATGGACTGAGTTGTTCACATGCATTATATCAACCAATGCGGACCCTTATATGTTCGTGCACTGGTTGGGATGTCCGATTTCCCGTAAATTGAAAGCAAAATTGCAGGACATTTGCAGAAATCGGACGTCCACTTGGCCAATTAAAAGCCATCACATACCCCATGTCACAACCCCTTTATCTCGACGGCACGGCTGGTGCATCTGTGTGTGCACGCTTTTTAGCTTGCTTGGTGCATGTGATGTGTCCATGCTTGGAATGGCGGAAGCATGCCGTGGCCTGTGTGGTCATGCATGGCGGAAGCTGTTGTAGGGAAGCCAGCTGCCGATAGCGGAAGCCACGCGTGGACAATTATTTTAATTTAAATCGACGCAAATATTAAAGGGGCAGGATTGAATGGCCGGCTTTTATATCCATGTCTACGAACAGATTTAAACCAGTGCGTGGACAAATACAATGTCTGTTTTGGAGATGCCTCTTTGTTAGAGCATTTACAGCTGGTCCCTGAAATCCTACTTAAACGTCTATGAAGGTGACCAAACAGAACCTCTCATATCATTTCTATACGCTCGGGCTGTCCGCATACCCACATATAGTGAGACTAAATACGAGAAGGATACAAGGGTTCACTCACGCCCTCGGCCGGTACGTCACGTAGGACGTGACCCACCTTAGACCAACTTTTCTCTCTCTTTCTTCATCTTCACCAATCACATATAATTAACCGGACATTCAAGGAAGAAAATGAGAAGCACGGTTGCATGCACGGACAAATAGGGGCTCAAAACATACACTCCCGGACACCGACTGAGCGCGTTCACAGATGATTAGGGGAGGGGGGGGGTTGCTAAGTCTGGCTGTGGATACTTTTAGGGCATCTCCAAGGCGGCCCCGTAAACTTCCCGCAACCGTCCGGACTGCACTGTCCGAACATCGGAAGCCATCGAACACCCACCTATATCGGTCCACAGGGCGGTCTGGACGCGATTTCTTCCGCAAATTGGAGACAAAAGTATGGAAGGTTTGCGGGAGTCTGGAAACCCGAAAGTAGGACTCCGACACCTCCGACCGACCCAATCCCCCTCCCGGCCCCATTTCCTTCCACTCTGCCCCTTCTCTCCCTTGCTTTGCATCCACACCCTCCACCTCCGTCGCTGATGTTGTTCATCTCCAGCCGCCACAGAGGCATTGCCTGACGTTTGCAACCAGCACCGACGCGCTCGCTAGCCGTTCCGGCCGAGCTTTCAGCCATGGAACCGTTTATACCCAGGTACACTCCGCCCCCTGTCGACGACCTCCATGGCGGACACCACGCCCGACAGGTGTTCGGTTATGTCATTGAGCTTATTTTCAAATGCTATGTCATTTTTAGAGTACGAAGGATGGTTAGCTACTCGACCATGGAGGGTGAGTTGTTGTGCGATGTGTGGCTGGCCGTATCCGCGGATTTCATAGGCAGGACCAGAGGGTTGCCCTTCTGTGAGCAAGTGCATGAAAAGTTTCACGCAGGAAAGCACATTGCGCCATACGACGTGTACATCATGCGACCACGCAACGTGAGGTCGTTGTCGTATCGCTGGCACGCTACCCAGGTCAACATCATCAACTGCAACTTGATCAGTCAGCTCGAAGCAAGGTGGCCATTGCACACGGGCATGGAGGAGATGGTAAGTTTTACTTTCTCTTGCTAAACTTGTTGATTGATTCATTCACTCAATGTTGGTCTACACATTATATATAGCCCGCACACGCCGTTGTACTGTACCACAGGTCAGCGGGATGGCCATTTACGTGCGTACACTGCTGGATGAAGCTGAAGGGGAAGTATGTGTGGAAGGACATGATCCGTTCCTAAGAAACTTGTTGGACATCCAGGGTCTAGTCGAATTTGAGACCTTGTTGTATTAGACTTAATTTGCATGCTATGCGTAGATGATTTGTGCTATTTTCTATCCGAACTTTGATGAATATCGACCGGTTTGAGTGAATTTCGTCCGATTAGTTAAAATGTGGTTTGAAACGTATGCGCTAGCGATGGATGACTGTTTCCCGCATCCGTGTCCGCGGACTGGTCTCCCAGTCTGCAGACGGATACGAAAGGTTTTTGCGGGTTCCGTTAGAAATGCCCTTACAACCGATATATGCAACGCGGGAGTAGTGATTGCAGTCCACGGACATGCATTACAACAAGCACCTTTTCGGCCGTAAAAAAACAAGCACTTTTTGGGCATATATGTGCCGCAACACCCAAGTACAAACGCTTTATGGTCGTTCAAGATGCATACACCTGACTTTGAGCCTCCGAGCCATGACACGTACGTCTCCAGGATGAATCGAGTTCGCTACTTCTATTTTTGAGATTATTAGTTCGCTACTTCGTTGATGCACTTGTCATACATGCCGGGCAAATCCGCAGCCGACATGCACCAGAAGCTTAACCGATCCATCACCGACTCGCTATAGAAGCTGGATCATGCATGCCATGACCAACGCATGCCCGGAACGCACACATAACGTCCGGGGCATGCTCGGCACACCGTGACATCAAATTCTGATTAGATCTTCTCTACTACTTAAAATCTCTATCTCTACTGGAGTATCTTAAAAGTGTAGCCTTTTTTCCGGTTCTCTACTTCCCCTCTCACCATGTCCTTTCATTGATTTACCCAGGCTTACTCAAGGGCTCATATGATGCAGTCATCAGAGACTCGAATGACAGATTCGTCATGGCAACAAACGCGGAAATTGATTGGTTTGGAGATGCTCTTATGGCCGATCTTGTGTGTGATTTTCCGCATATTATTTTTGAGCATAGCTCCTAGATAGACTAATTGTGCTGCCCAGGATTTAGCCAAACTAGTTAGAAGTAAGGTGTGTGCAGGATGGGTGGAAGAACCACCCATAGAGATTGTTGATACTCTTGTAAAAGATATTAGTGATCACCTTGCAATAAACACTAATTTCATGTAAAAAGAAGTCCTTCCATTGATTTTTTTTTTACTTTCAAACGTTTTTTGGTCTCATTCTGCCCTTTGTCCGCCTTCTCGTACGCTAATCAATCATCTCAATTTACTTACCTTTTGCATCAATTTACTAACCAAATTTCTCAATAAACTATAGATAAATCATGAGGAGTATTTGATAAACATTTATTTACATAATCACATTAATATGGACAGGTAAATCGTCATACGTCCAAGAGAAAAAAGGTGTTACCCTCCTCTTAAAAAAAAGGTTAGGGTTTCTCTGTCTTCCGTCGCTGCCGCCGTTGATCCGCCTCGTCTCTGGTGGCCTTAGGGCCATGAGGTGTGGTGGATTCCGACTCTTACAGGTGGGAGAACTCCATTTTAGATGTTTCTTTGACTTTTGTTAAGGTTTTGTGTCCTGCTCAGTAAAGCGAGATGACTGCGGCTGCTTGAAAATGGAATGAGGTTCTCCTTGCCTAGCCCCTGCCTTGATGGTGCATCTAGCATTGTCGGTGGGCCTGTGAAAATGTGTCTCCAGCGAATCTTTCATTCATGGATTTGCTCGGATCTGGTCGTCGTTCGTCTACATTCATGTGTCTTCAGGTTTGATCCTTTCGATCTACGCTACTCTTCATCGGCGACGGTTGCTGTTTTGGTGTGCTGCCGTGCTGGTCTTATGGGGTCTTAGCACGACGACTTCTTGACTATCTACTACAACAAGTTTTGCCCGGCTCTAGCGAGGGATGAGCGATGACGACGACGCGCCTTCGGCCCCTTCAGTGCTTGTTGTCATCGCTAGATGGTCTACGAATCTAGATGTAAGTTTTATTATTTCTGATGTTCGTTGAGGATGAATAGATTGAAGGTTTCTTCGCAAAAAATATGGACATTTATATCAGATCTAACAAATTAGAATATTATATTTGCAACATAACAGTGCTTATTTAAATACAAAGATGCTCTGGAGGCGGAGTTGCATGAACTAATGCAGGTATGGCATTGGCTGTGCAATATACCAATGATCCTATCATTGTCCAATCGGACTCCTCAGAGACATTGACGGCGTTGTCCGGCGATAATCTGTCCGGGTCAGCATATGGGCATTTGATAGCTGAGATTAAGCATCTTATTGTAGATCATGAGTTTATTCTTCAAAAACTAAAGCGAGAGCAAAATAGGGTAGCAAATCATTTGGCAGTTTATAGTCGTACGGAGAGCACTACTGCCGTATGGCTTCAGCGTGGAGCACCTTGTATTGAGGAGTTGGTGCCTCTTGATTGTAACCCTAGGCATATGGAATAAAACTCTTTACGCCGTAAAAAAATTTAGAATATTTATATCCAGCACATGAGAAATATCTGGTACTCCCACCCCTAGGGTGCTCCCAGTGCTCCAAACTCGGTAGCACATTCTAAAATGTTCAAAAAATTCTGAAAGAAACCCAGCACATTGACACAACTTCAATGTATGTTCTTAAAAAAATTCAAATCAAAATCCAATACATAGCTCGAGATACAAAAATGATAAAATGGACACCAATGCAATAATGGGCCTCATCTAAAGCCCAACTTATGTTGTGTACTATTTACTGTCGAATTTGTCATTTATGTTTCTCAAGCTATGATTCAAATTTTGATTTCTTTTTTGACAACATACTTTGATGTTGTGTCAATGTGCTGGATTTTCTTCAGAATTTTTCAAACATTTAAAAAGGTGCTACCGAGTTTTGAAGCACCGGGACCACCCTAGGGGTGGGAGTACCAGATATCCCCCCCCCCCCTTGCAATGGGGAAAATAGCTAGTACTCCCATCCTTATGGTACTCCCGGTGCTCCAAGTTTAAAAACAAATCTTAAATGTTTTCAAATTTTTTGAAAAATATGGGGATGTTCACAAGGAATGTGACTACAACCCCTAGAAATTTCAAGTCCAAACTGGAAATATACATTGGTAAACAAAAATGTCAAAACAAGATGTGAATAATGTCAATGTTGATTTTGCCTTTTTCTTACACTATTCATGCCAGATTTCATATTTTTATTTCTTGATGTACATTTCTGAGTCTGGACCTGAAATTTTTAGGGGTTGTAGTTACATTCCTTGCGAACATTCACCTTTTTCCGAAATTTATTGAAATATTTTTGAATGTTTTTTTAAACTTGAAGCACCAGGAGTACCCCAAGGATGAGAGTACCTGATAGTTTCCCCTTACAATGCATGGGCATTGTTCTAGAAAAAAAAAAGTCTGCATCCAAGCTTGTAGTGATCGTTCCATCCCAATCCCTTGTAGGCACCATAAATGGGCAGGCCGAGAGCAAGATGTGAGTGTGTCTCCCAGGATCGCATGCTCTCTTTTTTTCTTTTCTTTTTTCACTTGGTTTTTTAGGTCAGTTTGTTTTATTACCTCAAAGATATATGTTTTTTTGGTTTTATTTTAATTAAATATTCACTGAAAATATGAAAAATTATTCCATCAAAGCGATGCATGTATAGCCATGGCGCCATCGACAAATCCTGTTCCAAATAGAGTGTAACCCGTACAAGGTGTACAACAGGCTCGCTTCGCTACATATAAGTGGGCGGACCCATAAATGATCTCTCGCTTCCTTAGTTTGCGTGGGAGTCTGGTTTTTGGGAAGCTCTTCCGATTTTGGGAAGCTTTGAGCTGTATTTGTACCCGGTTTGTGACGCTTACAGCTTGGGTTTTTTCCTATCATTTTTAATGTTTCATTTTTTATTTTTTCCTTTTGTTTTACTTTTTTCTTTCGGTTCTTCTAAACTATTTGTTTTTTCATTATATTTTTTGTTTTACTTTTGGTTTTTTATTTTAAAGTTTTGTTTAATTTTAAATTTAAAGATTGTTTTCCAATCTGTGAACTTTCTTGGAAATCGTGAGTAATTTTAAAATTATCTTATTTTCTAACTTTCGAACATTTTTCAACTCCACATTCATTTTCAAATTTGCAAATAATTTTTAAATCTACGAAAATTATTTTAAATCGCAACTTTTTTCTAACGAACGCACATTTTTCAAATGCTAATTTTTTTCACATTTTGTAATCATTTTAAAATCCTCACTCTTTTCAAATTTACGATTATTTTCCGTTTTCTGAACTTTTTTAAAATTTGTGAACTTTTTCCAAATTCCTGAATCTGTTATAAATTTATGATTTTTTCTCAAGTGTGATACTTTATTAAATTTGGTAACTTTGGAAATTCATGGCCATTTTGTAAATACTGAAGTTTTTTTAAATTATGAAATTTATATTTTTTTCATGAACTTTTTGGAAGTCAATGGTCAATATCTAGGTCAACAGCAACCAGTCAAATTTCCATGTTGGGCGATTTTTTCTGAGAGCAATACATGGTGGTGGATTTTTTTTGGAGAGAAAATCCACGCTAGCAGATACTTCATGCGAGCAAGCGTGCTTTATTTTTTAACACAATACAGACGTGACAGTGAAGTAATCCCGCACATAAGAAATATTATGAATGAATCACCTTACAATAACATACGAGAGACAACTTTCTATTTTGTCGAACAACAAGTCGAACCCAATGAACAATTCCATTCAAAGGAATGTTCTAGAGTTTTTTCCACTATATTCGCGATATTTAACAAAATGGAATAAATTCTTCACGATTTCTAGAGTTCCGGGATTACTTCACTGATATCGATTTTCGCCTAAGCACAGCCTCTAGGTTAGTTCAAAGTGTAATACAACGAACTATCGATACACCGAAAACGAGTCAAGATGGATACATAAAATGGAGACATCGTGGATTACCCAAATTGGGACGACGATAGGACATTTCACTTTCTTTCGCAATATTTCTGATCATGACTCAACCACTAGGAAAGGGGATTGCTTACTCTCAGCCACGTTTTCGCTTATGCTTAGTCAAGTGAGGATTCCATTCGAAGTAACGTAACAGGAGCACCATCTTCAAAACTTCTCGGGATCCGGAGTTTTTCGATAAAAGGTCCCATCCTTTAATATCATGATTGGGTCAACCAGGCCAGATCATAAGTGAAATAGTTTGATCGGGTCGACCAGGTCAGGCCCGACCATGAGTGAATAGAAAATCAAAAACGTACATAGCTGTTCCAGCGGAAATACTTTGTTTAATTCTACCACTTCTACTAGGAGTAGCCTTTTTAGTGCTAGCTGAACGTAAAGTAATGGCTTTTGTGCAACGTCGAAAGGGTCCTGATGTAGTGGGATCGTTCGGATTGTTACAACCTCTAGCAGATGGTTTGAAATTGATTCTAAAAGAACCTATTTCACCAAGTAGTGCTAATTTCTCCCTTTTTAGAATGGCTCCAGTGGCTACATTTATGTTAAGTCTTATTAGTAGTTTGGGTTTCCTCATCATAATATTGATGTGAATACCCTCGTCTATATTCACCATATGTGAGATCCCCGAAGGCATGAGGAATGTTTGTTAGAGAACAACACTTTATGTGTGATAAAACATAGCGATTAGCTATAATCGCTTTCACAGCTTCCTCCATACGGAAACGGAGGACTCCTCGACTCTCCCATCCCTTGGGGTCACTATTATACATACTCTCTACCGTTGACGCTAACCGATATGCTGGCCTACTATTCAGGTATATACAATACCTCTTTCTACCATTTGCCTTTATGCTATGTAAGATATCATCAACTCTTAAATTGAGTCCATTCATTCGTACGCGAACCACCATATGAGGATGAGCCAGCCGATCCTAACATAATTTTGGAGGAGCCGGACGACGAAGCCTCAAAATCAGATAAAGATGTCTCCGACGCGACCGGACTTCCACTAGATTTTTACAGGGGTCAGGAGGGAAAAGATATGCTGTTTTCTATCAGTCCCAAGCAGATACTCCCCAGCTTCCACGGTCCACTTACCGAGGAAGAGATGCGGGAGGACCCAGGGCCAGAGCAAGTTGGGTTGGGGTATAGAGCCGTAAGCGCGGTGGGGGTGACAGAGGATGTGCTCGTACGGTTCATAGTTGGGTATGATATTCTCGTGGATTGTTGGGAACGTCCACTATATTCGAAATATGCCTTTCTAGGAGCATTACGATCTGCATCTCAAATGGTCCCTTATGAAGTCTCTATTGGTCTTATTCTTATTGTGCGCCTTGTGAGCACGTTTGGATCCGCGAAGGCAATCGCTCGGATCTTCCCCTAACCCAACCCGGGAACGGACCGGAGGGAACTGCAGCATGAGGAATGTCCACGTCTCGTCGCAAGGCTCATTTTGAGTTTTGGGTCATAGGGCGGGCAGTGCAGTCCGGGGCACAAGGGTCCTGGTACTACCCAGGTGCAAAGAACCCCGGAGGCGACTGCAATGAGCAAAAATGTAACTCACCGGCCTAAACGACGAGCAAACACTCGAACGTGAGAACAAGGGATCACCCAACGAATGGACGAGCTCCAAGGAGGGAGGAGAGAGGGAGGCAAGAACCATGCTTTCAGAGAAGTGGCGGTCCGAATCCACTCTGACAAAAGAAAATAACAGACTAAGCCGTGCCGTAAGGGGGGCATTCTCCACACGGGACGGGGCCAAGGCCTTCATGTATGGGTGACAGATCAGCCATAGGAGTACTCCGGGATATACACCAGGGCAACTAATGTCGAGCATACGATGATGCCGCCCGTTTTCATTTCGTGAAAGTCCCCGGCAGAGGAAAGGGCTGTAGGTGATGGCGCGTTCTGCTTCTTAGGGCGATGAAATCGTTCCTATGGGATCGTGCGTGGCAGCTGGTATAGATGATGATGAAAGGCGGGCCGCTTGAACCGGGGCCTATTCTCAAAACTTCATGAAGAATTACACATCCATCCAAAATGTACCTCCCAGGAATAAATCCAGTCTTAAGAGAGCTGATTACTAGTCGAGCCAGAGGAGTAAATCTAAGTGTCAGAGCTTTGGTAATAGCTTTAAACATAACATTTAGAACACATATGGGTCTATACTGTAGGATACTATTAACATCCTTAATCTTTGGCAGTATTCCTGTTCCAGTTGGGGTCCAGACGGCTTTCATACACACGGATCTTTCCTTTCTTTTGGTCATGCGCAGGATTCAACTCAACTGAATACATTACATAACATATTTTTGATAGATCGATTCTTCTTGTCCGCAAGGGCAATAACGTTCTAAAGATGGGTACGATCGGTTGCACAACCATAACTCAAAATGGAGTATTTCTTGACTACTTATACAACTCTTTTGGGTCCAAAGATACTCTAAAATACTCATCAGGTTCGATACAATATTAATAGTGCTTAGCACTAACTTCCTTCGACCGGACACCACCACTGGCTTGTACTTAAGAATGGGTCTTGGCTGAAGGTATCGATATCCGGTGCGAATCAACTTGACACCATGGTTACGGTGAGGAAGGATCAAGTTTTATGCTCGCACTTAGTGGGAAACCGTACAATTATCAACTCTGCCTCCGTTCCCCCTCTTTACCCCTATCTGAGCCCAATCGCGAAACCCACTCCTCAAATGATGGATTAGGTGAAATGAAACATGTACACGTCGTTCTTCAAATCCTTAGAAATCATATTAGAGTCTTGCTGGATCCATTAACACAAACAAGTGCAAGCGTTGGTCAAGTGAGTCCTTCTACAAAACAAATTACCCAAATCTTACAGAAATAGCATTCCCCTACCCTGTGTTAAGCATATAGCTAGCGTTTCTGGTGAACTTCACTTCACACCTATAAAATCCCGATTGGAAAGAGAGAAACTTGACACGCTATAGTGACAGGCGAGGGCGAGCGAACCCCGTTAGCTACAATTCTATATCTTCTTTTTTGACCCCTTTGATTTGCCTTATCACTACAGCCACGGATTGAGCGAAAGCCGCCCAAATGAAGATCAGATCACGAAATCATTCTACGATCGATCGAGTTATTCTCTATATCTTTATATAAAATAAGAAGACAGAGAGACTCGGCTTCAAGATGGAGATTGACCATCTGCACCTGCTCATTCAATTATTCTATTCCGAGAAATCCGGACTACAATCTTCAGACAGAGGGTCCCTTCGATAAACTACTTGTCTCATTGGGAATACCCTCTTATGGAGAGCTAGATTCTGTAGTGGAGTTGACTTAGCTAAATTAGCAACTTATCGATCTGCTGTAGCTTTTCAAATCCACTCTAACTGAACTATGTTAATTATGGAATACCGCCTATCCTTAGAAAATAAGATTGTCCTTGTACTTGCTCTCTCATTCCTGGGAGTCCTTCAAGGGTATCAGATCTTGCTTGAAACAGGTTTTTCTTTCGCGCTTCCCCTAGCGCAGGCAGTAGTTTGATAGCGAGTTCACCTTCCTAGTAACGTTTGCTCATTTCATTCATTCTCATTCAAATCTACTTCTAAGGCATGTGAAGTACCAGTTGTGGACAGATCCCTTGGCAGAGTATCAACTTGAGATTCTTCTTTCACCCTCCAGGAGTTCGGTTCTTTTCTTTCTATATCAGAATACGACGTAGAGGTTGAGCCTGCCGATTGATCAGACTAGCCAACTAAGGGGCCATTCACTTCTATAGAAAAATAGGTGTACTGCGCGAAAGCTTCTCTTTATGAAAACCCCTCTGAGTCGTCTATAGCCGCCAAGTAGCTTACCTATGCTTAAGATGTTTGGTATCTATATGCTTGAGGCTATCATGATTCATGTACTAGGCTTGGTATTCAACACTCTTCAGGAATCATCCGCAGTTAAGGCAGCTAGATTTATAGATCAACTTAATTCAACTGTACGAGAACAAGCAAGGTTTCTACAATACAAAGCACCAGGTAGTGGTAAGGTGGAAGCAGTACTCACTAGTAAGGTAGAATCAGTTAAGGATGTTGTTCAGCCCAAAGGTGCTAGCAAAAAAGAGAAAAAGAAAAAAATTCAGTGTCATTATGATATCGGGAAATACTTGCTCCAATTCATGATTGAAAGAAATGTTCTACATATATCAACAGATAGGGGAGTAACAAAAGAAGATCCAGTGCTGGTTCTTAAGAAAGGTCAAGGGTATATAGAGAATTCTTGTTATGTTATGTGCAATTTGAACATAAATCTGCTCCCTATCAAACTCAATCTTCCGATGCTTTGCAAACCCTTGGATTGGCAACCAGCAGAGAGGGGGTCTGATCCTGATACATTATCGGATCTGATAGGAAGTTACTTATGCAAACCCACGGGGGATATCTAGAATCACTTTCGGCTATTAACTTCCCATGACTTAAACCACTTCTATATAAAGTTACATAAAAAAGAATACAAGCAGATGTGTGATATTTTGAATGGGCTTCAGTCTCAAGCGTTTGAAATAAACAAAAGGCTCTTGAGATTTCCGGAAAAGAATCGTCAATGTTTAGTTGAGTGTGGGCTTCTTTTACCAAATGCTCTGGCTCGCGTGAATCCGTCGTTTAGGCCTGCTTCCTGCCCGAAAGAAGGCTAGCCGGACTAGTGGTAGGGGACCCGACCGTAAAAAACCCTACCCTATTCTCGAACCCTCTGCCGAGCTCTACCCTGCCCGCATTTATTTGGAAGGGGGCCAAAGAAATGTCTCCACCTGCTGCCAACAGTCTTTCTTCGGAATTCTACTGAACGGGTCGATCCTCCCGTCCGTTTGTTTTAGCAACTTATCCTAAGGTCTCTTCGCCAAGAACTCTCCGGCAACGGCAGAGGAACTAACCTGCCTGCAGTGGCGGGGCGGCTTTTTTTTAAATAAGACCTGGACGATTATCCCTACCCTCGGTAGCTTACGAGTTTACGTCCATCCCTGATCGGGTACAGTTTCCTTTATTTTTATCCCTTGTAGCCGTTACCCAAATTCGCGCAAGTGTGTCCACACCCCCTCTGACTTGATGAGGAATTCATTCTCGCGAACAAACACACCCCCTACACACACCTAGGAGCACCCCTTCCTGCATATCCATACAAGACCTGATTATGCGGGTCGAGGTCCTACGAGGTACCCACTACTCGGAGTACCCTCCCACCAAAAAAAAGATGTGTGGTTCGGTGGTTCGACCAGAAATGCTATGCTTACGCACAAGACTACCCCTCTTCCCAAAAGCTTCGCGGGGACCTTTGCTACTTTACGACGACGGGGGACCGCCCGTAGGGGGTTTACTGCACAAGGCCCCTGCAGAGGAAAAGCTTGATCCCAGCGAATAGAAGATGCTCAGCTCCGCACAACATAGGGATTGGCACGCTTTCGGAAAGAACATAGAATAGTAGAGGATCCAGCATGCAGGACACGGCGATCATTAGAAATTCATTAGATAGATGATGATAGAGATCTAGATCTTTCTATAGATAGATCCTTTGAGAAATTTCTATTGATCCGCTTCCAAGATCTATGAACAAGAGAGATCCAAAAAATCTCCATGTAAAAAAAAGAGATGAATAGATAGGGCTGAGCCGATAGCAGGACTGGGCACGATGATGGGGCGAGAGAGGGAAAAAACCCTTCAGGATGGATCGGGAAAAGTGACCTCCGGCTCAGCCCACGACTTCCTTCCCTTCGCATAGCTCAGGTGACTCCCTTCCCCCTTTTTTCCCAGAATGAATTAGCCCGACACGACGAATCCTGCCCTCCTGTCTTTCTTTCTCATTGAATGAACCACTGCCTGGGACGCCCCTATGCCTATGAATTCAATGATTTAAGGGCCCCGGGAGGAAACTTCGGAAAGAAAGCCTACTGGTTGGTCTTGTTGTCCCCCGGCGGTGCCCGGGCGGGCCTCGGTTCAATCTTGCCGATTCTACCTAGACATGGCTCAAAATGAAGGGGTAAGGCCAAGTGTTCTTAAAACAAAACTCGAAGTGCACACTTCGGAGCACGGTCTTCCGTTAGGTCCTTTACGGACGACGAAAGCCCCTTGGCTATACTCTACTCTTCGCCTCCGGCTATTCTGTTCTTTTCTTTTGGCTCGGCGGAGCTGAGCTGGGTTCCATTACACTCTGTAGGAAATGCATAGACAGTCCACGCAGCAAACCGAGGCCCTGCGTGCGCCATACGTACCGCCTACGAATAATAGGTAGCCCCACCCCAGGCAGAGTTTGTGACCCGTGTAATAGGCGACCATTTCGTGCGGTTCGGGGGGCACTTGAATAAGCCGCCGGCACCCGGCTGCGTCTTTACCCCTATCCAATTTTTGGGCCAATTCCCCCTTCGTACTACCAAAAAATGAGATTCTTGCCGAATCCGAGTTTGCTGCCCCAACCATTACAAAACTAATACCTATTCTGTTTAGTACTTCAGGTGCTTCTCTAGCGTATAATGTAAATCTCGTAGCGGATCAATTCCAACGAGCCTTTCAAACTAGTACTTTTTGTAATCAACTCTATAGCTTCTTCAATAAACGCTGGTTCTTCGATCAAGTTTTGAATGACTTTCTAGTCAAATCTTTCCTGCGTTCAATAAACGTTAGTTTTCTTTCTTTGTAGTTAAGTAATAATGTTTGGTATAGCAGCCTTTCCGAGAGATCCCAATACTTGATACTTGATTTATGACTTCCTCTACCTAGACCCACACCTACTTTGAATTTAACTTAACGGAGCGGCGAATCCAATAAAAAGGGACTACATTCCAATCCTACTTACCAGAATAAATAGTTGTATGGCATTAGAACCCCACCTTCATGGTTGTATTCTAATTAGCTGGAAATGTATGACCTAAGCTTCTCAACAGGCATTCACTCAACAGAGCACTTAATGAGTTTTCTAATGGCTTGAAAGACTACTATGTTTCTTTTAAGCTTAGTTGCAAAAGAAAAGCAAAGGGGAATGTGGGTCCATTTCGTAACGCTTACGGTGATAAAGAAAAGTAACTCCCATCCGCGTGAGAGGCATCGCTACCGGGCAGGGCCTCGATTCCTTTCCTTGTCTCCATTCTGATTGATTCGCTTCTTCACGCAAGCACTTGGTTCACCCCTTACTATAACCATCCCACTCAATCTTTTACACTGATGTTTCGTACTCTCTCGACCAGGTCATCATAAGAAAATACTGCCAAATCTTTCCGAAATGAGAGAAGGAGGGAAGGCGCGCTACAACTAACTGCTGAAAAACGCAAGATTAGCGCTAAGAAGCAACCCTAGTTTAAGTACTAGCGTCCCACCCCAACGTTCTTGTACTTCAAAATACTCTCCCCCGCTTGCTGCTCGCCTCAGCCAGACGTGGCTTATGTAGTGGTCGGCATTCCTACGTGCTCCGACTGATCCCCACTGGAGATTATATGAGGGGTCTTGGAAACTGCCGTGACTCTTTGGTGACGAAGGTCACCGGGGTGACTATGGAAGGATTCCTTGGTAGTCTCTGACTCCCTCCAACTCAATCAATATCAAGAACATGTCGTGAGCATGGGGTTTGGTTAGGCTTGGTTGAGTTTGTAAGAAAAGATAGTAGGTTGAGGGGCTTCATTGATTAGTAAACCTACGGTGCTGGTAAGGTCGGGACCGTGGTCGTCCGTCTCCGCTTTGCCGGCCGATAAGATCACTGAGATTGACCAGCCAGCTGGGTAGGTTTGGCTATTCCTTTCTATTGAAAAGGAGTCAGCTGTCTGCGCGAGTCACCTTCCTTAGGCTCCGAGTCACCTTCTTGTAAGCTCCGCTGGACGACATGGCATTCTTGTTCTATAGGCCGGCCGTACTTGTGATGGTTCCCCAGGATCCAATAAATCCACTTAGGTCTACGTTGCCGCGATATTGTTCTATGGAAGCGGGTGGGCTGCTTTTTAGAAGTTTGGCCCGGTTTTTCATTAAAAAATCAAAAAGGGGGGAGGGATTGACCTTTCTAACGCATATTCTGTCATACCGGCATGGCCCCACTGATTTGTTTTCGATCGGAGCATCAAGCAGCGCAACCCGATTCTACTTGACTAAGCCCCGTGCTCGTCCAAGGAGGGAGTTTGCTTTACCCAACTCCCCTTTTTGATAACAAGGCAAAAACCTCCGACCCGACATTCATGAGTTTCGAATGAAGAATGAAGAGTGCCCTGCCCCTCTTTTTCCCCCTAAATCTTGGATTTGGAAGTTGGTAAAGACCCACCCCTTGTTTAAGTCAGAATGAGTCCCCGAGACATTGTCTTCCGCCAACAGTGAACTATTAAGGATCGCATCCCGCGCATATTCTACATTATAGCCTGCAACTAATTCAGCTTTCGCTTCTAGGAGATCAGACGGAGCTCGATTAGTTTCTGCTAGACGAGGAATAAGGAACATAACCAATACGGGGAACAAGGGAATACCGGACCATATCTGCTTTTGCGCCATGACAATCTCACTCGAATTACAGGGACCTACACATATTAGTACAGTATACCGGGGTCCCCGGCCAGAACCACACGTGCAAGTTTCCCTGCATGTGGCTCGTCCGTGCTTTTATCCGAGGCGCTGCCTACGACTCTGCATGGGAGAAGAGGACTGAACTGCAAACTTTCGTGTTCAGAGCATTGCATTGTCTAAGGGAGTAGGGTGAGTAAGCTGCGCCTACCAAGCTAAGCTTTCGTTGAAAAGGCGTCACTGCTTCCTTTTCGGCGCCCGCCCTTTATTTAGATGTTGGGGCAAGGCAAGCCCAAGGAAAGTCTAGGTTGGCGCTCCATCTCGGCCGGCATCCTGCTCTCGAGAGGGTGTGGTCCTTGAGCGAACTAGTCATGTGCTGTGTTGCCCCAACGCAGGGGCATTTGGTGAGGACCTACGGTCCGGTGGTTGACAAGCCACTGATCGGAGGCGACTGGACTGGAGTGCTTTCATCAAATGATGCATGTGGGCTGAGCCATTCCAATCCCAAGTGGTGGCCCGATTCGGCCTCGCCTGGTCGGAAAGAGATTCTAAATCTCGAATATGCGCACCGAGAATAGATATCTATGTTAGCTAGCGGGGGCGGGCTTTCCCCCGGTAGTCCCGCTGCGTCCTCTGACAGTCCGTCTCGTCTCATCTTTCTTTGGCTATACTTGTAGCCAGCCATATTAGCTCCACATTCCACCCTTTTGGATTTCTGACGAAAAAGGCAGTCATCAGTCGCCCCCTTTCCTATTTAGCTTTGCTTGCTGCCTATTATGAGAATAGGTCCCGGTTCAAGCGGCCCGTCTTTCATCATCATCTATACCAGCTGCCACGCACGATCCCATAGGAATGATTTCATCGCCCTAATAAGCAGAACGCGCCATCACCTACAGCCCTTTCCTCTGCCTGGGACTTTCACGAAATGAAAACGGGCGGCATCATCGTATGCTCGACATTAGTTGCCCTGGTGTATATCCCGGAGTACTCCTATGGCCGATCTGTCACCCATACATGAAGGCCTTGGCCCCGTCCCGTGTGGAGAATGCCCTCCTTATGGCACGGCTTAGTCTGTTATTTTCTTTTGTCAGAGTGGATTCGGACCGCCACTTCTCTAAAAGCATGGTTCTTGCCTCCCTCTCTCCTCCCTCCTTGGAGCTCCTCCATTCGTTGGGTGATCCCTTGCTCTCACGTTCGAGTGTTTGCTCGTCGTTTAGGCCGGTGAGTTACATTTTTGCTCATTGCAGTCACCTCCGGGGTTCTTCGCACCTGGGTAGTACCAGGACCCTTGTGCCCCGGACTGCACTGCCCGCCCTATGACCCAAAACTCAAAATGAGCCTTGCGACGAGACGCGGACATTCCTCATGCTGCGGTTCCATCCGGTCCGTTCCTGGGTTGGGTTAGGGGAAGATCCAAGCGATTGCCTTCGCGGATCCAAACGTGCTCACAAGGCGCACAATAAGAATAAGACCAATAGAGACTTCATAAGGGACCATTTGAGCTGCAGATTGTAATGCTCCTAGAAAGGCATATTTCGAATATAGAGGACGTTCCCAACAATCCACGAGAATATCATACCCAAGTATGAACCGTATGAGCACATCCTCTGTCACCCCCACCGCGCTTACGGCTCTATACCCCAACCCAACTTGCTCTGGCCCTGGGTCCTCCCGCATCTCTTCCTCGGTAAGCGGACCGTGGAAGCTGGGGAGTATCCGCTTGGGACTGATAGAAAACAACATATCTTCTCCCTCTTGACCCCTGTAAAAATCTAGTGGAAGTCTGGTCGCGTCGGAGACATCTTTATCTGATTTTGAGGCTTCGTCGTCCGGCTCCTCCAAAATTATGTTAGGATCGGCTGGCTCATCCTCATCATCTGAAAAGAAAATAGAGACAAAACAGATTTGTTTCAATGACATATCTAATCATACTGAAATTGATGTCGAAGACACGATCATTCACATCAATTGAAGCATGCAGGAAGGGCGCGGAAGCTACCGTTTAACGAATGCAATGCAAGCAAGGTAGCTTGCTTACTCTCCATCTAGCGTGCGTTGGCGGCAAGGAAGGAGGCATTGGAAAGACTAGACCATACACATTAATTAGTACAAGAAAGAGGCATTCGGGAAGCGACTAGTCGCTTCTGGCGAAGCTTAACAAAGGCCGACTACTACATAGAGACAACTACTACCAGTCATGAGCGATAGTGAAGCCGTCAGAGGCAGAAGCTGTCGCTTGACGGACGAAGCCGAGCCGATACGATAGGCGGGCGAAGTGAGCGAGACCAAGACGGGCCAGACGTGGAGTGGCGAAGGGGGCCTACTATACGTATACGTGATTAGTAAGCGGTTCAAGACATCGAACAAAAATCAAGTGAACTAATGAACAGTGTGATTGATCAGACAAGTACCAAGGAGCAAGAAAACGTATGCGCTTTAGCAAGGGATGAGCGCGAAATCCGTTGCTTGTTCTTTCGGTAGCCTTCTTTCATTTCCGAATTTGCTTGCGAGCAGTCCTTGCATTAGTATGAGTTCGTTGACCGCGTAAGGGCGATCCATCTTGATGACGAATTCCACGATAACGAGAAATAGAAATTAATTGTTCGATGTCTGCTCATTCTCCCCTCTTCAATTCCCAATGAACAACATGATCTTGAGCTATCATTTGTGCAATTTGGTCAATCTGATACTTAGTTAACTCATTCATCTTGATGTTCCCACTGATACCTAATCGATAACGAAGCTGAATGGCTTTTTTCGGTCCAATTCCATCCATTTTTGTTGAGGCAATTCTGACTTGTTCATCCAGAAGTGATCTAGCTCCTGAGATATATGACATTCTTTATCCTTATCTTTTCCTGGTCTTCTCGGCTGGAATCTACAATCTACACCTCTCCAAACACAAACGCAATATCTTGAGTACCCGGAACCATGTTCAGTGCTGCAAAAGCGCAACTGTAGCCCCCTAGAATCTTCGGCTCCTCGTTTTTATTCAATTATGAAATGACTCATTTTGATGGAGATTTGTAGCATCATTCAAGTAAATACAAATTGAGATCGTAGAAACATGAGCTTGTGATATAGCTACACCTAATTCCAGACCGGTTAATGCTTGAACTATAAATAAGGGACCAAGATCTCCTATGAAATAGAAAATATTATTCAGAAATAGCATAGTCCAAGCAAACCCACTTAAAATCTTTACTAAACTATGACCGGCCATCATATTAGCAAATAAACGTATTCCTAAGCTTAATGCACGAAAACAATAAGAGATTAGCTCAAGGAGTACTAAGAAAGGTGCTAACGGCAGTGGGACTCCCGCAGGTAATAAGAAGCTAAAAAATGAAGCCCATGTCTTTGAAATCCAACGATCGTAATGCCTATAAAAATGGAAAATGGAAGAGCCAAAGTAAAGAGAAAATGACTTGTCACTGTGAAGCTAAAGGGTATCATACCCTGGGGATTACGAAATAACGAAAAAGTAAAAGTGACCGAGATGCGAGGGAAAAACTTTTGTTTCACATTTCCGGAAAGACCACCTATTTGTTCGTTTACCAGGTTCAGCACGAAATCATAAATAAGCTCGACCAAGGATTGCCATGCATTTGGCACTGACTTTCCACCTCCCTTTTTTCGTAACAACGAAAAACAGAAAAACGACCAAAACGACAGTGAGCAGCATATACAAGACTGCATTTGTAAATGTAAAATAAAAGTTGCCCACATGAAGATCAATTATTGGGTAAATGGCAAATTGATCCAATGGGTTTTCCAAAAAAAGCTGATTCGGAGCACTTACAGCGCTACCCGGCGGGGAGTCTTCGGCCCTCCATATTTCGTTATAAAAATTAACAAAGCCCGTGTTCCAAGTGAAGCTTTCGCGCCCCTTGAAATGTAAATCTACGAAAGTCTTCCTTAGACTCTTAGCAGGATCCACGCCCAGAAACTGGTCACAAAACCAGGTAACATCGTATGCAGGTGGCAAAACCATTTCTGCCTGCCGCATGTATAATTCTACCATTTTTGTGATTTCAAAAAGCAAAGCACTGGAGAAGCGAAGGGGCTCGTGCTACGACGAATAATGCCATTGTTCATCATCTCACAGATTTGCTTCTCAATCTCTGTTTTCTGGTGGGGTGCATATCTATATGGCCGGACATTGACTGGCACTGCACCTGGCACCAACGGAATTTGGTGGTCACAGGCACGACGAGGGGGTAATTCGTTTGGCTCCCGGAACAAAGCATCAAACTCCTGTAGCAGTTCTTGAACAGCTGGAGGTGTCTGGTCTGCAGGATCAACATCCAGAGTAATTGCTTGCAGATCATGCTCCTGGTGAATCTGACGCACTTGCACACACTGGCTAACAGCACCCCGTTTCAGCAATCCTTGCAGCTTACGGACAGAGATTGGACAGCAGGAAGGATTATCTGGAATGCCATTGAGAGTGATGCGGCGCCCTTTGTGCGTGAATTTCATACGATGATGACGCCAATGTACCCACATCGGGCTATGGTCTTCGAACCGCTCTTGCCCTCCCCTTTCACTTCCATAGTGGTCTTCTTTGGTCGGCCCACTCATTTCACTCTCAAGCTCTCTGAGAAGAGAGAATCCGATTCAAGATGTTTCGAATTCAGCCTTTCCTTCATGTTCGTGCTTTAAGTCAGTTCGTACTTTTCAGTATATAAGAGAATGACTGAACTCGCGTTGAAAGCTACTAAACAATGGCTGACAGAGACTCATAAGAGGGAGAGCGGTAGCAAAAATGAGATCTTTCGTCTAGACAGAAGAGAGATCCTTTCCTTCCTTTCTATAGGAAATGACTGATGTTGCTAAGTCACCTTCCGCTGCTCTTGCGTCATCCCTTTTCCAATTCTTTTTGTATGGCTCGGTTGCATCCGATTGATTGATCCCTAGTCACTCATTACATGCATGAGTTCTTTGATTCACTACTGACTTCTTCTGTGGAGCCGAGTTCGCCGACTGAGACTACTTGAAAAGAATTTTCGACCAACCGATCTCACGACGATGAGTCACCCACATACTTAACAAAAAATGCAAATAGAAGAGCAAGTAAATCAAGCTCAATTACAACTTACTCTGATCAAATAGCACTCAGGTATAGGATTTCCAGCGGAAAGGTAGCCTTGCTCGCTTCTTTACCCTTGTACGCACAAATCTAGCTCATAGCAGCACTTTCGAGTTCGGTTACTTAAGTACAGAGATGTGGGAAGTCCCATATCTTGTCTTAGCCTCGCCTCACCTATTTCCTCATAACGAGATCAGAATGAAATAGAATGGAATCTCAAGTCTTAGCTAGATCAGGGCTACCACGTATACACGCGCATACACTCACCTCTAGAAACGGACACACGCACATCCTATCCCTATGCGCATCTTCGAAAGATTGAGCCGGCATATCATCTCGAAATTTACAAAGTCACCGTAGGCACCACGTCGTTGACGGGAACGCCTCCTCCCACTGAATGCGCATCGCCGAAAATGCTGAAATAAATTCAGAAATAAATGCGAGCACCACAGTCCCTATAACCATCCAATCACGGGTTGGTTCGCTGCGAGCAAGCGAGCTACCAGAACGCTATTGGGTTCAGAATTCCCTAACGGATGCTCATTGCGTCAAGATGTCGCTGTTTTGCAAATATCGATCGACGAAGCGATCGCCATTGGCCAGCCCATGTAAGCTACTTAGCATGTACAAAGGCCCTGGTTCTGAGAAGGTTCCAACTCCGGTTTTCCTGGTTTTAGGAACCTTCTATAAGGAACCTGAATGACATTTTCTGGTTATCCTTTTTTTTAGTTTTCATTTGTCTTTTTTATTTATTATTTGTTTTTTTCTTTTGTTTTTTTGTTTCCTTTTTTTGCCTTTTGTCCTTGTTGAAGTTTATTTACTTCTTAATATATATATTTCGAATCTTTTATTAAAAAAATCATATTTTCTGAAAAATGTTCCTGTTTTCATAATCTGTTAACAAATTTTTAAAAATGTTAGCGGATGCAAATTTTAGTTCAGAATGTCAGAAATATTCCACTTTCCAAATATTTGTTCAATAATTCAAAATATGTCACAATTTAAAATTTTGTTCACAAATTAAAAAACATGTTTATGTTTTTCAAAAAACAAATATTTTGTTCAACTATTCTGCCTTTTAAAAAACATTGTTCACACATTCAAAAAAATGTTGCTATCTCAGAAAATTTGTTCAGAAATTCAAGCAATGTTGGAAAGTTTTCAAAATATACATTGAAAAATATCACCCCGGTAACTAATTCATGTTCGCTACAAGAGCTAATTTTGGTTCAGTACAGTCCTTGTTTGGGTTTGCTACAATAGAATATTCTAGTTCGACATCTACTTTAGTTTTTTTACTCTTTGCTGCTCTTTTATCAATAATACTTGTTAACTCGAGTGGCTAGGTGTGTGCGATACTAAGTTGTAGGTCGCCGGTTTGAATCCTGGGGCCACACGCGTCCCCTTTTTTATGCTATCTTTTTGCTCCCGCGGTAGAGAACTTGATGGGCCGGCCCAGTCAAGCCGACTCCTGTGCGTGGCGCCGGCAATTTGACGCAAGGAGCGTCAAATTGGGGCTCCCATTGTGTTCCGTGTGCATGAGCGCCATTTTATGTTATATGTCGGGTGCTAAACCTGGAGAACTCCTATATTGTGCCTTAACGGGCACCGCTATGTCCCGCCCGCTGCGTTGCCTACGAACGACTCACTGCAATGAGCGGGACCTGGGCCGGCAAGGTAAGCAGCATCCACTCCTTTGTTGACATCATGTACATTTTTCGTTTTTTCTTCAAATTTCATTTTCCTTTTTTCATGTTTATATATGTTGTAATATATTTAGAAAATTTTAATCTTGCATTGAAAAACGTTAATCACGCAAAGAAAAATATTATTCATGCATATGAAAAATACTTGTGACATTAAAAAAATATCACATTTTTAAAAATATGCACGTGTATTTATACAATATATTAGAAATGTTGGAATCATTCTAAAAGAAGTTACATACAACAAAAAAAAAGTAAATAGCACTTTAAGAAATGTTCGTAAATGTTTTTCTAACATCGTCAAAAAAATGTTTCGTGCTGTATGGAAAATATTTTTTTGAATTTGTGAACATTAAAAAATGTGCGCACTGTAATAGAAATATATTCTGAATTCATGCAAAATGTTTTTCTGACATCATCGAAAAAATGTAGGAAATTGAAAAACAATTCATGTTGTATCAAAATTATTTGACCTATTAAAAAAGGGAAGTGACATCTTAAGGGGAAAAAATCCAGTGATTCAGAACATATTTTTGACATTTTTTAAAAGGTTTACAAATTGTAGAAAAACGCGTAGGTTATGAAAATGTTTGTTTACAATAAAATAATGTCCAAATTGTATTTGAAAAAAATGTTATGGTGTACTCGAAAAAGTGTTCATAACATGTGTAAGGGTATATTTACCCCTTACTTGTTTTGGTGATTGATGACAATGCTTTTGCGGACTAATCGTGTGCATTGAGCATTTCAGACATATCATGACTAGGCACCAGACGATTTGGTGCCCCTCGAAGACTATTGAAGACGGCGTTTCTCTACGTTTTTTTTGGTGGATTTGAGTCGTAGGAAAGCCGTACTATTAAGAGGGGTCCGCATTGGAAAGGTTTGAGTGGAATCAACACGTACACGTCTGTTCCTTTTGCACCACCTTTCCTTTGGCTCTTTGGAGCATCCTCCGTTTCTCCATGTCTTTGCAAGATGAAGGACTCCTAGTGTTGTTGATCTTTGGCATGCCGTAGTACTACAGTGCCTTGCGGTAGTACCGGCCATAGGCGCGGTAGTACCGCAGGTACTCACCGTGGCCTCTGGCCAGGCTCAGCAACTCGAGCGGTTGTAGGGGCGGATGTAATTGTTTACATCCGCGCCCTACGCGGTAGTATCGCACCATGGGCGCGGTAGTACCGTGAGCCCTGGCCTAGCACAGCGACATGAGTGGAAGTAGGGGCGGATGTAATTTTTTACATCCGCGTCCTACGCGGTAGGACCACTTGCTAGGTGCGGTAGTACCATGTCGGATTTTTGCATAGATCCCAACTCAGTGGAAGTTGCCACGGATGTATTTTTATATGTTCGTGCCTTCCCAAATCTGGACTATCCCTGCCTTGCGGTAGTACCACAAGGGGGAGCGGTAGTACCGCGCCAGCGGTTCTACCGCCCTCTGCTTCATCGCATCAGGGCTGCTTCGGATACTGCTGCATGGGCGGTAGTACCGCAGAGCCTTGCGGTAGTACCGTGTGCCCTAGCGGTAGTACCGCGTCTCCGGTGCGATAGTACCGTGCGTCGCCGGCTGAGTTGGTGGATAACGATTGGATTTGTTCTGTTACTATAAAAGGGGAGTCTTCTTCTCCGAGTTGACCACCTCTTCCATCTCCAAGCCCCATTGTTGCTCTAAGCTCCATTTTTGCCCGATCTCTCTCCCTAGCCAATCAAACTTGTTGATTTTCTAGGGATTGGTTGAGAAGGCCAAGATCCACACTTGCATCAAGAGAAATTTGATTCCCCCACTAATTCCTTGCGGATCTTGTTACTCTTGGGTGTTTGAGCACCCTAGACGGTTGAGGTCACCGCGGAGCCATATTCCATTGTGGTGAAGCTTTATGGTGTCGTTGGGAGCCTCCAATTAAGTTGTGGAGATTTCCCCAACCTTGTTTAGAAAGGTCCGGTCGCCGCCTCCAATGGCACCAATAGTGGAATCACGGCATCTCGCATTGTGTGAGGGTGTGAGGAGAATACGGTGGCCCTAGTGGCTTCTTGGGGAGCATTGTGCCTCCAGAGCGCTCCAACGGAGATGTCCTTCCCCTCAAAAGGAAGGACTTCGGTAACACATCCTCGTCTTCACCGGCTCCACTTTTGGTTATCTCGAGCCTTTACTTGTGCAAGCTTATTTGTGTTATATCCTTTGCTTGCCTGTGTGCCTGTTGTTGTTGCATCATATAGGTTGCTGACCTAGTTGCATATCTAGACAACCTACTTTGATGCAAAGTTTAAATTGGTAAAGTTTAGCTAAAAATTGTTAGTTGCCTATTCAACCCCTCCCCCCTCTAGTCAACTATATCGATCCTTTCAACATGTGTATGAAAAGAAGTGCATCATGCATTTCTAAAATGTCCAAACTATATCATTAAAATGTTTCAAGTGTGCTCTAAAAAATTACATTGTGTACTTAAAAAGAAGTCAAGCGCGAAAAAAATAAAAATTAACAAAGAAACAAAAAGAAAAGCAAAAAACATATAAAGTAAAGAAAAACCAAAAATAAATAAAAACCAAAGTATAACCAAGAAAGAAAAAGCAAAGCAAAATGAAGGAAAACCGGTGAAAAATAAATTAAGTCACAGAAAATAAAGACAAAACCCGTAGAAAACTAGACCTACACGAACCTATGGCGAAGAAAAAAACAACAAGAAAATAAAAACCAAAGCAAAATGAAGAAGTAAAGGATAACCCAAGAATAAACTAATAAACCGAATTGAAAACAAAAAAAAAACGAAAAGGAAAAAAAAGAAACAAGGGAAACCATACCTACAGGAACCTGCTAGACGTCGCCAGTGGAGCAAACTGGCGCTGATGACACTCACCTCTTTTATGGCCGGCCCACCCGCACATGGCCTTTGGTTTATTCACGTCCCTAAAAAAAGATGCTTTGATCTGTTTTACTGGACTGGTTGACCAAGAGCTACACATGTTGATCTTTAGTTGACCAATTCACTGTTGGCTTGACCTAATAACCTTTCACTTGACCTATGGACCTATGACTTGACCTTTGAAAAAGATCATGAGTTTGAAAAAACATCACGAGTTTGAAAAAAATACATATTTAAATAAAGTTCATGGATTTAATAAAACGTTAATGAATTTGGTGCGTTGGAGACGCCATCCCTGACATAGCTGTTCGGCTCCCTGACAAAAGTCATGCCCAACTCCGGTCTGGGCTGGTGGCAAATGATGCCTTCGGGTGTGAATTTTCCTTGTTGGAGGCACATGGAGGGGATCTGACACATATCCCAGTTTCAAGTTCTTCTCACCTGGTGAAAACCGTGTGTAATGGTGGGCGTCTTTGGTGTCATTACTTTGTTGGAAGCATTGCCTTGGTGTCAAGTTTGTTGTCGTCGGGAGCACTTGGTTAGTGGTGGTGTGGTGGATCTGGAGCAGGCAGCGTTTGTGAGCATGGAGTCGTTGATAGTGCATCCGTTTGGGGCTGTTCGTCGATCAACAGTGAGAGCAGCAGGAGCACCCTTCGCATGCAAGTAGCGTCAGACGAGTTATGCTAGCTAGCCTCATGGGATGAGAGTGGCATAGGTTTCGCTCTATAGGACTTATCGTTCCTCTCTAGTGCCCTCGATGTTTGCGGATATGCTCATCACAGGCTCATAGCCCGGTACAATACGGCGGTTGTCGGTGTCGACACTGGTAGTGGTGAAAGCAATCGAGTGCCCTATCGTGTGTGTTATGGGATTTTGGCTTTCTGTCGCTTTGTGTGTATTGTGGTGCTTTAGACTTAGTCTAGCTAGGCGCCGCTTTGGTTTTTGCTCATTTTTCTCAATAAATCGAGAAACCCTGTTTTCCTTTCTTATTTTTTTGGCACTCGCCTTTATGCGGTGCATTCCTTCTTTGGGGGTGTTTTTGTAATGCCTCTTTCTAATTAATGATTTTGGCATCTCTCCTCCCAACATTCTAGAAAATGTTTCGTGATGTATTAATAATATTTTTTGAATTTGTGAACATCATCAAAAAAAATATTTTGTACTGTATTAAAAATATATTTTGGATTCATCAAAAATCTTTTTCTGACATCGTGCGAAAAATGTATGAAATGTAAAACACTATTTCATGTTCTATGAAAAATATTTCATCCTACTAAAAAATGCACATGAAATTTTACGAAAAAATTCCAGTGATTCAAATAAAACATTTTTCATATTTAAAAAATATTTACCCAATGTAAAAATATTTACACAACATTTGAAAAAGAATTTTATTGTGCATTCAAAAAAGTGTAAAGAACATGTTTTTGAAAAAGTGCATGATGCATAAGAAAATCTTCCAACCTGTGTCATTAATTTTTTTTCATGTATGCTCTACAAATTTACATTGCGTACCTAAAAAAGAAGACATGTGTGAAAAAACTGACAAAGAAACGAAACGAAGAGGAAAAAATACCATAGAAACATGAAGAGCAAAAAGAAGAATAAAGCAAAGAAAAATGAAGGAAAAAAGGAAAACCAAAGAAAACCGGTGAAAAAATAAATTATATCAAAGAAAACCTACATAAACCTATAGTGAAGAAAAAACAAAGAAACTATGAGAAAATAAAAAAAACCAAAGAAAAATGAAGAAGCATAGGAGAACCGAAGAAGACCATTGAAAAAACCCCGAAGAAAAATTGACAGGAACCTATACCTAGCAGAACAACCATTGTGCGGGAACTGGGCCGGCCTGCTAGACGTTCCCAGTGGAGCAAATTGGCGCTGACAACCACGTCTTTATATGCCCGACGCACGTGCACATGACCTTTGGTCTTTGACTTGACTTATTCACTCGCCCTGTTTGGATACTCTAACTCAGTTAGAGGTTAGAGTTAGATTCTAACCCTGAACTAATCCTGAACTAACTCTAACCAAAGAGGTGTTTGGATGGCAGGATTAGATTGACAATAAATGCTCTTTCTCAATCATTTGGTTACTTTGGACCCTATTTCCTGCCGGATTTGGCGGAGCGAGCTCTGGCCGAGACAGACTGGAATGCGCCTGACAAGGAGCCGCGCTGGCCTCTCGCGCGGCCCGCCAACCGAATCTGTCGTCCCTGCGCAGGGAGTCACGCTGGCCGAGGCCGACGAGAACTGGCCGCGCAAGGAGCCGCGACTACTTACCGGCGGGCGGACGGGCCACGGGGAGACAAGGGGGATGGAACGGGAGGATAGGGCGGGGCTGCCTACCGGCAGCGGACGGGAGCGCGGATACGGGGAGGCACCTAAACGGGCGGTGCGAGAGGGAGGGAGGGAAAGGACAAGAACCTTCGAGGAAGTGGGGAGGGATCTGTTGTGGGGAGAGCGGGAGAAAACAGTGTTTTTTTAGTGGTCCCAAGAAGAACTAACCCAAATAAGCACCTCTTGGGTGGGTTAGATTTTTTGGGTGAGTTAGATACTTCTAACCCAAACTAACCCTTCTATTTGGATATTTTTGGGTTAGTTGAGTCCAAACTAACCTAAACTAACTCTAACTCGTGAGACCAAACGGGGCCACTGTTAGTCGTCTGACCTCTGATACCATTTGTTACGGGTCTCGATCTAGGGTTGGAAGAGAAGAGGAGGAGGATAGGGAGAGGGAAAGGGGATCGGCAAGACGAGGACGAAGAGCAGCTTCGTTTCACCCTTCTGTTCGATTACAATAACTCTCGATGCCTCGTCATCGGTCTCGCTCGCCTCTTAACCCATCGGCTCAAAGGCCACACGCACACACCCCTTGCCACGCTGTCCCACAAGCCAGCCGGTCACTCGCCTGGACTTGTCTCCGTATTCTTGTCCTCGGGTCCCACGGGCGCTTCCTCCTCGCTGGTGGGTGGGGTCACTGAGCGCTGAGCCGGTCGTGACAGGGAAGTATGTGTGGAAGGACATGATCCGTTGATGCACTTGTCATACATGCCGGGCAAATCCGCAGCCGACAGACACCAGAAGCTTAACCGATCCATCACCGACTCGCTATAGAAGCTGGATCATGCATGCCATGACCAACGCATGCCCGGAACGCACACATAACGTCCGGAGCATGCTCGGCACACCGTGACATCAAATTCTGATTAGATCTTCTCTATCTTCTCTACTACTTAAAATCTCTATCTCTACTGGAGTATTTTAAAAAGTGTAGCCTTATTTTATTCTCTACTTCCCCTCCCACCATGTCCTTTCATTGATTGACCCAGGCTTATTCATCAAGGGCTCGTATGACGCAGTCATCAGAGACTCAAATGACAGATTCTCGTGACAGCAAACGTGCAAATCGATTGGTTTGGAGATGCGCTTATGGCCGATCTTGCATGTGATTTTTCACATATTATTTTTGAGCGTGCTTCTAGAGAGATTAATTGTGCTGCCCATGATTTAGCCAAACTACTTATAAGTAAGGTGTGTGCAGGATGGATGGAAGACCCACCCGTAGAGATTGTTGATACTCTTGTAAAAGATACTATGGTAATCACCTTGCAATAAAGACTAATTTTATGTTAAAAAGTCTTTTCATTGTTTTTTTCTTTCAAATGTTTTTTGGTCTCATTCTGCCCTTTGTCCGCCCTTTCTCGTACCCTAATCAATCATCTCAATTTACTTACCTTTTGCATCAATTTACTAACCGAATTTCTCAACAAACTATAGATAAATCATGAGCAGTTTTTGATAAACATTTATTTACATAATCACATGATGTGGACATGTAAATCACCTCACATCCAATAGAAAAAAGTGTTACCCTCCTCTTAAAAAAGAGGTTAGGGTTCCTCTGTCTTCCGTCGCCGCCGCCGTCGATCCGCCTCATCTCTGGTGGGCTTAGGGCCATGGGTGTGTGGTGGATTCCGACCCTTACAGGTGGAAGGACTCCAATTTTAGATGTTTCTTTAACTTTTGTTAGGGTTTTGTGTCCTGCTCAATAAAGCGAGACGACTGCGGCTCCTTGAAAATGGAATGAGGTTCTCCTCGCCTAGCCCCTGCCCCGATGGTGCATCTAGCATTGTCGGTGAGCTTGTGAAAATGTGTGTCTCCATCGAACTTTTTTTGATGGATTTGCTCGGATCTGGTCGTTATTCGTCTACGTTCATGTGTCTTCAGGTTTGATCCTTTCGATATACTCTACTCTTCATCGGCGGCAGTTGCTGTTCTGGTGCGCTAGTCCTATGAGGTCTTAGCACGACGATCTTCTTGACTGTCTACTACAACAAGTTTTTCCCGGCTCCAGCGAAGGAGGAGCGATGACGACGGTGCGCCTTCGGATCGCTTCAATGCTTGTTGTCGTCGCTAGGTGGTCTACGAATCTAGATGTAAGTTTTATTATTTCTGGTGTTCGTTAAAAATGAATAGATTGAAAGTTTTTTCCGCAAAAAATATGGACATGTATATCACGATCTAACAAATTAGAATATTATATTTGCAACATAACGGTGCTTATTTAAATGCAAAGATGCTCCGGAGGCGGAGTTGTATGAACTAATGCATGGTATGGCGTTGGCTGTGAAATATACCAATTATCCTATCATTGTCCCATCGGACTCCTCAGAGGCATTGACGGCGTTGTCGGGGGATAATTTGTCCTGGACAGCATATGGACATTTGATAGCTGAGATTAACCATCTTATGATAGATCATGAGTTTATTCTTCGAAAACTAAAGCGAGAGCAAAATAGGGTAGCAAATCATTTGGCAATGTATAGTCGTACGGAGAGCACTACTGTTGTATGGCTTCAGCGCGGACCACCTTGTATTGAGGAGTTGGTGCCTCTCGATTGTAAGCGTGAGCATATGGAATAAAACTCTTTACTCTGTAAAAAAAGAATATTTATATCCCCTTACAATGCATGGGCATTGTTCTAGAAAAAAAAGTCTGCATCCAAGCTTATCGTTCCATCCCAATCCCTTGTAGGCAACGTAAATGGGCAGGCCGAGAGCAAGATGTGAGTGTGTCTCCCAGGATCGCATGCTCTCTTTTTTTCTTTTCTTTTTTCACTTGGTTTTTTAGGTCAGTTTGTTTTATTACCTGAAAGATATATCTTCGTCGGTTTATTTTAATTGAATATAACTGCAAATAGGAAAAATTATTCCATCAAAGCGATGCATGTATAGCCATGGCGCCATCGACAAATCCTGTTCCAAATAGAGTGTTACCCGTACAAGGTGTACAAAAGGCTCGCTTCGCTACATATGATCTTTCACTTCCTTAGTTTGTGTGGGAGTCTGGTTTTCGGGAAGCTCTTCCGATTTTGGGAAGCTTTGAGCTGTATTGCTACCCGGTTTGTGACGCTTACAGCTTGGGTTTTTTCCTGTCATTTTTGATGTTTCATTTTTTATTTTTTCCTTTTTTTCCCTTTTTTCTTTCGGTTCTTCTAAACTATTTTTTTTTCATTATATTTTTTGTTTTACTTTTGGTTTTTTATTTTTAAGTTTTGTTTAATTTTAAATTTAAATATTGTTTTCCAATCTGTGAACTTTCTTGGAAATAATGAGTAATTTTAAAATCATCTATTTTTCTAACTTTTGAACATTTTTCAACTCCACATTCATTTTCAAATTTGCAAATAATAATTAAATCTATGAAAATTATTTTAAATCGCAACTTTTTTCTAATGAACACACATTTTTCAAATGCTAAATTTTTCACATTTTTTAATCATTTTAAAATCCTCACTCTTTTCAAATTTATGATTGTTTTCTGTTTCCCGAACTTTTTCTAAAATTTGTGAACTTTTTCCAAATTCCTGAATCTGTTATAAATTTATGATTTTTTCTCAAGTGTGATACTTTATTAAATTTGGTAACTTTGGAAATTCATGGCCATTTTGTAAATACTGAAGTTTTTTAAAATTATGAAATTTATATTTTTTCATGAACTTTTTGGAAGTCAATGGTCAATATCTAGGTCAACAGCAACCAGTCAAATTTCCATGTTGGGGGATTTTTTCTGAGAGCAATACATGGTGGTGGATTTTTTTGGAGAGAATATCCACGCTAGCAGATACTTCGCGAGACGGGAACATCTCCTCCCACTGAATGCACATCGCCGGAAATCCTAAAATAAATCTAGGAATAAGTGCGAGCACCAGGATTTGAACCCTGGTGGGCCAGAGATATACCACAGGCCCTCTAACCATCCAATCACGGGTTGGTTCGCTGCGAGCAAGCGAGCTACCAAAACGCTATTGGGTTCAGAATTTCCCTAACGGATGCTCGTTGCGTCAAGATGTCGCTGTTTTGTAAATATCGATCGACGAAGCGATCGCCGTTGGCCGACCCATGTAAGCTACTATGTACAAAGGCCCGGGTTCTGAGAAGGTTCCAACTCCGGTTTTCCTGGTTTTAGGAACCTTCTATAGGGAACCTGAATGACATTTTCTGGTTATCCTTTTTTTTAGTTTTCATTTGTCTTTTTTATTTATTATTTGTTTTTTTCTTTTGTTTTTTTGTTTCCTTTTTTTGCCTTTTGTCCTTGTTGAAGTTTATTTACTTCTTAATATATATATTTCGAATCTTTTATTAAAAAATCATATTTTCTGAAAAATGTTCCTGTTTTCATAATCTGTTAACAAATTTTTAAAAATGTTAGCGGATGCAAATTTTAGTTCAGAATGTCAGAAATATTCCACTTTCCAAATATTTGTTCAATAATTCAAAATATGTCACAATTTAAAATTTTGTTCACAAATTAAAAAACATGTTTATGTTTTTCAAAAAACAAATATTTTGTTCAACTATTCTGCCTTTTAAAAAACATTGTTCACACATTCAAAAAAATGTTGCTATCTCAGAAAATTTGTTCAGAAATTCAAGCAATGTTGGAAAGTTTTCAAAATATACATTGAAAAATATCACCCCGGTAACTAATTCATGTTCGCTACAAGAGCTAATTTTGGTTCAGTACAGTCCTTGTTTGGGTTTGCTACAATAGAATATTCTAGTTCGACATCTACTTTAGTTTTTTTACTCTTTGCTGCTCTTTTATCAATAATACTTGTTAACTCGAGTGGCTAGGTGTGTGCGATACTAAGTTGTAGGTCGCCGGTTTGAATCCTGGGGCCACACGCGTCCCCTTTTTTATGCTATCTTTTTGCTCCCGCGGTAGAGAACTTGATGGGCCGGCCCAGTCAAGCCGACTCCTGTGCGTGGCGCCGGCAATTTGACGCAAGGAGCGTCAAATTGGGGCTCCCATTGTGTTCCGTGTGCATGAGCGCCATTTTATGTTATATGTCGGGTGCTAAACCTGGAGAACTCCTATATTGTGCCTTAACGGGCACCGCTATGTCCCGCCCGCTGCGTTGCCTACGAACGACTCACTGCAATGAGCGGGACCTGGGCCGGCAAGGTAAGCAGCATCCACTCCTTTGTTGACATCATGTACATTTTTCGTTTTTTCTTCAAATTTCATTTTCCTTTTTTCATGTTTATATATGTTGTAATATATTTAGAAAATTTTAATCTTGCATTGAAAAATATTAACCGCGCAAAGTATAATATTATTCATACATATGAAAAATACTTGTGACATAAAAAAATATCACAATTTTTTAAATATGCACGTGTATTTATACAATATATTAGAAATATTGGAATTATTCTAAAAGAAGTTACATACAACAAAAAAAAAGTAAATAGCACTTTAAGAAATGTTCATAAATGTTGTTCTAACATCGTTAAAAAATGTTTCGTGCTGTATAGAAAATATTTTTTGAATTTGTGAACATTAAAAAAATGTGCGCACTTTAATAGAAATATATTCTGAATTAATGCAAAATGTTTTTCTGACATCGTCGAAAAAATGTAGGAAATTGAAAAAATTTCATGTTGTATCAAAATTATTTGACCTATTAAAAAACGGAAGTGACATCTTAGATACTCACCGTGGCCTCTGGCCAGGCTCAGCAACTCGAGCGGTTGTAGGGGCGGATGTAATTGTTTACATCCGCGCCCTACGCGGTAGTATCGCACCATGGGCGCGGTAGTACCGTGAGCCCTGGCCTAGCACAGCGACATGAGTGGAAGTAGGGGCGGATGTAATTTTTTACATCCGCGTCCTACGCGGTAGGACCACTTGCTAGGTGCGGTAGTACCATGTCGGATTTTTGCATAGATCCCAACTCAGTGGAAGTTGCCACGGATGTATTTTTATATGTTCGTGCCTTCCCAAATCTGGACTATCCCTGCCTTGCGGTAGTACCGCAAAGGGGAGCGGTAGTACCGCGCCAGCGGTTCTACCGCCCTCTGCTTCATCGCATCAGGGCTGCTTCGGATACTGCTGCATGGGCGGTAGTACCGCAGTGCCTTGCGGTAGTACCGTGTGTTCTAGCGGTAGTACCGCGTCTCCGGTGCGGTAGGACCGTGCGTCGCAGGCTGAGTTGGTGGATAACGGTTGGATTTGTTCTCTTACTATAAAAGGGGAGTCTTCTTCTCCGAGTTGACCACCTCTTCCATCCCCAAACTCCATTGTTGCTCTAAGCTCCATTTTCGCCCGATCTCTCTCCCTAGCCAATTAAACTTGTTGATTTTCTTGAGATTGGTTGAGAAGGCCAAGATCCACACTTCCACCAAATTTTTTTTTGATTCCCCCACTGATCCCTTGCAGATCTTGTTACTCTTGGGTGTTTGAGCACTCTAGACGATTGAGGTCACCGCGGAGCCATATTCCATTGTGGTGAAGCTTCGTGGTGTTGTTGGGAGCCTCCAATTAAGTTGTGGAGATTGCCCCAACCTTGTTTGTAAAGGTCCGGTCGCCGCCTCCAAGGGCACCAATAGTGGAATCACGGCATCTCGCATTGCGTGAGGGCGTGAGGAGAATACGGTGGCCCTAGTGGCTTCTTGGGGAGCGTTGTGCCTCCACACCGCTCCAACGGAAACGTACTTCCCCTCAAAAGGAAGGAACTTCGGTAACACATCCTCGTCTTCACCGGCTCCACTCTTGGTTATCTCGAGCTTACTTATGCAAGCTTATTTGTGTTATATCCTTTGCTTGCTTGTGTGCTTGTTGTTGTTGCATCATATAGGTTGCTCACCTAGTTGCATATCTAGACAATCTACTTTGATGCAAAGTTTAAATTGGTAAAGTTTAGCTAAAAATTGTTAGTTGCCTATTCACCCCCTCTAGTCAACTATATTGATCCTTTCAATTGGTATCAGAGCCTCGTCTCTTTATTAAGGACTTTTTCGTCCGAAGAGTATGGTTGACATCGTAGACGGTGGGGAGGAGCACTCTGGTGTGAATCCATTCTCGTCTACGGCCGATGGGGGCACCGCGGTCTCTTGTGAAGAATTCCATGTGGTTTTGGACACATTGAAAAACTCCATGACGGCCGAGGTCAAAAGCATGTTTAAGGACTTTCTTGATGGTCTCAAATTATCCACCGCACCGTTGGAAGTGGTCAATCCCACTAACAAGGTGACGGATGCTAACTCCGACAAGGGGGAAGCTACTAGTGAGAAAGATCCTTTGTCTAGTGGTAAAAATGGTAGTGGCATCTTTGCCCATGTGGAACCTCCTCCTATTTATCGAGGACCTATTCCCTCCACTCATTTAAATCATGCCGGCCCTCCTCCTAAGATTGTGAAAAATGGGGATTTGGATGCTTGGGTCTATCGATTTAAACGTCATTTAAATCATGTTAACACTAATCTTTGGAGAATCATTGAGCAAGGTTTCTATCCGCATGACCCAAGCAACTTCACCCCTAGAGAAGCTGCGGATCATCAATTCAATGAGAATGCTCTTTTCATCATCCAAGATGCAATTCCATTCGAAGATCTTACACATCCCCGCCCGTTCACCATGGCCAAGACCTTGGCACCATGTTGTCTCCCTTTACAAGGGAAGCGCAAGCATTCAATGCTCCAACTATGAAGTGGTGCAAGATGAAGCCGATGAGTTTGCAATGAATGAAGATGAAGAACCTCATGAGCTCTACCGGAGGTTAACCACTCTCAAGGTCTCACTCCGAGATCATGGGAGCAAGGAGACGATTGACAATTGGATCAAGCGCAAGTTCCTCAAGGCCATGATGCCATACCACAAGGCCATGTCCTCCGTCATTCGCCAAAGACCAGACTTACACACCTTGTCCTCGAGTGAAGTGTTGGATGAGTTTGTGGCAATGAGTATCTTGGACAAGACCGCCGACAATGCGGTGTTGCATTCTCAAAGAGCTAAGAAGCCCAACCTTACTTTGAAGGCCAAGGTTAGTGTGGAAGAAGATGACGAAGAGGAAGTAGAGGAGAGCAACCCCGAAGATACGAAGTATGCATATCATGAGCACATGGCTCTCGCTTCAAGGGAATTTTGGAACAAGAAGAACACAAGGTCCAACTTCAACAAGAACAACTCAAGTGGAGCGAAGGGCAAGCCTCGTGTGGGGACATGCTACAATTGTGGCAATGTGAGTCACTTTGTTGCGGAATGCCCATATAAGAAGAGGGAAGACAATGGTGGCAAGCTCATCCGAAAAGACAAGGCCAAGTCCTTCCCCAACAAGAGCAACTTCACCAAGAAGACTCCTCCCAAGGGGTTGGTGGCACAAGAAGAGTACGATGAAGAAGAAGAAGAAGATGATGAATACAGTGAGTCGGTTTCCATGGCCTCCGTTACCATTGCAACAACTCCACGGGTGTCTCTCTTCGACGCACCCAATGAGAACATCATCGTCAAGTGCCTCATGGCTAAAGCCACCAACAAGGTAAACCCCAACATCAAAACTACCATCATTACTAATCCTTCTTTGACGGATTGCATTGATGAACATGAGGGGCCTAATGAGGAGGAAAACGAATTTGAGTCTTTTATGAGTAAGCTCAAGGGTAAATCCAAGAAGCACTTCGTTGCTCTCTTGGAACAACTTGGTGAAGTCAATGACATGATCGAGGCTCACTAAGACACCATCTCTAAGATGGAGGGGCATAGTCGTGACTATGCTGATGAGATTTCAGATCTCTCCAACGCTCTTGAGGAAGAGCGTGGTCATTGTTTGGCTCTTGAGGAGTCATACAACGATGACCATGCTAAATTAAAGAAAGATCTTGATCACGCTCTTGTTGTATCTCGTGTGCTAAATTTCGAGAAGGCCAAACTTGGGGTTGACCTTGCTAGACTCAAGGAGGAGTTTGATATACTTGACAAGGCTCACAAGGCCTTGAAGGGTACTCATGCTAATCTTAAAGAGTCTCATGATCAACTCCAAGTGAAGCTAACCAAGGAGAAAGCCACTTTTCCTCATATGGTTTTAATTGATAATGCAAATGCTACTAACCCTTGTTGTGAGCATGTGCATCTTGTTGAGGAGAATGCTAAGTTGAAGGAGCAACTTGAGAAAGTCCTTGTGTCGTGCATACAAGGTGAGAAGAACCTCAACAACCTTTTGAGCAATCAAAAGGAAGTCGTGGCCAAGGAAGGCATTGGGTTCGCACCCAAGTCCAAGGACAAGAAGAAGAATGACAAGGCCAAACGACCTCCTCCTCTCAAGCAAACTTTTGTGAAGGAGGGAGAGGGTGTTTCTAAGGAGAAGAAGAACAATGTGAAGGGTGGCGTGGTCAAGAAGGGCAATGCCACCCCTTCCATCAAAGCCGGCGACTTTAACCCTTCTTATGTGTTATGTCGTGCTAGTGATGGACATGTTTATGCTAAATTTGTTGGTTCTCCTTATGAGTACATTGAATGGTCTATTTGGGTTCCTAAGACCCTTGTTACTAACATCAAAGGACCCATCACAAAATGGGTACCTAAAGCCAAGCATTGATCTCTTGTAGGTATTTTCTTCCGGTGGGGGATCATGGTTGCTCCATAGTGCACTATTAGAAAAAGGGCTATAGATGGGATTGACACTAATGGCGCACCAGATAAGAGGTGCGCCATTAGTATATACTAATGGCACACCACCTTCTGATACGCCATTAGTGTTGAAACTACTAATGGCGCACCTGGCCTAGGGTGCGCCATTAGTATCAAATTTTTTTTTGAACTAGCGCGCCCGTCCAAACATACATGGATCCCATCTCAGATTTCATGGGTTCAAGCCATTTTGCGGAATCTGGGCTCACCATGCAATGCTGTGTACCAGACCCGATGTGTGCCTTACTATAAGTTTGGCAGGGAGATACCAAAGTAATCCAGGAGTGGATCACTGGACAACGGTCAAGAATATCCTGAAGTACCTGAAAAGGACTAAGGAGATGTTTCTCGTGTATGGAGGTGACAAAGAGCTCGTCGTAAACGGTTACGTTGATGCAAGCTTTGACACTGATCCGGATGATTCTAAATCGCAAACCAGATATGTATTTACATTAAATGGTGGAGCTGTAAGTTGGTGCAGTTCTAAACAAAGCGTCGTAGCGGGATCTACATGTGAAGCGGAGTACATAGCTGCTTTGGAAGCAGCGAATGAAGGAGTCTGGATGAAGGAGTTCATATCCGATCTAGGTGTCATACCTAGTGCATCGGGTCCAATGAAAATCTTTTGTGACAATACTGGTGCAATTGCCTTAGCAAAGGAATCCAGATTTCACAAGAGAACCAAGCACATCAAGAGACGCTTCAATTCCATCCGGGATTTAGTCCAGGTGGGAGACATAGAGATTTTCAAGATACATACGGATCTGAATGTAGCAGACCCGTTGACTAAGCCTCTTCCACGAGCAAAACATGATCAGCACCAAAACTCCATGGGTGTTAGAATCATTACTGTGTAATCTAGATTATTGACTCTAGTGCAAGTGGGAGACTGAAGGAAATATGCCCTAGAGGCAATAATAAAGTTATTATTTATTTCCTTATATATCATGATAAATGTTTATTATTCATGCTAGAATTGTATTAACCGGAAACATAATACATGTGTGGATACATAGACAAATAGAGTGTCACTAGTATGCCTCTACTTGACTAGCTTGTTAATAAAAAATGGTTAAGTTTCCTAACCATAGACAAAGGAGTTGTCATTTGATTAACAAGGTCACATCATTAGTTGAATGATCTGATTGATATGACCCATTCCATTAGCTTAGCACCCGATCGTTTAGTATGTTGCTATTGCTTTCTTCATGACTTATACATGTTCCTATGACTATGAGATTATGCAACTCCCGTTTATCATAGGAACACTTTGTGTGCTACCAAACATCACAAAGTAATTGGGTGACTATAAAGGTGCTCTACAGGTGTCTCCGAAAGTATTTGTTGGGTTGGCGTATTTCGAGATTAGGATTTGTCACTCCGAATGTCGGAGAGGTATCTCAGGGCCTTCTCGGTAATGCACATCACATAAGCCTTGCAAGCATTGCAACCAATGAGTTAGTTGCGAGATGATGTATTACAGAACGAGTAAAGAGACTTGCCGGTAACGAGATTGAACTAGGTATTGGATACCGACGATCGAATCTCGGGCAAGTAACATACCGATGACAAAGGGAACAACGCATGTTGTTATGCGGTCTGACCGATAAAGATCTTCGTAGAATATGTACGAGCCAATATGGACATCCAGGTCCCGCTATTGGTTATTGACCGGAGACGTGTCTCGGTCATGTCTACATTGTTCTCGAACCGTAGGGTCCGCACGCTTAAGGTTACGATGACAGTTATTATGAGTTTATGCATTTTGATGTACCGAAGTTAGTTCGGAGTACCGGATGAGATCACGGACATGACGAGGAGTCTCGAAATGGTCGAGACATAAAGATTGATATATTGGACGGCCATATTCGGACATCGGAATGGTTCCGAGTGGTTTCGGAGAAAACCGGAGTGCCGGAGGGGTTACCGGAACCCCCCGGGAGAAGTATTGGGCCATATGGGCCTTAGTGGAGAGAGAGAGAGGGGCGGCCAGGTTGGGCCGCGCGCCCCCTCCCACTCTGGTCCGAATTGGACTAGGAGAGGGGGGGCGGCGCCCCCCTTTCCCTCTCCCTCTCCCCCTTCCTTTCCCCCTCCTAGTAGGAGTAGGAAAGAGGGGAGTCCTACTCCTACTAGGAGGAGGACTCCTCCTCCTGGCGCGCGCCCCAAGGGCCGGCCGGCCTCCCCCTTGCTCCTTTATATACGGGGGCAGGGGGGCACCCTAGGACACACAATTGATCAACGTGATCGTTCCTTAGCCGTGTGCGGTGCCCCCCTCCACCATATTCCACCTCGGTCATATTGTCGCGGTGCTTAGGCGAAGACCTGCGTCGGTAGTACATCAAGATCGTCACCACGCCGTCGTGCTGACGGAACTCCTCCCCGAAGCTTTGCTGGATCGGAGCCCGAGGATCGTCATCGAGCTGAACGTGTGTTAAGAACTCGGAGGCGCCGGAGTAACGGCACTTGGATCGGTCGGATCAGGAAGACATACGACTACTTCCTCTACGTTGCGTCAACGCTTCCGCTTCGGTCTACGAGGGTACATAGACAACACTCTCCCCTCTTGTTGCTATGCATCACCATGATCTTCCGTGTGCGTAGGAATTTTTTTGAAATTACTACGTTCCCCAACAGTGGCATCCGAGCCTAGGTTTTTATGGTTTGATGTTTTGCACGAGTAGAACACAAGTGAGTTGTGGACGATACAAGTCATACTGCCTACCAGCATGTCATACTTTGGTTCGGCGGTATTGTTGGATGAAGCGGCCCGGACCGACATTACGCGTACGCTTACGCGAGACTGGTTCTACCGCCGTGCTTTGCACACAGGTGGCTGGCGGGTGTCAGTTTCTCCAACTTTAGTTGAACCGAGTATGGCTACGCCCGGTCCTTGAGAAGGTTAAAACAGAGTCTATTTGACAAACTATCATTGTGGTTTTGATGTGTAGGTGAGATTGGTTCTTGCTTAAGCCCGTAGCAGCCACGTAAAACTTGCAACAAACAAAGTAGAGGACGTCTAACTTGTTTTTGCAGGGCATGTTGTGATGTGATATGGTCAAGACATGATGCTATATTTTATTGTATGAGATGATCATGTTTTGTAACCGAGTTATCGGCAACCGGCAGGAGCCGTATGGTTGTCGCTTTATTGTATGCAATGCAATCGCCCTGTAATGCTTTACTTTATCACTAAGCGGTAGCGATAGTCGTAGAAGCATAAGATTGGCGAGACGACAATGATGCTACGATGGAGATCAAGGTGTCGCGCCGGTGACGATGGTGATCATGACGGTGCTTTGGAGATGTTGATCACAAGCACAAGATGATGATGGCCATATCATATCACTTATATTGATTGCATGTGATGTTTATCTTTTTTTTATGCATCTTATCTTGCTTTGATTGACGGTAGCATTATAAGATGATCTCTCACTAAATTATCAAGAAGTGTTCTCCCCGAGTATGCACTGTTGCCAAAGTTCGTCGTGCCCAGACACCACGTGATGATCGGGTGTGATAAGCTCTACGTCCATCTACAACGGGTGCAAGCCAGTTTTGCACACGCAGAATACTCAGGTTATACTTGACGAGCCTAGCATATGCAGATATGGCCTCGGAACACGAAGACCGAAAGGTCGAGCGTGAATCATATAGTAGATATGATCAACATAATGATGTTCACCATTGAAAACTAATCCGTTTCACGTGATGATCGGTTATGGTTTAGTTTGATTTGGATCACGTGATCACTTAGAAGATTAGAGGGATGTCTATCTAAGTGGGAGTTCTTAAGTAATATGATTAATTGAACTTAAATTTATCATGAACTTAGTCCCTGATAGTATCTTGCTTGTTTATGTTGATTATAGATAGATGGCTCGTGCTGTTGTTTCGTTGAATTTTAATGCGTTCCTTGAGAAAGCAAAGTTGAAAGATGATGGTAGCAATTACACGGACTGGGTCCGTAACTTGAGGATTATCCTCATTGCTGCACAGAAGAGTTACGTCCTGGAAGCACCGCTAGGTGCCAGGCCTGCTGCTGGAGCAACACCAGATGTTGTGAACGTCTGGCAGAGCAAAGCTGATGACTACTCGATAGTTCAGTGTGCCATGCTTTACGGCTTAGAACCGGGACTTCAACGACGTTTTGAACATCATGGAGCATATGAGATGTTCCAAGAGTTGAAGTTAATATTCCAACAGAATGCCCAGATTGAGAGATATGAAGTCTCCAATAAGTTCTATAGCTGCAAGATGGAGGAGAATAGTTCTGTCAGTGAGCATATACTCAAAATGTCTGGGTATTATTTCACTTGATTCAACTGGGGGTTAATCTTACGGACGATTGCGTCATTGACAGAATTCTCCAATCACTTCCACCAAGCTACAAAGGCTTCGTGATGAACTATAATATGCAAGGGATGGACAAGACGATTCCCGAGCTCTTCGCAATGCTAAAGGCTGCGGAAGTAGAAATCAAGAAGGAGCATCAAGTGTTGATGGTTAACAAAACCACTAGTTTCAAGAAAAAGGGCAAAGGGAATAAGAAGGGGAACTTCAAGAAGAACAACAAACAAGTTGCTGCTCAAGAGAAGAAACCCAAGTCTGGACCTAAGCCTGAAACTGAGTGCTTCTATTGCAAGCAGACTGGTCACTGGAAGCGGAACTGCCCCAAGTATTTGGCGGACAAGAAGGATGGCAAGGTGAACAAAGGTATATGTGATATACATGTTATTGATGTATACCTTACTAGAGCTCGCAGTAGTACCTGGGTATTTGATACTGGTTCTGTTGCTAATATTTGCAACTCAAAACAGGGACTACGGATTAAGCGAACACTGGCAAAGGACGAGGTGACGATGCGCGTGGGAAACGGTTCCAAAGTCGATGTGATCGCAGTCGGCACGCTACCTCTACATCTACCTTCGGTATTAGTATTAGACATAAATAATTGTTATTTGGTGCCAGCGTTGAGCATGAACATTATATCTGGATCTTGTTTGATGCGAGACGGTTATTCATTTAAATCAGAGAATAATGGTTGTTCTATTTATATGAGTAATATCTTTTATGGTCATGCACCCTTAAAGAGTGGTCTATTTTTTATGAATCTCGATAGTAGTGATACACATATTCATAATGTTGAAGCCAAAAGATGCAGAGTTGATAATGATAGTGCAACTTATTTGTGGCACTGCCGTTTAGGTCATATCGGTATAAAGCGCATGAAGAAACTCCATACTGATGGACTTTTGGAACCACTTGATTATGAATCACTTGGTACTTGCGAACCGTGCCTCATGGGCAAGATGACTAAAACACCGTTCTCCGGTACTATGGAGAGAGCAACAGATTTATTGCAAATCATACATACAGATGTATGTGGTTCGATGAATGTTGAGGCTCGTGGCGGATATCGTTATTTTCTCACCTTCACAGATGATTTAAGCAGATATGGATATATCTACTTAATGAAACACAAATCTGAAACATTTGAAAAGTTCAAAGAATTTCAGAGTGAAGTTGAAAATCATCGTAACAAGAAAATAAAGTTTCTACGATCTGATCGTGGAGGAGAATATTTGAGTTACGAGTTTGGTCTACATTTGAAACAATGCGGAATAGTTTCGCAACTCACGCCACCCGGAACACCACAACGCAATGGTGTGTCAGAACGTCGTAATCGCACTTTACTTGATATGGTGCGATCTATGATGTCTCTTACAGATTTACCGCTATTGTTTTGGGGTTATGCTCTAGAGACGGCCGCATTCACATTAAATAGGACGCCATCGAAATCCATTGAGACGACGCCTTATGAACTATGGTTTAGCAAGAAACCAAAGTTGTCGTTTCTTAAAGTTTGGGGCTGCGATGCTTATGTGAAAAAGCTTCAACCTGATAAGCTCGAACCCAAATCGGAGAAATGTGTCTTCTTAGGATACCCAAAAGAAACTGTTGGGTACACCTTCTATCACAGATCCGAAGGCAAGACATTTGTTGCTAAAAATGGATCCTTTCTAGAGAAGGAGTTTCTCTCGAAAGAAGTGAGTGGGAGGAAAGTAGAACTTGATGAGGTAACTGTACCTGCTCCCTTATTGGAAAGTAGTACATCACAGAAATCTGTTTCTGAAGCACCTACACCAATTAGTGAGGAAGTTAATGATGATGATCATGCAACTTCAGCTCAAGTTACTACAGAACCTCGTAGATCAACCAGAGTAAGATCCGCGCCAGAGTGGTACGGCAATCCTGTTCTGGAAATCATGCTACTAGATCATGGTGAACCTACGAACTATGAAGAAGCGATGGTGAGCCCAGATTCCGTAAAATGGCTTGAAGCCATGAAATCTGAGATGGGATCCATGTATGAGAACAAAGTATGGACTTTGGTTGACTTGCCCGATGGTCGGCAAGCAATAGAGAATAAATGGATCTTCAAGAAGAAGACTGACGCTGATGGCAATGTTACTGTCTACAAAGCTCGACTTGTCGCAAAAGGTTTTCGACAAGTTCAAGGGATTGACTACGATGAGACCTTCTCACCCGTAGCGATGCTTAAGTCTGTCCGAATCATGTTAGCAATTGCCGCATTTTATGATTATGAAATTTGGCAAATGGATGTAAAGACTGCATTCCTGAATGGATTTCTGGAAGAAGAGTTGTATATGATGCAACCGGAAGGTTTTATCGATCCAAAGGGAGCTAACAAAGTGTGCAAGCTCCAGCGATCCATTTATGGACTGGTGCAAGCCTCTCGGAGTTGGAATAAACGCTTTGACAGTGTGATCAAAGCATTTGGGTTTGTACAGACTTTTGGAGAAGCCTGTATTTACAAGAAAGTGAGTGGGAGCTCTGTAGCATTTCTAATATTATATGTAGATGACATATTACTGATTGGAAATGATATAGAATTTCTGGATAGCATAAAGGGATACTTGAATAAAAGTTTTTCAATGAAAGACCTCGGTGAAGCTGCTTACATATTGGGCATTAAGATCTATAGAGATAGATCAAGACGCTTAATTGGACTTTCACAAAGCACATACCTTGACAAAGTTTTGAAAAAGTTCAAAATGGATCAAGCAAAGAAGGGGTTTTTGCCTGTATTACAAGGTGTGAAGTTGAGTAAGACTCAATGCCTGACCACTGCAGAAGATAGAGAGAAGATGAAAGCTGTTCCCTATGCTTCAGCCATAGGCTCTATCATGTATGCAATGCTGTGTACCAGACCCGATGTGTGCCTTGCTATAAGTTTGGCAGGGAGATACCAAAGTAATCCAGGAGTGGATCACTGGACAGCGGTCAAGAATATCCTGAAGTACCTGAAAAGGACTAAGGAGATGTTTCTCGTGTATGGAGGTGACAAAGAGCTCGTCGTAAACGGTTACGTTGATGCAAGCTTTGACACTGATCCGGACGATTCTAAATCGCAAAACGGATACGTATTTACATTAAACGGTGGAGCTGTAAGTTGGTGCAGTTCTAAACAAAGCGTCGTAGCGGGATCTACATGTGAAGCGGAGTACATAGCTGCTTTGGAAGCAGCGAATGAAGGAGTCTGGATGAAGGAGTTCATATCCGATCTAGGTGTCATACCTAGTGCATCGGGTCCAATGAAAATCTTTTGTGACAATACTGGTGCAATTGCCTTAGCAAAGGAATCCAGATTTCACAAGAGAACCAAGCACATCAAGAGACGCTTCAATTCCATCCGGGATTTAGTCCAGGTGGGAGACATAGAGATTTTCAAGATACATACGGATCTGAATGTAGCAGACCCGTTGACTAAGCCTCTTCCACGAGCAAAACATGATCAGCACCAAAACTCCATGGGTGTTAGAATCATTACTGTGTAATCTAGATTATTGACTCTAGTGCAAGTGGGAGACTGAAGGAAATATGCCCTAGAGGCAATAATAAAGTTATTATTTATTTCCTTATATATCATGATAAATGTTTATTATTCATGCTAGAATTGTATTAACCGGAAACATAATACATGTGTGGATACATAGACAAACATAGTGTCACTAGTATGCCTCTACTTGACTAGCTTGTTAATCAAAAATGGTTAAGTTTCCTAACCATAGACAAAGGAGTTGTCATTTGATTAACAAGGTCACATCATTAGTTGAATGATCTGATTGACATGACCCATTCCATTAGCTTAGCACCCGATCGTTTAGTATGTTGCTATTGCTTTCTTCATGACTTATACATGTTCCTATGACTATGAGATTATGCAACTCCCGTTTACCGTAGGAACACTTTGTGTGCTACCAAACGTCACAACGTAACTGGGTGATTATAAAGGTGCTCTACAGGTGTCTCTGAAAGTATTTGTTGGGTTGGAGTATTTCGAGATTAGGATTTGTCACTCCGAATGTCGGAGAGGTATCTCAGGGCCTTCTTGGTAATGCACATCACATAAGCCTTGCAAGCATTGCAACCAATGAGTTAGTTGCGAGATGATGTATTACAGAACGAGTAAAGAGACTTGCCGGTAACGAGATTGAACTAGGTATTGGATACCGACGATCGAATCTCGGGCAAGTAACATACCGATGACAAAGGGAACAACGTATGTTGTTATGCGGTCTGACCGATAAAGATCTTCGTAGAATATGTAGGAGCCAATATGGACATCCAGGTCCCGCTATTGGTTATTGACCGGAGACGTGTCTCGGTCATGTCTACATTGTTCTCGAACCGTAGGGTCCGCACGCTTAAGGTTACGATGACAGTTATTATGAGTTTATGCATTTTGATGTACCGAAGTTAGTTCGGAGTCCCGGATGAGATCACGGACATGACGAGGAGTCTCGAAATGGTCGAGACATAAAGATTGATATATTGGACGGCCATATTCGGACATCGGAATGGTTCCGAGTGGTTTCGGAGAAAACCGGAGTGCCGGAGGGGTTACTGGAACCCCCCGGGAGAAGTATTGGGCCATATGGGCCTTAGTGGAGAGAGAGAGGGGCGGCCAGGGTGGGCCGCGCGCCCCCTCCCCCTCTGGTCCGAATTGGACTAGGAGAGGGGGGGCGGCGCCCCCCTTTCCCTCTCCCTCTCCCCCTTCCTTTCCCCCTCCTAGTAGGAGTAGGAAAGAGGGGAGTCCTACTCCTACTAGGAGGAGGACTCCTCCTCCTGGCGCGCGCCCCAAGGGTCGGCCGGCCTCCCCCTTGCTCCTTTATATACGGGGGCAGGGGGGCACCCTAGGACACACAATTGATCAACGTGATCGTTCCTTAGCCGTGTGCGGTGCCCCCCTCCACCATATTCCACCTCGGTCATATTGTCGCGGTGCTTAGGCGAAGCCCTGCATCGGTAGTACATCAAGATCGTCACCACGCCGTCGTGCCGACGGAACTCCTCCCCGAAGCTTTGCTGGATCGGAGCCCGGGGATCGTCATCGAGCTGAACGTGTGTTAAGAACTCGGAGGCGCCGGAGTAACGGCGCTTGGATCGGTCGGATCGGGAAGACGTACGACTACTTCCTCTATGTTGCGTCAACGCTTTCGCTTCGGTCTACGAGGGTACGTAGACAACACTCTCCCCTCTCGTTGCTATGCATCACCATGATCTTGCGTGTGCGTCGGAATTTTTTTGAAATTACTACGTTCCCCAACAGGTGGACCATCGATGGGCTGGGTGCAGGACCCTTATATTCAAGAGCTGCTTCTCAAGCAGACGGATAACGCAAGAGCTGCCGCCCGAGAGAAAGCCAAGGTGGATCAACTTGAGTTAGACGCGGTTACTCCATTGTATGAAGGATGCAGGCCCGAGGATACCCGCCTGAAAGTAACGCTCATGGCTCTGGATATGAAGGTAAAACACAAAATGACCAACGCATGCTTCAACGAGAACATGTCATTCTGGCATGAACGTCTTCCAAAGGGGAACAAGTGCCCGACCAGTTTGGAGGAGGCGAAGAAAATCGTGTGTCCTCTGGATTTACCGCACGTGAAATACCATGTGTGCATGAACAATTGCATCATTTATCGGGACGAGCATGCGGAGTCTACCATATGTCCGGTGTGCGGCGTCACTCGATACGAGAAGAGGAAGAAAGCTCCTCGAAAAGTGGTGTGGTACTTTCCGATCACTCCTCGTCTGCAGCGGTATTTCGCGGATCCTAAGGTAGCAAAGCTCCTGCGTTGGCACGCGGATAGGGAGGAGAAGAAGCGAGAAGATGACGCAAATGATCCGGAGATAGATAAAAAAGACAAGATGCTGAGTCACCCTAAGGATGCGAGCCAGTGGCAAGCGTTGAATTTTGAATACCCAGAATTTGGGAAGGATCCAAGGAACATCGTGCTGGGCGCGAGCACCGATGGAGTCAATCCGTTTGGCAGTCAGAGAAGCACACATAGCACCTGGCCTGTGTTTGTGTGGATGTACAACCTTCCCCCCTGGTTGTGCATGAAGAGGAAGTACATTCACATGAGTATGCTAATTGAAGGGCCAAAACAACCAGGGAACGACATCAATCTGTATCTGGGGCTGCTGAAGGAGGAGCTAGACACGCTGTGGAAAACGCCAGCCAATACGTGGGACGCCGCAGAGAAAGAATATTTCCCTATGAGAGCCGCACTGCTCACGAGGTGCACGACTATCTCGGTTACGGATATCTCGCGGGGCAGGTAGTCCACGGATTTTCTGGATGCGTAAAGTGCATGGATGACACAACGTATCGCCAGCTAGATAGAGATCCCGGGTCTTCGAAAACCGTGTTCATGGGACATCGAAGGTGGCTTCGCGACGATGACCCGTGGAGGAAACGCAAGGATCTGTTCGATGGTGAAACCGAACCCCGAAAACGCCCGTGTACGAGGAGCGGCGAGGAAATAGACAAGCTGTTGAAAAATTGGAAAGACTGCCCACTGCCGGTAAAGAAGCAAAAGGCGCCAGAGCCGGGAAAGAAGCGAAAGGCGCCAGAGCCGCTGCTGAAGGTATGGAAAACGAGGTCTGTTTTCTGGGACTTGCCGTACTAGAAGATCCACCGTGTGCTTCACAGCCTTGATGTCATGCATATCATGAAGAACGTGTGCGAGAGTCTGCTTGGTACCCTGCTCAACATGCCAGAGAGGACCAAAGATGGGCCGAAAGCAAGGGCAGACTTGAAATCAATGGGCATCAGGCAGGAGCTTCACGCTATATATGATGATGATGATGATGATGATGATGAGGCGAAGCAGGACACAGAAAGTCGTCGCAAAGGCAAAAAGGCCAAGAAGACCGGAAATGACTACCCTCCCGCGTGCTTCACTCTAAGTCAGGAGGAGATCGAGCAGTTTTTCACCTGCCTCCTAGGAGTAAAACTTCCTTACGGTTACGCGGGGAAGATAAGCAGATACCTAGACCCAGCGAAGCAGAAGTTCAGCGGGATGAAGTCTCACGACTGTCACGTGCTGATGACGCAGATACTTCCAGTTGCAATCCGTGGGATCATGGACGCGCACGTCCGTGAAACGCTATTTGGCCTATGCAACTTCTTCGACGTCATCTCTCGGAAGTCGATTGGCGTGAGGCAACTCAGAAGGCTACAGGAAGTCGATTGGCGTGAGGCAACTCCGGCAGGCGCGTGAATTTATCATCTCATGAGTAAATTTAACTGAAACCAAAACAGAAAAGAACTGAACTGAATCTTGACTGAACAAATAATACATTGATAGCATAGTTAAAAGTTCAGAATGCATCACAACAGCAAGCATTGATAGCATGGGAAGACCAAAGTAGTTACTTCCATGCTGCTAGTAGTTACTTCCATGAGTTGTTTTATTGACATGGCACATTTGCAAGGGAGTTTTATATATCTTTAGTCACTGTTCATTAACAGCAAGTCAGTTTTGTTTATAGTTGAAAGTAAGTGTGTGGTTTCAAATTTTGATCTGATTATGGCATCTAGAATTATGTCAGTTTTGTTTTGTAACTAGAAGACCAAAGTGTGTTACTAACCTGGGATCTTAACTGTTGGGGGATAGTATTGTAACTAGAAGACCATGTATTTTCAGACTTGAGCTAAAGATTTGGGGGGGGGGGTATTATTTCTAATTTTAGAGCACCTTTGCTGGATGTATTTTACAGCAACTGTTGCAATCAAAACAATGCTTGTGGGTTGTCCTGTTAGGTTGACCATGTATTTTATAGCAGCTGTCAGAATAAACCTGCTGCTACTGCTGTTATGCCTGTATTCATTGCTGCTGCTGCTGTACTTGTGGATGATGTTGTACTTGTGATGATGCTATACTTGTGATCTTCTGAAATGACCCATTGGCGACTTCATTACGCGGGGATAATGATTTTGCAGGTACCCCGAGAGGCCCTTGAGTTTGCCGGAATGTCGATTAACTTCCGTTCCGGCAAATTCGGGTACTCCATATGTCCTATTTTCAGCAAAGGTCATGCTGAAATTTTCCGTGAATTTTAGCATGACTTTGCTAAAAATAGGACATATGGGGTACTTGTGATTAATGCATGGCCCGGGGTATCTTAGTAGTTAATTAAGTAGGATCAAGTGCCTCTTTATTCTAGCTGCATTAAACCATAGGCGGCAATAGAGCCAAGTGATTAGGCCCAACTTAGAATTCTCCTTCCCAGCTTAGCTTTTAGGATGCCTCGGTGTCCACAAACCATTAATTATACAACCTTGGCTTTTAGGGTGCCTCGGTGTCAATAAAAACCGAAATGTAGAAAGCTTAGGCTTTTAGGGTGCCTCGGCGTCGAAAAACCCTCAATGATAAAAGCCTAGATTTTAGGGTGCCTCGGTGAACTTTTTGACCAAACTTTGTTTCTATTTAGAGAGAAACATGGCCAACAACGATGAGGTCGGGGGTTCGGGCGGCAAGGCATTCTGGGAGCTGTCCCAGGAGATGGAGGAACAACCTCACTTGTATGAGGACGCCGCCTTCCCCACCGATCCTGAGACCACTGATGGTGCCGCCGAGGATGACCCCACTGATGCCACCACTGATGGTGCCGCCGAGGATGCCACCACTGATGATGGCGGCGCACGCACAGATGGCAGCCAGAAGAGGCAACGGAAGGACCGGCGCCCGACCGTGCTCCGCACCCTCAAGGAGGAAATTACTGAAGTGGACTCCGACGAGAATCCAACGACGCCCGAACGAATAGTCAAGGGGTACTCGCTTCAGCTCGGGTGTATTCTCCGGAGCACCGTCTCAATCAACACCGAGAACCTGAGGCATCCTGACCGAGGGAATTTGCACAACCTCCTCTTCACGAAGTTGCACGAACGATACAAGTTCCCCGCTGAATTTGAAAACACAAGCCTCAAAGGGAATAAAGTGAACAATGCTGCCCTCACGAAGATGAGCAAGGCCCTGTCTACTTGGAAAAGCAATGTGAAGAGAATGATCGAGAAAGGTGAGAGTTATGAGAAGATCAAGGAGAAAAATCCTTCGATCACCGAAGATGACTACAACGACTTCAAGATCAATTGCTCGAGCACCACAAACTCCGAATCAAGTCGGTGGGGGAAAGAAATGCGGGAGCTGAACTTAGGGGAACACACACACGGTCCCGGCGGTTACAGAGTGGCGGAGCCTATATGGGACAAGGAGGAGGCGGACCGTGCCGAGCAAGGCCTACCGCCCCTCTTCGATAAATACGGTGACAAGCAGACCAGGAACTATGTCAGGGCCCGGTACAAGAAGGACCCGAAAACAAAGGAGCTTACCACGGATCCGAAGACCAGGGCGCTTGAGCTTGTTCTGGTAAGGAATACACCCCCACGTAATTAGCTCCATATGGTTGCATTCTATTTAATGAAGCCAAATTTCTAAATGGTTCACATTCCTTCCGCAGGCGACTGAAAGCAGTAGTGCGGGGTCGACTAAGAGCAACCCTTGGGACACCACTCTAAATAGGGCGTTGAATGTAATGAAGAACAAGGATAAGCTCAGTAAGCCGACGTCAGCTGGTCGTGTGGCCGGCAAAGGCTTGTCGACAAAATGGGGGTCATACTATAACACTGGTGGACGAAAGGAGAAAAAGACCAGCTCGGAAAGCCAGGCGTGCGAGGTTCAAGAACTCAAGGCACAGGTGGCGCGGATTCCGAAGATTGTCCAAGAGCAAGTGCAACAACAACTCGGAGCGACGATCACCGCCATTGTGCCTACCTTGATCCAGGGGTTGAGTGCGTGGATTGCGGGCGGCCAACAGGGGCCGCCCCCGATTCCTAGCTTCACGGCCAGCAACTCGCAGAACGCGATGGCGGGGCCATTGGTGTCTCCGGCGGAGGCGGCATTGGTGTCTCCGACGCCGGCACGGGAGCTTAATGCACCCGGGTGTACGCTGGCCGGCACCTCTGCAGCAAGCGGCCCCTCCGTCAACTGCACGCCCGCCATTGGCGGTGCCTCGACATTAGCCGAGCTCGACGCCATCATCACGGTAACTAATTAAGCCTCTCTCGGCAGAGGACTTCATCTCCTTGCCTTTGACTGGGCATCCCTGATGCCCTACATGTTTTCGCAGGGCGCCGCCGACGTTCCGTGCACTCTCCTGCACTTCGTGAACAACGAGTTGGTCGATGTCGCCAAGGGCAAAATCGTTCAACCGGGCAACCCCTTGTTCCACGGTACCCAGATGCCACCCAACTTGTTTAGGGTTCAACTGGTTCGGGTGCTGCCAGGCTGCGACGAGTTGTTACCTCTGATTCGACCCGTCGGGGCCGACGATGATGACGTGATGACCCTCAGCGCCTGCCTGAGCTGGCCCCTGCTTTGGCCGAAGAGCCAGATTCGTTTGGGGGCGGGGACACCACCCCAAAGACAACACCGCCAGTCGTGCCGCCGCCAAGTCGGCCCCATGGCAAGACCGCCGCAACGGTGCCGGACATCCCTATGCCACTGGATCCAAACATGCATATGGCACAGGATCAGAACGACGACGACGACGATACATTTGCCAACGTCGATCGGTACTTTGCCGATCATGGGTACGATGGCGACTTCATGGGGCCTCCTTCTCAAGAACCCAACCCAACAAAAGACGTGCGCGATCTAGCTGGTACCGCGGAGAAGCCAAGTTGCAACAGGCGTTGTCTTCCGTTCAGCTCTCAGGAGACGCCTCCAGCTGCCGACTTCACCAAGCCTCAGATAGGCGAGGTGCGAAATATTCTCAGCCCCAACACACTCAAGAAGGCGGTCTGTGAGCAGAACTCGGTCCCATTACAGGAGAAGAAGAAGGCACGCAAAAGAAAGACTAACAAGGGTGCGGGCCAGCCGGCACCGAGTACGATCCGTGCTCAGGACAGGCCACCTTCACCTGAGGATTTAATGAGGAGGGTGCATGTGGCGGGTAGGCCGATGCTACCGAGAAATATGCTCGATGTTGCAGCCGGTGCTATGCGGAGTCTGCATGACAGTGTTCTTTCTTTGGAGAAGCGGCGTCTCAGAGAGAAGGATGTGGCATACCCGGTTTTCGTGGCCAAGGTGCCAGAGGGCAAGGGCTTTGTGTATAACTCCATCGGGGGTACGATCGTCCTGCGGTTTGATGACATCCACGCTATGTTGAACCTTCATCCGCTGCACTACACCTTCGTTCGGCTATTTTCGCTGAGTATGGAGATGCGGATCATTCGCGACAAGACCCCGAACATCGTGATAGTCGACCCCTTCTACATGCGTGCCAAGATCTTGGGCAGCGCTGGGGACCGGCAAGTCGCGATTTCTTACCTCGAAGGCGTCATTCTGGCAAACCCAGATAAGGATAACTTCCTCGTGCCTTACTTTCCCGAGGAAGTCCTCCCCTCAACCGCCCCGTAACATACGAATTCTTAGATTTCGATCGTTTTTCTTTTAACATTCCGTGTTTTCTGCAGTGACACACATTGCACGCTCATCCTCCTAAGCCCCAAATATTCCATGGCCACGTATTTCGACTCGGATCGTCAGTCGAACGTAGACTACACAAATGTCAAGAAGGTTCTTGATGATGTTCTCCCCGGCTACGCCCAATCTGGAGGCACCTTCAACAGGCCTATTCGTAAGTACGGCAAGCACGTGTTCTCCCACAATACGATGTTCTGCTGCGTCAAGCAGCCGTCTGGCGGTCAGAAGGGTGCCTACTACGCCATCCATCACATGCGGGCGATCGTACGGGACCATCATCAACTTCTGCTACCGAGTAAACTCAAAGATTGGGCCGCGAGCGTGTCGGCAATCCAGGACGCGGACATCAGACAAGAATTCTTTCGCATCCAGTCGGAGTTTGCGGAAATCATCCATCAAGATGTCCTTCGTACCTCGGGGCAGTTCTACCTCAGAAATCAACCGTCCAACAGTGAGATAGATGGAATGCTACAAACGCAGGCTGACAACGCCCGTAATTTCATGACTCCCACGATAGACGGCGGCTTCATCCACGCTCCGGTCCCTTGAGTCGTGTCGAAAGCAGTGATGCTGTGTCTAGTTCTGAAACATCGATTGGCTCATGTTGTAATTAAACTTTAATGAACTTGTAGTATGTCTCTTTGGTTTCGAGAGTCGTTCAACTTAGATGTAATCGATGCTATTAATGTCTTGCTTTTCTCTTCCGATCGTTCTGTTGCATACTTATATATTGCTTATGTATTGTCTGTGAATTGGTACTAACGTTTCGTTTGGCTAGTGCATAGCGATGCCGTCGTATGTCGTGTACAAGGGTAAGCTTCCCGGAGTCTACGACGACTGGGAGGACTATCGGAGACAGGTTCACCGATTCAGCGGTAACAGTTACAAAGGGTACACCACTAGGGCCGAGGCTGAATCTAGATACGTCCGCTATCTAGAGGGAGAGGGGAGGGAGTGTTGGAGGAACCGGATGAAGACGAGTTTCATCGTGATGATGCTCATCGTGATGACCGCAGCTCTCTTCTATGTGATGGTAGTTTAGATGATCGATATCGACTTGTAATGTGAAGACAAACTCGCTACTCGCGGTCTCGAGACTTGTAATATAATGTTCTATCTTTGTTCTGTCTTTTCAATTCGGAGACTAATATGATGAATTGTATTCGGAGAATAATATGATGAATTGTATTCAGAGACTAATCTTCTATTTTATTCGATGAATCTGTTGTTGATGTGTGCTGTCTATATTTTGTCCAATTATACATTTTGTAACCTGTGCAAAAAAACAGAAAATAAAAAAAATAAAAAAAACCTAATATTCATACTAATGGCGCATCACATCCTAGTGCGCCATTAGTATGCCAGAGGATACTAATGGCGCATCTTTAAGCAGTGCGCCATTAGTATGCCGAGGTTACTAATGGCGCATCCTATTGTGGTGCGCCATTAGTATGCCAAAGCACCTGGCTATACATGGCCCCTGGGAGGCATACTAATGGCGCACCGTGCCCTATACTAATGGCGCACCAGTGGTGCGCCATTAGTAAATATTACTACTAATGGCGTGCTAGTAATGGCGCACCACTAATGCGCCATTAATGGCCAAATTAGGTGCGCCATTAGTAGCCCTTTTTCTAGTAGTGGTGGAGCCACTAATCATATGACCGGAAGCAAGGACTTGGTGGTGGACGTGCAAAAGATTCCATCTATGCCCACCAATGTTGAGTGGGGTGATGCCTCGTCCTCTAAGGTATTGGGACTTGGAAAGGTTGTCATTTCTCATGATCTCACGGTCGAGAAGGTCATGCTTGTTGAGTCCCTTGCATACAATTTACTTTCCGTTCGTCAACTTGCAATCATGGGCTTTGCCACTTTCTTTGATATTGATACCGTGGCCCTCTTGTGGAGCAAGACTCTTCAAGTAGCCTTTGTTGGGCATGTCGAGAATGGTCTCTATGTGATTAACTTTTCGGAGCGACCCACTAAGACCGCGACATGCCTAATGGCTAAAGTTGATGTGCACTACTAGGGAAAACCTTATACATAGAATCTTAGCAACAACGTGGTTTAAAAACAAAGACTACTACTAATTAGCAGTAGCGAGCTCCAGGAAACTGCGCTACTAACATCCCGATAGCAGTAGCGCTCTAGGTGAAACAAGCGCTACTACTATAATTGCCACGGCGTTGCCTCCAGACTAGATATAGTAGTAGAGCCCTTCTCCTGGACGCGCTACTGCTAAAGTACTCAGTAGCAGCGTTTTTCTTCAAAACTCGCTGCTGCTAAGTATCACCGCAACTAATTAAGTTTAGTCCCATGCTGCTAAGCGAACAAGGTGTTTACCACCTTAAATATGTTACTTCTCAAACTATCTCGAGCACTTGGTCTTCATTGAACTATATGTGTAGGATTTGTGGCTGCAATATGAATATTCGCCTGTGCCTATACAGGTACAGTGAAGATTCATGTCGACTATTTAGATTCTACACAAAAAGATCAATGATGACCAATGTATATTTTTGATGTTTTTACATGCTTAGACTTATAGCGTTTTTCGAGGACAAAGCGCTACTGATATTGGGATAAACAAAAGAAATAACTGCTTCCTTTAGCAGTAGCGTTGTTTTTCTAAAACGCGCTATAGCTAAATTAGCTATATCTAAATTAGCTATAGCGTATTTCCTTAAGAGCGCTACTGCTTGTTCGACTTAACCACCCGCGGGCTCAAAATTTTGCTAAGTCCTCCTTCCCCCCTGTTCCCCTACTCCTCTGTCGCCGCTGCTCGAGCCCGAGCCTGCCCAGGACCGCCGCCTCCCGGTCCCGAGCCCGCCCTCGCCGCCCCTACCTCCGTCGCCGAGCACCTCCCCGCCATTGTCTCTCCCCTCTCTGTAAGCCCCCACCCCTCCCCCACCCCCTCTCTCTCTTCTTAGTTAGTAGATGTTTTTTAGTAGTAGTAGTAGATGTTAATTTAGGGTTCATAGATAATGATTTTTAGTAGTAGTAGATGTTAATTAGTAGTAGTGATGGTACTAGTTAACTAGCGCAGTATGGTTAATAGTAGATGTTTTTTACTATTGTATAATGTAGTTTTTTTTACTCTTTTTAGGAAGTGTTTCAAAATAATTAGTAAGTAAATTAAGAAACTAGTTGAACTAGTTAAGTTTTAGTTGAACTAGTTTAGTAAGTAAATTAATAAACTAGTTGAATTAATAGAACTAATGTATTTTTAGTAAGAAAATTAATATAACTAGTTGAACTACTTTATTTTTAGAAAGAACTAGTTTTATTTATTTATAGTAAGTTTATATTTAGTAAGAACTAGTTGAATTAATAGAACTAGTTGAACATGTCATATTTGTTGTTATTTTTTAGTTTAAGCAATTATTCGGGATGTATTAGTGATAACTTATAGGGTTTTTGCTTTTACATAAATCAAGGAGCCCCTCCATCATCCCCGCCGTCGTCCCCGTTATTGACCCCCTCCGACCTTGTGGTGAGACCAGCCAAATCTCCATGTCAATATGAGTCCTATAAGATATGATGCAGATAAAAACATGTATATCTTGTGTCGCTCAAATAGGATATGTGGTTGCCCAAGTGGCTGGTCATGTTCAGGTTACACCTCCGAGTGGCCTATGTTTTGCCGGAGTGTTGATTAATTTCCATTCCGGCAAATTTCAGACGCTCGGTATGTCCTTTTTTAGCAAACGTCATGCCGGATTTTTCCGTGAATTCTGGCATGACTTATGCTAGAATATGTAGGAAATATCGAGTGGCCTGAATTTTCTCGAAAAATAATTAAACGACATTTCGACGGACCGATAGTCAACCCGTAATGAATAATAATGATCTAATTTAGATTTTTAGTACATATATTTAATTGTACAAGTTTAATCTTTGAATTATGAATGTAGGAAATGTCGTACTCGGACGATGAAAGTCTCCCGGGGGAGTGCAGATGGTGCGACGACGATCGAGGCCTGTGCAACAGGCCTCACTTGGACGAAGATCGGCGCTTCAGCATTAAGATCGAGGAGACCTTCGATGTTGAAACGGTACGCAACAACGGCAAGTGTTTTTTTCGTAATTAAGCACGACTTCAACTATTTCAACGTCTAATTTTCATCTTTTACAATTCGACTAGCTTATCCCATGCCCTGCAAGACGCTATGTCTTGGAGAGGATGGGTTTTGAAGACCATGAAAATTTTGAAACAAATAAAATACACCTAAGGACCCATCATGATATGGATTTTTAAGTAAATCTGTACAATTCTCAGAGCGTAACCCATTTTGTTTTCCAAAATTAGGAAGCACTTTGCAAAATGTATGGTTTCTATGAGGATACGATTGTCACCATGGATCTTGGTGATCCTGACATCGAGCAAGATAATATGGACATTTGGGTCCTTGTTGATACGCTTCTGATTCTACCGCTATGTGAGTTTCTCAAACATAGTTATTAACTAATTTATATTGTTTATTTCAAAATAGTTGACAGCTTATTTCCATTGACACCTTATTTTCATTCTTCAAAAAATGTGCGGAAGATGGTAGACAAAACCCACTACACCGATGGCTCCGAATTAACTTATAAGGAGAAAAATCATCTGATCGCATTTTGTACTGATCTTGAGAATTACAATACCTATTATTGAACTCCTCCAAATTATGGTGAATACGTGCCACTAGTGCACGTGTTGAACCACGGTAACTTCTATGGAGATATAGTGGTAAGATTTTTTTACTATTACGACATCCGTGCATCTTTTGCATACTTTTAAAACTAGTACATCATTCCTAACTACGAAGTTATTATTATGTTTTTCAACAGAAAATCCCAATGGATTGTGTGCCTCATCTGATGTATCAGAATGGTCGCCTTGATGTTCTGAACTACAGCCAGGTCATCCTACGGATCTCACCTGTGCATATCGGATTTCTAAAACCGGTGACCACGTGCTAATCAAAGAATGGAAAAAATATTTGGACAGTCGTAAAGAGGTTCTTGGAAGCACCATTAAGCGAAAGGCAAGAATTGGAGACAGGATAATCTCTATTCTCCATAATGGAGAGTCAGGGGCTATCTTGTTTTTTTCTATTTTACCTTAGAGAATATAGTAGGTCCTAAGAGAATGTAGTAGGTCCTATGAGGTACAATATGTTTATTATGTGGTACAATGTGTTAGAGTTGATGATGAGGAGTAGTTGTGATTATGACTAGTGACCAACTTGCTATGTGATGTCTCATTGATGAAAACGATGATCATGAGGAGGTTTTATATGACAATGATGTATTATGATGATAAGTTGTTAAAGATATGATGATGATGATTTTTATTATATTATTGGGTGAAAGAACCGCGGATTCGTTTCAAGTGTATGTCCATCCACTTGATACTAGTCCATGGTTCTTTCACCCTGTGATGTAATAAATCATTATGATGTAAAAACAATCTCTAAATTGCTGTTGTATGAAAAATTGTGTAAAGGTGTATGAATACAACATGAAATAAAAGTGAAATACGGAATAATAGTAGTAGCGCGGGCTGAGAGAAGCGCTACTAGTAATTACCAGTAGCGCTCTTTAGTGAAAGCGCTATTACTAAGTCGATATAGCAGTAGGTGGGTTAACTTACGCTACTGCTAACCTTTAGCTGTAGCGCCTTACTAGTAGCGCCGTACCTAGCGCTACTGATAGGCATTATTCCCGCGCTATTGCTAGGGTTTTCCCTAGTAGTCGTGGGGTGGCTTTGGCATCGTCGTTTAGCCCATGTCAATATGAGATCTTTGCAAAGTCTTCTCAAGGGGGACCATGTTCGTGGACTAACAAATGTTAGTTTTGCCAAAGATCGTGCTTGTAGTGCTTGTATCAAAGGAAAGCTGCATGAGAAGGCTCACCCTCCCAGGACTATCATCTACTCAAAGAGGCTTTTGGAGCTCCTTCACTTGGATCTCTTTGGGCCTTCATCCTTTGATAGTCTTGGGGGTAGGAAGTATTGCTTGGTGATTGTGGATGATTATTCAAGATACACATGGGTATACTTCTTCACGAGGAAGAGTGAGACCCAACAAATTGTTATTGACTTTGCTAATGAAGCCCAACGCCAACACAATGCAAAGATCTTGACTATAAGAAGTGATAACGGCACCGAGGTTCAAGAACTACACCTCGGATGAGTTTCTTAGTGATGAGGGGATCAAGCATCAATATTCCACACCTTACACCCCTCAACAAAATGGTGTAGCGGAGAGGAAGAACCGGACGTTGGTGGATGCGGCAAGGACCATGATGGCGGATTTCAAGTCTCCATACAACTGTTGGGCCGAAGCCATCAACACCGCGTGTCATGCATCCAATCGGCTCTATCTCCGCAAAGGCTTGAACAAGACTCCATATGAGATACTCACCGGTAACAAGCCCAACCTCAAGTACTTTCGGGTGTTCGGGTGTAAGTGTTTCATTCTCAAGAAAGGTGTTCATTTGTCTAAATTTGAGGCTAGAGCTCAAGAGGGCATATTCGTTGGTTATGCTACAAACTCTCATGCTTACCGTTTCCTTAGTAAATCCACGGGACTTATTGAGGAGACGTGTAACGTGGAGTTTGATGAGAATAACGGCTCCCATGTGGAGCAAAGTGGCACTTGTGATGTAGGTGATGAAATTCCTTCCCAAGCCATAAGAAGAATGGGAGTTGGTTTTATCCTACCCATTGAGGAACCCCTTGTGGCCGAAGGAGAAGGACAATTCTCCACTCAAGTGGAGCCATCACCAACCCAAGGCCCACACGCTTCCGAAGAATAAAGTGAAGGCCCTCAACCTCATGAACAAGACCAAGGGCAAGATCAACCTCAAGATGGTGTTGAATCACTAAGTGATGCCCAAGGAAAAGTTCTCTCATCCAAGCAAGTTCAAGATCAAGAGCAAGCTCAAGATCAAGAACAAGCTCAAGACGACGCTCAAGATGATCAAGTGACCACTCCTCTCACTCCGGAGGAGGAATTAGAGCGTCGTGCCGCCAAGATCGCATCCAAGGTCTCAACCAAGGGTCATCTCATGACAAATGTGCTTGGAAGCATTCGAAGGGGGGTAAGCACCCGTAGACAATTGGCAAACTATTGTGAACATCACGCGTTTGTCTCTTATGTTGAACCCCAAAAGGTCTATGAGGCGCTCGAAGATCCGGATTGGTTTAATGCCATGCATGAAGAACTCAACAACTTCGAGTACAACAAGGTGTGGAGATTGGTGCCAAGGCCAATGGGGAATCATAATGTCATTGGAACCAAGTGGATATTCAAGAACAAGCAAGATGCTCATGGGATTATCGTTCACAAGGCAAGATTGGTAGCACAAGGCTACTCCCAAGTCGAGGGTATCGACTACGGCAAAACCTTTGCTCACGTTGCTCGCCTTGAATCCATTCGTTTGTTGATTTCTTATGCTTCTCATCATAACTTTAAGTTGCAACAAATGGATGTGAAGAGTGATTTTCTTAATGGTCCTATTAATGAGTTGGTGTATGTCAAACACCCCCTGGGTTCGAGGATCCCTACTTCCCCAATCATGTGTATCAACTCGATAAGGCACTCTATGGCCTTAAACAAGCCCCATGTGCATGGTATGACCACCTTACCGAGTTGTTGCAAGATCGTGGATTTGAAGTTGGGAAAATCGACCCCACTCTTTTTTACTAAGAAGGTCAAAGGGGAGTTGTTTGTGTGCCAATTATATGTTGATGATATTATCTTTGGTTCCCCTAACAAAGCTTTCAATGAGGAATTTGCCGCTCTCATGACCTCAAAGTTCAATATTTCTTCGATGGGAGAGTTGAAGTTCTTTCTCGGGTTCGAAGTCAAACAAAGAAGAGAAGGAACTTTCATCAACCAAGCCAAATACACTCAAGACATGCTCAAGAGATTCAAGTTAAGTGATGTCAAGCCGGCTTCCACTCCAATGCCCGTCAAATGCCAACTTGACATAGATCCCAATGGTAAAGCGGTGGATCAAAAGGTATATCGCTCCATGATTGGCTCCTTGCTTTACATTTGTGCATCTAGACCGGATATCGTGTTGAGTGTGGGAATTTGTGCACGGTTTCAGGCCACACCTAAGGAAAGCCACTTTGTGGCAGTCAAGCGAATCTTTCGATATTTGGCTCATACCCCAAACTTTGGCTTATGGTACCCAAGAGGTGCAAACTTCAAGCTCGCAGGATACTCGTACTCTGATTGGGCGGGAGACAAAGTGGATAGGAAGTCCACTTCCGGAGGATGCCAATTTCTTGGTTGCTCTTTGGTGAGTTGATCTTCTAAGAAGCAAAATTGTGTATCTCTCTCGTCCACCGAAGCGGAGTATGTGGCGGCCGGTAGTTGTCGTGCACAACTTCTATGGATGAGGTAAACCTTAAAGGATTACGGTGTCATTTGTGATAAAGTGCCTCTTTGGTGTGACAATGAAAGTGCCATCAAGATTTCTCTCAACCCGGTTCAACACTTCAAGACGAAGCATATTGAGATTCAGTATGACTTCATCCGGGATCACATTAGGCGTGGGGAGATCGAGCTCAATTATGTCAACACTCATGATAACCTTGCAAATATTTTCACGAAGCACTTGGATGAAGCAAGATTTTGTGAGTTAAGGCATGAGCTAAATATCATTGATTTGAGCAATGTGGCTTGAACCCTTGCACACCCCACCATACTCATCTTGATGTCTTGCTTAGGTGTAGGCATGGACATAGGGGGAGTGTTGTTCTCTCAATGAACTCTCCCTCCCCCCATTATGCATAAATTGATCAACTCTTTCACATTAGCTATTGTTGATGGTACTTGTGCTTCAAAGACGAGTTTCGGTCATGGGCCCAAGGATAATTCTTCACGGTGCCATACCAATTGACTCAAACATAGGTGGCTCCGGCCACCACCCTTTATTTGGAGAGGTTGTGTTGTGTGTTTAGCCCTTGTTGTCTTTTTCCTTTCTTTCTTCTTGCCGAGCTTGCGTGTGTTGTCTCATGATTTAGCTCTTTTGTGTGTCCGTTCGCTTGAAGGTTGCATTGCATAGGCTGCTTTTTCTTCCTTTCGCGAAACATGCATTTTCTTAGGTCTCCGGTACTACCATGGCTGGCCACGATACTACCGCAGGAGCTGCGCACCGTACTACCGCAGGAGCTGCGCACCGTACTACCGCACCCAACACGACAGTATTTTTTTACTGCCGCTGGGGGAGCGGTACTACCGCTCGCAGTGCGGTACTTCCGCCCGGGCGGTACTACCGCGATGATGCGTGGTACTACCGCGTAGTCGCGAGCGCGTGGGGGTTAAGAGCGAGCAGGGGGAGTTCCAACTCCCCCATACCCATTCAACTCCTTTCCCCACGTCGCCTCTCTCTCTCTCCTGCCCAAGAACGGCGCCGGAAAACCTCGCCGGGTCTCTGTCTCCGGCCGCCCTCCTCGCATTCCGTCCGGTGGGATCGTTCCCCACCATGCCCTCTTGCCATGGAACAAGGTTTCTCCCCAAATCCCTCTCTCTTTGGTTCGTTCTTTCGTCCCTAGGTATTTGGGGAGATGCATGTTGTTCTTGAGATTTTAGGCCAAATCTTTGCAAGATTAGGATGTAGGAGAGTAGTAATGCGTACAGACGGTATTTGGTATGTTGCCCCATGGTAGATTTGATCAACCGTAGTACCGCTCCGTTGTCGCGGCTATGCTTAGATCCATTTGTGCTTCGGATCCGACCTCATGCGGTACTACCGCGCGAGGCGCGGAAGTAAAATTTTACTTCCGCTCCCGTCGCAGTACTACCGTGCCATCCTGGCGCGGTACTACCGTGGCTGGAGCAGTACTAAAATTTTAGTCCCGCGCATCTGTGCGGTAGTACCGTTGGTGTCAAATCTTCCATGTGGCAACTACCCAATGCTATTTCCACTTGTTTTGCTGCGGCCTTTGCATTGATCCTTCTCGCTTGACTTGCGTGTTCATGTGTTTTGTGTCATAGGTGGTGGCTCCGGTTCCAATGTCCGTCGTTCCAATCCCAACCGTGACATGGGTTCCAAGCGTCTACGCAACCAAGGTGAAGCTCCAGAGGGCTCCAATGCCCCCAACGTAGAACCAAGACCACCGCCACCAAGAACAAGGAGCCCTCCATGGGCATGGATGAGATACCTCTTGCCGAGTTTTTCACTTGGAGGAGGAGCAACCCCTATGTAAATCCCCGTGCCAATTTCAGAGGGAATGATTTGTTCTGGACCAACCAGCAGAATCTTATCTATCTGGATGTGATCAAGGCCAAGCAGAACATCCACGTGGACGTGCACTGGATTGACATGAATCATATGAGGGAGGATAAGCACCATGACTACTTTGGTGAGGCTTTGGACCTTGTGGAGCAGTTTGGCATTGAGGACGTGATCTCTTTTCATCTGGATTATGACCCTGAGATCGTGGCTCAGTTCTTTGCTTCGGTCCACTTCCATACTGACGAGGAACGGTCCATCACCTGGATGACCAATGGACAACAGATGACTGCTAAGTGGAAGGACTTCATGGCTTTGCTGCAGGTGCCTGATGAGGGGCTCAACACGCCCTTGTGTGTCCACCCTCATGCCAACCCCGAGTCCGCCAACAAGAACAAGCTTCAACAATTCTATGTTGAGAAGACTCTTCCCAGTGGCAAGAAGGCGTGGGTGCTGAACCCATTCCTTGACATTATGCACCGGATCTTCCACAACTCCCTCTTTCCACACATTGGTGACAAGGAAAAGGTGCATGCATATCTTGTGGATATGATGCTCATTTGTGAGGAGGCGCGTCACTCTCAGACACAACCACTTGACACCTCACACATCATGTGGTGCGAGCTTCAGTTTGCGGTGTTCAACCGTAAGGTACCCATCTATGGACCTTACATGTTTATCTTGATCACGAGGACTTGGGAGAAGCTCTATCCCTATGAGGAGTTTGTTGCCCCTGACTGGATCCGTCATGACCCTGTCAAGCTCTGCATCAAGCCTCAGCGGGCTAACACCACTACTCGTGCTAAGGCAGAGGCTGCTAGAATGGATGTTGATGAGGATGAGATTGAGGAGGAGGAAGTGGATGAGGATAGCTCTGCTGGGTATGGCCCTCCCTCTACTAAGCCGTCATGGGCTATGAAGATGAAGGCCTTGTTCTGCATGCAAGCAAAGGGGCAGTACAAGACTCATGTTGCTTCCAAGGAGAGTCGCCACCGCGACAAGAGGATCTTGAGGACGTTTGGCGAGGACATATCCAGTGGGTCCGAGAAGCACATCACTCCAGAGGCAGAATGGATGGCGAAGCAGGGGTATCAGTGGACTGAGTCTGAGGAAGAGCCCATCCCATCTGCCGAGTTCGACGAAGAGCATGACGAGTGAGCACTTCAGCTTGAGCCACCACTTGTGTCGTAGGTGTCCTCTCTGCCTTTTTGGTGTCTCGATGCCAAAGGGGGAGATAGTGTAGGATTTGCGAGTCGTGTGTCGTGTTTCGTCTTGTCGCTTTGCTTTCGTTCCGTTGAACCTCGTTTGCTTTGGTTTGGTTTGTGCTTGTGAGACCAGAGTTTCTATCATATTGTGTAAGACATATGCACTCTAGCGTACCCTATTGAGCCTATGCTATCTTGTGCTCTTTACTTTATGCTCATAGTTATTATCTTATCTCCTTGCTTAGTGTTAGCTTTATTATTGCAAGATATGCCTTGTCCATAAAATACGGGGGGAGTGTTGATCCTAGTATGTATGCCATGCAGTCCAAAGCACCTCTCTAGATAGCACACATCTAGGGGGAGCCCGTCTATATTTTATAGATGTTGGGTTTGCCCATATTCTATTTTATTTCCCTTCGTGCAAATCCCGTATTGTCATCAATCCACCAAAGGGGGGGGGGAGATTGTAAGGGCATATTTATCCCTTAGTTGTTTTGGTGATTGATGACAATGCTTTTGCGGACTAATCGTGTGTATTGAGCATTTCAGACATATCATGACTAGGCACATGACGATTTGGTGCCCCTCGAAGACTATTGAAGATGGTGTTTCTCTACGTTTCTTTTCGGTGGATTTGAGTCGTAGGAAAGCTGTACTATTAAGAGGGGGTCTGCGTTGGAAAGGTTTGGGTGGAATCAACATGTACACATCTGTTCCTTTTGCACCACCTTTCCTTTGGCTCTTTGGAGCATCCTCCGCTTCTCGTGTCTTTGCAAGATGAAGGACTCCTAGTGTTGCTGATCTGGGGCATGCGGTAGTACTGCTCTCCCGAGCGGTAGTACCGCAGTGCCTTGCGGTAGTACCGGCCGTAGGCGCGGTAGTACCGCTCCTTAGGAGCGGTAGTACCGTGGCCTCTGGCCAGGCTCAGCCGCTCGAGCGGTTATAGGGGCGGATGTAATTTTTTACATCTGCACCCTACGCGGTAGTACCGCCCCATGGGCGCGATAGTACCGTGAGCCCTGGCCTAGCACAACGACATGAGCGGAAGTAGGGGCGGATGTAATTTTTTACATCCGCGCCCTACGCGGTAGTACCGCTTGCCAGGTGCGGTAGTACCGTGTCGGATTTTTGCATAGATCCCAACTCAGCGCAAGTTGCCACAGATGTATTTTTATATGTCCATGCCTTCCCAAATCTGGACTATCCCTGCCTTGCAGTATAGTACCGCAAGGGGGATCGGTTCTACCGCCCTCTGCTTCATCGCATCAGGCCTGCTTCGGATACTGCTGCATGGACGGTAGTACCGCAGTGCCTTGAGGTAGTACCGCGTCTTCGGTGCGGTAGTACTGTGCGTCACAGGCTGAGTTGGTGGATAACGGTTGGATTTGTTCTCTTACTATAAAAGGGGAGTCTTCTTCTCCGAGCTGACCACCTCTTCCATCCCCAAGCTCCATTGTTGCTCTAAGCTCCATTTTCGCCCGATCTCTCTCCCTAGCCAATCAATCTTGTTGATTTTCCAGGGACTGATTGAGAAGGCCAAGATCCACACTTCCACCAAGAGAAATTTGATTCCCCACTAATCCCTTGCGGATCTTGTTACTCTTGGGTGCTTGAGCACCCTAGACGGTTGAGGTCACCGCGGAGCCATATTCCATTGTGGTGAAGCTTCGTGGTGTCGTTGGGAGCCTCCAATTAAGTTGTGGAGATTGCCCCAACCTTGCTTGTAAAGGTCCGGTCGCCGTCTCCAATGGCACCAATAGTGGAATCACGACATCTCGCATTGTGTGAGGGTGTGAGGAGAATACGGTGGCCCTAGTGGCTCCTGGGGGAGCATTGTGCCCCCACGCCGCTCCAACGGAGACGTACTTCCCCTTAAAAGGAAGGAACTTCGGTAACACATCCTTGTCTTCACCGGCTTCACTCTTGGTTATCTCGAGCCTTTACTTGTGCAAGCTTATTTGTGTTATATCATTTGCTTGCTTGTGTGCTTGTTGTTGTTGCATCATATAGGTTGCTCACCTAGTTGCATATCTAGAGAACCTACTTTGATGCATAGCTTAAATTGGTAAAGTTTAGCTAAAAATTGTTAGTTGCCTATTCACCCCCCTCTAGTCAACTATATCGATCCTTTCAACATGTATATGAAAAGAAGTACATCATGCATTTTTAAAATGTCCAAACTATATCATTAAAATGTTTCAAGTGTGCTCTAAACAATTACATTGTGTACTTAAAAAGAAGTCATGCGCGAAAAAATTAAAATTGACAAAGAAACAAAAAGAAAAGCAAAAAAGCATAGAAAGTAAAGAAAAACAAAAAATAAGTAAAAACCAAAGTATAACCAAGAAAGAAAAAGCAAAGCAAAATGAAGGATAACCGGTGAAAAATAAATTAAGTCACGGAAAATAAAAACAAAACCCGTAGAAAACCAGACCTACACGAACCTATGGCGATGAAAAAAACAACAAGAAAATAAAAACCAAAGCAAAATGAAGAAGTAAAGGAGAACCGAAGAATAAACTAATAAAACCGAATTGAAAACAAAAAAAACGAAAAGGAAAAAAAAGAAACAAGGGAAACCATACCTACAGGAACCTGCTAGACCTCGCCAGTGGAGCAAACTGGCGCTGATGACACTCACCTCTTTTATGGCCGGCCCACCCGCACATGGCCTTTGGTTTGTTCACGTCCCTAAAAAAAGATGATTTGATCTGTTTTACTGGACTGGTTGACCAAGAACTACACATGTTGATCTTTTAGATGACCAATTCACTGTTGGCTTGACCTAATAACCTTTCACTTGACCTATGGACCTATGACTTGACCTTCAAAAAAGATCATGAGTTTGAAAAAAAAATACATATTTAAATAAACTTCATGGATTTAATAAAAAGTTAATGAATTTGGTGCGTTGGAGACGTCATCCCTGACATAGCTGTTCGGCTCCCTGACGAAAGTCATGCTCAACTCCGGTTTGGGCTGGTGGCGAATGATGCCTTCGGGTGTGAATTTTCCTTGTTGGAGGCACATCGAGGGGATCCGACACATATCCCAGTTTCAAGTTCTTGTCACCTGGTGAAAACCGTGTGTAATGTTGGGCGCCTTTGGTGTCATTGCTTTGTTGGAAGCATTGCCTTGGTGTCAAGTCTGTTGTCGTCGGGAGCACTTGGTTAGTGGTGGTGTGGTGGATCTGGAGCATGCAGTGTTTGTGAGCATGGAGTCGTTGGTAGTGCATCCGTTTGGGTCTGGTCGTCGATCAACGGTGAGAGCAGCAGGAGCACCCTTCGCATGAAAGTAGCGTCAGACGAGTTATGCCAGCTAGCCTCGTGGGATGAGAGTGGCATATGTTTCGCTCTATAGGACTTATGGTTCCTCTCTAGTGCCCTCGATGTTTGCGGATATGCTCATCACAGGCTCGTAGCCCGGTACAATACGACGGTTGTCGGTGTCGACACTGGTAGTGGCGAAAGCAATCGAGTGCCCGACCGGGTGTGTTGTGGGATTTTGGCTTTCTGACGCTTTGTGTGTATTGTGGTGCTTTAGACCTAGTCTAGCTAGGCGCCGCTTTGGTTTTTGCTCATTTTTCTCAATAAATTGAGAAACCCTGTTTTCCTTTCTTACTTTTTTTGGCACTCGCATTTATGCGGTGCATTCCTTCTTTCGGGCTGTTTTTGTAATGCCTCTTTCTAATTAATGATTTTGGCATCTCTCCTCCCAACATTCTAGAAAATGCTTCGTGATGTATTAATAATATTTTTTGAATTTGTGAACATCGTCAAAAAAATTTGTACTATATTAAAAATATATTTTGGATTCATCAAAAATCTTTTTCTGGTATCGTCCAAAAAATGAATGAAATGTAAAACACTATTTCATGTTCTATGAAAAATATTTCATCCTACTAAAAAATGCACATGAAATTTTACGGAAAAATTCCAGTGATTCAAATAAAACATTTGTCACATTTTAAAAATATTTACCCAATGTAAAAATATTTACACAACATTTGAAAAAGAATTTTATTGTGCATTCAAAAAAGTGTAAAAACATGTTTTTGAAAAAGTGCATAATGCATAAGTAAATTTTCCAACCTGTGTCATTTTTTTTCATGTATGCTCCAAAAATTTACATTGCGTACTTAAAAAAGAAGACATGTGTGAAAAAACTGACAAAGAAATGAAACGAAGAGGAAAAAATACCATAGAAACATGAAGAGAAAAAAGGAAGAAAAAACCAGAGAAAAATGAAGGAAAAAAGGAAAACCAAAGAAAATAGTGAAGAAAAAACAAAGAAACAATGAGAAAATAAAAAACCAAAGAAAAATGAAGAAGCATAGGAGAACCAAAGAAAACCATTGAAAAAAACCCCGAAGAAAAATTGACGGGAACCTATACCTAGAAGAACAATCATTGTGCGGGAACTGGGCGGCCTGCTAGACGTTCCCACTGGAGCAAATTGGCGCTGACAGTCACGTCTTTATATGCCGGCGCACGTGCACATGACCTTTGGTCTTTGACTTGACTTATTCTATTGAATTTCAAAAAAGATCATAAGTTTGAAAAGACTTCACGATTTTGAGAAAAAAACATATTTAAATAAAGTTCATTTTTCTAATTATTTTTGCAAAATTTTTATTTTTTTAGAAAAATAAAATTTTTAAATTTGTATTTTTTTGGAAAATGTTCTAGAATTTGAAGAAAGTTCAGAACTTGAAACAGTTCATGGATCTAGAACAGATTTTCACATCTGGAAATTTTTCATAAATTTAAAAGGAAGTTTGTGAATTTTCCAAAAATTCACACATTTTGGGAAAAAGATAAAATGGAAAAAAAGAAAAAGAAGAATAGGCAAATAAAAATAAACAAAAACTATTCAAAGAGAAGAAAAACAAAAATCGTTTGGAAGCTTTCCAAAACTGTCCCGAGAAGCTTCTGGACAGTTTTGGAAAGCTTCTGGAAGCTTCCCAAAACCACTGGCAGAACTACTAGAATACCAACTCAATGCACTGGGCCACAACGAATAACATCGAAGGGGAGCGTCTACGCCCCAGACGCTTTTGCCTCTATTTAGCACATGAAACGCGAAATAGGATTTCGCCTAAACCCGGGGACCTCCTATTTAGCGCACTACACGCTGGCGAACAAACTAGGACGCACTCTCCCATATGTGCGTAGCGGGCCGCCCCTAATTTTCCGTTTCATTTCAATTTTATTTCAAATTTTTTATCTTCATTAAATATTTTGAGATTTCAAAATAAAAGCCCAGGATATCATAAAATTTTCAAGGATTAAACAATGTTGATGAATTAGTCTTCGAAATCAAATTATGTTCACAGTTTACTTAAACCGCCGCCTTGCCCGAAAATGTTCATAAATAAAGAAATATAAACGAATTATAAAATGCTCAGTCAACTTTCAAATTTATTATGAAGAAACAAAAACAACGCGCTCATGAATTACAGAAAATGCTCCCTGATTTTCAAATATGTTCGTAGTCTAAGAAACTATGTTCATAAGTTTCGAAAAATGTTCAAGAATTTATAAGTAAATGTTCTGGAATTAAAAAAATCTTGCTATCTTTTATAATGTTCGCGAATTTGAATAATATTGCTAATCATAAAAATATTTTTGATATGGAAGCATATTCACAATTACAAAAATTCTCATCAATTTCATAATATGTTCGGGAAAAGGAAAATTAAAAAACAGGATGAAATATTACAGGAAATAGTAAAGGTACATAAATAAAAGAAGAAGGAAAAAAAGTAAAAAATTAATAAAATAAAGAAAATGAAATAAGGTAACTTTAATAAGACAGGTAAAACGGCCGGGGCCCAAATTTCCGAATAGAATAGGCCGTAAATCGACAGGACGAAAAGGATAGGCCATAAACAACCTCCTGGGCAGTTCCTATTTAATGCCTAGGTCCGTTGTCGACGGAAAATCCTATTCGCCGCTCGCTGCGGCGAACTGTCGAGCGATCGCACATGGCAGCGCAGCGAGCGACAGATATGGGCCGGCCCACTTATACATAATGTGTTTAAACTGGTTTTTTCCCGTGTCGTTTTTTTTCTGGTTCTTTTTTGGCATTCTATTGTTTTTTATTTCTCTCTTTTTTTCGTTTCTGTTTTTTTTTCATTTTTTGTTTCACTTTATTTTTCATGTATTTTTTTTCTTTTTCAGAATATGTTCGCAGTTTTACAAAATGTTTATGATTTTAGTTTTTATTTCTTTTTCTTTTCCTCTCTTCCTTTAAAAAATCGAAAACTTTAAATTCTGTTCGTGTTCCCAAAATTTTTTCAGTTTTTGAAAAAATGTTCTCAAAAATAAAAAATTGATCTCGTTACCCAAAAAAGTACAAAACATCTAAAATTCAGAAAATGTACCGGATTTCAATTTTTTGTTCACATATTCAAAAAATGTCCGCGCTTCAAAATTTGTTCAGAATTTTTAAAATTGCTCTTCGTTTCAAAATAGGTTCTCAAGATTCAAAAAATGTTCGTGCTTTAAAAAATTCATGCTTCCAAATTTATTCAGCATTTTTAAAAATTGTTCACCGTTTCAAAATTTGTTCTCAAGATTCAAAAAACTTTTGAGAATTGAAAAAAATGTTCCAGCTTTTCAGATTTGTTCACAAATTCAATAATAGTTCATGGTTTTAAATTTTGTTCACAAATTCAAAAAATATTCTGGAAGTTTTTATTTTTTTATTTTTTGTTCACAAATTCAAGAAATGTTTCCCTTTTTCAGATTTGTTCACATCATCAAAATGTTCCTGTTTTCCAAAATTTGTACAAAAATTCGAAAAATATTTTTATTTTGAATAAAATATTCATAATTTTGAAAAATTCAATTGTACGAGCTCCTCGGTTCGACCTAATGTTTGAGTTCGTTGAATAGTACCATGGCTTTTTTTTTGTCTGGTTATATTTCGTCTGGTTTATTTTCATCTGGTTTATTTTTGTCTCACATCCCACACCATATCACCTCACGTTGGTTTTTCTTATCCTGACAATAAAAACTTTCCTAACCTTTTCAAATCTTTACTCTTAATGTCTGAGTTGGTTGAATAGTATCCACGGCTTTTTTTCGTCTGGTTTATTTTTGTCTGGTTTATTTTCGTCTCACATCCCACACCATATGTCCTAATGTTGGTTTTTTTATCCTCACAATAAAAACTTTTCTAACCTTTTCAAAATTTCCTAATGTTAGCACGTTACAAATCAACAAATTTCGCGAATCAACCTGTGGTTGAGTTGGTTAGATGGACAGTGGTATCCCCAACCCATCAGGGTTCAAATCCTGGTGCTTGGCATTATTCCTGGATTTATTTCAGGATTTCCGGCGATGCGCTTTCAGTGGGAGGAGACGTTCCCGTCGACGACGAGGCGCCTACGGTGACTTCGTAAATCTCAAGATGATATGCCGGCTCAGTCTCTCGGAGGTGCTCATAGGGGTGAGTGTATGCGCGTGTATATGAGCGCTTATGTCTGTACTGATGCTCAAAAAAAAAATCAACAAATTTCAGTTTCATGACAATCAATTCCAAATCCTAACTTTCCTAATGCATTGATCTTTGCCTTTTGTCTCTAATCTCTACTCGTGATGATCGGTTTGTCGTTCGTTTCGTTCGCCTCGTTTGTTTCCTTTCTCACGCGCACGAAAAAAAGGGAAAGCTCCGCTTATTTCTATCCTTTCGTCCCACGCGCGTCTTCTTTGTGACACGCACGAAAGAAAGGAAAGCCCCGCTGATTTCTATCCTTTCATCCACATGCGTCCTCCACTTCTTCGTCAACTTGGCGGTCCTCATCCCCAAATATCTCTCTCCCGAACACAGCCAAGGCGTCCCAACTCTATATTCTTTGATAGCTTGTCTCCTGCCACCGGATCCTCCTCCTGATCACACGTGATGTGTTGCCACCAAGGCAGGACATGCCTGGTCTCCACCATCGCGATGCGCCGCACCCCAACCCCAAGGTTTGCTGCACCAGAGGAGAGAGCCTGGGGTAGCCACACCACAACTGCCTTGATGTGCAGGAACGAGGTTGACGCGTGAACCCGCCGTCGGCTGGACGTGTTGTGCAGCCTTCATCACATGTTGTCTTCTCCAGCTCCACATCAATGGATCAAGGTTCCGCCCCGCCGAACAATCCAGATCACCGCCAGGAGGGACCCTTCGCACCCGTCGTCCCTGGATAGGGCGAGGGGGCATGCCGGAGTGGTCGTCGTCTGCTTCCCGGGCACGTCGTATGGGAGGCCGTCTGAGATGCGCCCTCGCCGCCAGACACGTCTTCAGTTATCTGATGCGAAAATGAGTCCAGATAAGATAAGAACCTTTTGCTGAATCTGGTGCATCGTAGAATAACATTGCTGGAACATGTACTACTGCAAGCCTTACATCTTCTTTGAAAAAGGTAAAATTTATTAGAGAAGACCAATCTATTGGTTGACAAGGACGATCAAGCACTTGCCCCTTATAAGGGAGGTGGTATATTGATGGAAGTCTGTAAATCCCCTTTTAAGGGGGTAAATTAGTGGAAGACTATGAATCATGGATACATACCTGACATGTCAGTATCCCTGCCTACTTTATGTCGATCGTTAAATTTTCTAAATGGGCCATTCATATGATTACTTCTCAGATGTCTCATTTTTTCTGGGGAAATGTGGGTGATAATCATAAATATCACCTTGCTAGCTGGGCCTGATCTCCAGGAAGAAAGAGTTTGGTGATTTAGGGGTTCCTAATCTTAGAAATTTCAACATGGCCCTTTTGGCTTCTTGGGGGAGAAGATTTTTTGATGATAGAGTTAGTGATTGGAAAAAGATTTTGGCTTACAAATATAACATTAATAATCCCTACTTCTTTAGTACTAGAACTACCTTGGGATCCCCCTTTATGAAGAGCTTAGCTTGGGCGTTGGCAGCAGCTAAAAACTTCTATAGGTGGATCCCTGGGGATGGCAAGAATATTGCCTTCTGGCACGATACTTAAGATTGGGGATTGTTCCCTAAAAACTGCCTTTTGGGACTTGTTTGAAATCTGTTTGTCAACAACAAGAAGCTACTCTGGCACAAGTTTGGGTGGGGGGTGAACTTCAACTCACTTTTAGGAGGTGTGTGGACGGAGAGGCTCTATCCAGATGGGGTGATCTCGTTAATACAGTAAAACAGGTGGTGCTATCTGATTCCCCAGATCAGCCTGTGTGGATGCTGGACTCTTCTAGTAAATATTCTGTCAAATCCTTTTACAAAATGATTAACTTTGGAGGGATCCCTTCTGGGATCAAATATGATATATGGAAAATTAAAGTACCTCCTAATATCCATGTTTTTCTGTGGTTGATTTATTACAATAAGAGCTTGACCAGAGATAACCTGGCCAAACGTAGACATGTAGAGAACAAGACCTGTGTCTTTTGTGATGAATTAGAAACTATTCAACATCTTTTCTTTGACTGTATTGTTGCTAGGCAAGTCTGGGAGCTGATTGCTGAATGCTTTAAGATTACTGTTCCCGACTCTTTTGATGCGCTGTCTTCCTTCTGGAGGAAAAGAAAACTCTGTGAAGCTTTGAATATATCTACTGCTGCTGCCTTGTGGAGCTTATGGCGTTTGCGAAATGATTTTGTTTTCCAGGGGCGAAGATGGCGTGTTTTGAATCTGTTGGGGGCTACGATCAGACAATGGAAAATCCTATGTTCAGAAGCTCAGGGTGTTCTTCTTCTCCAGTGCTTAAAGCTGCTGGACTACCGAAGAGGGGAATTGCTTAGAATCGCCTGGAGATAAAAAGAACTCTGGATCCATAGCTGGGGCATGTAGTTGCTAGCTGTCTGCATCTTTCTTTGATCTATTCTGAGAGCTGGCATGTTTGCTTTTACTGGCTGTGCATCCGTTCCTGGAACTATTATTAATCAACTAGGGGTAGTCACTAGAACCCTGTTGTGTTTCCTTTTGTGGCAGCTACTCCGGCTGTCGCCGAGCGCTGTTTAACAGTCTATGTCCTTTGGTTTGCCTTGGCTTTCAATAAAAAGTTGGGGCGGGGGGAAACCCCTTCCATTTTTTAAAAAAAAATTACCTGACATGTCTGGGTCATCTTATTTAAATGTAGGACACAAAATTAACCTAGGACCTTGAACCTTGTTCCAGCGCATCTATATTACTACTACTCAGTATCTAAACTTTTTTTGTGTGGGAAAACTCAGTTTGTAAACTGATACTCATTGTATGAAGGTAAAATATTTGTGCACCAAATGAACTGGGAATAGAGGTGATATTATTTTTGTAAAAATCAAAGTTACTCGATGACTACTCCCGAAGACACTGCAGCCATCTTAACAGGAAAGCTCGATCAGACTTACCCAGGGTATGCTTTTCTCTCTCTAACAATAATTAATTTTTGTAAGAGACATTATCGGGATGTAAGGAGACTTACCAAGGGTATGTTTTTCTCTCTCTAACAATAATTTTTTTTTGTACTACTTAGATAACTCATTAAATGTTTTTTACTGCTTGATCACACATATCATATTTATGTGGTAAGAAAGGAATTGTTAGCTGAAACAAATAATTTTATGTGGTGGTGCATGTAGGTGACTGCCTGTATCATGAACGGTTTATTTTGACATATATAAATATACTCCCTCCGTTCCTAAATATAGGGTGTATAGTTTTTGGCACGGAAATTAAAGAACGCACGTAGAGGGAAAATTTCACGAGTTTTGGGCGAGATTACACCTGACTAATTGACATGAGAAAATAGAGGAGCTTCCTAAATATAAGGAAATGTAATCAAATCCCTAAAATAATTATCCAAATGCGGTGCAATGCAATACACATTATATTTTGGATTTTTTCTCAAAAATCTATACAACTTATATCAAGGAATGGAGGGAGTATTTTCTAGACGTGGAATATATTCGAAGATCTATGATAGAAACTGTTAGGGCATCTTTGACAATTGGATTTTTTCAGTTAGTCTTTTTATGGGATTTGTAAGCTCTGTTGACAGTGATGGCGTGTTAGGCTCATTCAGAGGTAAGTACAAAAAACTGAGATCAGATACTATCACTTGCTTTTATGGGTATTGGTTAGGGTTATGGCTTTTATATGGTTGATTAGGAGCGTACAAATTGGGACAACTTGCTTTCAACCATCCGAATGTTGAAATGTCATACATGACTATGAAAGGATTGGATACACACCGCATACATGAGGTAAACAACATGTACCTATCTGATTTCACACATGCACACATGCCTTACCTATTGTCCCATTTTAAAATATGTTTCTCTAGAATCTGGTTGACACAATGCGTTCAAGAAAAGGGGTAGTGTGTTTTAGGTACTTCTTATTTGGGAAACATGTACGGCCAGCTGCCAGTATTATGTCTTTTAATTTGGAGTCCTCCTAAACGGGTTCTTTGAAGAATTTCCTTTTTGCACTAAAAGTTGGGATGGTCATACCCAAGTGAAATAGTTGGGTTCTTCTTTTGATTAGACAAAAAACTATTTTAAGTCATGAACTTCCAACGAAATTAACTGGATTTTACCATCCGGTGAATTTTCAGTAAGCTAATAAGTTTTTTTATGAAAAGAAACCACTCCCTCCGTTCGTAAATATAAGACCTTCTTAATGTAGGAAAATGCATATTGTTACCTCAATGAACGTATTTATTTTATTTAAAAGTTTAAATGCCTCATGAAGTGTATTGTACTGGACTGCTTTTGTCTTTACATGTGCTTCAAACTAATCACAACACAGGTATATATATGCGATTAAAACAAAAAAAAGCCCGTAGCAACACACGGGCATTCTGCTAGTGGACTGTAGTTTTTGAGATTTTCTGCAAATTAGTGTTCAAGTTTTGTCTCTGTCGTATACATCTTTAACTCTCGCGCTGCCAATTGAACATGAGAATGTCTACGTCGCAGTGGTTTGCACGGCAGGCCAATTAGAGAGAAGTCGCTCGTTCGAGTTACAGCTCTAGCGCTATTTCCTTTTTTGCGATTTTTCATCTCGGAAACGTGCCACTGTAAATGGGCGGCCCACGCTAGCTCCTGTGCGAAGCGACGGCACTTCGCCGCAGCGAGTGGCCTATAGGAGCTCCCGTTGTCGACCAATTTGACCACCGCCGGTTGGTTCCAAAACTACAAGAGACCTAGTTGGCCCGGATCGCCTTTTACTTTTTATTATTTTCCATTTTCGATTTATTTTTTCTTTTTTCCTCATTTTCTTTTACTTTTCTTTTCTTTTCACTTTATTTATTTATTACTTTTTCCTTTTAGTTTTCATTTTGTGAAAAACTTTCAACTGCCTGAACAGTTATTGAAGTCATGACTATTTTTGATTTTGTGAACATTATTTTTGTAAGTTTGATAATCCGCCAACAAGTTTTCATGTCCTAAATGTTTTTAAAATTTGCAAACATTTTTTACAAATTCACAGATGTAAGTATTTTTTTAACTCCTGAACGATTTTATTAGACGAAAATTTCTGTAATATGGGAACAATGTTTTGATTTAATGATCATTTTTTGAAATGTGTGAACATATTTGAAATTCATGAAACTTTTTTGAATCAGCAATTTTTTTTGAATTGCTGGACTTTTTCGGAAATTCAGGAACAAATTTTGTAATTCACTAATATTTTTTGAATTTATGAATATATTTTAAAATTTAGGTTATTTTGAATTAATGAACGTTTTAAGAAATCCCTAACATATTTCATATTTGTAAATATTTTTTTAGTTTGGGATTTTTTTGAAGCCCTGATAACTCTTTCGTATTTGAGATTCGTGAAAAGTTCTCAAAGTAAAAAAAAAAGAAATAAAAACAAAAGATGAAAACAAAAAAATAAATCCAGGAGCGCCCAACCCTCATATGGGCCGGCCAAAATGCGCGTTAGCTGCGGGGGTGCGCGATTGGTGGTTATTCACCAACCTACGCGCGAAATAGGGGCTCCTAATACCCTGTATAGGAACTCCCGGAGCCACATGTTCCTCATCTCAATTGTTAAAAGACGATGTTAGCCCCGCTCCTAGATAATGGCAATTGAGCTCACTGAACAAAATAATATGCTCGACTCGGACTCACGCTGCCATATGGATTTGTTTGTGCCTACGAGCACAGTTTAGTGAAGTTCGGCCCAATAGACGAGGTCCTCACTCCTCCAGCCCGACCGAAGAGAAGGATCTTTCATGAATAAATTTGGATGGATAATGGTGTAGGCAAGTGTAGCAATGTGTGTCTGTGTTAGTCACCTTCACTTGCAGTGTAATGGTGTTCTTTCTAATGTAGAACAGTCTCATCGATCTTCTGTAGCCTGCAGTACGCCGTGACTGTAGATGAGGGTATCATGCATGGCCGAGAAGCTTGCAAGACTCAGCAGTCTTGTGGATGTAGTAGTTTTCCATGATGAACAAGAGGAAGAAGAGAACATGCATAATGAGAAGAAACATGTATGATGAAGTGAAAACAGTACGAAGAAGAGAAAATGCATAAGGGCAACTCCAACGCCCACCATCAAACCGCTAGCATATATCCGGACCGCACTGTCAGGACAACGGAAGCCATCCAACATGGGCCGTCCGCAACGCGTCTTCGGTGTCCGCGCCTGTTCAATGCCCGCAGACGTGTTACTGGACGGGACGAGAGGGATATTTACCACGCCCGTTGAATGCCCCGTTCGTCCGTATGCCACCATTAAGAGGGCTCACCAGTCGAGAAACCCACTCCCGCGCCGCGCATTGACCTCCATGCCGCAACACAAGCCTGCTCCCCATCCCTCTCCCTTGCACTGCACCCGCCATGACTGCAGGCGGCGAAACTCTATGGAAGAGCCTTTTCACTAAGATGAAGCATGCGATGGCCGTCCTTGCCGCCGCATGGCAGAGCCTCCGTGCCAGGCGGATCGAGGCCGGCTTGCTGGCCAGCTCGCTCGAGGTCTCCGACGACAAGGACGACACCACGATGGAGACAGGCTCCGACGACACTGCCTCGGCTCCCGCGCCTCCTGTGCATGCCGGCCTCACCATGGAGGAGGCGCACTACAACGCAGCCATGGTAGAGGTACAACATGTGCCGACACCTTTTCGGCATTCCAGCAGGCGTGCGTGGCACAGGTTGTATCGTTGTTCTTTCTGGAGCAACATTGGCTAGCGGAGGGCCAGATTTACAATGAGTGCGCGAGCTAGAAGGCCGTGGCGGCCATGGCCATGATGAACCCCAACTTCATCGCGGAGCAACGTGCCATCTATGATGTCGTCCGCGCTCAAGCTGCCGCTCGCCAGCAAGCGGCCGCCGCGGAGGCGCAGCTCCAGGCGATCGCGAACAAGAACAACGGTAGATACGCCTCCTATACGCCGGCGGCGGCCCGGCGAGACGAATATAGCGCGGGCGCCACCAATTTCAATCGTGGACCTCACGTCTACCGGCGACGGACAAGGCGCAGACTCCTCCGAGGACGAGTAGGGCACGGGAGGCAACATGGCCTTGTGGACTAGTCCGTCTCCCATGTTCTACTCTTCCTCGTCGGAGACTGCATCTTTACTTCATCGGTCTTATCACTGTGGACATGAAGACGACGAATGGAGGACGAGAAGGTATTAAACGCAGGGCGCCGCCACCATAGTATAGGTTTAGGGTCAGGTCGTTTTTTTGTTTGAAATCTAATGAAAATCTGCCGTGTTTGTATGAAATCCGTCATGTTTGTATGAAATCCGGCCGTCTTTGCATGAATTTCATCCGGTTTGCTTCAAAGGTGTTTGAAATGTATGCGCATACGGTTGGAAAAGGACCTCCCGCACCCGTGTCTGCGACTGCCCCCCCCCCCCCGCCCCCCCCCCCCCCCCCCGCGTCCGTGGACGGATGAGGGAGGAAAATTGGGGGTTGCCTGGGAGATGCCCTAATGAGGTGAAACCAATGGGTGTTTGGCAAATTTGGTGTTCTTGTATGTCCTAATATGTGTTGTTCTTGATTGTTTTTTCGCCTGTTCACCTCATTAGTTTGTAAATTTTTCTTTGATTATTAGCCTTCGTATATGGATGTTTGCAGGAGTCGGAGATCGTACACATTATCTGCCATGTTTGATTAGCAAAGAATTTAATTCCTTTGCAATATCCTTTGGGAGCCGCTACGCGCCCGCCGGTAGATGTCTAGTAAACATCCACCACCTCGACAGCCGTCAGATCTCCATGCGCGAGCCGTCCGATCTAACTCCTCGCACGTGCGCGTCGCCTTCCCGACACATTAATTCCTGAAACAACAAACCAGTTGCAGAAACACCGGTCGCGTTGCAGAAACAATTCCTGAAACAACAATCGCATTGCAGAAACAATTCCTGAAACAACGAGTGCGTTGCAGAAACAACTACCATGTTGCAAAAATTTGGAGATTGCAGAAACAATTCCTGAAACAACGGCTAGGTTGCAGAAACAATTCCCGGAACAACGACTCCGTTGCAGAAATAACTACCATGTTGCATGCGTCAAGCACGTCGCCGCCGACCGCAACAGAGCAGTAGCGCCGCCCATGGTTGTTACAATCACGATTCTGTTATACGATTCTACGACTTTACGACCCAAACTTACCCATATGATTCTACGATTTTAGTTCATAAAATCTACGTTTCTATGATCCTGGTAGTGAAGATTCTACGATTCTACCATCGGAGTTCCGATCCGATTCAAAATCGCGATTCTGACAACCTTGGCGCCGCCACTCCGTGGCTGCTGGGGTTGTAGAAGCACCGTTGTTGCAGAAAACTTGTTGCAGGAAAACTAAGCTCGAGGAGGCGGCAGCCATGGCTGTCCATGCCGGTGCTCCCCGAGCAGCGGGACGACGACGGACACGGATGCTGGTGCTCCGAGGATGGCAGACGCGGCTCGAGATCTTGTTTGAGATGCGGCGGAGGAGGAACTTGGGCAGGATGGAGGCAGGAGAAGAAGAGGAGGGGCATGGTTGACGAAGGCCTGGTTATCGGCATGCCCACCGGTGACGATACACTGGTTGGGGAGGGGCTGCGAGGTTAGAGGAGAGGGAGGAGATAGGAAGAGGAGGAGATGAAGAAGAAGAGGAGGCGGGCGGGGCTTCTCATCGGTGGGGCGGCGGCGGAGCATGGCAGGCACTCGAGATCCAACGACGAAGATGAACGAGTAGAGCGAGAAGATAAGATGTGATGCAGTGGACCTTTCTGGAGATAAGAAGGTATGGCGTGGGGTTCAGAGGACACGTGGCCCGCGTAGAAGGAGGCGGATGGAACGCACTGATCCGTCGGTTTAACATAAGCTTTTTCCATATCCTTTGGAAGCAAATACTTGTATTTTTTGTCTGTTTGTGAGAAATACATCAAGGCTAAACTGTGTGGTTCGTCGAGCGCTACCAAATGTATCAAATTCTTTCTAAATTGCTCGAAGCCTACCGAACGTAGTTGTATTACATGGAGCCTTGTTCTTAGAAGAATTTGGTATTGCGCACCTTGTTGATCAAAGTGCCATATGTTGTACTCCGTCCGTACCGAAAATTTTGTCTTAGATTAGTCTAGATATGGATGTATCTAATACTAAAACGTGACTTCATACATTCATATTTAGACAAATCTAAGATAAATTTTTTGGGACGGAGGGAGTACAATTCCGATCATTGTGGTTCTACATTTGTTTTCATGCATTGCAGATACCCCATAGCTTCACTTTCTTTATAATATTTAGCATGATACAGCAGACAAATGTAGAACAAAAAGCATGAAACAACGAGAAGGTACAGAACCATCATTTCAGAACAGAACGACACTTGTTATAACATGGTTATGATCTACTTTAAGAACAAAACCATCTTAATTAATTTGTAGTTTTACACCAAAAAAAGTGTTTTCCTTCTGATGATTCAATTAAAACTCATTTCTTTTGCAGTCTACTCTCTTAACTTCCCAGAAATGTATATATTAACCAAAATTATGACTTTTGGAAGTTATTATATATAGCTATGGAAGGGAAGCATGTTCCCCCACTTTACCGTACCACACATCCCTTTGCGGATGAATTAATAAGCATAGCAAAATTTGTAACCTATAAGAGTACGTAATTGTTGTAGAACAAAAATGTGAATGATTAAAGACCACCACCATCACCAAAAATCATATATCTTCGTACCTCACTTTAAAGCTAATCCACCCCCCCCCCCCCCTCAATTTTGACGTAGGCCCCCTCCCTATCCAAATTAATCTGTAGGTGTACCAAAGGTCTCACAATCACATATTCGTCTGTCTAGTGAGTTGCTGAGAGCACATGGCAATTTGATTCACAGCTACGGTACTCTTCGCAACCGTCTGCTCGGATCTCTGTGAAGGCTGCCATGAGGCTCGGCACCACGTTGGTGAGTGCAAGCCTTAACCCAGCCGAGCACGGCTGTTTCCTACTCACTTCAGTGGCATGAGCATTGTCGACAATATTTCCCTGCAGCCACGCGTTGCATGTCCTGAGCACAAACCTTCCCCGATGGCGGAAGTGTTCCTTAACGAATTCCTCAAATCCTCGAGGTGGCCGACGTAAAAGGTGTAGCATGGTCCGGAGGGTGAGCAGGTAAGCATTCTCGCTGTAGGGCAGCGCATTGCGGCGGCCCTCCGGTTTGTCGACCATTGTCTCATAGCCAGTCTCATTGTAGTATGGTTTGTCATTGAGGACAAGGCCTTGGATGGAGACAACGACTTGGAGGAGGCTTGACGCCGTCGAGGACCAGACCTCGGTGCCCTCGCCACCGAATGTGTTTAGCAGGCTGAGGCACACTGTACCAGACTCGTAGAGGTTTGGATTGAGGCGTAGGCCGAAGGAGTGGTAATACACTTGCGGTGGGGCATCTGGGTACGAAGGAGGTAGCTGCAGATCGAAGAAGAAGAGGCCATCATGGTATGGTGTCCCGCTCGCACCCACCATCACCACCCGAAGCAGATCCATGCGGTCCTCGAACGCTCGCACGTAGATGGTTTCTGCAATTAAATAAGTGGCTATTCATTTGTATCCATGCATATGGACCGTGTATTTTGAGCTACACTCACATACCTGGTAAGTCGTTCTCCAGAATTTTCCATTCCTTTTGCACTGCTTTAGCCCAACTCTTCGCACGACTAGCTCCCGGCATTTCCTTGAAAGAAAGAGAGCGTTTATTAAAGTTCTACATTTAGCAAAATACGTTTTGTAATGACTTGTAACATGTTGTGTGGTCATTTACTAATTTTAAGTCAGGGAGTTTAGTTTTGCACTAAAAAACGAATGCCGTAAAATGGATTCCAGCGTTAGACAAACCATATTGTGCATGTAAACCTTCTTTACTCTAAACTTAATAGTTACGTACGTTCTTCATCATTTTCTAACATATATAATTACCTGGTCTGTAGTGTCAAGGTAGTGGTGATCCAGAGGGCTGATCTGCAGTACATCGAAACGTGGAAAGCAGAACGATTCATCGGAGCAACAGGTACCGTGGCTGGTCACATCTACAGCAGCATCGCTGCTCTCCACTGCAGCACCACTAATACTATCATCGTTTGCGGGTGCGGGTAACTCTGAGCTTGGCAACGACCACGATGATGACCGCCAGTTCATCAAGTATCCTTTACCTCGAGCCACCACGTCGCTGGTCAATTGGAGCAAAGACCGGAATGAAAAACCTAAAAGTCTTGTCCTTGACATTGCCGGGCTGACGCTTTCGACATCGTTATCTAGATTCTGAAGATCAATGTCCTAAAATTAGATAACACATATAGCCACATCATTTGAGGTGAAAATCTATAAAAATCACTGTCGAAAGAAATTCCTACAGTTTCAGGTCAAAACACATATAGCCACATCAATTGAGGTGAATCCATACATATAATCATATATCATAGTATAAATAGTACTTAATTTGGTGCCTACAAGGAGAAACCAAAATAGTCCCCAAGTGGATAGTGTTTACAAAGATAGATATATACCGTGTTGGCAGCAACTGGTTCTTCGGGTGCGTCATCGATGCCATCGTCCTCTACCCAGTCGCCCATTTCAAGCCATAGCTCCATGTAGTTCTCATCTTTGACGACAACGATCTCATGGGGCGATACCTGCAGCTCGCCCAAACAAATCAACAACTAATGAGTTTAGTACAGAATGTAACATAGTTGTAGATCTAAGAAAGGTACTAGAAACTACCCACGTACCGTTGACATGCTACCATCACCCCACTTGACTTGGACGTGCCCATTAGGAAGTTCAACTACCCGCCCCACCCACGAAAGATCAGCGGGAACGGCATTTTTCTTCTTGTTTCCCTGTAACAAGGGTGCACTTTCACCGTCATCTGTTGATATTGATGGTAGGATACGAATGACAATATCACCATAGTAAGCAGAGTGGTTAGAGTCCAATCTTAGGTCATAAGCACTGACGGTATCATCACACTCGACCTCCCTAGCCTCATTAGGATGCCCTGGCGTCTTGAACCATGATACACAAACTGTCTGGTGCTCGTATTGCATGCTCTTGACGATGCCCACACGCTCCGTTGGTCTAGTTCCAGATGCGGCAATGTCGTTGTTGACACTAGTAGTTGTCACGTCATCAGTAGCGTCAACGGCAACATTAACAGGAAGAACATTGGCGACAACATGCTGGCCGGGGAAGAACTCTTGCTCATTCCAGATCGCAAAGGGGACAATGGTCGCTGAAGGTCTGCCTTGTTGCCGTGTGCCGTCTTGCCACAACACGTCTACGGTGGTGCACGTGTTGGCGACAAGCATGGGAAACTCCACCTCCACATGTCCCATGACTTGTGACCGTTGCGCCCGTCTATGGCCCTCAAAGACAAACTTCCTTAGCTGCTTCCGATAAAACCTCGCATCTTTCTGCTTCGTGGGAGGTACCACCTGAGAGGTTGATGCTTCACTCTCTTCTTGATTGTCCTCCGAGCATGCATTATATTCCTCCTCCTCCTCCTCCTCCTCCTCCTCCTCCTCGTCGTCGTCATCATCATCATCATCATGTTGATCAGGAGAGCAAGCTGCACCCCCTACGTTGGAACTAGTTTCAAGAAAAAAACAGCGGTCAGCAAGCCCCCAACAGCAATCGTACGAGGCGCAGAAGAATGTTAGATCGTCTGGGTTCTGGTAGGCCGGAGGAGCGGATGCCTCCAGTAGCTCCTTGTCGGTGCCATAATGCATTGATGCAACCCAGTAGACGAGGACGCCAGACGTCTCCAGCTTCATGATGGTTCCTAGGTCTCGTTGAGGATGCCAGTAGCCATTAAGCCACCGCGCCGCCTTGAAGATTGAACAAGCGTCCGGCCCGCCGACGGACAGCCCCTGGTGGAATATACTGTTCATTTGGCAGCGACGCCTGGTGTGGCGGTTCTCACACACTCCCACCAGGTTCTTGGACTCCGCATCGCTGACCCTGCAGACGGCTCCGTCGTCGAACAACACATCGATGTCGATTGACACCTCCACGACGCGGCCGAGCCACGGCCCGGACACGACAAAGTCGCCAAGGTTGAGGCTCCTGATGCGCCGCAGGCTAGATGGGGACACTCCCCTGATGACCTTGATCGGCAGGCCTTTGTTGTCGAGCTTGGCCAGGTTGAGCATGGTGTTGACGCCGGTGATGACGCCGATTTGGCCGCTCATGTCGTATGCCGATCCGACCAACTGTCCGGGGTACAGGTGGCTCCTGTCGACCACCTTGATGTCGCCGATGTTCTTGTACACAACACTGTCATCGATGCGCAGGAGCTCGAACTTGTCGACGGGGAGATAGTGGTTGTCCACCTCGCCGTCCGGGAGAACGAGGCCACGGTCGATGAGCATGGGGCCGGAACTCACGAGGTCGAGAAAGTAAAGATTGGGAGATTCCGCCGCGGGGACGACGTCCATCGTAACCGACTTTTCGGGTGAGAGCACGTACGTACGTACCAGAAGCTGGCGGCCTTATGCCGATCTCGTCCGGCGGATCGGTGGTGCTAGGTATATATGCTATATACCACGTACGGATTGTATTAGAATTCCTGTACTACTCGGACAAGTACCACGGCCTGCTTAATTAATTCGAACAGATCGATCGCACACGACGGAAACTGTATATATAGAAAAAAATGATCCTGAGTTCTAGCCTTATACGGATGAGGTTTTTGTTCCTTCTACGATAGCAATACATTTTCTTTTCTTTTTTTCGAAACTGACAGATCATAGGCGTCTCGTATGCGTTCGTTTCTCCTCGTCACCCGATCGAAAATTCCCACCGCCACATGCGACGTGCAGCGCCGTCTCATGGCAAGGTAGATGGAGAGAGGGAAGTACACTCTCTCCGGGATTAGGGCTTTTTAGCCCTTGCAGGCACAACGCTCGGGCAGATGGTGGCGCTTCTTTTCCGAGTTTGTCTTGCTCCGATCCTCCTCAAGTTCGTTAGTCTGGACGTAGCTGACGGAGCTCCCTCCCCCAATATCTCTCTCTCTCTCTCTCTCTCTCTCTCTCTCTCTCTCTCACACACACACACACACACACACACACACACACTCTTCACAAAACTAGCCAAGGCTGGGGGGTGGGGGGTGGGGGTGGGGGGCATGGCACGTGCAAATTTGTACATAGCTTCACTAGTGCGCGCGCGCGCACACATACAGAGTCAAGGCACTAGGATTTGCAGTTAACAAGTAGAGAGGAAGCGAATCCATGAGCTCGGCCAAGAGTTGTTTTTTAAGTGTATAAAAATAGTTAGTAGACAATAGCCATATGAGACGCGTTACATAATTATGATTAATCTGATTTAGTCCCAAGCTCTGAGCTTGATCATGTGCTTAATGTTTAGATTTATGGATGCCTTTATGTTTGGTTTAGGGATGCAAATTTCTATTCGGATGCTTGTTTACTCTTGCCCAGATTAGATTGGTAGCCAATAGAGGGAGGGGTGTGCGTTAGTTGGATTCAATCTTGTAAGTAAACTGCCGCATTGACAGAAAGTGGAAAATGCTTATAGTGTATTGTTGCCGCTAAGGATATATATTTATAGGAGGAATAAAATGGGTCCTATATGACAGTTGTCATCATGCTTGAATCTTTGTGTTTACACTTAATTTTGGATGATGCATAATGTTGGAAATATGCCCTAGAGGCAATAATAAAAGCATTATTATTATATTTCCTTGTTCATGATAATTGTCTTTATTCGTGCTATAATTGTGTTATCCGGAAATCTTAATACATGTGTGAATAACAGACAACAACATGTCCCTAGTAAGCCTCTAGTTGACTAGCTCGTTGATCGATAGATAGTCATGGTTTCCTGACTATGGACATTGGATGTCATTGATAACGAGATCACATCATTAGGAGAATGATGTGATGGACGAGACCCAATCCTAAACATAACATAAGATCGCATAGTTCGTTTGCTAGAGTTTTCCAATGTCAAGTATCCTTTCCTTAGACCATGAGATCGTGTAACTCCCGAACACCGTAGGAGTGCTTTGGGTGTGCCAAACATCACAACGTAACTGGGTGACTATAAAGGTATACTACGGGTATCTCCGAAAGTGTCTGTTGGGTTGACACGGATCGAGACTGGGATTTGTCACTCCGCTTGACGGAGAGGTATCACCGGGCCCTCTCGGTAATGCATCATCATAATGAGCTCAATGTGATGAAAGTGTTTGATCACGGGATCATGCATTACGGTACGAGTAAAGTTACTTGCCGGTAACGAGATTGAACGAGGTATAGGGATACCGACGATCGAATCTCGGGCAAGTAAAATACCGATTGACAAAGGGAATCGTATACGGGATTAATTGAATCCTCAACATCGTGGTTCATCTGATGAGATCATCGTGGAGCATGTGGGAGCCAACATGGGTATCCAGATCCCGCTGTTGGTTATTGCCCGAGAGCCGTCTCGGTCATGTCTGCATGTCTCCCGAACCCGTAGGGTCTACACACTTAAGGTTCGGTGACGCTAGGGTTGTGAAGATATGTATGTGCAGTAACCCGAATGTTGTTCGGAGTCCCGGATGAGATCCCGGACGTCACGAGGAGTTTCGGATTGGTCCGGAGGTAAATAATTATATATAGGAAGTGCTGTTTTGGCCATCGGGACAAGTTTCGGGGTTATCGGTATTGTACCGGGACCACCGGAGGGTCCCGGGGGGTCCATCGGGTGGGGCCACCTGCCTCGGGGGGGCACATGGGCTCTAGGGGTGCGCCTTAGCCTACATGGGCCAAGGAGAACCAGCCCCAAGAGGCCCACGCGCCTAGGGTTTCAAAGGGAAGGAGTCCCACAAGGGGAAGGCACCTCCTAGGTGCCTTGGGGGGGAGGGAAACCTCCCCTTGGCCGCCGCCCCAAGGAGATTGGATCTCCTAGGGCCGGCGCCCCCCCCTTGCCACTCCTATATAAAGGGGGGGAGGGGGCAGCCGCACCCCTAGTCCTTGGCGCCTCCCTCTCCCTCTCCAACACCTCCTCCTCCTCCATAGAGCTCGGCGAAGCCCTGCCGGAGTACTGCAGCTCCACCATCACCACGCCGTCGTGCTGCTGCTGGAGCCATCTTCCTCAACCTCTCCTTTGCCTTGCTGGATCAAGAAGAAGGAGACGTTACGCTGACCGTACGTGTGTTGAACGCGGAGGTGCCGTTCGTTCGGTGCTAGGATCTCCGGTGATTTGGATCACGTCGTGTACGACTACCTCATCCCCGTTCGTTGAACGCTTCCGCCCGCGATCTACAAAGTGGTATGTAGATGCAATCTCTCTCCCATGACTCGTTGCTTAGATGAACTCATAGATGGATCTTGGTGAAACCGTAGGAAAAATTTTAATTTTCTGCAACGTTCCCCAACAGTGGCATCATGAGCTAGGTCTATGCGTAGTTCTCTATTGCACGAGTAGAATACAATTTGTTGTGGGCGTAGATGTTGTCAACTTTCTTGCCGCTACTAGTCTTATCTTGCTTCAGCGATATTGTGGGATGAAGCTGCCCGGACCAACCTTACACGTACGCTTATGTGAGACCGGTTCCACCGACTAACATGCACTAGTTGCATAAGGTGGCTGGCGGGTGTCTGTCTCTCCCACTTTAGTTGGAGCGGATTCGATGAAAAGGGTCCTTATGAAGGGTAAATAGAAGTTGACAAATCACGTTGTGGCTTTCACGTAGGTAAGAAAACGTTCTTGCTAGAACCCTAATTCAGCCACGTAAAACTTGCAACAACAATTAGAGGACGTCTAACTTGTTTTTGCAACAAGTGCTTTGTGATATGATATGGCCAAAGTTGTGATGAATGATGAATGATCTATATGTGATGTATGAGATGTTCATGCTATTGTAATAGGAATCACGACTTGCATGTCGATGAGTATGACAACCGGCAGGAGCCATAGGAGTTGTCTTTATTTTTTGTATGACCTGCGTGTCATTGAGAAACGCCATGTAAATTACTTTACTTTATTGCTAAACGCGTTAGCCATAGTAGTATAAGTAATAGTTGGCGAGCAACTTCATGGAGACACGATGATGGAGATCATGGTGTCAAGCCGGTGACAAGGTGATCATGGAGCCCCAAGGTCGAGATCAAAGGAGCTATGTGATATTGGCCATATCATGTCACATTTATTATTTGATTGCATGTGATGTTTATCATGTTTTGCATCTTGTTTACTTAGAACGACAGTAGTAAATAAGATGATCCCTCATAATAATTTCAAGAAGTGTTCCCCCTAACTGTGCACCGTTGCGACAGTTCGTTGTTTCGAAGCACCACGTGATGATCGGGTGTGATAGATTCTAACATTCACATACAACGGGTGTAAGACAGATTTACACATGCAAACACTTAGGTTGACTTGACGAGCCTAGCATGTACAGATATGGCCTCGGAACACAGAAGACCGAAAGGTCGAGCATGAGTCGTATAGAAGATACGATCAACATGAAGATGTTCACCAATGTTGACTAGTCCGTCTCACGTGATGATCGGACACAGCCTAGTTGACTTGGATCATGTAATACTTAGATGACTAGAAGAGGGATGTCTATCTAAGTGGGAGTTCATTAAATAATTTGATTAAGATGAACTTTATTATCATGAACTTAGTCTAAAATATTTACAATATGTCTTGTAGATCAAATGGCCAACGTAGTCCTCAACTTCAACGCGTTCCTAGAGAAAACCAAGCTGAAAGACGATGGCAACAACTATACGGACTGGGTCCGGAACCTGAGGATCATCCTCATAGCTGCCAAGAAAGATTATGTCCTACGAGCACCGCTGGGTGACGCACCTGTTCTCCCTGCAGAACAAGACGTTATGAACACTTGGCAGTCACGTTCCGATAATTACTCCCTCGTTCAGTGCGGCATGCTTTACAGCTTAGAGCCGGGGCTCCAAAAGCGTTTTGAGAGACATGGAGCATATGAGATGTTCGAAGAGCTGAAAATGGTTTTCCAAGCTCATGCCCGGGTCGAGAGATATGAAGTCTCCGACAAATTCTTTAGCTGTAAAATGGAGGAAAATAGCTCTGTCAGTGAACACATACTCAAGATGTCTGGGTTGCACAACCGCTTGACTCAACTGGAAGTTAATCTCCCGGATGAAGCGGTCATTGACAGAATCCTCCAGTCGCTTCCACCTAGCTACAAGAGCTTTGTGATGAACTACAACATGCAGGGGATGGTAAAGACCATTCCTGAGGTATATGCTATGCTGAAATCAGCAGAGGTAGAAATCAAGAAGGAACATCAAGTGTTGATGGTGAATAAAACCACTAAGTTCAAGAAGGGCAAGGGTAAAAAGAACTTCAAGAAGGACGGCAAGGAAGTTGCCGCGCCCGGTAAGCAAGTTGCCGGGAAGAAGCCAAAGAATGGACCCAAGCCCGAGACTGAGTGTTTTTATTGCAAGGGAAGTGGTCACTGGAAGCGGAACTGCCCCAAATACTTAGCGGACAAGAAGGCCGGCAAAACCAAAGGTATATGTGATATACATGTAATTGATGTGTACCTTACCAGTACTCGTAGTAGCTCTTGGGTATTTGATACCGGTGCAGTTGCTCACATTTGTAACTCAAAGCAGGAGCTGCGGAATAAGCGAAGACTGGCGAAGGATGAGGTGACGATGCGCGTCGGGAATGGTTCCAAGGTCGATGTGATCACCGTCGGCACGCTACCTCTACATTTACCTACGGGATTAGTTTTAAACCTCAATAATTGTTATTTAGTGCCAAGTTTGAGCATGAACATTGTGTCTGGATCTTGTTTAATTCGAGATGGCTACTCATTTAAATCTGAGAATAATGGTTGTTCTATTTATATGAGAGATATGTTTTATGGTCATGCTCCGATGGTTAATGGTTTATTCTTAATGAATCTTGTACGTGATGATACACATATTCATAGTGTGAATACCAAAAGAGTTAAAGTTGATAACAATAGTCCCACATATTTGTGGCACTGCCGCCTTGGTCACATAGGTGTCAAATGCATGAAGAAGCTCCATGCAGATGGACTTTTAGAGTCTCTTGATTATGAATCATTTGACACGTGCGAACCATGCCTCATGGGTAAAATGACCAAGACTCCGTTCTCAGGAACAATGGAGCGAGCAACCAACTTATTGGAAATCATACATACCGATGTGTGCGGTCCAATGAGTGTTGAGGCTCGCGGTGGCTATCGTTATGTTCTCACCCTCACTGATGACTTGAGTAGATATGGGTATATCTACTTAATGAAACACAAGTCTGAGACCTTTGAAAAGTTCAAGGAATTTCAGAGTGAGGTTGAAAATCAACGTGATAGAAAGATCAAGTTTCTACGATCAGATCGTGGAGGAGAATACTTGAGTCACGAATTTGGCACACACTTAAGAAAATGTGGAATAGTTTCACAACTCACGCCGCCTGGAACACCTCAGCGTAATGGTGTGTCTGAACGTCGTAATCGCACTCTATTAGATATGGTACGATCTATGATGTCTTTTACCGATTTACCGCTATCTTTTTGGGGCTATGCTTTAGAGACTGCCGCATTCACTTTAAATAGGGCTCCGTCGAAATCCGTTGAGACGACACCGTATGAATTATGGTTTGGAAAGAAACCTAAGCTGTCGTTTCTAAAAGTTTGGGGATGCGATGCTTATGTGAAGAAACTTCAACCTGAAAAGCTCGAACCCAAGTCGGAAAAATGCGTCTTCATAGGATACCCTAAAAAACTATTGGGTATACCTTCTACCTCAGATCCGAAGGCAAGATCTTTGTTGCCAAGAATGGATCCTTTCTAGAGAAGGAGTTTCTCTCGAAAGAAGTAAGTGGGAGGAAAGTAGAACTTGATGAAGTGTTACCTCTTGAACCGGAAAATGGCAAAACTCAAGAAAACGTTCCTGAGGTGCCTGCACCGACTAGAGAGGAAATTAATGATGATGATCAAGATACTTCTAATCAAGCTCCTACTGAAATTCGTAGGTCCACAAGGACACGTTCCGCACCAGAGTGGTATGGCAACCCTGTCTTGGAAATCATGTTGTTAGACAACGATGAACCTTCGAACTATGAAGAAGCGATGGCGGGCCCGGATTCCGACAAATGGCTAGAAGCCATGAAATCCGAGATAGGATCCATGTATGAAAATGAAGTATGGACTTTGACTGACTTGCCCGTTGAACGGTGAGCCATAGAAAATAAATGGATCTTTAAGAAGAAGACAGACGCGGATGGTAATGTGACCGTCTATAAAGCTCGGCTTGTCGCTAAGGGTTATCGACAAGTTCAAGGAATTGACTACGATGAGACTTTCTCACCGGTAGCGAAGCTGAAGTCCGTCCGAATCATGTTAGCAATTGCCGCATTCTACGATTATGAAATATGGCAAATGGACGTCAAAACGGCATTCCTTAATGGTTTCCTTAAGGAAGAATTGTATATGATGCAGCCAGAAGGTTTTGTCGATCCTAAGAATGCTGACAAGGTGTGCAAGCTCCAACGCTCGATTTATGGGCTGGTGCAAGCATCTCGGAGTTGGAACATTCACTTTGATGAGATGATCAAAGCGTTTGGGTTTACGCAGACTTATGGAGAAGCCTGCGTTTACAAGAAAGTGAGTGGGAGCTCTGTAGCATTTCTCATATTATATGTAGACGACATACTTTTGATGGGAAATGATATAGAACTCTTGGACAGCATTAAGGCCTACTTGAATAAAAGTTTTTCAATGAAGGACCTTGGAGAAGCTGCTTATATATTAGGCATCAAGATCTATAGAGATAGATCGAGACGCCTCATAGGTCTTTCACAAAGCACATACCTTGATAAGATATTGAATAAGTTCAATATGGATCAATCTAAGAAGGGGTTCTTACCTGTGTTACAAGGTGTGAAATTGAGCTCAGCTCAATGTCCGACCACGGCAGAAGATATAGAAGAGATGAGTGTCATCCCCTATGCCTCAGCCATAGGTTCTATTATGTATGCCATGCTGTGTACCAGACCTGATGTAAACCTTGCCGTAAGTTTGATAGGAAGGTACCAAAGTAATCCCGGCAAGGAACACTGGACAGCGGTCAAGAATATCCTGAAGTACCTGAAAAGGACTAAGGAAATGTTTCTCGTTTATGGAGGTGACGAAGAGCTCGTTGTAAAGGGTTACGTCGACGCTAGCTTCGACACAGATCTGGATGACTCTAAGTCACAAACCGGATACGTGTATATTTTGAATGGTGGGGCAGTAAGCTGGTGCAGTTGCAAGCAAAGCGTCATGGCGGGATCTACATGTGAAGCGGAGTACAAGGCAGCCTCGGAGGCAGCACATAAAGCAATTTGGATGAAGGAGTTCATCACCGACCTCGGAGTCATACCCAATGCGTCGGGGCCAATCAAACTCTTCTGTGACAACACTGGAGCTATTGCACTTGCCAAGGAGCCCAGGTTTCACAAGAAGACCAGGCACATCAAGCGTCGCTTTAACTCCATTCGTGAAAATGTTCAAGATGGAGACATAGAAATTTGTAAAGTGCACACGGATCTGAATGTCGCAGATCCGTTGACTAAACCTCTCCCTAAGGCAAAACATGATCAGCACCAGAACTCTATGGGTGTTCGATTCATCACAATGTAACTAGATTATTGACTCTAGTGCAAGTGGGAGACTGTTGGAAATATGCCCTAGAGGCAATAATAAAAGCATTATTATTATATTTCCTTGTTCATGATAATTGTCTTTATTCGTGCTATAATTGTGTTATCCGGGAATCGTAATACATGTGTGAATAACAGACAACAACATGTCCCTAGTAAGCCTCTAGTTGACTAGCTCGTTGATCGATAGATAGTCATGGTTTCCTGACTATGGACATTGGATGTCATTGATAACGAGATCACATCATTAGGAGAATGATGTGATGGACGAGACCCAATCCTAAACATAGCATAAGATCGCATAGTTCGTTTGCTAGAGTTTTCCAATGTCAAGTATCCTTTCCTTAGACCATGAGATCGTGTAAATCCCGGACACCGTAGGAGTGCTTTGGGTGTGCCAAACGTCACAACGTAACTGGGTGACTATAAAGGTATACTATGGGTATCTCCGAAAGTGTCTGTTGGGTTGACACGGATCGAGACTGGGATTTGTCACTCCGCTTGACGGAGAGGTATCACCGGGCCCTCTCGGTAATGCATCATCATAATGAGCTCAATGTGATGAAAGTGTTTGATCACGGGATCATGCATTACGGTACGAGTAAAGTTACTTGCCGGTAACGAGATTGAACGAGGTATAGGGATACCGACGATCGAATCTCGGGCAAGTAAAATACCGATTGACAAAGGGAATCGTATACGGGATTAATTGAATCCTCAACATCGTGGTTCATCTGATGAGATCATCGTGGAGCATGTGGGAGCCAACATGGGTATCCAGATCCCGCTGTTGGTTATTGCCCGAGAGCCGTCTCGGTCATGTCTGCATGTCTCCCGAACCCGTAGGGTCTACACACTTAAGGTTCGGTGACGCTAGGGTTGTGAAGATATGTATGTGCAGTAACCCGAATGTTGTTCGGAGTCCCGGATGAGATCCCGGACGTCACGAGGAGTTCCGGATTGGTCCGGAGGTAAATAATTATATATAGGAAGTGCTGTTTTGGCCATCGGGACAAGTTTCGGGGTTATCGGTATTGTACCGGGACCACCGGAGGGTCCCGGGGGGTCCATCGGGTGGGGCCACCTGCCTCGGGGGGGCACATGGGCTCTAGGGGTGCGCCTTAGCCTACATGGGCCAAGGGGAACCAGCCCCAAGAGGCCCACGCGCCTAGGGTTTCAAAGGGAAGGAGTCCCACAAGGGGAAGGCACCTCCTAGGTGCCTTGGGGGGGGGGGGGAAACCTCCCCTTGGCCGCCGCCCCAAGGAGATTGGATCTCCTAGGGCCGGCGCCCCCCCTGCCACTCCTATATAAAGGGGGGGAGGGGGCAGCCGCACCCCTAGTCCTTGGCGCCTCCCTCTCCCTCTCCAACACCTCCTCCTCCTCCATAGAGCTCGGCGAAGCCCTGCCGGAGTACTGCAGCTCCACCATCACCACGCCGTCGTGCTGCTGCTGGAGCCATCTTCCTCAACCTCTCCTTTGCCTTGCTGGATCAAGAAGAAGGAGACGTTACGCTGACCGTACGTGTGTTGAACGCGGAGGTGCCGTTCGTTCGGTGCTAGGATCTCCGGTGATTTGGATCACGTCGTGTACGACTACCTCATCCCCGTTCGTTGAACGCTTCCTTCCGCGATCTACAAAGTGGTATGTAGATGCAATCTCTCTCCCATGACTCGTTGCTTAGATGAACTCATAGATGGATCTTGGTGAAACCGTAGGAAAATTTTTAATTTTCTGCAACGTTCCCCAACACATAAAGAATTTCGACCTACAAACAGACTATTAGCCATAAGATCTAGAGGGTATCCCTTAGTCTATGGAAATCGTAGGTACTGCCTATATAAAATCAATACATCTAATATGTTCGGCCTGAGCATGAAATATGTCATTGTGAAATTTTTCACATGATTATGTTACTCATCACATTTTTATGTATCTTTTTTTGCGAATAAATTCTTGCATTACTGAGAGTTTAAATGTTACAAGCTCGTTTTACAAGTTTCATGACCTCATCTGATCCAGAGCCTAGCCAAACTATAATCTGGCGGTACACCCTACCAAAATTAGTCAAGACATGACTAACATTATTACAGAGCATGAGGAATGCAAGAACTCCTTTCTCCCATACTACGAATTATCCCTCTAATGATGAAAGCATACTTGGACTTGTTCCTATGTCCTTCTTTGATCATCCTGGCATCCTTCATACAGTCTACCAACTTTTATACGCACTTTTCTTTTCAGTTATGTTTTAATCAAAAAATACGAAAATAAAATCTAGCACATTATCTTTTAATTATCGTGTGCAACTAGAAAGACTAGTAAGGTTTGTGAGCACTGTTAGGGACATATGTGAAGTTTTTTTGTGTTGTGGAAATTTCCCTTGTGGCGAAACACCGTTACCTCCACTGATTAATACCTTTGTTTGCCACCAAGGAAAATGTGTTGCTTGATCCAAACTCCTGTTCTTGGGAGCCCAACTCGTTGTTAGGCTATAGCCTAGCAATCAACAAGAGACATCGAATTTCTGATATTGTTGTCGGGGAACTTGCATAAAAGACACTACAATCCCGTCAACTTGACAGCGGTCAGTGGGTGGTGACCGGCTAGGGTTGGGTGGGAGCGGGGAGGGCACAGGTCATGTGACAAGGATGGGCATAAGTGAAGTGAGGGAGATAGAGAGGAGTGGGGATGGAATGGGGGGGTGTAGGGTGGGGCGAGGATGGGCTGGGCTATCGCGGGGACGTGATAGACAGTCTGGACCCTCCCCCCAATGGGTTAGATTTGGGCGATCTTAGATACTTTGAACTTTTGGGCCTAGTTTTGGGGAGCCTGTTCAGTGGTGATTTTGTTGTCCGGTCATGTCGAGACTGTCCATATAGAGCATGTAAGTGCAAATGGGTTAGGGCAGTCCTCAAACCTCCCTCGCCTAAATAGTGACAAAACAAATGTGGCCCAACGGGCTGCCCTTAACTTGCCCCATGTCTGCAGACTCCCCACAGTTAATCAAACTACCTTCAGTGGTGTGAGAAACCACATTTGTGTGCTTTTGAAATGTTTAAGAGGTTAGTTGCCAAAGCTAAAATCTTTTTTGGCAAAAAGATTCAAATCTATTATAAACAGAGGTTTTTTGACATGGTCCCTCTTACCTGCTCTTTTCACATGAGAGGTAAGAATATATAATAGGTCCGAGCCGTTGATTTTAATAAGTAGTGAGTCTGAGTAACTCTTACCTTCTTACCTACATGTGAAAAAGATACGCTAAGAAGGACCCTGTTAAAATTTCTCATTAAAAAACATTCACCGGTAGTACAAAGCATCTCAAACATAATAAAAACATTGAGACCCCTAGAACTGCCAGAACATGTCACCACTGCCCTACCAGAGATGACTTGACCTTATCGATGACAACCGGGTTGTATTCATGCACATGCCCCTAGGGACCAACATGTTAGGGAACGTAGCAGAAATTCAAAATTTTCCTACGTGTCACCAAGATCTCTATGGAGAAACCAGCAACGAGGGGAAAGAGAGTGCATCTACATACCCTTGTAGATCGCTAAGCGGAAGCGTTCAAGTGAACGGGGTTGATGGAGTCGTACTCGTCGTGATCCAAATCACCGATGATCCTAGTGCCGAACGGACGGCACCTCCGCGTTCAACACACGTACAGCCCGGTGACGTCTCCCATGCCTTGATCCAGCAAGGAGAGAGGGAGAGGTTGAGGAAGACTCCATCCAGCAGCATCACAACGGCGTGGTGGTGATGGAGGAGCGTGGCAATCCTGCAGGGCTTCGCCAAGCACCGCGGGATATGAGGAGAAAGAGAGGGAGGGCTGCACCAACAGGCAGAGATCAGATCGCGTTTTATGGGCAGCCCCAGGCCTCACTATATATAGGGGAGAGGGAGGAGGGTGCGCCCCCTCTAGGGTTCCCACCCCTAGGGGGGCGACAGCCCTAGACGGGAAAGGGGGGGGGGCGGCCAAGAGGGGAGGAGGGAGGCGCAGGGAGTATGGGCCTTAGGGCCCATCTGCCCTAGGGTTTGCCCCCTTCTCCTCTCCCTTGCGCCTTGGGCACTTGTGGGGGGCGCACCAGCCCACCTGGGGCTGGTCCCCTCCCACACTTGGCCCACGCAAGCCTCCAGGGCTTGTGGCCCCACTTGGTGGACCCCCGGACACCTCCGGTGGTCCCGGTACACTACCGATAAACCCTGAAACTTTTCCTGCAACCAAAACAGGACTTCCCATATATAAATCATTACCTCCGGACCATTCCGGAACTCCTCGTGACGTCCGGGATCTCATCCGGGACTCCAAACAACATTTGGTAACCATATACAAACTTCCTTTATAACCCTAGCGTCATCGAACCTTAAGTGTGTAGACCCTACGGGTTCGGGAGACATGCAGACATGACCGAGACGTTCTCCGGTCAATAACCGACAGCGGGATCTGGATACCCATATTGGCTCCCACATGTTCCACGATGATCTCATCGGATGAACCACGATGTCAAGGACTTAATCAATCCCGTATACAATTCCCTTTGTCTATCGGTATGATACTTGCCCGAGATTCGATCGTCGGTATCCCGATACCTTGTTCAATCTCGTTACCGGCAAGTCTCTTTTACTCGTTCCGCAACACATCATCCCGTGATCAAGTCCTTGATCACATTGTGCACATTATGATGATGTCCTACCGAGTGGGCCCAGAGATACCTCTCCGTCACACGGAGTGACAAATCCCAGTCTCGATTCGTGCCAACCCAACAGATACTTTCGGAGATACCTGTAGTGTACCTTTATAGCCACCCAGTTACGTTGTGACGTTTGGCACACCCAAAGCACTCCTACGGTATCCGGGAGTTGCACAATCTCATGGTCTAAGGAAACGATACTTGACATTAGAAAAGCTTTAGCATACGAACTACATGATCTTGTGCTAGGCTTAGGATTGGGTCTTGTCCATCACATCATTCTTCTAATGATGTGATCCCGTTATCAATGACATCCAATGTCCATGGTCAGGAAACCGTAACCATCTATTGATCAACGAGCTAGTCAACTAGAGGCTTACTAGGGACATGGTGTTGTCTATGTATCCACACATGTATCTGAGTTTCCTATCAATACAATTCTAGCATGGATAATAAACGATTATCATGAACAAGGAAATATAATAATAACTAATTTATTATTGCCTCTAGGGCATATTTCCAACAGTCTCCCACTTGCACTAGAGTCAATAATCCAGTTCACATCGTTATGTGATTGCAATGATTCCAACACCCATGGGGTTTGATCATATCTCGCTTGTGAGAGAGGTTACTAGTCAACGGTCTGAATCTTTCAGATCCGTGTGTGCTTTACAAATATCTATGTCATCTCCTAGATGCAGCTACCACGCTCTATTTGGAGCTATTCCAAATAACTGTTCTACTATACGAATCCAGTTTACTACTCAGAATAATATGGATTAGTGTCAAAGCTTGCATCGGCGTAACCCTTTACGACGAACTCTTTTACCACCTCCATAATCGAGAAAATTCCTCAGTCCACTAGTTACCAAGGATAACTATGACCGCTGTCCTGTGATCCATTCCTGGATCACTCTTGTACCCCTTGACTGACTCATGGCAAGGCACACTTCAGATGCGGTACACAGCATAGCATACTGTAGAGCCTACGTCTAAGCATAGGGGACGACCTTCGTCCTTTCTCTCTCTTCTGCCGTGGTCAGGTCTTGAGTCTTACTCAATACTCACACGTGTAATACAGCCAAGAACTCCTTCTTTGCCGATCTATTTCGAACTCCTTCAAAATCTTGTCGTGGTATGTGTTTGTTTGAAAGTACTATTAAGCGATTCTGATCTATCCTTATAGATCTTGATGCTCAATGTTCAAATAGCTTAATCCAGGTTTTCATTGAAAAACATTTTTCAAATAACCCTATATGCCTTCCATCATTTCCGATCAACAATATGTCAACAACATATACTCATCAGAAATTCTATAGTGCTCCCACTCACTTCTTTGGAAATACAAGTTTCTCATAAACTTTGTATAAACCCAAATCTTTGATCATCTCATCAAAGCGTACATTCCAACTCCGAGATGCTTACTCCAGTCCGTAGAAGGATTGCTGGAGCTTTGCATACTTGTTAGCATCTTTTCAGGATTGACAAAAATCTTCTGGTTGTATCACATACAACTTTTCCTCCAGAAAAAGGAAACAATATTTCGACATCCTATCTGCAAGGTTTCATAAATAATGCAGTACCTGCTAATTCCAACAGACTCTTAGCATCGCTACGAGTGAGAAAGTCTCATCGTAGTCAACTCCTTGAACTTGTCGGGAAACATCTTAATGACAAGTCGAGCTTTCTCAATGGTGACATTTACCATCATTGTCCGTCTTCCTTTTAAAATCCATCTGTACTCAACAGCCTTACGACCATCGAGCCGTTCTGTCAAAGTCTACACTTTGTTTTCATACATGGATCCTCTCTCGGATTTTATGGCCTCGAGCCATTCATCGGAATCCGGGCCCACCATCGCCTCTCCATAGCTCGTAGGCTCATTGTTGTCTAGCAACATGACCTTCAAGACAGGATTACTGTACTATTCTGAAGCAGTACGCATCCTTGTCACCCTACGAGGTATGGTAGTGACTTGATCCGAAGTGTCATGATCACTATCATAAGCTTCCACTTCAATTGGTGTAGGTGCCATAGGAACAACTCCTGTGCCCTGCTACACACTAGTTGAAGTGACGGTTCAATAACCTCATCAAGTCTCCACAATCCTCCCACTCAATTCTTTCGAGAGAAACTTTTCCTCGAGAAAGGACCCGATTTGAGAAATAATCCCTATTTCTTTCGGATCTGAGACAGGAGGTATACCCAACTGTTTTGGGTGTCCTATGAAGATGCATTTATCCGCTTTGGGTTCGAGCTTATCAGCCTGAAATTTTTCCACATAAGCGTCGTGACCCCAAACTTTTAAGAAACAACAGCTTAGGTTTCTCTAAACCATAGTTCATACGGTGTTGTCTCGACGGATTTGCGTGGTGCCCTATTTAAAGTGAGTGCAGTTGTCTCTAATGCCTAACCCATGAACGATAGTGGTAATTCGATAAGAGGCATCATGGTATGCATCATATCCAATAGGGTGCAGTTATGATGTTCGGACACACCATCACACTATGGTGTTCCAGGCGGTATTAGTTGTGAAACAATTTCCACAGTGCCAAACTCGTAACTCAGATATTCATTTCTATGATCATATCATAGGCATTTTATCCTCTTATCACGAAGATCTTCAACTTCATTCTGAAATTACTTGAACCATTCAATAATTAAGATTTGTGTTTCATCAAGTAAATATACTCAGTATCTACTCAAATCATCTGTGAAGTAAGAGCATAACGATATCCACTGCGTGCCTCAGCACTCATTGGACTGCACACATCAAAATGTGTTACTTCCAACAAGTTGCTTTCTTGTTCCATTTTACTGAAACCGAAGCTTTCAGTCATCTTGCCCATGTGGTATGATCTGCATGTCTCAAGCGATTCAAAATCAAGTGAGTCCAAACGGTCCATCTGCATGGAGTTTCTTCATGCGTATATACCAATAGACATAGTTCACATGTCTCAATCCTTTTCAAAAATGAGTGAGTCCAAAGATCCATCAACATGGAGCTTCTTCATGCATTTTATACCAATATGACTTACATGGCAGTGCCACAAGTAGGTGGTACTATCATTACTATCTTATATCTTTTGGCATGAACATGTGTATCACTATGATCGAGATTCAATAAACCATTCATTTTAGGTGCAAGACCATTGAAGGTATTATTCAAATAAATAGAGTAACCATTATTCTCCTTAAATGAATAACCGTATTGCGATAGACATAATCCAATCATGTCTATGCTCAACGCAAACACCAAATAACAATTATTTAGGTTTAACGCCAATCTCGATGGTAGAGGGAGCGTGCGATGCTTGATCATATCAACCTTGGAAGCACTTCCAACACATCTCGTCAGCTCACCTTTAGCTAGTCTCCGTTTATTCCATAGCTTTTTATTTCGAGTTACTAACACTTAGCAACCGAACCGGTATCTAATACCCTGATGCTACTAGGAGTACTAGTAAAGTACACATTCACATAATGTATATCCAATATACTTCTATCGACAGCCTTCTCATCTACCAAGTATCTAGGGTAATTCTGCTCCAGTGGATGTTCCCCTTATAACAGAAGCACTCTGTCTCGGGTTTGGGTTCAACCTTGGGTTTCTCCACTAGAGCAGCAGCTGATTTGCCGTTTCATGAAGTATCCCTTCTTGCCCTTGCCCTTCTTGAAACTAGTGGTTTCACTAACCATCAACAATTGATGCTCCTTCTTGATTTCTACTTTCGCAGTGTCAAACATCGCGAATATTTCAAGGATCATCATATCTATCCCTGATATGTTATAGTTCATTACGAAGCTCTAGCAGCTTGGTGGCAATGACTTTGGAAAAACATCACTATCTTATCTGGAAGATTAACTCCCACTCGATTCAAGTGATTGTTGTACTCAGACATTCTGAGCACAAGCTCAACGATTGAGCTTTTCTCCCTTAGTTTGCAGGCTAAGAAAATCGTCAGAGGTCTCATACCTCTTGACGTGGACACGAGCCTGAAATCCCAATTTCAGCACTCAAAACATCTCATATGTTCCGCGGCATTTCAAAAATGTCTTCGGTGCCTCAATTCTAAACCATTTATCATTACCGAACTATCATGTAGTCATCAAAAACGTGTATGTCAGATGTTCGCAACATCCACAGACCACATTCGAGGTTCAGCACACTGAGCGGTGCATTAAGGACATAAGCCTTCTACGAAGCAACGAGGACAATCCTCGGTTTACGGACCTAGTCCGCATAATTGCTACTATCAACTTTCAACTATATTTTCTCTAGGAACATATTTAAAACAGTAGAACTAAAGCGCGAGCTTACGGCATAATTTGCAAAGACCTTTTGACTATGTTCAGGATAATTAAGTTCATCTTATGAAATCCCACTCAGATAGACATCCCTCTAGTCATCCAAGTGATTACATGATCCGAGTCAACTAGGCCGTGTCCGATCATCACGTGAGACGGACTAGTCAACGTCGGTGAACATCTTCATGTTGATCATATCTACCATACGACTCATGCTCGACCTTTCAGTCTTCTGTGTTCCGAGGCCATGTCTGTACATGCTAGGCTCGTCAAGTAAACCTAAGTGTTTCACGTGTGTAAATCTGGCTTACACCCATTGTATGTGAACGTAAGAATCTATCACACCCGATCATCACGTGGTGCTTTGAAACGACGAACTTTCGCAACGGTGCACAGTTAGGGGGAACACTTTCTTGAAATTTTAATGAGGGATCATCTTATTTACTACCGTCGTTCTAAGCAAATAAGATGTATAAACATGATAAACATCACATGCAATCAAATAGTGACATGATATGGCCATCATCACTTTGCTCCTTTTGATCTCCATCTTCGGGGCTCCATGATCATCGTCGTCACCGGCATGACACCATGATCTCCATCATCATGATCTCCATCATCGTGTCTTCATGAAGTTGTCACGTCAACTATTACTTCTACTACTATGGCTAACGCTTTAGCAATAAAGTAAAGTAATTACATGACGTTTATGTTGACACGCAGGTCATAAATAAATTAAAGACAACTCCTATGGCTCCTGCCGGTTGTCATACTCATCGACATGCAAGTCGTGATTCCTATTACAAGAACATGATCAATCTCATACATCACATATATCATTCATCACATCCTTTTGGCCATATCACATCACATGGCATACCCTGCAAAAACAAGTTAGACGTCCTCTAATTGTTGTTTGCATGTTTTACGTGGCTGCTATGGGTTTCTAGCAAGAACGTTTCTTACCTACGCAAAACCACAACGTGATATGTCAATTGCTATTTACCCTTCATAAGGACCCTTTTCATCGAATCCGATCCGACTAAAGTGGGAGAGACTGGCACCCGCTAGCCACCTTATGCAACTAGTGCATGTCAGTCGGTGGAACCTGTCTCACGTAAGTGTACGTGTAAGGTCGGTCCGGGCCACTTCATCCCACAATGCCTCGGAATCAAGATTGACTAGTAACGGTAAGCATATTGAACAAAATCAACGCCCACAACTACTTTGTGTTCTACTCGTGCAAAGAATCTACGCAATAGACCTAGCTCATGATGCCACTGTTAGGGAACGTAGCAGAAATTCAAAATTTTCCTACGTGTCACCAAGATCTATCTATGGAGAAACCAGCAACGAGGGGAAAGAGAGTGCATCTACATACCCTTGTAGATCGCTAAGCGGAAGCGTTCAAGTGAACGGGGTTGATGGAGTCGTACTCGTCGTGATCCAAATCACCGATGATCCTAGTGCCGAACGGACGGCACCTCCGCGTTCAACACACGTACAGCCCGGTGACGTCTCCCATGCCTTGATCCAGCAAGGAGAGAGGGAGAGGTTGAGGAAGACTCCATCCAGCAGCAGCACAACAGCGTGGTGGTGATGGAGGAGCGTGGCAATCCTGCAGGGCTTCGCCAAGCACCGCGGGATATGAGGAGAAAGAGAGGGAGGGCTGCACCAACAGGCAGAGATCAGATCGCGTTTTATGGGCAGCCCCAGGCCTCACTATATATAGGGGAGAGGGAGGAGGGTGCGCCCCCTCTAGGGTTCCCACCCCTAGGGGGGGCGGCAGCCCTAGATGGAAAGGGGGGGGCGGCCAAGAGGGGAGGAGAGGGAGGCGCAGGGAGTATGGGCCTTAGGGCCCATCTGCCCTAGGGTTTGCCCCCTTCTCCTCTCCCTTGCACCTTGGGCACTTGTGGGGGGCGCACCAGCCCACCTGGGGCTGGTCCCCTCCCACACTTGGCCCACGCAAGCCTCCGGGGCTTGTGGCCCCACTTGGTGGACCCCCGGACACCTCCGGTGGTCCCGGTACACTACCGATAAACCCTGAAACTTTTCCGGCAACCAAAACAGGACTTCCCATATATAAATCTTTACCTCCGGACCATTCCGGAACTCCTCGTGACGTTCGGGATATCATCCGGGACTCCGAACAACATTAGGTAACCACATACAAACTTCCTTTATAACCCTAGTGTCATCGAACCTTAAGTGTGTAGACCCTACGGGTTCGGGAGACATGCAGACATGACCGAGACGTTCTCCGGTCAATAACCGACAGCGGGATCTGGATACCCATGTTGGCTCCCACATGTTCCACGATGATCTCATCGGATGAACCACGATGTCAAGGACTTAATCAATCCCGTATACAATTCCCTTTGTCTATCGGTATGATACTTGCCCGAGATTCGATCGTCGGTATCCCGATACCTTGTTCAATCTCGTTACCGGCAAGTCTCTTTTACTCTTTCCGCAACACATCATACCGTGATCAACTCCTTGATCACATTGTGCACATTATGATGATGTCCTACCGAGTGGGCCCAGAGATACCTCTCCGTCACACGGAGTGACAAATCCCAGTCTCGATTCGTGCCAACCCAACAGATACTTTCGGAGATACCTGTAGTGTACCTTTATAGCCACCCAGTTACGTTGTGACGTTTGGCACACCCAAAGCACTCCTACGGTATCCGAGAGTTGCACAATCTCATGGTCTAAGGAAACGATACTTGACATTAGAAAAGCTTTAGCATACGAACTACATGATCTTGTGCTAGGCTTAGGATTGGGTCTTGTCCATCACATCATTCTTCTAATGATGTGATCCCGTTATCAATAACATCCAATGTCCATGGTCAGGAAACCGTAACCATCTATTGATCAACGAGCTAGTCAACTAGAGGCTTACTAGGGACATGGTGTTGTCTATGTATCCACACATGTATCTGAGTTTCCTATCAATACAATTCTAGCATGGATAATAAACGATTATCATGAACAAGAAAATATAATAATAACTAATTTATTATTGCCTCTAGGGCATATTTCCAACACAACGCTCTGGAGCCGCCACCGTTGGTGTTGAGCCCTTAAATAAATATGGAGTACCTGATAACAAATCTAGTCATCGTGCATCACGACAAGACACCCTAACCGCTAGGAGAACGGTATTAGGAGGAGCAGCGCTAGGCTCGGGGCATTGGTTGTTTTTTCAGGCTATGCGTGGGAGGGGATTGGACCAGCGGAGGAAGGACCGCCATGGATGGACTCTTATTTTCAGGCTATACGTAGGAGGGGTTGGGAAGAGATGCATTCCTTTTTTTTCCGCTGTCGATGGTTTAAGGTGGGACAAAATTCAAGAACTCCTTCAGGCATCGCATCCGTCGGTGGAAAATACATAATTTGAATATTGGATGGCTAGTTTTCTTAGTTAGCGAGGATTAACGTGGTTACTCGTATGGTGCCTTCAATTAGTAAATATATAAGATATAAGATGTTTAAGTAATCCTACATAAGTAAGTCTAGCAAAGCTCCAGGGCTTCTAATGTTCTAGGGCCCTGTGTAGGTACATATAATAAATACTTAGTAGGTACATATAATAAATATTTGATATCAACCAAGCACTTATCAATGCAACGTAGTAAGTAGTCTAATCTTACATTTTTAAGAAGTTGCTCCCCACTACAAGGTATTCTCTTAACATGCAAATGGTCCAACTCAGCATGCCATATCATCAGATACCAGCCAATCACAAGTTCACAAGTATCTTTCTCCCTGACCAGCGCATGTTCCTTCCCCACAGCTCAGCCACATCAACAATTCTTTTAGTTTTTATTTTAACAAATCATGCGGTTTAATTTCTTTGTAACACACATCTGTTCCTCTTCCTATTCCGTAACTGACGAGAGAAATAAGTGGAGCAAAGCATGGTCTTATCTCCCATGACCCATCCGTCCGATAAACCAAAAGCTGGATCGCTTCTTCACTGGGCCGTTCGTGTCGCCGTACTGGCCACAACCTCTTCGTGCGTCCACACAGGGTCGCCTATCTTCCCCGGCCGGCCGGCCGCATAGCCGCCAACAACGCACATCGGAATAGATGCTCCTCTGCCATTGCTGCAACCTCGCCGCGACCCCAGGCAACCGAACGCCTCCGACAACCATGCAGGCATGATGTGCTGCACACACTACGTAATCCAGATGGCATATATTAGTTCTAATCTATCTATTCAGCATCCAGAAGCATCTCCTTCCATTACTGTTGTTGTTTTGAATGGCCCTGTGCACTTTCATCACTTGATTTAGTAACCGGCCAGATGCCACCTGTTACTTCATCTACCCCATGGAGGTAAGAACTGATTTGTCATCTAGCGTTTGAGCTGTCAAACCGTCACTAAATTCTCCCATGTACCTGCCCCTTTGATTTCTTTTCAGTATTCTGATCACTAGCAATTCTACCCCATAGATTTTAATTCTTCAGCTGAGATTACAAATATGACTGTATGATGAGATAATCTATTCTAGATTTCTATACTATAATCTGAATATTCAGAAATAACATGGTTGGTTCGTTCATCATTGCAGGTATACAGTGGAATATTTTACCAAAATCAGTATGACCACACAACACTGATAGCCGACAACTTTGATCCTGAATCAGTATCTCGCATTGGAATGATTGACAAATTTTTTCTCTATTCTTGAATCTGACTAATCTTTATGAGTGCAAATTTCCATATACATTGTCCATGTATAACCCATTTGGCTATATTTTCATTAGCATATAGTCAGATTTAAGTGAGTGGCTTAAATATGAATGTCATAATAGTGAATTATATATAGCGCACTTTTAGTTGGGAGATGGCATGATATAAGTGAGTGGCTTAAATATGAATGTCATAATAGTGAATTATATATAGCGCACTTTTACTTGGGAGATGGCATGATATAAGTGAGTGGCTTAAATATGAATGTCATAATAGTGAATTATATATAGCGCACTTCGGACAAGTTAAGAGTATATGTTCAGAATTCATATAGCAATGATTCAACATATAAAATCTTTAAAACTATTGTAAGGTATCAGTTGCATTCAAATTAAAAGGGAATTGAATACTTGCATGATTGTTCAAGTTCTATAAACAGAATATGAAACTTCAAATTCGTATGAACAGAAAAGGTTTGGTAGCTGCAAAAAAAGTCGAACAGAAAAGCTAACTCAATGATTACATAACATTGAAATAGATGCCTAGAGTTACTTTATTATCTCTATGTTACAATCTGAAATAACTTGGTTTATTCGTGTATGCTAGCAGTATGCAGTGAAGGCATTCTTTTCTATCATTCCCAAATTAATATGACCTTGCACAACAACGATGGCCGACAGCATTCACGTCTGACGGATGGAGATTTGTATCTACTCTTCAATCCATCTAATGTTTATCATTGCAACACTTCAACCACTTTCAAGGAGCACTTAACTTAACCACCAGTGTTAATCAAAGCACCTGCGTTGTGACATACTCCCTCCGTTCGAAAAAACTTGTCATCAAAATTATTGTGAAGGGGGGCACCACACACGGCTAAGGGATCAATGATCAAACTGTGTGTTCTAGGATGCCCCCCTGCCCCCGTATATAAAGGAGCAAGGGGGAGGCCGGCCGGCCCTTCTAGGGCGCGTACGAGCAGGACCCCCCTTTCCTACTCCTACTAGGAGGAGGGAAGGAAGGGGGAAGGGGAGAAGGAAGGAGAGGGAGGAAAGGAGAAAAGGGGGCCCGGCCCCCTAGTCCAATTCGGTTTGGGCTAGGGGGGTCGTGCGCCTTGCCTCCTCTCTTCCACCACTTGGCCCATGAGGCCCAATACTTCTTCCCCGTATTCCCATAACTCCCCGGTACTCCGAAAAATACCCGAATCACTCGGAACATTTCCGATGTCCGAATATAGTCGTCCAATATATCGATCTTTACGTCTCGACCATTTCGAGACTCCTCGTCATGTCCCCGTTCTCATCCGGGACTCCGAACTACCTTCGGTACATCAAATCACATAAACTCATAATACCGATCGTCACCGAACGTTAAGCGTGCGGACCCTACGGGTTCGAGAACTATGTAGACATGACCGAGGTACGTCTGCAGTCAATAACCAATAGCGGAACCTGGATGTCCATATTGGCTCCTACATATTCTACGAAGATCTTTATCGGTCAAACCGCATAACAACATACGTTGTTCCCTTTGTCATCGGTATGTTACATGCCCGAGATTCGATCGTCGGTATCTCAATACCTAGTTCAATCTCGTTACCGGCAAGTCTCTTTACTCATTCCGTAATGCACTATCCCGCAACTAACTCATTAGTTGCATTGCTTGCAAGGCTTATAGTGATGTGCATTACCGAGAGGGCCCAGAGATACCTCTCCGACAATCGGAGTGACAAATCCTATTCTCGATCTATGCCAACTCAACGAACATGATCGGAGACACCTGTAGAGCACCTTTATAATCACCCAGTTACGTTGTGACGTTTGGTAGCACACAAAGTGTTCCTGCGGCAATCGGGGGTTGCATAATCTCATAGTCATAGGAACATCTATAAGTCATGAAGAAAGCAATAGTAGTAAACTAAAACGATCAAGTGCTAAGCTAACGGAATGGGTCAAGTCAATCACATCATTCTCCTAATGATGTGATCCCGTTTATCAAATGACAACTCATGTCTATGGTTAGCAAACATAACCATCTTTGATTAATGAGCTAGTCAAGTAGAGGCATACTAGTGACACTCTGTTTGTCTATGTATTCACACACGTATTATGTTTCCGGTTAATACAATTCTAGCATGAATAATAAACATTTATCATGAAATAAGGAAATAAATAATAACTTTATTATTGCCTCTAGGGCATTTTTCCTTCAGTCTCCCACTTGCACTAGAGTCAATAATCTAGTTCACATCTTTATGTGATTAGTTCACATCTCCGTGTGACTAATACCCAAAGGGTTTACTATAGTCAATAATCTAGTTCACATCGCTATGTGATTATCACCCAAAGAGTGATCATGTTTTGCTTGTGAGTGAAGTTTAGTCTACGGGTCTGCAACATTCAGATCCGTATGTATTTTGCAAATTTCTATGTCTACAATGCTCTGCACGGAGCTACTCTAGCTAATTGCTCCCACTTTCAATATGTATCCAGATCGAGACTTAGAGCATCTAGATCGATGTAAAAAGCTTGCATCGACGTAACTCTTTACGACGAACTCTTTCATCACCTCCATAACCGAGAAATATTTCCTTAGTCCTCTAAGGATAATTTTGACCGCTCTCCAGTGATCTACTCCTAGATCACTATTGTACTCCCTTGCCAGAATCATGCTAAGGTATACAATAGGACTGTTAAACAGCATAGCATACTTTATAGAACCTATGACTGAGGCATAGGGAATGATTTTTCATTCTCTTTCTATTTTCTGCTGTGGTCGGGTTTTGAGTCTTTACTCAACTTCACACCTTGCAACACAGGCAAGAACTCCTTCTTTGACTGTTCCATGTTGAACTACTTCAAAATCTTGTCAAGGTATGTACTCATTGAAAAAACTTATCAAGCGTCTTGATCTATCTCTATAGATCTTGATGCTCAATGTGTAAGCAGCTTCATCGAGGTCTTTCTTTAAAAAACTCTTTCCAAACACTCCTTTATGCTTTCCAGAAAATTCTACAATATTTCCGATCAACAGTTTGTCATTCACATATACTTATCAGAAATGTTGTAGTGCTTCCACTCACTTTCTTCTAAATACAGGCTTCACCGCAAGTCTGTATAAAACCATATGCTTTGATCACTTTATCAAAGCATATATTCCAACTCCGAGATGCTTGCACCAGTCCATAGATGGATCGCTGGAGCTTGCTCACTTTGTTAGCACCTTTAGGATTGACAAAACCTTCTGGTTGCATCATATACAACTCTTCTTTAAGAAATCCATTAAGGAATACAGTTTTGACATCCATTTGCCAGATTTAATAAAATGCGGTAACTGCTAACATGATTCGGACAGACTTTTAAGCATCGATACGAGTGAGAAAAACTCATCGTAGTCAACACCTTGAACTTGTCGAAAACATTTTGCGACAATTCGAGCTTTCTAGATAGTAACACTACTATCAGCGTCCGTCTTCCTCTTGAAGATCCATTTATTCTTAATGACTCACCGATCATCGGGCAAGTCAATCAAAGTCCATACTTTGTTCTCATACATGGATCCCATCTCAGATTTCATGGCCTCAAGCCATTTCACGGAATCTGGGCTCATCATCGCTTCCTCATAGTTCGTAGGTTCGTCATGGTCTAGTAACATGACTTCTAGAAATGATTACCGTACCACTCTGGTGCGGACCATACTCTGGTTGTCCTACGAGGTTCGGTAGTAACTTGATCTGAAGTTTCATGATCATCATCATTAGCTTCCTCACTAATTGGTGTAGATGTCACAGGAACCGGTTTCTGTGATGAACTACTCTCCAATAAGGGAGCAGGTACATTTACCTCATCAAGTTCTACTTTCCTCCCACTCACTTCTTTTGAGCGGAACTCCTTCTCTAGAAAGGATCCATTCTTAGCAACGAATGTCTTGCCTTCGGATCTGTGATAGAAGGTGTACCCAACTGTCTCCTTTGGGTATCCTATGAAGACACATTTCTCCGATCTGGGTTTGAGCTTATCAAGATGAAACTTTATCACATAAGCATCACAACCCGAAACTTTAAGAACGACAACTTTGGTTTCTTGCCAAACCACAGTTCATATGGCGTCGTCTCAACGGAATTAGATGGTGCCCTATTTAATGTGAATGTAGCTGTCTCTAATGCATAACCCCAAAACGATAGTGGTAAATCGGTAAGAGACATCATAGATTGCACCATATCTAATATAGTACGGTTACGATGTTCGAACACACCATTACGCTGTGGTGTTCCAGGTGGCATGAGTTGTGAAACTATTCCGCATTGTTTCAAATGAAGACTAAACTCGTAACTCAAATATTCTCCTTCACGATCAGATGGTAGAAACTTTATTTTCTTGTTACGATGATTTTACACTTCACTCTGAAATTATTTGAGCTTTTCAAATGTTTAAGATTTATGTTTCATCAAGAAGATTGTCGGATTTTTGGTTCCGGCAGACCCTCGAGGTTCAAACACTGGGGTGCACGCGGAGATCTCTCCCCTACTGATCTACGTCCGATCTCCTCGTGCGAACTAAGCGGGAAACGATGAACAACACAAGGGACACGAGGTTTATACTAGTTCGGGCCACCGTTGTGGTGTAATACCCTACTATAGTGTGTGGTGTGGTGGATTTCCTCAGGGGCTGATGATGAACAGTACAGGGGAAGAACAACCTCGCGAGGGGTGTTCTTGAGCTGGTGAGGTGAGTTCTACTTGGTCTCTCTATCTGATCCCCTGCCTATGTCTAGATGCCTCTACTCTGTGGTGGCTAGCTCTATTTATAGAGGCCCTGGGCCTCTCCCCAAATAATGAGTGGGAAGGGCGCCAACAATTAGCCATTTTGAAGGGGAACATCTAGTACAAGTTATCCTGACCAAAGGTGGTCTTCGGCTGCCAAAAGCACTGGTGGTGACGCCATCTTGGGCTCCACGGTGACCTCCGTCCTGCCGTCCGACTGGTCTTGGTCTCGTTGCATTGGAATGGTAACCTTTGCCTGATGCCTTAGCCTGTGCTTGCCCCCTTTGCACCGAAGGGGAAGCAAGGACATTGCGCAGGCTGGCGCCCGCCTGGCCTCGATCGTCATGGCTTGCGTCATGGGTTCCTCGTGAGGTACCCTTGCATTGATCTCTCCGCCTCCTCGCGAGCCTGCCTGATGAGGCTGCCTCTAAGGAAGCTTTCCGCCCCGTGAGGCTTGGTCCCTCGCGAGGGTCTTGAGCTTGAGCTGATGAAGATGGGCCGTGCCGGGCCCCCATTTGAGCCACGCCGCAGGCGGCAGGCAGGCAAGTCTGTTGACCCCCGTTCCCAGAACGCCGACAGTAGCCCCCGGGCCCAAGGCGCGCGCGGGCTTGGCTTAGCAGAGAAGCGAAGGGGCAAGCGCGAAGCGCCGCGGGCCCCAAAAGCCTGCGGCCTTGGGTGCCGTGTGGTGGTTGATTGGACGTGCGCGACTGCGCTTCCCCACGACGCCTCGGCAATCGCTCGACTTGACAAGTCCCTGCATGCAGAGATATGGGTCATGATTACCTGCGATCGTGGTGCTCGGCGGTTGGCGTTCTCCGGCTATAAGTATGGGACTACGTGAGCTCCTTCAGTCCATTCCTTCCTGCTACTCCTTCTCTTCTTCTTCCTCGTCCTTGCTTCTCCTTGCGCCAATGGCACCGATCCGCCGGTTTTCTGCAAAGGAGAAGGGAAAGGCACCCCGAGAGGATCCTGACCCCCTTCCGCCGAAGAAGCGGCCAGTCCTCTGCCGCCGGGACGATGGCGCCTGGCAGGAGGTGTCGATGCCGTGGTACGAGCGGCCGCCGCCTGGGTTTCCGCTGCCCTTGTATGCCTGCGTCATAGGCCCTAGGGAGGAGGGCGCCGAGCGACACCGACAGCGTCGCTGTCGACGCCGGCGAGTCACTATGGTGCGCGTCGTCCCCCCTGCAGTCCACGCCGAGCGCTCCTCTCGCGAGCTTGTGCTCCACGCCGCCATGCCTCCAAGCTCTTGGATCCGCCTTCCTCCCTCCTTCGCCTTTGAGATGCCGCCGAGCGGGGCTATGGAGCTCTAGCTGCAGCACGTTGACTGCGGGACCCCCGCAACCGGAGCGGAGGTTGCGGTCGTCGCTCCGGGCAAAGTCTTCATGACCCGGGGCTGGGGTGAGATTGCCCAGGTCTGTCGTGCGGATGGCGCCCTCGTGATTCATCTTGAATACGATGGCGCCTCCCTGATGTTCTTCAAGGTCTTTGATGCTGAAGGACGCCGGCTGGAGTGCTGCCCCAAGGGAAGCGGCAGGGGAGACGAGCTGGCGAGGACCTGGCCCGCCAATCGGCCCTTCAGCAGTTCCTCAGGCAGCAGCGGAGGAGCTGGGCAATCCAGCGGTTCCGCCGAGCTTCTCGCGACCCTAGAGACGAGCGACGACAGCTACGAGCCTCCAAGCTCGCGCCGTGCCCGGAGTGGGGCAGCTGCATCGGGCCGCCGCCGCCACTGATCTGGATGGGGTTGGAGCCGGCGCTGGGCAGCCCACTGTTGATGATGGCGTCGCTTGTTGAGGTGCTAGCAACTAGCGTTCCTTAGGATTAGCATCTTTTGTTCCCTGCGAGGAATCAAAGCAACACCCCGTGGGGGTATGTAAGGCATCCGCCATGTATTTTGTGAATATTATATCCTTAATATGAATCGATGCGAGGTGCTTGTTCTGTCCCGGCTAGGCTCCCCTTTCTATCCTTACGAGGACTTGGCGCTCTACGCTGGCAGGTCCGAGTCCCCAGGCAGGCTTCAGCCGTCGCTGGTATGCCAGGTCGCGATGCCGTGGTCAAGGCCAGGAGGTGAGCAGCCCGAGGTCCGGTAAGAGCCCCCGAGTCGCGATGCTCGAGAGGTCCCCTTTAGCGCTCAAGCAACCCTCGCTGGGCGAGAAAGGAAAGCGGCGTCGCTGTGACAGAGCTACACTGGGCGAGGGTTTGGCGCTGCGTTGGTCTAGCTCCTGTGAGGGCGTGACTTATCTTGTGTGTTTGGCGTAGTTCCTTGACGAGGCGCCCGGCCCGAGAGGTGGTGGCCGAGGTACTGCTGGGTTAGGTCCTCGCGAGCTTCTTCCCACTCCCCGACACTTTCCTTAGTGCTCTACGTCCTCAGGTCCCAGCCCTCGAGCGAGATCAGCCGCCGCTGGTATCACGGCTCGCGATGCCGTGGGTCAAGGCCAGGGGGTGAGGGCTGGAGAGCCAGTAAGAGCCCATGAGTCGCGATGCTCAGGCGCCCCCCTTTTAACGTGCAAGCGGTCGGTGCCAGAGAGAGGGAGAGAGAGCCCGTGATGTCCCCAACGTTGCTTCTGGAGCGGGTCCTGCACATTAATCGTAAGGGGAGACAAGTCCTACCGTTACGATTGCCAGCCAACCTATGGTCGCTCCGCGGGAATGATTGGGGCACTGAGGGCCTGGTGAGGTGGCGCTTTGCGGGGCTGCCGCAGCCAGAGCTCGACCACTCAGGTTTATCAGCGTTGCAGGGACGGACCCGTGCGCAAGTGCCGTGCCAGAGCGAGCGGCTCTATAGATAGGCGTCGATCGAGCAGGTGGTTAGGTCGGGTATGTCAAGCACACAGGAGGAAATCCAATTTCAGGTAGATGCAGGAAAAGCAAACGCCGCTGGGCCGGGCCCGAGCAGCTTGGGGATGATGCAGCCCGAGGGGCGCCCCCAACAAGGTAAGTAAAGAATATAAGCAAAACAGGTACATGCTGCGGGGACGGACCCACGCGGCCTGGGAATGATGCGGCCCTGTGGGCGCTCCCAGCTAAAAGTAGAACTCTGAAAGATGTCACCTGATGTCGTTGAAGATGAAGCGATGCTGAGGGAGTGAGCGATGCGCGGTGGAGACGCCGGTCCTCATGAGCCCCCAGGCCCAGGGGCCTCCGGAGGCTCCGAGGGCTTAGGTGGGTCCTCGAGAGCCATCTCCTTCTCTGCCAGGACCGCATAGTGCCTGACCTCCTGAGCCTCCAGAATGCTCCTCAGCAAGCGCTGGTGAGCGGCGGCCGCGTTCGGTAGGCCGAAGGGCATGTGAACGTAGCTGTGAGGTGGCCTCTCACAACGCCCCACGCGCGAAGGCCAGAGGCGCTCCTGAGACGCGGCTCGGTTGAGCCCTGGGACGTCGATGCAGACGCGCAGCCCACCATCCTCGCCTGGATGTGGGGCTACGGCGGGCAAGCGGTGGCTGCCGTGCACGACCCTTGACTCTTGTAGCTCCTGGGTATTTCTTGCGATGAACTCCTGAGGGTTCGGTCTTCCTTGCCTTGTACCTTCCTGAGGGAAACATGCCTGAAAGCGCCCCTCCAAGTGGTGCCCGAGCACCTCCCTCGCAACCTTGGCAAAGTCGGTGGTTCTCCAAGAAAGAGCCCCCGAGCCCTGCCTGAGGAGGGCGCCGGGTGCGCCTTCCTATGCGTGAGAGGGCGGCGCTCCCTGATCGAGCGCGAAGCCTGACGCAACACCTCCGGAGGTACCTGCCTCCTTGTGGCTTGTGCCAGGCGAAGCCTTCTTCTTCTTGAGGGTCGCCTCGGGAAGTCTCCCGCTTCTGTGATCTGGGTCTTCGATTGCTGCGGCTTGGAACGCACGCTCAAGTGAACACACTGCATCTCTTTCTTCACAGGGTACGGTGATGACTCCACCGCTTCCAGGCATCTTGAGGACATTGTAACCATGGTGAGTCACTGCCATGAACTTGGCCAGAGCTGGGTATCCGAGGATGGCGTTGTACGGCAGGCGGATGTGGGCGACGTCGAAGTCGATGAGCTCGGTGCGGTAGTTGTTGCGCTGTCCGAAGGTGACCGGAAGGCACACCTGCCCTATTGGAACAGTGGAACCATCGGTGACTCCTGAGAAAGGCTTGGTTGGCTGAAGTTGATCGTACGACAATTGGAGATTGTCGAACGTCTCGACGGACATGACGTTGAGTCCTGCGCTGCCATCGATGAGGGTCCTGATGACCTGCACATTGCTGATGACTGGGGAGCAAAGCATCGGGAGGACTCTGGCCTTTGCCGCGCACTTGAGCTGATCCGCTGAGCTGAACGTGATAGCGCACGTAGACCACCTGAGAGGGCGTGTGGCCTCAAGCTTAGGGAGGACTGCATTCACCTCGCGAGCAAACTGCTTGAAGATGCATTGTGATGCTGGGGCATGGGCGCCGCCCAAGATGCAAGCGATTGCGCGCGGCACCTGGAAGCCCCCAGCCCCATCGTCTTGATGTTGGTCTTCATTCCTCCTTGGTGGCGGCGGCAGAGGAGGGAGGCCAGCGTTGCCGTGCGGGCGGTCCTCACGAGGCTGGTCCCTCCAGCCTCCTACTACCTCTTGAGCTTGCATTGGATTTCCGCAAAGAGGAAAGGATGATGCAGCAGAGTAGCGTAAGTATTTCCCTCCGTTTTTGAGAACCAAGGTATCAATCCAGTAGGAGGCCACGCGCAAGTCCCTCGTACCTACACAACACAAAGAGCTCCTCGCAACCAACGCGATTAGGGGTTGTCAATCCCTTCACGGTCACTTACGAGAGTGAGATCCGATAGATAATATTTTTGGTATTTTTGGTATAGAGATGCAAAGTAAAAATAAAAGTCAAAGTAAAAAAGCAAAGCAAAATAAAAGTGGTGGAGATTGATAGGATGAGAATAGACCCGGGGGCCATAGGTCTCACTAGTGGCTTCTCTCGAGAGCATAAGTATTTCATGGTGGGTGAACAAATTACTGTTGAGCAATTGACAAAATTGAGCATAGTTATGAGAATATCTAGGCATGATCATGTATATAGGCATCACGTCCGTGACAAGTAGAACGAAATGATTCTGCATCTACTACTATTACTCCACTCATCGACTGCTATCCAGCATGCATCTAGAGTATTAAGTTAAAAACAGAGTAACGCTTTAAGCAAGATGACATGATGTAGAGAGATAAATTCATACAATATGAAATAAACCCCATCTTGTTATCCTCGATGGCAACGATACAATACGTGCCTTGTGGCCCCTTCTGTCACTGGGAAAGGACACCGCAAGATCGAACCCAAAGCTAAGCACTTCTCCCATGGCAAGAACTACCAATCTAGTTGGCCAAACCAAACGGATAATTAGAAGAGACTTGCAAAGATAACCAATCATACATAAAAGAATTCAGAGAAGACTCAAATATTATTCATAGATAGAATTGATCATAAACCCACAATTCATCGGTCTCAACAAACACACCGCAAAAAGAAGAAGATTACATCAAATAGATCTCCACAAGAGAGGGGGAGAACATTGTATTGAGATCCAAAAAGAGAGAAGAAGCCATCTAGCTACTAACTATGGACCCGAAGGTCTGAGGTAAACTACTCACACTTCATCGGAGAGGCTATGATGATGTAGAAGCCCTCCGTGATGACGGCCCTCTCCGGCGGAGCTCCGGAACAGGCCCCAAGATGGGATCTCGTGGATACAGAAAGTTGCGGCGGTGGAATTAGGTTTTTGGCTCCTCTTCTATTCGTTTGGGGGTACGTGGATATATATAGGAGGAAGAAGTACATCGGTGGAGCGTCGAGGGGCCCACGAGGCAGGGGGGCGTGCCCTAGGGGGGGCGCCCTCCACCCTCGTGACCGCCTCTCTGATGCCTTGGCGTAGGGTCCAAGTCTCCTGGGTCATATTCGGGAAGAAAATCACGTTCCAAAAAGTATTTTTCTGTTTGGACTCCATTTGATATTCCGTTTCTTCGAAACACTGAAATAGGTAGAAAAAACAACAATTCTGGGTTGGGCCTCCGGTTAATAGGTTAGTCCCCAAAATAATATAAAAGTGCAAAATAAAGCCCAATATAGTCCAAAATAGTAGATAATATAGCATGGAGCAATCAAAAATTATAGATACATTGGAGACGTATCAGGCATCCCCAAGCTTAATTCCTGCTCATCCTCGAGTAGGTAAATGATAAAAAGTGGATTTTTGATGCGGAGTGCTACTTGGCATAATTTCAATGCAAAATTTCTTAATTATGGTATGAATATTCAGATTCGAAAGATTCGAGACAAAAGTTCATATTGACATAAAGAATAATAATACTTCAAGCATACTAATAAAGCAATTATGTCTTCTCAAAATAACATGGCCAAAGAAAGTTATCCCTACAAAATCATATAGTCTGGCTATGCTCTATCTTCACCACACAAAGTATTTAAATCATGCACAACCCCGATGACAAGCCAAGCAATTGTTTCATACTCTAACTTTTTCTAAAAAAAATCGATCTTCACGCAATACATGAGCGTGAGCCATGGATATAGCGCTTATAGGTGGAATAGAATGGTGGTTGTGGAGAAGACAAAAGGAGAGGAAGATAGTCTCACATCAGCTAGGCGTATCAACGGGCTATGGAGATGCCCATCAATAGATATCAATGTGAGTGAGTAGGGATTGCCATGCAACGGATGCACTAGAGCTATAAGTATATTAAATCTCATCAAGAGAAACTAAGTGGGTGTGCATCCAACTCGCTTGCTCACGAAGACCTAGTGCAATTTTGAGGAAGCCCATCATTGGAATATACAAGCAAAGTTCTATAATGAAAAATTCCAACTAGTATATGAAAATGACATAACGAGAGACTCTCTATCATGAAGATCATGGTGCTACTTTGAAGCACAAGTGTGGTAAAAGGATAGTGGCATTGTCCCTTCTCTCTTCTCTCTCTCTCTCTCTCTCTCTCTCTCTTTTTATTTGGGCCTTTTCTCTTTTTTTATGGCCTATTTTTTTTCGTCCGAAGTCTCATCCCGACTTATGGGGGAATCAGAGTCTCCATCATCCTTTCCTCACTTGGGACAATGCTCTAAAAATGATGATCATCACACTTTTATTTTTCTTACAACTCAACAATTACAACTCGATACTTAGAACAAATATGACTCTATATGAATGCCTCCGGCGGTGTACTGGGATATGCAATGAATCAAGAGTGACATGTATGAAAGAATTATGAACGGTGGCTTTGCCACAAATACGATGTCAACTACTTGATCATGCTAGCAATATGACAATGATGGAGCGTGTCATAATAAACGGAACGGTGGAAAGTTGCATGGCAATATATCTCGGAATGTCTATGGAAATGCCATGATAGGTAGGTATGGTGGCTGTTTTGAGGAAGGTATATGGTGGGTGTATGATACCGGCAAAAGGTGTGCGGTATTAGAGAGGCTAGCAATGGTGGAAGGTTGGGAAAAAGTGCATATAATCCATGGACTCAACATTAGTCATAGAGAACTCATATACTTATTGCAAAAATCTAGAAGTTATCAAAGCAAAGTATTACGCGCATGCTCCTAGGGGGATATATTGGTAGGAAAAGACCATCGCTCATCCCTGACCGCCACTCATAAGGAAGACAATCAATAAATAAGTCATGCTCCGACTTCATCACATAACGGTTCACCATACATGCATGCTACGAGAATCACAAACTTTAACACAAGTATTCTTTAAATTCACAACTATTAAACTAGCATGGCTCTAATATTATCACCTCCATATCTCAAAACAATTATCATGCTTCAATCTTCTCTTAGTATTCAACGCACTTCAAAATAAAAATTCACAAATCATGAACACCAAGCATATTAACATTAAGCAATTTACCATGCTATTAAGACTCTCAAAATAATTTAAGTGAAGCATGAGAGATCAATAGTTTATTTAAAACAAACCACCACCATGCTCTAAAAGATCTAACTGAAGCACATAGAGCAAAATTATAATGCTCAAAAGATATAAGTGAAGTACATTGAGCAAAACTACATAGCTCAAAAGATATAAGTGAAGCACATAGAGTATTCTATCAAATTCCAATTCATGTATGGCTCTCTCAAAAGGTGTGTACAGCAAGGATGATTGTGGCACACTAACAAACAAAGACACAAATAATACAAGACGCTCCAAGCAAAACACATATCATGTTGGTGAATAAAAATAGCTCCAAGTAAATTACCGATGTAAGTGGACGAAAGAGAGGATGCCTTCCGGGGCATCCTCAAGCTTTAACTTTTTGGTGTCCTTGGATTATCTTGGGGGTGCCATGGGAATCCCCAAGCTTAGGCTCTTGCCACTCCTTGTTCCATAATCCATCAAAAGAATTCACCCAAAACTTGAAAACTTCACAACACAAAACTCATCAGAAATCTCGCGAGCTCCGTTAGAGAAAGAAAACAAAAGACTACTTCAAAGTACTGTAATGAAATCATTCTTTATTTATATTGGTGTTAAACCTACTGTATTCCAACTTCTCTATGGATCATAACATATCTTACTAACCATAGATTCATCAAAATAAGCAAACAACACACGAAAAACAGAATCTGTCAAAAACAGAACAGTCTGTAGTAATCTGTAACTAACGCAAACTTCTGGAACCCAAACAATTCTACCAAAATTAGAAGACCTAGACATTTTTTTTATTGATCATCAGCAATTGGAATCAGTATTTTATCACGTTCTGATGATTTTTAATAATTCGGGTACTGAACGCAAAGTTTCTGGAAATTACAGCAAGATCAAATAACTATCATCCAAGAAGATCCAATAGGTCTAGCTTGGCACAAACACTAATTAAAACACAAAACCACATCCAAACAGAAGGTAGATGGGTTATTTATTCCCTAACAAAAGAAAAACACAAAAAAACTAAAAATCCTCCCAACAAGCGCTATCGTTTAACGCCCCTAGCTAGGCATAAAAGCGAGGATAGATCTAGGTATTGCCATCTTTGGAAGGCAACCCATAAGTTGCCCTCATGATAGTTTCATATGGCAATTTTATTTTATTTCTTGGAAAGTGTTCCGTGCCCTTCTTTAATGGAAATTGGAATCTAATATTCCCTTCCTTCATATCAATAATCGCACCAACCGTTCTAAGGAAAGGTCTACCAAGAATAATAGGGCAAGAAGGATTGCAATCTATATCAAGAACAATGAAATCTACGGGCACATAATTCCTATTAGCAACAATAAGAACATCATTAATCCTTCCCATAGGTTTCTTAATAGTAGAATCCGCAAGATGCAAGTTTAGAGAGCAATCATCAAAATCGCGGAAATCTAGCAAATCACACAAGGTTTTGGGGATAGTTGAGACACTAGCACCCAAATCACATAAATCATAAAACTCATGATCTTTAATTTCAATTTTAATAGTAGGTTCCCACTCATCATAGAGTTTTCTAGGGATAGAAACTTTTAACTCAAACTTTTCTTCATAAGATTGCATCAAGGCATCAACAATATGTTCGGTAAAGGATTTCTTTAGACTATAAGCATGTGGAGAATTTAGCACGGCTTGCAACAAGGAAATACAATCAATAAAAGAGCAACTTTCATAATTGAATTCCTTGAAATCCAATATAGTGTGTTTAGCAACATCTAGGGTTTTATTTCTTTCAATCCCACTTTCATCAATTTCATCGTAAAGATCTAAATACTCCGAATATTCAGAACACCTTCTAGGTAAAGGAAGATCATATTCAGTTTCATCAAGATTTATATTGCAAAACAAAGATTTGATAGGAGATGCATCAATAAATTTTAGATCTTCATCTTGATTTTCATAGGTATTGGAAGAACACGCTTTAATAAAGGCATCTTTGGAAGCACGCATCCTAGCGGTTCTTTCCTTGCACTCATCAATGGAAATTCTCATGGCTTTGAGAGACTCATTGATATCATGCTTAGGAGGAATAGATCTAAGCTTTAAAGAATCAACCTCAAGAGAAATTCTATCAACGTTCCTAGCCAAATCATCAACTTTAAGTAATTTCTCTTCAAGCAAAGCACTAAAATTCTTTTGTGAATTTATGAACTCTTTAACACTACTCTCAAATTCAGAGGGCATCTTATTATAATTTCCATAAGAGTTGTTGTGGGAATTTCCATAATTATTAGAAGGATTACTAGGGTAAGGCCTAGGATTAAAATTCCCTCTATACGCGTTGTTACCAAAATTATTCCTGCCAACAAAATTCACATCCATAGATTCATTATTATTCTCAATCAAAGTAGACAAAGGCATATCATTAGGATCAGAACAAACACTCTTAGTAGCAAATAATTTCATAAGTTCATCCATCTTTCCACTCAAAACATCAATTTCTTCTATCGCATGCACTTTTTTATTGGAAGATCTTTCAGTGTGCCATTCAGAATAATTAACCATAATATTATCTAGGAGTTTAGTAGCATCTCCTAAAGTGATTTCCATAAAAGTGCCTCCCGCGGCCGAATCTAAAAGATTTCTAGAAGCAAAATTCAATCCGGTATAAAAATTTTGTATAATCATCCACAAGTTTAAACCATGAGTAGGGCAATTACGTATCATTAATTTCATTCTCTCCCAAGCTTGTGCAACATGTTCATGATCAAGTTGCTTAAAATTCATAATATCGTTTCTAAGAGAGATGATTTTAGCGGGAGGAAAATACTTAGAGATAAAAGCATCTTTGCAGTTGTTCCAAGAATCAATACTATTTTTAGGCAAAGACGAACACCAAGCTTTTCAGATGAGTAGCGGCATCGTCACTAGGAAGGCCGGCGAATTGATCTTTCATAACAAGATTCAACCAAGCAATATTGATTTCACAAGATTCAATATTGGCAAGAGGAGCAATCGGAGTGCTAAGGAAATCATTATTGTTGGTGTTGGTGAAGTCACACAATTTGGTAGTATCTTGAGCTATCGCGAACAAACAAGCAATCCAACACACGAGCAAACAAAAGGCAAGCGAGGAAAAGGCAAACGGAGAAGGAGAAGGAGAAGGAGAAGGAGAAAGAGAGAGCAAATAAAAGGGCAAGGGTGAAGTGGGGGAGAGGAAAACGAGAGGCAAATGGCAACTAATGTAATGCAGGAGATAGGGATTGTGATGGGTACTTGGTATGTTGACTTTTTGCGTAGACTCCCCGGTAACGGTGCCAGAAATTCTTCTTGCTACCTCTTGTGCTTGCGTTGGATTTCCCCGAAGAGGAAAGGATGATGCAGCAGAGTAGCGTAAGTACTTCCCTCAATTTTTGAGAACCAAGGTATCAATCCAGTAGGAGGCCACGCGCAAGTCCCCCGTACATACACAACAAAAAGAGCTCCTTGCAACCAATGCGATTAGGGGTTGTCAATCCCTTCATGGTCACTTACGAGAGTGAGATCCGATAGATTATACTTTTGGTATTTTTGGTATAGAGATGCAAAGTAAAAATAAAAGGCAAAGTAAAAAAGCAAAGCAAAATAAAAGTGGTGGAGATTGATATGATGAGAATAGACCCGGGGGCCATAGGTTTCACTAGTGGCTTCTCTCGAGAGCATAAGTATTTCACGGTGGGTGAACAAATTACTGTTGAGCAACTGACAAAATTGAGCATAGTTATGAGAATATCTAGGAATGATCATGTATATAGGCATCACATCCGTGACAAGCAGATCGAAACGATTCTGCATCTACTACTATTGCTCCACTCATCGACCGCTATCCAGCATGCATCTAGAGTATTAAGTTAAAAACAGAGTAACGCTTTAAGCAAGATGACATGATGTAGAGAGATAAATTCATACAATATGAAATAAACCCCATCTTGTTATCCTCGATGGCAACGATACAATACGTGCCTTGCTGCCTCTTCTATCACTGGGAAAGGACAGCGCAAGATCGAACCCAAAGCTAAGCTCTTCTCCCATGGCAAGAACTACCAATCTAGTTGGCCAAACCAAACGGATAATTAGAAGAGACTTGCAAAGATAACCAATCATACATAAAAGAATTCAGAGAAGACTCAAATATTATTTATAGATAGAATTGATCATAAACCCACAATTCATCGGTCTCAACAAACACACCGCAAAAAGAAGAAGATTACATCAAATAGATCTCCACAAGAGAGGGGGAGAACATTGTATTGAGATCCAAAAAGAGAGAAGAAGCCATCTAGCTACTAACTATGGACCCGAAGGTCTGAGGTAAACTACTCACACTTCATCGGAGAGGCTATGATGATGTAGAAGCCCTCCGTGATGACGGCCCTCTCCGGCGGAGCTCCGGAACAGGCCCCAAGATGGGATCTCGTGGATACAGAAAGTTGCGGCGGTGGAATTAGGTTTTTGGCTCCTCTTCTGTTCGTTTGGGGGTACGTGGATATATATAGGAGGAAGAAGTACGTCGGTGGAGCGTCGAGGGGCCCATGAGGCAGGGGGCGCGCCCTCCACCCTCATGACCGCCTCTCCGTTGCCTTGGCGTAGGGTCCAAGTCTCCTGGGTCATATTCGGGAAGAAAATCACGTTCCAAAAAGGATTTTTCTGTTTGGACTCCATTTGATATTCCGTTTCTTCGAAACACTGAAATAGGCAAAAAAACAGCAATTCTGGGCTTGGCCTCCAGTTAATAGGTTAGTCCCAAAAATAATATAGAAGTGGAAAATAAAGCCCAATATAGTCCAAAAGAGTAGATAATATAGCATGGAGCAATCAAAAATTATAGATACGTTGGAGACGTATCACCTCCCTCGCGAGGCTGGTCCTGCCAGCAATCCTCGCGAGGGCGGTCACGCCATCCCTGGCGAGGGCCTCGGTCTTCCCATCGTCCTCCACCTCTTCCTCCTGCTCGGCCATAGCCCCTGTCGTTGCGCTCGGGGCGTCGGCCGATTCGCCCGTCTCGCACGACCCTGAGCTCTTGACATTCGTTGGTGTTGTGGGTGTGGAGGTCGTGGTACACACAGTACCGGCTGCCCTTGGATGACTCTGGCTGATCCCTGCCTTGCATGGTGTCTGGTTCCGCCGCAAGCACGGCAGCCCCCTTGCGCTTCACGTCCTTGGCCTTGAGCTTCTTCTCTTCTGGGTCGGCTGCTGGGAGCTCGAGGAGGGAGACACACCCTTCCTCAGCCTAGGCGCACTTGGTCGCCAAGTTGAACAGCTCCAAGGATGTGCACAGGTCTTCATGGATTGCTTGCTCTTCCTTCATCTTGATGTCGCGCACGCCGTCGTAGAAAGCAGAGATGATGGCTTCCTCAGTCACCTTGGGGATCTTGAGGCGAGCGTAGTTGAAGCGCTGGATGTACTTCTGCAGGGTTTCCCCTGGCTGTTGCTTGATGCGGCACAGGTCGCTCATGGCCGGGGGCCGGTCGCGAGTGCCCTGGAAGTTGGCGATGAAGCGGGTGCGCATCTCGCTCCAGGAGGAGATCGTGTCGGGAGCCAGGTTCAGGAGCCAGGTGCGGGCGCCATCCTTGAGCGCCATGGGAAACCACTTCGCCATGAACTTTTCATCTCCGTTGACGGCCACGATGCCCAGCTCGTAGAGCTGTAGGAACTCCGCGGGGTCCGCCGTGCCATCGTAGCGAGGAGGGAGGTCGGGCTTGAACTTGCCCGGCCATGTGATGCCGCGCAGCTCGGGGGTGAAGGTGAGGCAGCCTGTCGTGGCCACCGGCGCCCTTTGCTGGTGCTGGACTTGCTCCTGCAGGTCACCACGCGCCGCCGCTGGGAGCAGCGCGGGGTCTTGTCGTGGAGGCGCTGGGACGCGATCTTGGCGCGCCGGCGCTAGGAGCGCGCAAGCACCTTCTCGAGGACGCGGGATCTCTTGGCAGCTCCCTCCTTGCTGCACAGACGCTGGACGTGGGGGATCTCGCCCTGGGGCTGCACGCCTTGCAGCCAAGGCGCCTTGTTGGGGAGGAGGTGGCGGAGGCACCTCCTGATCCTCGCCCCCTGCGCGAAACGGAGGGCGGGGCAGCGAGAGAGACCGCAAGGGGGAGCCCCCTTCGGTGCTGACGAGCTCGGTGATGCGAGTGAGCCAGTCCTCATAGAGGTCGTCGACGGGGCGGTAGTGCAGGAGATCTCTTGCCAGGAGGAGCGAGGCATGCACATCCATGGGAGCGCGACGGGCGTGGGACCAAGAACCAGCTGGAGTCAGCGACGGGGTGGCGGTGCGGCCATCCCGCCGCACCGAAGGATGCTGGGACGAGGCCTGCTGCTCGTTCCCTGCCGGGCCGGTGGCGGCGTTGGCGGCAGGCGACGGGGAACGACGAGGGGGACCGCCAACGGGCGCTGTCTGGGCGACGCGAGTGGCCGGAGGAGCCCGGCGCTTGGCGCGAGCCCGACGAGCGTCAGCCATGGGCACGACAGAAGATCGCACGCGAACAGCGGAAAAAAGATTCCGGCGCACCCCTACCTGGCGCGCCAAATGTAGGATTTCGGGTTCCGGCAGACCCTCGAGGTTTGAACACTGGGGTGCGCGCGGAGATCTCTGCCCTACCGATCTACGTCCGATCTCCTCGTGCGAACTAAGCGGGAAACGATGAACAACACAAGGGACACGAGGTTTATACTGGTTCGGGCCACCGTTGTGGTGTAATACCCTACTCCAGTGTGTGGTGTGGTGGATTCCCTCAGGGGCTGATGATGAACAGTACAGGGGAAAAACAGCCTCGCGAGGGGTGTTCTTGAGCTGGTCAGGTGAGTTCTACTTGGTCTCTCTATCTGATTCCCTGCCTGTGTCTAGATGCCTCTACTCTGTGGTGGCTAGCTCTATTTATAGAGGCCCTGGGCCTCTCCCCAAATAATGAGCGGGAAGGGCGCCAACAATTGGCCATTTTGAAGGGGAACATCTAGTACAAGTTATCCTGACCAAAGGTGGTCTTCGGCTGCCAAAAGCACTGGTGGTGACGCCGTCTTGGGCTCCACGGTGACATCCCTCCTGCCGTCCGACTGGTCTTGGTCTTGTTGCGCTGGAATGGGAACCTTTGCCTGATGCCTTGGCATGTGCTTGCCCCCTTTGCACCGAAGGGGAAGCAAGGACACTGCGCAGGCCGGCGCCCGCCTGGCCTCGATCGTCATGGCTTGCTTCATGGGTTCCTCGTGAGGTACCCTTGCATTGATCTCTCTGCCTCCTCACGAGCCTGCCTGATGAGGCTGCCTCTAAGGAAGCTTCCTGTCGTCCGCCCCGCGAGGCTTGGCCCCTCGCGAGGGTCTTGAGCTTGAGCTGATGAAGATGGGCCGTGCCGGGCCCCCACTTGAGCCCCGCCGCAAGCCGCAGGCAGGCAAGTCTGGGGATCCCCGTTCCCAGAACGCCGACAAAGATATACCCATATCTTACTAAAATCATCTGTGAAGGTCAGGAAATCACGATACCTGCCACGAGCCTCAACACTCATCGGATTGCATACATCAGTATGTATTATTTCTAACAAGTCTGTTGCTCGCTCCATTGTTCCGGAGAACGGAGTCTTAGTCATCTTGCCCATGAGGCATGGTTCGCAAGCATCAACTGATTCATAATCAAGTGATTCCAAAAGCCCATCAGCATGGATTTTCTTCATGCGCTTTACACCAATATGGCCTAAACGGCAGTGCCACAAATAAGTTGCACTATCATTATTAATTTTGCATATTTTGGCTTCAATATTATGAATATGTGTATCACTACGATCGAGATTCAATAAACCATTCACCTTGGGTGTATGACCATTGAAGGTTTTATTCATGTAAACAGAACAACAATTATTCTTTGACTTTAAATGAATAACCGTATTGTAATAAACATGATCAAATCATATCCATTCTTAACGCAAACACCAAATAACATTTATTTAGGTTCAACACTAACCCGAAAGTATAGGGAGTGTGCGATGATCATCATATCAATCTTGGAACCACTTCCAACACACATCATCACTTCACCCTTAACTAGTCTCTGTTCATTCTGCAACTCCCGTTTCGAGTTACTAATCTCAGCAACTGAACTAGTATCAAATACTGAGGGGTTGCTATAAACACTAGTAAAGTACACATAAATAACATGTATATCAAATATACCTTTGTTCACTTTGCCATCCTTCTTATCCGCCAAATACTTGGGACAGTTCTGCTTCCAGTGACTAGTCCATTTGCAGTAGAAGCACTTAGTCTCAGGCTTAGGTCTAGAGTTGGGCTTCTTCACTTGAGCAGCAACTTGCTTGTCATTCTTTTTGAAGTTCCCCTTCTTCCCTTTGCCCTTTTCTTGAAACTAGTGGTCTGGTCAACCATCAACACTTGATGCTTTTCTTGATTTCTACCTTCATCGATTTCAGCATCACGAAGATCTTGGGGATCGTTTCCGTTATCCCTTGCATATTATAGTTCATCACTAAGTTCTAGTAACTTGGTGATAGTGACTAGAGAACTTTTTCAATTACTATCTTATCTGGAAGATTAACTCCCACTTTATTCAAGCAATTGCAGTACCCAGACAATCTGAGCACATACTCACTGGTTGAGCTATTCTCCTCATCTTTGTAGGCAAAGTACTGTCAGAGGTCTCCTACCACTCGACACGGGCATGAGTATCAATACCAATTTCAACTCTTAGAACATCTTATATGTTCCGTGACATTTCAAAACATTTTTGAAGTCCCGATTCTAAGCCGTAAAGCATGGTGCACTAAACTATCAAGTAGTCATCATGCCGAGCTTTGCCGAACATTCATAACGTCTGCATCTGCTCCTGCAATAGGTCTATCACCTAGCAGTGCATCAAGGACATAATTCTTCTATGCAGCAATGAGGATAATCCTCAGATCACGGACCTAGTCTGCATCATTGCTACTATCATCTTTCAACATAGTTTTTCTCTAGGAACATATCAAAAAATAAACGGGAAGCTACATCGCGAGCTATTGATCTACAACATAGTTATGCAAATACTATCAGGACTAAGTTCATGATAAATTAAAGTTCAATTAATCATATTACTTAAGAACTCCCACTTAGATAGACATCCCTCTAGTCATCTAAATGATCACGTGATCCAAATCAACTAAACCATGTCCGATCATCACGTGAGATGGAGTAGTTTTCAATGATGAACATCACTATGTTGATCATATCTACTATATGATTCACGCTCGACCTTTCAGTCTCTAGTGTTCCGAGGCCATATCTGCATATGACATGCTTGTCAAGTTTAACCCGAGTATTTCTGCGTGTGCAAAAACTGGCTTGCACCCGTTGTATATGAACGTAGAGCTTATGACACCCGATCATCACGTGGTGTCTTGCTACCTCTTCAGCACTGCATTGGTTTTCCCTTGAAGGGGAAAGGGTGATGCAGTAAAGCAGCATAAGTATTTCCCTTAGTTTTTGAGAACCAAGGTATCAATCCAGTAGGAGACCACGCGCGAGTCACCTCGTACCTACACAAACAAATAAGAACCTCGCAACCAACGCGACAAAGGGGTTGTCAATCCCTTCACGGCCACTTGCAAGAGTGAGATCTGATAGAGATAATAATAATAAGATAAATATTTTTGGTACTTTTATGATATAGATTGAAAGTAAAGATTGCAAAATAAAGTAGATGGGAAACTTGTATGATGGAGAATAGACCCAGGGGCCATAGGTTTCACTAGTGTCTTCTCTCAAGATAGCATAACACTACTAGAAAAAGGCCTACTAATGGCGCACCTAATTTGGCCATTAATGGCACATCAGTGGTGCGCCATTACTAGCATGCCATTAGTAATTTTTACTAATGGCGCACCACTGGTGCGCCATTAGTATCTGGTATACTAATGGCGCACCACTGGTGCATCATTAGTATAGGCCACGGTGCGCCATTAGTATAGGCCACTGGTGCGCCATTAGTATAGGCCACGGTGCGCCATTAGTATTTTTGAATTTTGAAGGCGGGAAAATAGTAGTGGCGCACCGTCTAACCCCCACCGTGCGCCATTGCTATTTTTGAATTTTGAATTTGGATCTGGATCATGATTTTTTTGCCCATTTTTTGCTAGTTTTTTTTTGCTTGTTTTTGGCACGATATTATTTCAAATTTTGTTCCTGTTTTTGGATCTTGTACGTTCTTTTGCCGTGTTCTTTTGCCGGAGAGGAGTTTGCCGGAGAGGAGGAGGAGGTCACCGGAGAGGCGCTCGCCTACATCGCCGGAGAGGAGGAGGAGGTCGCCGGAGAGGAGGAGGAGGTCGCCAGAGAGGAGTTCACCGAAGCATCGGCGAGGAGGAAGGAGAAACCATGAGGGAATGGGAGGAGAGGAGGGAGGAGGAGCTCACCGGAGAGGAGGGAGGAGAAACCGTGAGGGGAGGGGAGGAGAGGAGGGAGGAGGAGGTTCCCGGAGAGGAGGAGGTCGCCGGAGAGGAGGAGAAGGAGGTCGCCGGAGAGGAGAAGGAGGTCGCCGGAGAGGAGAAGGGTAGTATGATGGAGGAGAGAAGGAAAGATGGAGTGGAGGAGAGGAGGAGATGGAGTGGAGGAGAGGAGAGGAGGAGATGGAATGGAGGAGAGGTGTGGAGTTGAGGAGGTGCGCCCAGGCATATATACGACATAGTAATGGCGCACCCGTGGGCAGGTGCGCCATTAGTAACTTTTTTTTATTTTGAATTTTGAAGGCGGGAAGATACTAATGGCGCACCATCGGCAGGTGCGCCATTAGTAACTTTTTTTTATTTGTTTGACTAATTTTGAATTTTGAAGGCGGGAAGATACTAATGGCGCACCATGGGCAGGTGCGCCATTAGTAACTTTTTTTATTTTGTTGACTTATTTTGAATTTTGAAGGCGGGAAGATACTAATGGCGCACCATGGGCAGGTGCGCCATTAGTAAGTTTGAATTTTTTTGAATTTTGTTGCCTCTCCAGATCTTAAAAGCTCCGTATCTTTTTTTCTGTTAGGTTTTTGAGGATTTTAAAAATATTTAACGGGGTCTCCCCGGTTAAATTTGGATGTAACTTTTCGAGTAGATGATTTTTCATATAAAAAACTTTTTCATCCGAGTTAGTATGCAAAAGTTATGCCCATTTTTACAAATTCTCGAGAGATTTTGCAAATGAAATCGAAATTCATATTTGCAAATTTTCCCAACAACTAGACCACATATCACATGGAAAACTTATTTTCTTTTATTTTTTTGACATTTTCATCATTTTCTTTTTTTTATACTGAAAAGGCGATCCAAGGGGGGGTGCATTCGGTGGAAGTGGTGGCCAAGTTACTAATGGCGCACCGTGGCATGGTGCGCCATTACTAGTTCAACTAGTAATGGCGCACCACTCCCACGGTGCACCATTAGTAGTTTTGAAAAAAAATAAAAATTTTCAAAAAACAATTTTTTTACTAATGGCGCACCGTGGATATGGTGCGCCATTACTAGTTCAACTAGTAATGGCGCACCACTCCCACGGTGCGCCATTAGTAGTTTTGAACAAATTTTTTTAAATTTTTTTTTACTAATGGCGCACCCGCGGTGTGGTGCGCCATTAGTATTTGGACACTAATGGCGTACCAACACATGGTGCGCCATTAGTATATAGTAATGGCGCACCACATGTCTGGTGCGCCATTAGTGTCAATTCCATCTATAGCCCTTTTCCTAGTAGTGTAAGTATTACGGTGGGTGAACAAATTACTGTCGAGCAATTGATAGAAAAGCGAATAATTATGAGAATACCTAGGCATGATCATGTATATAGGCATCACGTCCGCGACAAGTAGACCGAAACGATTTTGCATCTACTACTATTACTCCACACATTGACCGCTATCCAGCATGCATCTAGAATATTAAGTTCATAAGAACAGAGTAACGCCTTAAGCAAGATGACATGATGTAGAGGGATAAACTCATGCAATATGATATAAACCCCATCTTTTTATCCTCGATGGCAACAATACAATACATGTCGCTTCCCCTACTGTCACTGGGATCGAGCACCGCAAGATTGAACCCAAAGCTAAGCACTTCTCCCATTGCAAGAAAAAGATCAATCTAGTAGGCCAAACCAAACTGATAATTCGAAGAGACTTGCAAAGATAAATCAATCACACATAAAAGATTTCAGAGAAGAATCAAATATTGTTCATAGATAATTTGGATCATAAACCCACAATTCATCGGATCTCGACAAACACATCGCAAAAGAAGATTACATCGAATAGATCTCGAAGAGAATCGAGGAGAACTTTGTATTGAGATCCAAAGAGAGAGAAGAAGCCATCTAGCTACTAGCTATGGACCTGAAAGTCTGAAGTAAACTGCTCACACATCACCGGAGAGGCCATGGAGTTGATGTAGAGGCCCTCCGTGATCAATGCCCCCTCCGGCGGAGCTCCGGAAAAGGCCCCAAGATGGGATCTCTCGGGTGCAGAAGGTTGCGGCGGTGGAATTAGGTTTTTGTGGTGATCCTGGATGTTTGGGGGTTACGTGGATATATATAGGAGGAAGAAGTACGTCGGTGGAGCAACGAGGGGCCCACAAGGGTGGAGGGCGCGCCCCTGCCTCATGGCCTCCTCGATTGTTTCTTGACGCCCACTCCAAGTCTCCTGGATCACGTTCATTTAGAAAATCATGTTCCCGAAGGTTTCATTCCATTTGGACTCCGTTTGATATTCCTTTTCGGCGAAACTCTAAAATAGGCAAAAAAACAGCAATTTGGGTTGGGCCTCCGGTTAGTAGGTTAGTCCCAAAAATGATATAAAATTGTAAAATAAAGCCCATTAACATCCAAAATAGATAACATAATAGTATGGAGCAATCAAAAATTATAGATACGCTGGAGACGTATCAAGCATCCCCAAGCTTAATTCCTGGTCGTCCTCTAGTAGGTAAATGATAAAAAATAATTTTTGATGTGGAATGCTTTCTAACATATTTCTCAATGTAATTTTTCTTTATTGTGGCATGAATGTTCAGATCCGAAAGATTCAAGATAAAAGTTTAATATTGACATAAAAATAATAATACTTCAAGTATACTAACTAAGCAATCATGTCTTCTCAAAATAACATGGCCAAAGAAAGTTATCCCTACAAAATCATATAGTCTGGCTATGCTCTCTCTTCACCACAGAAAATATTTAAATCATGCACAACCCCGATGACAAGCCAAGCAATTGTTTCATACTTTTCATGTTTTGAAACTTTTTCAATCTGCACGCAATATATGAGCGTGAGCCATGGATATAGCACTATGGTGGAATAGAATGGTGGTTGTGGAGAAGACAAAAATGAGAAGATAGTCTCACATCAACTAGGCGTATCAACGGGCTATGGAGATGCCCATTAATAGATATCAATGTGAGTGGGTAGCGATTGCCATGCAATAGATGCACTAGAGCTATAAGTGTATGAAAGCTCAACAAAAGAAACTAAGTGGGTGTGCATCCAACTTGCTTGCTCACGAAGACCCAGGGCAATTTTGAGGAAGCCCATCATTGGAATATACAAGCCAAGTTCTATACTGTAAAATTCCCACTAGTATATGAAAGTGATAACATAGGAGACTCTCTATCATGGAGATCATGGTGCTACGTTGAAGCACAAGTGTGGAAAAAGGATAGTAACATTGTCCCCTATCTTTTTGTCTCTCATTATTTTTTATTTGGGACTTCTTTTTTTCCTTTTTTATTTTTTTTTCGTCCGGAGTCTTATTCCGACTTGTGGGGGAATCATAGTCTCCATCATCCTTTCCTCACTGGGACAATGCTCTAATAATGATGATCGTCACACTTTAATTTACTTACAACTCAAGAATTACAACTCAATACTTAGAACAAGATATGACTCTATGTGAATGCCTCCGGTGGTGTACCGGGATGTGCAATGATGCATGAGTGACATGTATGAAGAATTCTGGACGGTGGCTTTGCCACAAATACGATGTCAACTGCATGATCATGCAAGCAATATGACAATGATGAAGCGTGTCATAATAACGGAACGGTGGAAAGTTGCATGGCAATATATCTCGGAATGGCTATGGAAATGCCATAATAGGTAGATATGGTGGCTGTTTTGAGGAAGGTATGTGGTGGGTTTATGGTACCAGTGAAAGTTGCGCGATACTAGAGAGGCTAGCAATGGTGGATGGACGAGAGTGCGTATAATCCATGGTCTCAACATTAGTCATAAAGAACTCACATACTTATTGCAAAAATCTATTAGTTATCGAAACAAAGTATTACACGCATGCTCCCAGGGGGATAGATTGGTAGGAAATGACCATCGCTCGTCCCCGACCGCCACTCATAAGGAAGACAATCAATAAATAAATCTTGCTCTGACTTCATCACATAACGGTTCACCATACATGCATGCTACGGGAATCACAAACTTCAACACAAGTATTTCTCAAATTCACAACAACTCAACTAGCATGACTCTAATATCACCATCTCCATATCTCAAAACAATTATCAAGTATCAAACTTCTCATAGTATTCAATGCACTTCTATGAAAGTTTTCATTATTGCAATGTTGTTCTAAAGGACGCTCAAAATAATATAAGTGAAGCATGAGAGATCAACTATTTCTATAAAATAAAACCACCGCCATGCTTTAAAAGATATAAGTGAAGCACTAGAGCAAAAACTATATAGCTCAAAAGATATAAGTGAAGCACATAGAGTATTCTAATAAATCTAAAATCATGTGAGTCTCTCTCAAAAGGTGTGTACAGCAAGGATGATTGCGGTAGACTAAAAAGCAAAGACTTAAATCATACAAGATGCACCAAGCAAAACACATATCGTGTGGTGAATAAAAATATAGCTCCAAGTAAAGTTACCGATAGACGAAGACGAAAGAGGGGATGCCTTCCGGGGCATCCCTAAACTTAGGATTTTTGGTGTCCTTGTATTTTACCTTGGGGTGCCATGGGAATCTCCAAGCTTAGGCTCTTGCCACTCCTTGTTCCATAATCCATCAAATCTTTACCCAAAACTTCAAAACTTCACAACACAAAACTCAAAATAGAAAATCTCGTGAGCTCCGTTAGCGAAAGAAAACAAAACGCCACTTCAAGGTACTGTAATGAACTCATTCTTGATTTATATTGGTGTTAAAACTACTGTATTCCAACTTCTCTATGGTTTATAAACTCTTTTACTAGCCATAGATTCATCAAAATAAGCAAACAACACACGAAAAACAGAATCTGTCCAAAACAGAACAGTCTGTAGTAATCTGGAGCTAAAGCAAACTTCTGGAACCCCAAAAATTCTAAAATAAATTGCTGGACATGAGGAATTTATCTATTAATCATCTACAAAAATAATTAACTAAATAGCACATTCCGAAGAAAAATGGCAGAAATTCTCATGAGCGCTGAAGTTTCTGTTTTTTACAGCAAGATCAAAAAGACTTTCCTCAAGTCTTCCCAGCGGTTCTACTTGGCACAAACACTAATTAAACACGAAAAACACAACCAAAACAGAGGCTACCATTCTAAGGAAAGGTCTACCAAGAATAATAGGACATGAAGGATTGCAATCTATATCAAGAACAATGAAATCTACGGGCACATAATTCCTATTTGCAACAATAAGAACATCATTAATTCTTCCCATAGGTTTCTTAATGGTGGAATCCGCAAGATGCAAGTTTAAAGAACAATCATCAAAATCAGGGAAACCTAGCAAATCACACAAAGTTTTTGGAATCGTCGAGACACTAGCACCCAAATCACACATAGCATAGCATTCATGATCTTTAATTTTTATTTTAATAGTAGGTTCCCACTCATCATAAAGTTTCCTAGGGATAGAAACTTCCAAATCAAGTTTTTCTTCATAAGATTGCATCAAAGCATCAACGATATGTTTAGTAAAAGCTTTATTTTGACTATAAGCATGAGGAGAATTTAGCACGGATTGCAGCAAGGAAATACAATCTATCAAATAGAAAGTATCATAATTAAATTCCTTGAAATCCAAGATAGTGGGTTCATTGCTATCTAAAGTTTTAACCTCTTCAATCCCACTTTTATCAATTTTAGCATTAAGATCTAAAAACTACGAATCATTGGAATACCTTTTAACTAAAGTTGACTCATCTCTAGTCCCATCATTATCTTTTTTTTACAGAAAGACTGTAAGGCAACCCCCTACAGTATAATTGGTGCACCAAACCCAAATTGCAAGTACCATGCCTTGAACCTGGGTGGGTGGGAAGGCATCAGCCCCTTCCCACCACTAGGCTATGCCTTAGTGTGCTAGTCCCATCATTATCAAGATTCATATTGCAAAACAAAGATTTAATAGGGGACACATCAATATCTTTTAGATCTTCATCCTTATTATCTAACTCTTCTGGTTTAGCGGCCATGTTATTAACTAAAGTGGCCTACTTATCAGAAATTTGGGCAATTAATTTTTCAAGATGAGCAAACTGAGATTTCAAACCATAAAATTCCTTAGGCATATCATCAAGCTCTTTATTCATGAAACCAATAAAACATTTTTGTTCCTTAAGCTCGTTTCTAAAGAAATTATTATGCTCAAACTGCAAGGACATAAAACTCCTAACGTTGTTTTTGATTTCTTCCAACCTTTTAAGGTGAAGGTCAACACCTTTTGGTAAAGCCATAAGGGCAACAAGCAACATGAGGCAAGCGAAAAGAGACGAACTAGAAAGATAGGGCGAGAGGAAAAGATGGCGAATAAAACGGCAAGGGTGAAGTGGGGGAGAGGAAAACGAGAGGCAAATGGCAAATAATGTAATGCGGAGGATAAGAGTTGTGATGGGTACTTGGTATGTCTTGACTTGGCGTAGATCTCCTCGGCAACGGCGCCAGAAATCATTCTTGCTACCTCTTGAGCACTGCATTGGTTTTCCCTTGAAGAGGAAAGGGTGATGCAGTAGAGCAGCATAAGTATTTCCCTCAGTTTTTGAGAACCAAGGTATCAATCCAGTAGGAGACCACGTGCAAGTCACCTCGTACCTACAAAAACAAATAAGAACCTCGCAACCAACGCGACAAAGGAGTTGTCAATCCCTTCACGCCCACTTGCAAGAGTGAGATCTGATAGAGATAATAATAATAAGATAAATATTTTTGGTATTTTTATGATATAGATTGAAAGTAAAGATTGCAAAATAAAGTAGATGGTAAACTTGTATGATGGAGAATAGACCCGGGGGCCTTCACTAGTGGATTCTCTCAAGATAACATAAGTATTACGGTGGGTGAACAAATTACTGTCGAGCAATTGATAGAAAAGCGAATAATTATGAGAATATCTAGGCATGATCATGTATATAGGCATCACGTCCGCGACAAGTAGACCGAAACGATTTTGCATCTACTACTATTACTCCACACATCGACCGCTATCTAGCATGTATCTAGAGTATTAAGTTCATAAGAATAGAGTAACGCCTTAAGCAAGATGACATGATGTAGAGGGATAAACTCATGCAATATGATATAAACCTCATCTTTTTATCCTCGATGGCAACACTACAATACGTGTCGTTTCCCCTACTGTCACTGGGATCGAGCACCGCAAGATTGAACCCAAAGCTAAGCACTTCTCCCATTGCAAGAAAGATCAATCTAGTAGGCCAAACCAAACTGATAATTCGAAGAGACTTGCAAAGATAAATCAATCATACATAAAAGATTTCAGAGAAGAATCAAATATTGTTCATAGATAATCTGGATCATAAACCCACAATTCATCGGATCTCAACAAACACACCGCAAAAGAAGATTACATCGAATAGATCTCCAAGAGAATCGAGGAGAACTTTGTATTGAGATCCAAAGAGAGAGAAGAAGCCATCTAGCTACTAGCTATGGACCCGAAGGTCTGAAGTAAACTACTCACACATCACCGGAGAGGCCATGGAGTGTATGTAGAGGCCCTCCATGATCAATTCCCCCTCCGGCGGAGCTCCGGAAAAGGCCCCAAGATGGGATCTCTCGGGTATAGAAGGTTGCGGCGGTGGAATTAGGTTTTCGTGGTGCTCCTGGATGTTTGGGGGGTACGTGGATATATATAGGAGGAAGAAGTACGTCGGTGGAGCAATGAGGGGCCGACGAGGGTGGAGGGCTGATGACCCACAAGTATAAGGGATCTATCATAGTCCTTTCGATAAGTAAGAGTGTCGAACCCAACGAGGAGCAGAAGGAAATGATAAGCGGTTTTCAGCAAGGTATTCTCTGCAAGTACTGAAATAAGTGGTAACAGATAGTTTTGTGATAAGATAATTTGTAACGAGCAACAAGTAACAAAAGTAAATAAAGTGCAGCAAGGTGTCCCATTCCTTTTTGTAGCAAAGGACAAGCCTGGACAAACTCTTATATAAGGGAAAGCGCTCCCGAGGACACATGGGAATATCGTCAAGCGAGTTTTCATCACGTTCATATGATTCGCGTTCGGTACTTTGATAATTTGATATGTGGGTGGACCGGTGCTTGGGTGATGTTCTTACTTGAACAAGCATCCCACTTATGATTAACCTCTGTTGCAAGCATCCGCAACTACAACAAAAGTATTGAGGTAAACCTAACCATAGCATGAAACATGTGGATCCAAATCAGCCCATTACGAAGCAACGCATAAACTAGGGTTTAAACTTCTGTCACTCTAGCAACCCATCATCTACTTATTACTTCCCAATGCCTTCCTCTAGGCCCAAATAATGGTGAAGTGTTATGTAGTCGACGTTCACATAACACCACTAGAGGCTAGACAACATACATCTCATCAAAATATCGGACGAATACCAAATTCACATGACTACTAATAGCAAGACTTCTCCCATGTCCTCAGGAACAAACGTAACTACTCACAAAGCATATTCATGTTCATAATCAGAGGGGTATTAATATGCATAAAGGATCTGAACATATGATCTTCCACCAAATAAACCAACTAGCATCAACTACAAGGAGTAATCAACACTACTAGCAACCTACTAGCACCAATCCCGGACTTAGAGACAGGAATTGGATACAAGAGATGAACTAGGGTTTGGAGATGAGATGGTGTTGGTGAAGATGTTGACGGAGATTGCCCTCTCCCGATGAGAGGAGCGTTGGTGATCACGATGGTGACGATTTCCCCCTCCCAGAGGGAAGTGTCCCCGGCAGAACAGCTCTGCCGGAGCCCTAGATTGGTTCCGCCAAGGTTCCGCCTCGTGGCGGCGGAGTCTCGTCCCGAAAGGTTGCTTATGATTTTTTTCTCGACGAAAGACTTCATATACCAGAAGATGTGCGTCGGAGAGCCACCAGGGGGCCCACAAGGTAGGGGCGCGCCCTAGGGAGGGGGGCGCGCCCCCCACCCTCGTGGACAGGGTGTGGGCCCCCTGGCCTTCATCTTTGGTGAGCATTTTTCATTATTTATTATAAGATATTCCATGGAGTTTGAGGACTTTTGGAGTTGCGCATAATAGGTCTCTAATATTTGCTCCTTTTCCAGCCCAGAATTCCAGCTGCCGGCATTCTCCCTCCTTATGTAAACCTTGTAAAATAAGAGAGAATAGCCATAAGTATTGTGACATAATGTGAAGTAACAGCCCATAATGCAATAAACATCGATATAAAAGCATGATGCAAAATGGACGTATCAACTCCCCCAAGCTTAGACCTCGCTTGTCCTCAAGCGAAAGCCGATAACAATAAATATGTCCTCATGTTTAGAGGTAGAGGCGTCGATAAAAATAAAATACGGACATGAAGGCATCATGAGTATTCTCATAACAGCAACATATAAAGATATTGTCATATGATTACTTATGTTCAAGTGATGATCTATTCACAATGCAAAAGTATGAATCAGAAACCTTATTGAGAACCAACAAACTATAACCTCAGTCATTGAAGCAACTGCAATTTATCATAACATCGGAAAGAGTCTATGTCAGAGCTAAAAAACAAGTCCACATACTCAACTGTCATCTAGTCCTTCATAATTGCTAACACTCACGCAATACTTGTGGTTACGAAGTTTTAATCAGACACAGAGAAAGATAGGGGCTTATAGTTTCGCCCCACAACCTTTTACCTCAAGGGTAATGTCAACAATAATAACTCATGCTCCCCTACATCCAATTATATATATATATATATATATATATATATATATATATATATATATATATATATATATATATATATATATCAGGTTCTTTCCAACATGCTGGGCTTGCCAAAGGATAAAATGAAAAAGGAAAGGTGAAGATCACTGCGACTCTTGCATAAGGCAGAAGATAATAATAAAGGATAGGCCCTTCACAGAGGGAAGCAGAGGTTGCCATGCGCTTTTATGGTTGGATGCATAAAATCTCAATGCGGAAGAATGTCACTTTATATTGCCCCTTGTGATATGAACCTTTATTATGCAGTCCGTTGCTTTTATTACTTCCACATCCAAAGATCGTATAAAGGTTATTTCTCCCACACCAATCAATCATACATATTTAGAGCAATTTTTATTGCTTTGCACCGATGGCAACTTACTTGAAGGATCTTACTCAATCCATAGGTAGATATGGTGGACTCTCATGGCAAAACTGGTTTAAGGGTTTAAGGGTATTTGGAAGCACAAGTAGTATCTCTACTTGGTGCTGAGAATTTGGCTAGCATGAGGGGGAAAGGCAAGCTCAACATGTTAGAGGATCCATGACAACATACTTTATCTCAGATATAAGAAAACATAACCCATTACGTTGTCTTCCTTGTCCAACATCAACTCTTTAGCATGTCATATTTTAATGAGTGCTCCCAATCATCAAAGATGTCAATGATAATATACCTATATGTGAAACCTCTCTTTCCTTATTACTTCCTATTAATTGCAACGATGACCAAAGCTATGTCTGCCAACTCCCAACAATTTTTAATCATCATACTCTTTCTATGTGAAGTCAGTACTCTCAATAAGATCAATATGAACTTTTTATTTCTTTTTATTCTTTTGCTCTTTTCTTTATTCACTCAAGATCATGGCAAAATAATCAAGCCCTTGACTCAACACTAATCTTTATTATATATAGCTCACGGACTCGGTTACATAGAGAGATCATAAAGCAAAACTCAAAACTAGATCAAGATACTACTAATAGGATCGAACTAAGAAAAAAACGGTAAAGGTAGGAGTTGTGATTGTGATACGATACCGGGGCACCTCCCCCAAGCTTGGCGGTTGCCAAGGGGAGTGCCCATACCCATGTGATTATGTCTCCTTCTTTATTGTTGGAGAGGTTGGAGGTGTTGTTGGTGATGCAGGCTTGCCCTTCTCCTTCAATTTACGCTTGAGGACGCCATTTTGATCCCTCAGATCATCAATATCCCACTCCAGGGTTAATATATTTTTGCATAGGTTCTGCTTATTTTCCTGCAAGAGACGAAAAGGGATAAACTCGAACTTTGGTTTCTTTACCCTATCAGGGAGACTTGACTTTTTGAACTCCACGTGCATGTCCCCAGGTTGAGGTAATGGGGATTCATCTTCATCTGAGCCCGTCTCCTCCTTCCCCTTGGGTTCATAGTCCTCTTCTTCCTCCGTGGTCCAACCATCGTGCTCCACATCTCCATAGACCTTAGGGTTGGCTAAGTAATCATCCACATAGCTTTCTCCTTCTGAATCCTGGGAAGACATGTTGATCTAATCTGCAGCAGCAACAGCTCAAAACAGGAACAGAGGATAATTGCGTGATACGGGAGTCAAAACCTTCGGGAGAATATATAATGAATTTTTACCGACCAAAATATGTATCGTGCAAGAAAACGGAGTCCGAAAGGCACACGAGGTGCTCACGAGGTAGGGGGCGCGCCCAGGGGGTAGGGCGCGTCCACCACCCTCGTGGGGCCCTCGTGTCCTTCCCGGACTGCTACTTATTTTTCTATTTTTCTAAATATTCCAAAACGGAGAAATATTGCCTTAAAAATTGTTTAGGAGTCGGTTTACTTACCGTACCACATGCCTATTCCTTTTTCAGAGTCTGAAACGGTCTGGAAGGTGTCCCTTATGTATTCCTCCGGGGTTACGGTTTCAATAATATTGGTTTCAACATTTATGGGATTACCTGAGATATAATGTTTGATTCTTTGACCATTTACCACCTTCGGATTTGTGCCTTCGAAGTTGTTTGTTTTTATGGCACCGGAACGATAGACCTCCTCGATAGCATATGGGCCTTCCCATTTAGAGAGAAGTTTTCCTGCAAAAAATCTTAAACGAGAGTTGTAAACCAATACATAATCACCTACGTTAAACTCACGCTTTTGTATCTTTTTGTCATGCCATCTTTTAACTTTTTCTTTAAACAACTTGGCATTTTCATAAGCTTGGGTTCTCCATTCATCAAGTGAGCTAATGTCGAATAACCTCTTCTCACCGGCAAGTTTGAAATCATAGTTGAGTTCTTTAATAGCCTAGTATGCCTTATGTTCTAGTTCGAGAGGTAAGTGACATGATTTTCCATAAGCCATTTTATATGGAGATATACCCATAGGATTTTTATATGCAGTTCTATAAGCCCATAATGCATCATCAAGTTTCTTAGACCAATTCTTTCTAGACCTATTAACAGTCTTTTGCAAAATTAATTTGAGCTCTCTGTTACTCAATTCTACTTGACCACTAGACTGTGGATGATAGGGAGGTGCAATTCTACGATTAACGTCATACTTAGCAAGCATTTTGCGGAAAGCACCATGAATAAAGTGTGAACCACCATCAGTCATTAAATATCTAGGGACTCCAAACCTCGGAAAAATAACTTCCTTAAGCATTTTAATAGAAGTGTTATGATCAGCACTACTAGTTGGAATAGCTTCTACCCACTTAGTAACGTAATCAACAGCAACTAAAATATGTATGTATCCATTAGAGGCGGGAAAGGGTCCCATATAATCAAAGCCCCAAACATCAAGTGGTTCAATAACAAGTGAATAATTCATAGGCATTTCTTGACGTCTACTAATATTACCAATTCTTTGACATTCATCACATGAAAAAACAAACTTACGGGCATCCTTGAAGAGAGTAGGCCAATAGAAACCGGATTGCAATACCTTGTGTGCAGTTCTATCTCCCGCGTGGTGTCCTCCATAAGCTTCGAAGTGACACTTGCGTAGGATCTATTCATGTTCATGCTGAGGTACACAACGTCTAATAACACCATCTACTCCTTCTTTATAAAGATGTGGGTCATCCCAAAAGTAATGTCTCAAATCATAGAAAAACCTTTTCTTTTGCTGGTATGTGAAACTAGGTGGTATGAATTTAGCAACAATGTAATTAGCATAATCAGCATACCAAGGAGTACTACGAGAAGTACTTATAACATTTAATTGCTCATCAGGAAAGCTATCATCAATAGGTAGTGGGTCATCAAGAACATTTTCTAACCTAGACAAGTTGTCTACAACGGGGTTCTCAGCTCCCTTTCTATCAACGATATGCAAATCAAATTCTTGTAGCAACAGAACCATCTAATAAGTCTAGGTTTAGCATCTTTCTTTTCCATAAGATATTTAATAGTAGCATGATCAGTGTGAATAGTTACTTTAGAATCAACAATATAGGGTCTAAACTTATCACAAGCAAATACAACTGCTAAAAGTTCCTTTTCAGTAGTAGCATAATTCCTTTGAGCATTGTCTAGAGTCTTACTAGCATAATGGATAACATTTAATTTCTTTTCAACTCTTTGCCCTAGAACAACACCTACAACATAATCACTAGCACCACACATAATTTCAAAGGGTAAATTCCAATGAGGTGGCTGAACAACAGGTGCAGAGACTAATGCTTACTTAAGCATTTCAAATGCTTCTACACAATCATCGTCAAAGACAAATGGTATATCTTTTTGTAATAAATTAGTCAGAGGCCGAGAAATTTTTGAGAAGTCCTTAATGAACCTCCTATAAAATCCGGCGTGACCAAGGAAACTTCTTATACCTTTGATGTCCTTGGGACATGGCATCTTTTCAATAGCATCAACCTTGGCTTTATCAACTTCAATACCTCTTTGAGAAACTTTATGCCCCAAGACAATACCTTCATTAACCATAAAGTGGCACTTTTCCCAATTCAAGACAAGATTAGTTTCTTCACCTCTCTGCAAAACTCGATCAAGATTGCTCAAGCAATCATCAAAATAGGAACCATAGACGGAAAATTCGTCCATGAAAACCTCACAAATCTTTCCACAAAAGTCAGAGAATATAGCCATCATGCATCTTTGAAAGGTAGTAGGTGCATTACATAAACCAAAAGGCATACGTCTATAAGCAAAGTACCAAAAGGGCATGTAAAAGTAGTCTTTGATTGATCTTTAGCCGACACAGGTATTTGAGAGAAACCAGAATAACCATCTAGAAAGCAATAATGTGTATGTTTGCATAATATTTCTAGCATTTGATCAATAAAAGGTAAGGGTTAATGATCTTTCTTAGTAGCCTTATTTAATTTGCGGAAATCAATTACCATCCTATAACCTGTAATAATTCTTTGTGGAATCAATTCATCCTTATCATTAGGAATAACAGTAATACCTCCCTTCTTAGGGACACAATGGACAGGACTTACCCACTGACTATCAGCAACGGGATAAATTATACCTGCCTCCAGAAGCTTGAGTATTTCTTTTCTTACCACTTCTTTCATTTTAGGATTCAGACGCCGTTGAGGATCACGAACTGGTTTGGCAACCGCTTCCAAATTTATTTTATGTTGACATAGAGTGGGACTAATGCCCTTAAGATCATAAAGAGTATATCCAATAGCAGCACGGTGCTTCTTCAGAGTTTTCAATAATCTTTCTTCTTCATGCTCTGAAAGGTTAGCACTAATAATAATAGGATATATCTTCATTTCATCAAGATAAGCATATTTAAGATTATCAGGTAACGGTTTAAGCTCAAACACGGGATCACCCTTGGGTGGAGGGGGATCCCCTAGGATTTCAACAGGCAAATTGTGTTTCAGAATAGGTTCCTGTTTAAAGAATACTTCATCTATTTCCCTTCTTTCATTCATGAACATATCATTTTCATGGTCTAGCAAATAATGTTCTAAAGGATCACTAGGAGGTACGGCAATAGAAGCAAGACCAATAATTTCATCCTTACTAGGCAATTCTTCTTCTCGGTGTTGTTTACTAAATTTAGAGAAATTAAACTCATGACTCATATCATCCAAACCAATAGTAACAACATTCTTTTCGCAGTCTATCCTATCATTAACAGTGTTCAAGAAGGGTCTACCAAATATAATGGGACAAAAGCTATCTTGTGGGGAACCAAGAACAAGAAAATCGGCAGGATATTTAGTTTTCCCACACAAGACTTCAACATCTCTAACAATCCCAATTGGTGAAATAGTATCTCTATTGGCAAGCTTAATTGTGACATCAATTTCTTCTAACTCAATAGGTGCAATATCATGCATAATTTCTTTGTATAAATCAATGGGTATTGCACTAGCACTAGCACCCATATCACATAAGCCATGATAACAATGATCTCCTATTTTAACAGAAATAACAGGCACGCCTACCACAGGTCTATGTTTATCTTTAGCACAAGGTTTAGCAATTCTAGCAGTTTCACCGCAGAACTGAATAACATGCCCATCAATATTATCAGACAAGAGATCTTTAACAATAGCAATATTAGGTTCTACTTTAACTTGCTCAGGAGTTGTATAAGTTCTAATATTGCTTTTATGAACAACAGTTGAAGCTTAGCATGATCCTTTATTCTAACAGGGAAAGGTGGTCTCTCAACATAAGAAGTAGGAACAATAGGATCATTATAAGTGACAGTCTTTTCTTCAACTTTAATAGGTGCAGCTACTTTTACTTCTATGGGAGGATGATATTTAAACCACTTCTCCTTAGGGAGATCAACATAAGTAGCGAAAGATTCACATAAAGAAGCTACTATCTTAGAGTCAAGTCCATATTTAGTGCTAAACTTATGGAAAATATCGGTATCCATAAAAGATTTTACACAATCAAACTTAGGTGTCATACCTGACTCCTTACCTTCGTCGAGATCCCAATCTTCAGAGTTGCATTTAATTCTATCCAATAAATCTCATTTAAGTTCAATAGTCTTCATCATAAAAGAGCCAGCACAAGAAGTACCGAGCATGGTGCGATTGTTTTCAGAAAGCCAAGCATAAAGATTTTGAATAGTTGTTTCTCTTGGAAGCTCATGATTGGGGCATGAATATAACATTGATTTAAGCCTCCCCCAAGCTTGAGCGATGCTTTCTCCTTCGCGAGGCCAAAAATTATATATATAATTGCAATCACGATGAACAAGATGCATAGGATAATACTTTTGATGAAATTCCAATTTCAATCTTCTATAGTTCCATGATCTCGTATCATCACATAGCCTATACCATGTCAATGCATCTCCCTTCAAAGATAATGGGAAGACCTTCTTCTTAGCAACATCATCGGGTATACCTGCAAGCTTAAATAATCCACAAACTTCATCCACATATATTAAGTGTTCATCAGGATGCTTTGTTCCATCTCCTGTAAAAGGATTAGCTAGCAGTTTTTCTATCATACCCGAAGGAAATTCAAAAGGAGTTTCATTTTCAATAGGTTCAGTAGGTTGAGGAGCAACTCTTTGCTCTACTGGACGGGGTGAAGATACCCCGAACAAGCCCCTCAGAGGATTACTTTCCATAGTAACAAGTGACAGTAAATTTCAGCACACTATATAAATTTTTCCTTACCAAATTCCACCTACCAAAGGCGCTTCACTCCCCGGCAACGGCGCCAGAAAAGAGTCTTGATGACCCACAAGGATAGGGGATCTATCGTAGTCCTTTCGATAAGTAAGAGTGTCAAACCCAACGAGGAGCAGAAGGAAATGATAAGCGGTTTTCAGCAAGGTATTCTCTGCAAGTACTGAAATAAGTGGTAACAGATAGTTTTGTGATAAGATAATTTGTAACGAGCAACAAGTAACAAAATTAAATGAAGTGCAGCAAGGTGGCCCAATCCTTTTTGTAGCAAAGGACAAGCCTGGACAAACACTTATATAAGGGAAAGCGCTCCCGAGGACACATGGGAATATCGTCAAGCTAGTTTTCATCACGTTCATATGACTCGCGTTCGGTACTTTGATAATTTGATATGTGGGTAGACCGGTGCTTGGGTGCTGTTCTTATTTGAACAAGCATCCCACTTATGATTAACCTCTATTGCAAGCATCCGCAACTACAACAAAAGTGTTAAGGTAAACCTAACCATAGCATGAAACATGTGGATCCAAATCAGCCCCTTACGAAGCAACGCATAAACTAGGGTTTAAGCTTCTGTCACTCTAGCAACCCATCATCTACTTATTACTTCCCAATGCCTTCCTCTAGGCCCAAATAATGAAGTGTTATGTAGTCGACGTTCACATAACACCACTAGAGGCTAGACAACATACATCTCATCAAGATATCGAACGAATACCAAATTCACATGACTACTAATAGCAAGACTTCTCCCATGTCCTCAGGAACAAACGTAACTACTCACAAAGCATATTCATGTTCATAATCAGAGGGGTATTAATATGCATAAAGGATCTGAACATATGATCTTCCACCAAATAAACCAACTAGCATCAACTACAAGGAGTAATCAACACTACTAGCAACCTACTAGCACCAATCCCGGACTTAAGAGACAAGAATTGGATACAAGAGATGAACTAGGGTTTGGAGATGAGATGGTGCTAGTGAAGATGTTGACGGAGATTGCCCTCTCCCGATGAGAGGAGCATTGGTGATGACGATGGTGATAATTTCCCCCTCCCGGAGGGAAGTGTCCCTGGCAGAACAGCTCTGTCGGAGCCCTAGATTGGTTCCGCCAAGGTTCCGCCTCGTGGCGGTGGAGTCTCGTCCCGAAAGGTTGCTTATGTTTTTTTTTCTCGATGAAAGACTTCATATACCAGAAGATGGGCGTCGGAGAGCCACCAGGGGGCCCATGAGATAGGGGGTGCGCCCTAGGGAGGGGGGCGCGCGCCCCACCCTCGTGGACAGGGTGTGGGCCCCCTGGCCTTCATCTTTGGTGAGGATTTTTCATTATTTATTATAAGATATTCCGTGGAGTTTCAGGACTTTTGGAGTTGCGCAGAATAATTCTCTAATATTTGCTCCTTTTCCAGCCCAGAATTCCAGCTGCCGGCATTCTCCCTCCTTATGTAAACCTTGTAAAATAAGAGAGAATAGCCATAAGTATTGTGACATAATGTGAAGTAACAGCCCATAATGCAATAAATATCGATATAAAAGCATGATGCAAAATGGACGTACCAAGGGCGCGCCCAGGGGGTAGGCGCGCCCCCCTGCCATGTGGCCTCCTCGATTGTTTCTTGACGCCCACTCCAAGTCTCCTGAATCACGTTCATTGAGAAAATCACGTTCCCGAAGGTTTCATTCCGTTTGGACTCCGTTTGATATTCCTTTTCGGCGAAACTCTAAAATAGGCAAAAAAACAACAATTTGGGCCTCCGGTTAGTAGGTTAGTCCCAAAAATGATATAAAAGTGTAAAATAAAGCCCATTAACATCCAAAATAGATAATATAATAGCATGGAGCAATCAAAAATTATAGATACATTGGAGACATATCATGTCTCGGCACGACGAACTTTGGCAACGGTGCATATTCAGGGAGAACACTTGTACCTTGAAATTTAGTGAGAGATCATCTTATAATTCTACCGTCAATCAAAACAGAATAAGATGCATAAAAGATAAACATCACATGCAATCAATATATGTGACATGATATGGCCTTTGATCTCCATCTCCAAAGTACTGTCATGATCTCCATCGTCACCGGCATGACACCATGATCTCCATCATCTTGATCTCTATCAAAGTGTCGTCATATGGTCATCTCGCCAATTATTGCTTTTGCAACTATTGCTATCGCATAGCGATAAAGTAAAGCAATTGTATGACGCTTGCATCTTATGCAATAAAGAGACAACCATAAGGCTTCAGCTAGTTGTCGATAACTTTAACAAAAAATAATCATCTCATACAACAATTTATATCTCATCACGTCTTAACCATATCACATCACAACATGCCCTGCAAAAACAAGTTAGACATCCTCTACTTTGTTGTTGCAAGTTTTACGTGGCTGCTATGGGCTGAGCCAGAACCGTTCTTACCTACGCATCAAAACCACAACGATATTTCCTCAAGTTAGTGTTGTTTTAACATTCAGCAAGGACCGGGCGTAGTCACACTCGGTTCAAGTAAAGTTGGAGAAACTGACACCCGCCAGCCACCTGTGTGCGAAGCACGTCGGTAGAACCAGTCTCGCGTAAGCATACGCGTAATGTCGGTCCGGGCCGCTTCATCCAACAATACGCCGAACCAAAGTATGACATGCTGGTAAGCAATATGACTTGTATCGCCCACAACTCACTTGTGTTCTACTCGTGCATATAACATCTACGCATAAACCTGGCTCGGATGCCACTGTTGGGGAACGTAGTAATTTCAAAATTTTCCTACGCACACGCAAGATCATGGTGATGCATAGCAACGGGTGAGAAGAGTATCGTCCACGTACCCTCGTAGACCGTAAGCGGAAGCGTTATGAGAACGCTGTTGATGTAGTCGAACGTCTTCACGATCCGACCGATCCAAGTACTGAACGCACGACACTTCCGAGTTCAGCACACGTTCAGCTCGATGACGTCCCACGAACTCCGATCCAGCAGAGCTTCACGGGAGAGTGCCGTCAGCATGACGGCGTGATGACGGTGATGATATTGCTACCGACGCAGGGCTTCGCCTAAGCACCGCTACGATATGATCGAGGTGGATTATTGTGGAGGGGGCACCGCACACGGCTAAGGGATCAATGATCAACTTGTGGGTTCTAGGGTGCCCCCTGCCCCCGTATATAAAGGAGCAAGGGGGGAGGCCGGTCGGCCCTTCTAGGGCGCGCCAGGAGGATTCCTCCTCCTAGTAGGAGGACTCCCCTTTCCTACTCCTACTAGGAGGAGGAAAGGAAGGGGGAAGGGGAGAAGGAAGGAGAGGGAGGAAAGGAGGAAAGGGGGGCCGGCCCCCTAGTCCAATTCGGTTTGGGCTAGTGGGGCCGCGCGCCCTGCCTCCTCTCTTCCACCACTTGGCCAATGAGGCCCAATGCTTCTTCTCCGTATTCCCGTAACTCCCAGGTACTCCGAAAAATACCCGAATCACTCCGAACCTTTCCGATGTCCGAATATAGTCATCTAATATATTGATCTTTACGTCTCGACCATTTCGAGACTCCTTGTCATGTCCACGATCTCATCCGGGACTCCGAATTACCTTCGGTACATCAAATCACATAAACTCATAATACCGATCGTCACCGAACGTTCACTACAAGAAATATGTCAACTTATGACCTTCTGTCAGTGAACCTGGAAGAATTGGTCATAGATCTATGACCATTTCAGACCAATTGGTCAAAAGCTGTCTGGGGGGCTCCAAACCCTAAACCATTGCGACCATTTTGGTCAGAAAGGTCGTAATTTCCTTAGAGGAAATGGCCATAAAGCAAAAAGCGCTAGTCCGCTGCCTTATTTCTAGTTGTTAACAACCAATATAGATGGTCATAGCCTTGTAAATTGTGGAGGGTTGCTATGAGTAGGCACCACCTCATCAGTTTTGCCTATGTGTCATGTCCATGTGGCAGTTTTTGCCCTAGGTTGTGAAGCAACCTATATTTCTGTCATTCCCAAAATTCCCAAAAAAATCTCATAAATTCTTTGGGTCATATCTTCGTCAAATATGTAAAAACCTTCCTTGCCTAGTTCAAAAATAATTCAAAAATATTCATTTTCCTATTCTGTTCAGAGTAACAGTTTGTGAAGGAAGTACCACTTTGGCATGTCCAAATAGTATCCATTTTCTACAGTGCTTTCCTATGCCCAAATAACAATCCTCCACCAAATGCCAGCTCAATCCATTCATTATTTTGAGCCGAGCTTCAACATTCGTATTTATGTCCAGTGTGGTGGTTTGCAAAGCAAGTACCACCTAGGCTCCTCCTTTTGAGCTGAAAATTTGTGAAGACGGTCTCCTTAGTAACTGATCATCCTCAGCCAAAACTCACGCCCATTAGCCACGTACATTTCCTGTACCGCTAATCAAACACTTGGCTGCTTATTCATGTTTGAGCATCGATCGGTCTCCTCGTGAGAATCTTATGTTGTGATTTTATTCCTAGCACCTACCTGGGGAGTGCCCAACCCACTAGACATGCCTAGGCCGCCCAGAACACATGGCAACGCCACGGTCACGCGGTGACCACGCGGCGGGCATGCGAGCTTACGCGCTCTAGAGTTGGGGGCCTCGGCCACCGTCCAAACCTCGACGTATCGCCACCAAACCATGTATTTCTGATTATATAGATACTTATTTACCTAGAAATGATTTTCAAAAAAAATAAAGAGCAAACTATGACGCAGCTGCAGTTCAAATTTGACCCGCTTCCTACTGAATCGGCGGGAATTTGTCTTTTTCACCAGAGGTGGATCAAAAAATTTTACACCCAACCATTTTGTCAATTGTGCATTAAATATGGCCTAGTATTTTATAAAATTGATTTGGTCCAATTTTGCAACAAATATATGGTAGGTCCTTCACAAAAAAACCTCCTTTTGGGCACTCGGAAAATGGAAGATGGTTTTTTCGTCCAAAGAAAATGAAAAATTCCTTAGGCAACATTGTTTGCCATTTCAATACGCACCCTTGTGCACAATACGAGATCATTTGAACAAACATTGCCATGAATGTGGCCATAAGATTGATCATTTGGCTTGAAAGCCATTGATCTCCACACGTGATAGCTCGTTTCTGAGAACACTTTTTTAAAATAATTGCCGTATTACAAGTTTGTTATTCTTCCTGGGAATTTGTCCACATACAATGACACAATGCGAAAGTTTCCCAATTTTTTGATTTGTTTTGAATTTTTTATGCCCGTTTCAAAATGCGGTCAAAACGGCGGGCTTGACCGTTCCTAGCTAGTGGTTAAATCTTGGAACTTTTTTTGGTGTTTCTGTTATTAAATAGATACTTATGTACCTAGAAATGATTTTTGAAAAAAATAAATAGCAAACTATGAGGCAGCTGCAGTTCAAATTTGACCCACTTCCAACTGAATCGGCGGAAATTTGTCTTTTTCACGAGAGGTGGATCAAAACTTTTGACACCCAACCATTTGGTCAATTGTGCATTAAATATGGCCTATTTTAGAAAATTGATTTGGTCCAATTTTGCAACAATTATTTTGGAGGTCCTTCACAAAAAAACCTCATTTCGAGCACTCGAAAAATGGAAAATGGTTTTTTCGTCCAAAGAAAATGAAAACTTCCTTAGGCAACATTGTTTGCCATTCCAATATGCACCCTTGTGCACAATATGAGATCATTTGAACAAACTATGCCATGAATGTGGCCGTAAGATTGATCATTTGGCTTGAAAGTCATTGATCTCCACACGTGATAGCTCGTTTCTGAGAACATTTTTTTAAAATAATTGCCGTATTACAAGTTTGTTATTTTTCCTGGGAACTTGGCCACATATAATGACACAATGCGAAGGTTTCCCATTTTTTTGATTTTTGTTGAATTTTTTATGCCCGTTTCAAAATGCGGTCAAAACGGCAGGAATGACCGTTCCTAGCTAGTGGTTGAATCTTGGAATTTTTTTGGTGTTTCTCTGATTAAATAGGTACTTATGTACCTAGAAATGATTTTTGAAAAAAATAAATAGCAAACTATGAGGCGGCTGCAGTTCAAATTTGACCCGCTTCCAGCTGAATCGGCGGGAATTTGTCTTTTTCACCAGCGGTGGATCAAAATTTTTGACACCCAACCATTTTGTCAATTGTGCATTAAATATGGCATAGTATTTTAGAAAAATGATTTGGTCCAATTTTGCAACAAATATATGGTAGGTCCTTCATAAAAAGTCATTTTGGGCATAAAAAAATGGAAAATCAATTTTTCGTCCAAAGAAAATGAAAACTTCCTTAGGCAACATTGTTGGCTATTCCAAGATGGATCCTTGTACACGATATGAGATTATTTGAACAAATATTTGGTTGATCCTTTACAAAAAAACTCATTTTAAGCGCTTAAAAAATGAAGAATGAAGTTTTCATGAAATAACTTATGTTTAATAGATTACGACCAATTTAGATGGTCAAAAAGTCTTCAAATTGGTTGCTGCGTTTTGATTGGTCCAGGAGTATATCACGCGGATCATGCCTCAGACACCGTTGGATGCACCCGAATCCAACGGCAGCCCTCCCCCCTCACCCTCTCACCCACGCCCCCACTCCCCACCGTACCCGCAGACCCCACGCACCCACTCACCACCGTTCCAATCCCCACGCACGCACTCACCACCGTTCCAATCCCGCACCCGCACCCGCTCGCCGAAACCCTAGCCGCCGCCGCCCGCGCACCTTGGCCGACCCTTAGCCCGTCGACGGCGAGGAGCCCTCAGCCCGTCGCCTGCCTTTACCGACAAATCACGCGACCGCGTGCCCACCAAATCCCAAATCTCACCGTCTCTGCCCTCTCCCCGTCCCCTCCACCAAGATCGCATCAACCACCTCGATGGCCGCCGCCGCACGCCGTGGCGCTCCTGGCCGCCCTCGCCCTCGCCCTGCTCGCGCTCGCGCCCCCGGCGGTGGCCGAGATCCGGTCGATGGCGAAGCGGGCCGAGTGGCTGCGCCTGCACTACCCGCGGGGCCTCCGCGCGCGCCGCGGGCCCGGGGAGCGCATCGTCATGCTCTGGGGGTCCCAGTCCTACCCGTGCGCCACCCTCCCGCCGCTGCCGGCATCGACCTATCCCCGAGGGCGACCGACCTCGGCCGCGTGCACCTCCTGCCCTGCGGCATCAGGCACAACAGCGCCGCCGCCGTCTCCGACTACTTCAAGCCGAGGGACACTGGTCAGTCGCTCGTTTCCCCTCCTCTCTGTTCGTCTGTCTACCTTCTGTCTGTTTGCTTGACGAATTGGCGGGTGCGTGCGTGCGCGCAGGCGTGGAGGTGGATGGGGTGAAGGTGGAGGAGGCCTTCTTCCGTGGGAGGAACCTGCAGGTAGGGCTGCAAACGAGTCGAGTTCGAGCGAGTTGGCCTAGGCTCAGCTCAACTCATACTTAAATTCGAGCGAGCTAAAAATGTGCAAAGCTCAAGGTCGAGCTGCAGAAAGTGGCTCGTGCTCAGCTTGTCACGATCTCGAGTCGATCTCGAGCTAGTTTCGAGCTAAATGTGATGATTTTTAAAATCATTTCAAGACAAATTTTAAACCAAGATAGGCCACAATAGAACAGAAAAATCACTATAAATTCGACTTACTCTTTCTCAAGTGAGGACTAGTATTTAATAACAAGAGATCTCGGATAAAAGGCGACCAAGGTGAGCCATCTCTCAAACCTTGACCAAAAGAACAAGATATTGAACACATGATGAGAATAAATTTTCTCCATGCTTAATTTCCATGTTTGCTAGTAGGTAAAGTGAAGAAACAAATCATACAGAACATATATGGAAACGAATGATCCTAATTCTTGGCAATAGATATGAAGGTTATTTAATATACTTATATGATAATCGAGCTATCGAGCTAAAATCGAGCGAGCCAATGATGGCTCAGGATCGGCTTGTTTCTCGTTCGAGCTACATAAAATGTTCATACTCAGCTCATTTATTTTCGAATCGATCTCGAGTCGAGCTAAAATACGAGTCGATCTCGAGCGGCTCAGGAGTCTCGAGCTTTTCTTGCAGCCCTACCTGCAGGGTGCCACCGTCACGCTCCCCGATGGCTACCGAGGTGAGCTCCCGCGATCTGATGGTGCCATCTAAACCTGTTTCTGTTGGGTGGAAGCGGTGACGATACTTGAATTTGGAAGCTCTAGCACAGATTTGAGATACTGCACAAAGCAAACTTCTCTCTGTTGGAATTACTTTGTCCTTCTGTCCATATATGAGAAATGCGCGCCATACTGCTTGATGTTAAAGCTTTTCTCTGAGATCTGGATATTTAAAGATGAATCGTGGCCTGATCCTTTGTTAAATTAAAATGTGCCAGAGTGTAGTTACTTAGATAGGCGTAATTCATTTCAACAGGGTAGTGCTTATAATGGAAACCTTCGCAAGGAACGTGAAATTTGGTTTAGCTTACCACAGAAATGGCCATTGAATTGTGACATGGTCTTTTACTATTTTATTATCTTGTATCAAACCAGCATGGTGTTTTACTATTTCATGTTGTGATAGTGGTGGTCATTGTGTGCATGCAATTAACCAGGACGACGAGTGCGGCGACGAGTCCGGTCAGGGCGCGCTGGCAGAGGAGGCCTAGGAGCTCGACGCCCTGATGGCGAGGGCGTGCCCGACTTGGATGGTGGCCGCCATGGCCAACGCCAGTGAGGACGTCGTCCCGGAGTTCATTGGGGGCCTCATCCCATTTGACAAGGCACGTGCCACTACGAGTGCGTCCCCGTGGACGGCAGGAGGTAATGTATCCTAGTACCTTGTTCGTCTCGACTCGATTTGTCTCCTATCTGTGTAGCTGAATGTTGTTCATGTGACTGTGTCTGGGCAGAAATAGTGAGGATGAAGAGGTGAATGGTGTTGATTGTTGAACTGAAAGCTTGATTTGGTCAGGTGGAGGGTGGCTTTGTGAAGGATGGGGAGGTGGGAGAAGAAGAACTCTGAAGGTAAACAATCTAACACTGCTGCTCACAATCTGAGGCTTGTTTATTTCTGCACTGAACTGAAGCTTGTGTTTATAAGTGTAGCTTGTGTTATACTCTTTACTGAACGCTCTGTGCCATGATCCCATGAGTAACAAGTTTGATTCTTAATCCTATTTGTAATTATACTTTGACTGTACTGAAGCTTGTGTCTGATTGTAGGCATATGGTACTGAACTATAGTACTGAACTGCACTATAGTAACAAGAGTAGCTTGTTTTAATGCTTGTTGCTGCTGCAAAACTACCCTTCAAGATGAAATTAATTTGCTGGTGTTTACTCTCTACTAAAGAGATATTAGTAAAGCTGTCGTTGGTGGTTCAATTCTGAATGTATACTGATATATGAATTCTGAATATTACTTTGTTCGAAAGAGATGTGTACTGAACTGAAGATTGTAGGCATTGATATATACTTTGTCTTTGCCTTTGTGCTCTGCTCGAACCTGGCCAATTTGGTTGAATTGTCTCTGGGGCCTGTACGTGGGCGTGTGATCCAAGTAGGGCTAAACGTGTTGATACTACTGATCTCTCGGCTGTACCACTATGCATTGTCGTTGCTTAGGCAGCATGCTACAGGCACATCACAACAACTTGAAATTTGAGCCGCGTTGTAGTTGTGCTGTGGCTGCTGTTTATATGCTGCATCCTTTTGTTATGAGTATCAAAATCAATCAACAGATGTGTGAAACTGTTTATTCGGTAGCTTCTCGTAGAGCGAGGGGAATTGTCCAGATCCACACAGGCAAGTCAGAGTGCCTCTCTGCTAGAATATGTTTGTTGATAAACGAGTTGGCACAAGCGTTCAAAGCCAATGTTTCTTGGGGTAGTAATGTAGAACATATAAAAAAGGCATCTACCCTTTACCCAGATTCATGCGAGAGATTTCTAATAAGGGCAGTAATGTAGTGTGATTCAGTAAAACCAGTAAATAAATAGCACTGGGGTTTCTGGACTTATCGTGCATATAAAACATATTTCTGGACTTATCGAGCTATTGTAATATGAATGTATATTAGGACTGTATTGAACCCTTCCATGTTTCTGGATGCAATATACTCAAATAACACTCGGGTTTGGGACTATTTTATGGTGTTGTGGATATACTTTGTGATTTAAAGTTACTAATCTATGGTCTGGTGTCATATCATGGTCTAATATTTTTTTTGTTTGACTCTTTCTCCATTGCCAGGAAAGCGGTGAGTAGATGTCGATGATGTCTACTTTCTTGGCTGCTATGGTGATGCATGCACCGGTGAAGCACGCACACATGCAAGGCTGGCTCCATGTCTTCCTTGGCTGCGAACATCATCTACAGGTACAGCATTGTCCCACATATCTGTGTTGTTTTGCTCGTTCTTCTCCTTGCGTCCGAGAAAATTGGCGCTTAATCTGCTATTGATTACAGTCTTTGTTTGTTAATACCAAGTCTAAATTGTTCCTTTCATTTTTCTTGTTACTCAGGCTAGCAGTATGACCGGATGCGAGGACCTGCTCACTGACCAGGACAATCTATGAGCTCCCAGCGCCTCTGATACAAGGTGCGTTAGAGCCAACCTCTTCCGGAAGAAGGCCACACTCGTAGCCCCTCTGGATCAAAATTGGTATCCCTTCCTGCCTCTCCTTTTGGATTCACATGATTTTGCCTCATGGATTGATGGATGTGTTTGTAATTGTAAAGTCTAGTCCTCGTTTACTTTCTATAATTTATTGCATGCTTGATGAGGCTATGTCAAGTGTCTAAATGTTGAATGCATGCGCTAAGGCATTTTTGAGCACTTCGCGTTGATTGGGCGTTTAGCTCCTGTAATGTTCTTGAAGTTAATTGTTATATACTTCTTGTTGTAGGATGGCAAGTTGTCGCAACTGGAGAAAGTCTCACAAGAGAGAGCAATGAAGTCCATTTTACTCTCCTGTTATATACTTCTTGTTGTAGGATGGCAAGTTGTAGGATGTGCCATAATTGTCTTATTGCATATTCCCTCTGTTCCTTCTATATTCCCGTGTAATGAAATGTATTCCTGAGATGATTTGTTATGTAAACCTGATGTGATGCGATGGATGATTTGAATTTCATATGGAGTTTTCCTGATTTGAATATGAAATAATGTTGGATGTACGTGTGTGTAACTGGGCTAGAAGGCCACAGCCCAACAAGCACTGGACCGTTTAAAAAATGAAACAAAATAAAATCTCAGAAAATAAAAAAGGAAATAGATTGCAAAAAGGATGAGGCCCAAAAAAAATGGAAGAACCTCATGAAAGCCGAATTGTTGGGCCAGGCCCATGTAGCTAATCAAAGCATAGGAAAAAACAACAAATGGGCCGAATTATTGGGCTAGGCCCATGTAGAAAACCGAATTGGACCGGGCTGAATCTTGTGCCACGTCAGATTGCCACGCTGGATGCCTACGTGGCCTGGGGAGGTTGCTAGTGACCAAAACGCCACAGTGGACGTATTTTGGTCGTAAACGTCTTCGACCATTCCAGAAGAAAGGTCGCTATAGTCAGTTTACGACCGCCAGCTTTTGACCTTCTGTTTTTGGTCACAAAAAGGTCGCAAATGGAAATTTGTGACCTCTCAGTGACCAATAGTGGTGGTCACAAGTTGACATATTTCTTGTAGTGGTTAAGCGTGCGGACCCTACGGGTTCGAGAACTATGTAGACATGACCGAGACACATCTCCGGTCAATAACCAATAGCAGAACCTGGATGTTCATATTGGCTCCTACATATTTTACGAAGATCTTTATCGGCCAAACCGCATAACAACATACGTTGTTCCCTTTGTCATCGGTATGTTACTTGTCCGAGATTCGATCGTCGGTATCTCAATACATATTTCAATCTCGTTACCGGCAAGTCTCTTTACTCGTTCCGTAATGCACTATCCCGCAACTAACTCATTAGTTGCATTGCTTGCAAGGCTTATAGTGATGTGCATTACCGAGAGGGCCCAGAGATACCTCTCCGACAATCGAAGTGACAAATCCTATTCTCGATCTATGCCAACTCAACGAACACCATCGGAGACACCTGTAGAGCACCTTTATAAACACCCAGCTACGTTGTTACATTTGGTAGCACACAAAGTGTTCCTCCGGTAATCGGGAGTTGCATAATCTCACAGTCATAGGAACATGTATAAGTCATGAAGAAAGCAATAGCAGTAAACTAAAACGATCAAGTTCTAAGCTAACGGAATGGGTCAAGTCAATCACATCATTCTCCTAATGATGTGACCCCGTTTATCAAATGACAACTCATGTCTATGGTTAGGAAACATAACCATCTTTGATTAACGAGCTAGTCAAGTAGAGGCATACTAGTGACACTCTGTTTGTCTATGTATTCACACAAGTATTATGTTTCCGGTTAATACAATTCTAGCATGAATAATAAACATTTATCATGAAATAAAGAAAAAATAATAACTTTATTATTTCTTCTAGGGCATATTTCCTTCACCAACGCCCCTACCGGGATCAAGGTCCACATGATGTTTCTGGTCGTGCTACCACGCGTGACTATGTCCTTAGGTAGTTCTATCTCTGGCAACATCCGTTGAATCCCACTCGGATCCGGCTTGTGTGAGTTTACTGTGTCTCCATGGCACCTCTTCAGCCTTTAGTTGTAGTGTCGCCCCTCTTCTGGTGCCCCTACTAGTCCTCGCACATCTAGCACGACAAGCAGATTATTACTCTTGATCAATCAAATGGATTGATGAAGAATTGTCACACATTGTGTGCTAGCATTAGCAACCCCAAAGTTGTCAATGCCAGATCACTCCCAAATCTCGGCCTAAGCTAACATCCCGCCACCATAGCGAGCATCAACTCGCTCTAGAATAGGTCTGTCATGTTCTAGGCATGTAACCATAGTATTTAAAAATATTTATACAATATATCCTTATATATTTGTCGTCTAAAAATCACAAGGTTGTGATTTATCTAGCGTTGCACTAGAATTATTATTTCTTAACTTTTTCATAGTGAATTTTTTATGCCATTGTGATACAAATGTTTTGCACTGCAGATCATTTGCACAATTGCGCTATTTTCTTTTTATTTCTCGCTTAGCTTGTAAAATCTGGCACAAAATAAGGCATTGGACAAAGTTTACAAAAGATCTAGAGGATTGCAACAAAAATGAAACAAGAAGCCAAAATGTCGTCAAAGTGGTGGGCCGCATGGCGCACGTGTGTTCGGGCTGCTGGCTGGTGGTCCTGATCCCTCGATGCGGACAAATAGGATTCATGTACACCTAGTATAGAAGGAGAACTTTTGGTCTATGGGGACATATACACTCTATAAGGGAAAATAATTTAGTAATTCAATAAAAAGTCAAAAAATCTGAAAATATTTTTGAAATAAACTAGACCTTACATTGTACTTGCACTACTAGGAAAAGGCCTACTAATGACGCACTGGTTTTGCCTACTAATGGCGCATTACCGGTGCGCCATTAGTAGCACGCCACTAGTATATCTTACTAATGGCGCACCACTGGTGCGCTATTAGTATCTGGTATACTAATGGCGCACCAGGCAGTGCGCCATTAGTTTTGCCCACGGTGCGTCACTAGTGTTTGCTATACTAATGGCGCACCACACTGTAATGCGCCATTAGTAACAATTTTTTTATTTTTTTTCTTTATATCAGGTCACTATTTCACCTATGAGATATACAACAAGCATCCATATAACAATCATAGCCAACACATAAGTTCCATCATATATACATAGATAGCCAACACACAAGTTCCATCATATATACATATATAGCCAACACATAGTTCCATCGTTACATATTACAAAAGTTTCACATTGTTCATCCAACACCGTTCAGTTCTCATGCATTGTTCTTCTCCTTCTCCTTCCTCAGCCTAATGCGGCAAGAGCAGCGAGGCGGTGGAGGCAGTGGGATGTAGTCTTCTACCTGAATTGGCGCAGTCATGTCGCCCAGCTGTGGGATCGCCGGCGCCACCACCAGTGCGTGGTCATTGTCAAGCACCACCACCATCGCGAGGCCACCTTCAGGCACGACCATCGCTAGGTCATCCTCAGCCACCTCCATCTCTTGCCCTTGGTCAGCCACCACCAGTGCTAGGTCATCCTGCAGCTCCTCATCCCCACTCTGCTCCTCTTCTCCCGCACTCCAGTCCGGATCATCCTTCTTGTTGTCTATGCTACTGCCAGAACCGCTGCTGCTTTCGCTACAGCCATGGTCGCTGCTGCTTTCGCTACCGCCATGGCCGTTGCTGCTTTGGCTGTAGCCATTGTCGCTGCAGCTGCTCCCATTACCTGTCCAAATGCAACAATGACCGTTAACAATCAATGTGAGACAAAGCCAAATGTAGAGGAATAAGAAGAGGCAGAACGTACCGGCATCATAATCTTCAGCGTATCGCATGCGACACATAGTCGGGTTGAACACCTTCACGATGAGCGTGGTGGCGTCATCGTCGTACCTGAAGAGAAGGAAGTACCCCAGCCGCAGGTCGTAGGCACGTTAGAACTTCTCCCACCCACGAGACAAGTACATGTGGCCCTCCTTGATCATCAACTCCACATCCCACAGCCTGCGAAACCCGCTGCCGGCCTGTCGCACCTTCACATTATTTGGCGGATCTTCACCCATCAACATGTTCTTAAAACTGTCAGGCAGCCTCTGCAGTTTGGGACAATGAGTGATGTAGGCAAACAACAGATATCATAATAAGATGGGTGAAGCTAGGGGAGATCTCTCATTTTATATACCTGCGTCATGGATGAAACCGAAGTCCCAAGTATGATAGTGAAGAACTCGGAAGCATCCAACTCGTACTGCGGTGTCACAGAGCGGCGGTGGCTGCTTCCCGCCATCTCTAATAAGCAGCAGAAGAGATATTTTTATGATACAAGAAGAAAGCAGCCACAACTACAGTAAAAACAAGCAACTACACACACAGGAATTTCAGCATGACCTTTGCTGAAAATAGGACATATGGAGTACCCGAATTTGCCGGAACGGAAGTTAATCGACATTCCGGCAAACTCAAGGGCCTCTCGGGGTACCTGCAAAATCATTATCCTCGCATAATGAACTCGCCAATGGGTCATTCAGAAGATCACAAGTCTCTCTGTTTATTAAAGCTGTTGTTTATGTGTCAAGTTTGACATCAACTTGACTGAATATCAACTTGATAGATCAAAAGCTGATAGAAATTGATAGGTTTTGAGCATCAAGAGATGTGAATGCAGTTAACTTGTTTTGAAAATCACAGAAGGCTAAGTAGACAGATTGTGGCCAGGGCCATACTAGTCTGATTTTACACTAGAACAAGCTCACTACACTACACTACACTACACTACACTACACTACACGTGCTTAAACTCTGAACATAAACAAACACTAGCAATGCAATATGTAAACTACCTCTGTTTCTAGGTAACAAGAGTTATCATCAATGCTTTTGAGTTTATTAAGTACCTTCAGTTCTGAGCTTTAAATGTCAAAAGAGCTTCACAGAATCTTGAATCCTCCAAATCACTCTTAACAGTTCTGCATTGCACAAAGGCAGCAATGAGCCAATGATATCAGTAGCAATAAGAGGTGCTTACATTCTCAAAGTGAACCTACAGAGTTCTAGTACACCCTAAAATTTCACTTTATGCTTCACAACAATAATGGAAAGGATTTCCCCCCTTCTTAGGTATTCTGATTTTGAAGTCATGGGTCCTTGACAGTGCACAGTGTGCAGAAATCTTGTTGAAGATTTTAAATGTGTAATGCATTTTATGGCAACCCAACTCCTTCATAACTTTATGACACTTGTGGTGTATGGTAACAAATTAGATCACAACACTTGGTGTGATTGTAACTCAGAGCCACTAGCAAATTAAATAGCTGCACACTCATACCCTAGTATAAGTCTATGACCCTTTGCAAAGACATGGAAAAAAGGCACAAAGAATCTTTGCCTTATAGCACAAAATGAAATAAAATAAAATAAAATAAAGAAGACGATGCAAAGCTCAGCCCAACCCCGCCCTCTCATCTCTGTCTAAGACCTAGACAGGAGAAGCGCATTCTGCTGCCTCTCTCTCCAGTTCATGGGAGAAGGCATGTGCTCCTACTTTAACCTCCCGTGCCCCTGTCTTCCCTTCCCGCACCTGCTCAGCCAGCATATTACCAGGGCCTACGACCTTGTCTGGATGGGAGCCACAACTTTATATATCAATATGTTATCGTATAACGACCACATAAAAACATTTTAGGGGAAAACATGTGATTTTGATGAACATCTTTGATATATATGTTCATAGCAACTGTCTGTTAGTGCTATGGAAGCACATCAGGTAGCTACAACGCCCTAGCATGCTTTTATTATCTCTGCCCCTGGACTATCTGATGGAATTTGAACTGTATCCATCTTTTTCAAGCATTACACTCCTGAGCGATTGCATGTATTTTGCATACTATCTATGGATTGCATGTATTTTGCACACAACTATGTAAATTAATTCATTGCTTGATTTGTTCAAGTGTATTGTTCTGAAAGCCCGACTGATTCACCTTTTTTTGATTGCAGAGGAGGTGGGTATTCACTCGGTGGCTACACGCCGGCGCAGTACGCCGACGACCTGTACCACGGTCGAGGGGAGGGAGGGAGGGAATGGGGAGGAAGGGTGGAGAGGGAGGAAGGAGGAAGGAGGAGAGGTACCTGGGCGGGCGCGGCCGGTCGCCGGAGGGGTCGGGGTCGGCGGCGGCGGCGGTCCTCCTGGGCGCCTCGGTTGGTCGTGGGGAGGCCGGCGGTCGTGGTCGTCGTCTTGCACCCCGTGCCCGGACTGTGGTAGAGGCGGCGCAGGGCAGGGGCCGACGCGGGGGGCACGGGGTTTCTAGGGTTTCAAGGGGGGAGGCAGGGCTCGGGGGAGGCGGGGCTCGGGGGGAGGCGGCGCTCGAGGGAGAGGAAGGGGAGAGGGAGGCGGCGGGGGCGCGTGGGCGGCGGCGACGCGGTGGAGCGGCGCGGTGGAGGGAGAGGGACGAATCAAAGCAGTCTGGCGAGAGGGAGGGGGAAGGTGCAGCGCGGTGTGGATGGGGTTAGATTACTAATGGCGCACCCCCAGGCGGTGCGCCATTAGAATGTTTTTTTTTCATAGCAATGGCGCACCAGCCACCCGTGCGCCATAAGTAAGAATTTTTTTGTATTTTTTAAAAAATGAATATGAATATGAATATGAAACAGTAATATTTTTTATAAAAACAGTAATAAGTGTTGTTTAACAACAATTGTAGTCTACACTTTATTATTATTATTTTTTGGAAAATGAATATGAATATGAAACAGTAATAATATTTTATAAAAACAGTAAATAATTTTTTTTAAATATCATCAAATTTGTTATTTGAAAATATCATCGGCGGCGGCGGTGGAGCCGGGGAGGGTGCGGGGGGTGGTCGTCGGTGGTGGTGGAGCGGGGGAGGGTGCGGGGGGCTGGTGCTCGTCGGCGGCGGTGGAGCGGGGGAGGGTGCGGTGTGGGTCGTCGGCGGCGGCGGAGCTAGCGGGAGAGGGTGCGGGGGGTGCTCGTCGGCGGCGGTGGAGCGGGGGGGTGCTCGTCGGCGGCGGTGGAGCGGGGGAGGGTGCGGTGGGTCAGCGGCGGCGGTGGAGCTAGCGGGAGAGGGTGCGGGTGGGATCGAGATCGAGATGAAGGGGGATAGCGATCGAGATATGGCGGGGGATCGAGATCGAGATGGAGGGGGAAATTTACAGTAATGGCGCACTGTTTGTGTGGTGCGCCATTACTAGTTAGAACTAGTAATGGCGCACTGCCTGTCTGATGCGCCATTAGTATGTATGGAAAAATGGAAAAAAAATATTTAACACTAGTGGCGCACCCCGTTTCTGGTGCGTCATTAGTGTCAACAGCAGATGCGCCATTAGTATATACTAGTGGCACACTGATTCCCTAGTGCGCCATTAGTATCAATCCTATCTATAGCCTTTTTCCTAGTAGTGTTGTTAGAAACATTTCACAAAAAGAAAATCCCACTTTGACTTCTTTTAAAAAAAACAAAATTTGACCAAAATAGTGTGAATAGTGACATATAATATCAAATAAATTTTATCTTTTTCGCTGTGAAGTGAACGTTGATTTTTATTTCGTGGAAATTTACATACTAGTGCAAAAGTAACTCATGATTATTCTAAAAAAATTCTAAACTATTTTGATTTTTTGTTTAATTATTAAAAGAAATCTTCATATAGAGTGTATATACAACCAGGAACCGAAGTGTATTTCCCACCTAGTATACCACTTGTACTACTAGTAGTAGCACTCCTCTAATTAACACTGCTTTGTCCACCAGTGCATGTGCCAATCATTAGCGTTCTTTTTTCTGCTTAATTAAGTACGGAGTACTACTTAATGATGGGACCCAGTTTATTAATGACGGGATCGCATCCACCTTCTTAATGATGGGACATGCATGCATGGATCGCATCCACCTTCTTAATGATGGGACAAGTTTGCACCTTTGCATGCATGAGTAATGCTTCCATTCCATCTTAACCTACCTCCGAAAATGCAAGTTCATGGCGATGGTGGCTTCGCATGTGTTAAAAAATGTAAAAATATTCGTGTAAATTTAATACTGTTAGTTTATTTTAGAAATATTTATTTATTTAAAAATATACAATTTTGTAGAAAAATAGAAAAATAAAAATGAACAGGAAAGATAGAAAAGACAAAGAAGAAGAAAAACTCAAAAAGAAACATGGAAAAGAAACCCAAAGAACCGACACTAGAATAATAAAGAGAGAAAATGAAAAGGAAAGGGGTAAAAAACCCAAAATGGCAGCAGAAGGAAGGTTGAGGAGGTGCTTCCACAAGCCACAACCACGAGATATTGTGTTAGACTGCATAATGCAAGGTGTCCAACTAAGCTAGTATGCATGTTGGTAAAAGGTACCCCTCTGTCCCATAACATAAGATGTTAGGGCATCTCCAATGTAGTCCTCAAAACTCCCGTAAAGGCATGGACTGAGTTGTTCAGATGCATTATATCAACCAATGCGGACGCTTATATGTTCGTGGACTGGTCGGGATGTCCGATTTCCTGTAAATTGAAAGCAAAACTGAAGAACATTTGCTGAAGCCTGACGTCCACTCGGCCAATTAAAAGCCATCACATACCCCATGTCACAACCCCTTTATCTCCACGGCACGGCTGGTGCATCTGTGTGTGCACGCTTTTTAAGCTTGCTTGGTGCATGTGATGTGTCCATGCTTGGAACGGAGGAAGCATGGTGTGGCCTGCGTGGTCATGCATGGCGGAAGCTGTTGTGGGGAAGCCAGCTGCCGATAGCGGAAGCCACGCGCGGACAATCATTTGAAGTCAAATCGAGGCGAACATTAAAGGGGCAGGATTGAATGGCCGGCTTTTATATCCATGTCTACGGACGGATTTAAACCAGTGTCTGGATAAATACAATGTCTGTTTTGAAGATGCCCCTTTGTTAGAGCATTTACAGCTGGTCCCCTGAAATCCTACTTACGTTCACGGAGGTGACCAAACTGAACCTCTCATAGTATCATTTCTATACGCTCGGGCTGTCCGCATACCCACGTAGTGAGACTAAATATGAGGAGGATACGAGGGTTCGCACGCGCTCGGCCGGTCCGTCACATAGGACGTGACCCACCTCAGACCAACTTTTCTCTTTCTTTTCTTTCTCTTTGTTCATCTTCAAGAATCACATATAATTAACTGGACATTCAAGGAAGAAAATGAGAAGCACGGTTGCATACACGGACAAATAGGGACTCAAAACATACACTCCCGCACACCGACCGAGCGCGTTCACGGATGGTTAGGAGTAAGGATGGCAATTTTATCCATGGACATGGATATCCATGGATATCCGACCCGAATGGATAGGGTTTGGATATGTTTTTGTGTCCATGGGCGGCACCCAAACCCGACCCGATTGTTCGTGGGTAGGGCATGGATATAATCTTGTACCCATGGATATACCCAAACCCGACCCGATAGTATGACTTAATGGGGAAAAATCTGCTATCCCTGCCCCACGTTCACATGTCCCACTTCAATTTTACACTTTTTTTTATCTAAAACATGCATAAGAAATTAAACAATCCCCATCGTAACTTTTATAAGTTGATAGTCAATCCCCTCTGTAACATACTCCAACACCCCTTCCCTTATTTTTATCTCCTTCTTAAATGACTCACCATTCTCATCTGTTAGAAAAATACTAAATGATCTTAGGTTGTTACTGGATGTTGATTTACCATAAGTGAAGCCTAGCCTGCCACGAGGTGAAGAATGTAAGAGTTTATGTTAATATTGTGTTAAGTCTTATTTATATGTCTCGAGAGGACCCAATGGATATCCAGTGGATATGGATATCCATCGGATTTGGACATGGACACAATTTTTCACCCATGGATTTTTTCATGGGCGGGCAAAGACTGTCTTCATGGATATGGATTTGGATTTGATATTGTTCAACCCGATCCAAACCCGACCCATTGCCATCCTTAGTTAGGAGAGGGGGGGCGGTTGCTAAGTCTGGTTGTGGATACTTTTAGGGCATCTCCAGGGCGGCCCCGTAAACTTCCCGCAACCGTCTGGACTGCGTTGTCTGAACCGCGCAAGCCATCCAACGCCGACCTATATCGGCCCACGGGGCGGTCCGAACGCGATTTCTTCCTCAAATTGGAGACAAAAGTGTGGGAGGTTTGCGGGAGTCCGGACACCCGAAAGTAGGACTCCGACACCTCTGGCCCACCCAATCCCCCTCCAGGCCCCATTTCCTTCCACTCCGCCCCTTCTCTCCCTTACTTTGCATCCACACCCTCCACCTCCGTCGCTGATGTTGTTCATCTCCAGCCGCCACAGAGGCATTGTCGGGCGTTCGCAACCAGCACCGATGTGCTCGCTCGCCGTTCCGACGGAGCTTTCAGCCCTAGAACCATTTGTACCCAGGTACACTCCGCCCCCCTGTCGACGACCTCCATGGCGGACACCATGCTCGGCAGGTGTTCGGTTAGATGTCATTGAGCTTATTTTCAAATGCTACGTCATTTTTTAGAGTACGAAGGATGGTGAGCTACTCGACCATGGAGGGTGAGTTGTTGTGCGATGTGTGGCTGGCCATGTCCGCGGATTTCATAGGCAGGACCAGAGGGTTGCCCTTCTGTGAGCAAGTGCATGAAAAGTTTTACGTAGGAAAGCACATTGCGCCCTACGACGTGTATATCATGCGACCACGCAACGTGAGATCGTTGTCGTATTGGCATGCTACCCAGGTCAATGTCATCAAGTATGGAACTTGATCAGTCAGCTCGAGGCAAGGTGGCCATTACACGCGGGCACGGAGGAGATGGTAAGTTTTACTTCCTCTTGCTAAACTTGTTGATTGATTCATTCACTCAATGTTGGTCTACACATTATATGTAGTCCGCACACGACGTCGTGCTGTTCCACAGGTCAGCGGGACGACCATTTACGTGCGCACACTGTTGGATGAAGCTGAAGGGCAAGTATGTGTGGAAGGACATGGTCCGTTCCTCAGAAACTTGTTGGACATCCAGGATCTAGTTGAATTTGAGACCTTGTTGTACTAGGCTTAATTTGCATGCTAGTGTGGATGATTTATGCTATTTGCTATGCGAACTTTGATGAATATCGGCCGGTTTGAGTGAATTTCGTCCGGTTAGTTAAAATGCGATTTGAAATGTATGCGGCTAGCATTGGATGGCTGCCTCCCACATCCATGTCCGCGGACTGATCCGCAGTCCGCAGACGGATGCGAAAGGTTTTTTACGGGTTGCCGTTCAAAATGCCTTTACAACCGATATATGCAAGGAGCGAGTAGTGATTGCAGTCCATGGACATGCATTACAACAAGCACCTTTCAACCGTAAAAAAAAACAAAAAAAACAAGCACTTTTTGGGCATATATGTGCCGCAACACCCAAGTACAAACGCTTCATGGTGGTTCAAGATGCATATGCACCTGACTGTGAGCCTCCGAGCCATGAGTCCATGACGTACGTTTCCAGGATGAATCGAGTTCGCTACTTCTATTTCTGAGATTATTAAGTAGTTGGCTACTTCGTTGATGCACTTGTCATACATGCCGGGCAAATCCGCAGCCGATATACACCAGAAGCTTAACCGATCCATCACCGACTCGCTATAGAAGCTGGATCATGCATGCCATGACTAACGCATGCCCGGAACGCACACATAACGCCCGGAGCATGCTCGGCACACCGTGATATCAAATTCTGATTAGATCTTCTCTACTACTTCAAATCTCTATCTCTACTGGAGTATTTTAAAAAGTGTAGCCTTTTTTTCGTGCTCTACTTTCCCTCCCACCACGTCCTTTCATTGATTGATTCAGGCTTACTCAAGGGCTCGTATAACGCAGTCATCACAGATTTGAATGACAGATTCGTCATGGCAGCAAACGGGTAAATCGATTGGTTTGGAGATGCACTTATGGCCGACCTTGCGTGTGACTTTCCGCATATTATTTTTGATCATGGCTCCTAGAGAGACTAATTGTGCTGCTCATGATTTAGCCAAACTAGTTATAAGTAAGGTGTGTGCAGAATGGATGGAAGACCCACCCATAAAGATTGTTAATACTCTTGTAAAAGATACTATGGTGATCACCTTGCAATAAAGACTAATTTAATGTAAAAAAAGTCCTTTCATTGATCTTTTTTCTTTCAAATGTTTTTTGGTCTCATTCTGCCCTTTGTCCGCCCTTTCTCGTACACTAATCAATCATCTCAATTTACTTACCTTTTACATCAATTTACTAACCAAATTTCTCAACAAACTATAGATAAATCATGAGCGGTATTTGATAAATATTTATTTACATAATCACATTAATGTGGACATGTAAATCGCCTCACATCCAATAGAAAAAAAGTGTTACCCTCCTCTTAAAAAAAGGTTAGGGTTCCTCTGTCTTCCGTCGCCACCGCCATCGATCCGCCTCGTCTCTGGTGGCCTTAGGGCCATGGGGGTGTGGTGGATTCCGACCCTTACAGATGGAAGGACTTCATTTTTAGATGTTTCTTTGACTTTTGTTAGGGTTTTGTGTCCTACTCAGTAAAGCGAGACAACTGCGGCTCTTTGAAAATGGAATGAGGTTCTCCTCGTCTAGCCCCTGCCCCGATTGTGCATCTAGCATTGTCGGTGGGCTTGTGAAATTGTGTCTCCAACGAATCTTTCTTTGATGGATTTGCTCGGATCTGGTCGTTGTTCGTCTACGTTCATGTGTCTTCAGGTTTGATCCTTTCGATCTACGCTACTCTTCATCAGTGGCGGTTGCTCTTCTGGTGCGCTAGTCTTATGGGATCTTAGCATGACGACTTCTTGACTGTCTACTACAACAAGTTTTGTCCGGCTCCAGCGAAGGAGGAGCGATGACGACGGCGCGCCTTCGGATCGCTTCAGTACTTGTTGTCGTCGCTAGGTGGTCTACGAATCTAGATATAAGTTTTATTATTTCTGGTGTTCGTTGAAGATGAATAGATTGAAAGTTTTTTCCAAAAAAAAATATGGACATGTATATCACGATCTAACAAATTAGAATATTATATTTGCAACATAATGGTGCTTATTTAAATGCAAAGATGCTCCGGCGGCGGAGTTGCATGAACTAATGCATGGTATGGCGTTGGTTGTGCAATATACCAATTATCCTATCATTGTCCAATCGGACTCCTCAGAGGCATTGACGGCGTTGTCCGGGGATAATATGTCCCGGACAGCATATGGGCATTTGATAGCTGAGATTAAGCATCTTATGATTGATCATGAGTTTATTTTTCAAAAAGTAAAGCGAGAGCAAAATAGGATAGCAAATCATTTGGCAGTGTATAGTCGTACAGAGAGCACTACTGCCGTATGCTTCAGCGTGGACCATTTTGTATTGAGAAGTTGGTGCCTCTCGATTGTAACCCTAGGCATATGGAATAAAACTCTTTACCCCATAAAAAATTTAGAATATTTATATCCCTTGCAATGCATGGGCATTGTTCTAGTAAAAAAAAGTCTGCATCCAAGCTTGTAGTGATCGTTCCATCCCAATCACTTGTAGGCACCGTAAATGGGCAGGCCCAGAGCGAGATGTGAGTGTGTCTCCCAGGATCGCATGCTCTCTTTTTTTTCTTTTCCTTTTTCACTTTGTTTTTTTAGGTCAGTTTGTTTTATTACCTGAAAGATATATCTTCGTCGGTTTTATTTTAATTGAATATCACTGCAAATATGAAAAATTATTCCATCAAAGCGATGCATGTATAGCCATGGCGTCATCGACAAATCCTGTTCCATATAGAGTGTTACCCGTACAAGGTGTACAGCAGGCTCGCTTCGCTACATATAAGTGGGCGGACCCATAAATGATCTCTCGCTTCCTTAGTTTGCATGGAAGTCTGGTTTTTGGGAAGCTCTTCCGATTTTGGGAAGCTTTCAGCTGTATTTGTACCTGGTTTGTGAAGCTTACAGCTTGTGTTTTTTCCTGTCATTTTTAATGTTACATTTTTTTCCTTTTGTTTTACTTTTTTCTTTTGGTTCTTCTAAGGTATTTGTTTTTATTATATATTTTTGGTTTTATTTTGGTTTTTTATTTTTTTTATTTTGTTGAATTTTAAATTAAAAGATTGTTTTGCAATTCGTGAACTTTCTTGGAAATCATGAATAATTTTTAAATTGTCTATTTTTCTAACTTTGGAACATTTTTCAACTCCACATCATTTTCAAATTTGCAAATAATTTTCAAATCTATGAAAATTATTTAAAATCACAACTTTTTCTAATTAACGCACATTTTTGAAACGCTAATTTTTTTCACATTTCGTGATCATTTTAAAATCCTTATTCTTTTCAAATCGAATATTTTCAAATTTACGATTTTCTTCCATTTCAAGAAACTTTTTGTTAAATTTGTGAACTTTTTCCAAATTCCTGAATCTGTTATAAATTTATGATTTTTTTCTCAAGTGTGATCCTTTATTAAATTTGGTAACTTTGGAAATTCATGACCTTTTTTTAAATCCATAAGTTTTTTTAAATTGTGAAATTTATTTATTTATTCATGAACTTTTTGGAAGTCAATGGTCAATATCTAGGTCAACAGCCACCAGTCAAATTTCCATGTTGGAGGATTTTTTTTCTTACAGCAATCCATGGTGGTGGATTTTTTTTGGAGAGAAAATCCACGCTGGCAGATACTTCAGGCATTTCCTACTTAGCGCTGCAGGCGCCCGTTATAGGCAAATTTACAAACGGCGCATTGGGCCGGTCCATTACAGTGTATTCTCATTGTACAGAAAACAATTGGTGCGCTCACTGAGATTTGAACCAGAGATCTCGCTGGAACAGATTCGTTCGCACAACCACCGCGCTGGCAAGCGGGATCCAATAAACTTTTTCATTCCTTGCCTCCCTCTTTTTTCTTTTTCTCGTTTTCCTTTTTTTTGCATTTTTGTTTTCTGTTTTTTCTTTCTTCTTCTTCCTAGTTTATTCCCTCATCAATTTTTTTCGTTTCTCACTTTCTTTAAATGCGTGAACCTTTTTTCAACTTGATGGTGTTTTTGTTTTCAAAATCAATGAGCTTTTTTCTATATTTTAGTGAACTATTTTCACTTTTTTTTTTCAATTTAGGACTTTTTTTCAATGATCACTTTTTCAAATTCGAAGAACTATTTTCAAATTTGATGAAATTTTCTCAAACCCGAGGAACTTTTTTTCAAATTTGATGAACTTTATGCAAATTTGATTAAGAATTTTCAAATTCTGTGAACTCTTTATTAAATCCGATGAACTTTTTTAAAATGATGAACTTTTTCCAAATCCAGTGAACTTTTTTTTCAAATCTGCTGAACGTTTTAAAAATTTGATGAGGAGTTTTCAAATCTGATGAACTTTTTAAATGTTTGATGAACTTTTTTTCAAATTTGATGAACTTTTTCAAATCTGTAACTTTTTTGAAACTCATGGTCATTTTCATTGTTGTGAACTTCTTTTACAAAATTTGTGCACTTTTTCCATTTCATGACTTTTGTTTTTTAATTCGTGAACTTATTTGAATATATGAAGCTTTTTTACATTGGCCAACTTTTTTATGCATGTTCTTCAACTATCCAATTTTTTATATTTTTTTCCATACATTCACGTTTTTCATCGATGTTTTCAAATAATTCAAAACACTAAGCGAGATAAGTAGCGCTGCTACAGTAGTTTGATTAAAAGAGAACCACCTTTTTTAGATGTTTTTAGCGAGCTTTTTGCGGTCGCTGGAATGTACGTTTCGTGGGCCGGCCCAGCATCGGACGCTGCAGGCGCCAGGAGCGCGAACGGGTGCCTGCAGCGCCGTATAGGAGCTCCGGATACTTCATGCGAGCAAGCGAGCTACCAGAATGCTATTGGGTTCGAAATTCCCTTACGAATGCTCGTTGCGTCAAGATCTTGCTTTTTTCTTTAGAGGGGAAAGCCAGTTCTTTATTGATCGAATTTCACAGAAAGTGGGATAATGCTTACATCATGTGATTGGCCAAACCACACATGACGTCCTGGTGCTAGATTAAGAGTGTATCTAGCTAAGCGGTGAGCTTCTACGTTACTGTCTCGACTTTCAAAGATAAAACTACAGGAAAAAGCAGTAGAACGGGCTTTGATCTCGCTGATAATTGCGCCATATTTGCCATGGGAACCTCCAGCAATGTCTCTCACCACCTGTTTTGCGTCTGACGGGACCACATAACTCTGCAACAGAAGATACTCAGCTGCACAAAGTGCCTCCCTGCTGGCTATCGACTCCAAAATCATTGGGTCATGCACTCCTTGCACCACCAGGGCTGTTCCACTCAAAAATCATTGCGTCAAGATCTTGTTGTTTCGCAACGATCGACGAAGCGATCGCTGTGGGCAGGCCCATGTAAGCAACTTAGCGTGTTCAAAGACCCTGGTTTTGAGAAGGTTTCAACTCCGTTTTTTTTTTCTGGTTTTAGGTACCTTCTAGAAGGAACCCGAAAGACATTTTTCGGTTTTCCATTTTTTTGATTTAGTTTTATTTTTTGTTTATCATCTGTTTCTTTTTCTCTTTTCTTTTTTGTTTATTTTTTATTTTTTTGAATTTTTGAATTTTTCAAGTTGATTTACTACTTAATATTTTTTTTGATATTTTATAAAAAAATCATATTTTCAGAAAAATGTTCCTGATTTCATAATCTGTTCACAGATTTAAAAAAAAGTTTGCGGATTCAAATTTTTGTTCAGAATATCATGAAATGTTCCACTTTTCAAATATTTTTTCAAAAAAACAAAAATGTCACAGTTTAAAATTTCGTTCACAAATTCAAAAACCTTTTTATGTTTTTCAGAAATCAAATATTTTGTTCAATTATTCTGCCTTTTCAAACACATTGTTCACACATTCAAAAAATGTCGCTATCTTCAAAATTTTATTCAGAAATTGAAGCAATGTTGGCAATTTTTCAATATATACATTGAAAAAAAACGTTCACCCCAGTAACTATTTCATGTTCGCTATAATAGCTAATTTTGGTTCAGTACAGTCCTTGTTGGGGTTTGCTACAATAGAATATTTTGGTTCTACATCTACTTTAGTTCCGTAAACTCTTTGCTACTCTTCTATCAATAATACTTGTTAACTTGAGCGGCTAGGTGCATGCGATACTAAACTGTAGGTCGCCGGTTTGAATCCTTGGACCACGCGCGTCCCCTTTTTATGCTATCTTTTTCCTCCCGCGGTAGAACTCGATGGACCAGCCCAGTCAAGCCGACTACTATGCGTGGCGCCGGCAATTTGACGCAAGGAGCGTCAAATAGGGGCTCCCATTGGGTTCCGCGTGCGTGAGCACCATTTTATGTTATATGTAGGGTGGTAAACCTGGAGAACTCCTATATGATGCCTTAACGGGCAAACTATGGCCCGCCTGTTGCGCCCGCCTACGAACGACTCGCTGCAACAGGCGGGACCTGGGCCGGCCAGGTAAGTAGCATCCACACTCTTTTGTTGACATCATGTACATTTTTCGTTTTCCCTTCACATTTCATTTTCCTTTATTTAATTTTTATATGTCGTAATATATTTAGAAAATTTTAATCATGCACTGCAAAATGTTAACCGCGCAAATAAAAATATTATTCATGTATATGAAAAATACTTGTTACATAAAAAATGTCACATTTTTTAAAATATGCAGGTGCCAATTATAAAATGTTTATGTAATATATTAGAAATTTTGGAATAATTCTAAAAGAAGTTACATATAATAAAAAAGTAAATACCACTTTAAGAAATGTTGATAAATATTTTTTCTAACATCGTAAAAAAAATTCGCACTGTAATAGAAATATATTCTGAATTCATAAAAAATGTTTTTCTGAGATCATCGAAAAAATGTATGAAATTATTTGACCTATTAAAAAAGGCATGTGACTTCTTAGAAAACAATTCCAGTGATTAAGAACATATTTTTGACATTTTAAAAAACGTTTACAAATTGTATAAAAGCACTTAGGTTATTAAAATGTTTGTTTACAATAAAATAAAGTCCAATTTGTTTTTGAAAAAAATATGGTGTATTCTAAAAAGTGTTCATAACATGTATATGAAAAGAAGTACATCATGCATTTTTTAAATGTCCAAACTATATCATTAAAATGTTTCAAGTGTGCTCTAAAAATTTACATTGTGTACTAAAAAATAAGTCATGTGTGAATTGTTTTTTACAAAGAAACAAAAAGGAAAGCAAAAACATAGAAAATAAATAAAAACAAAAAATAAATAAACCAATGTATGACCAAGAAAGAAAAACCAAAGCAAAATGAAGGAAAACCGGTGAAAAATAATTTAAATCACAGAAAATAAAAATGAAACCCGTAGAAAACGAGACCTACACGAACCTATAGCGAAGAAAAAAACAATGAGAAAATATAAACCAAAGAAAAATGAAGAAGTAAACGAGAACAAAAGAAAAATCTAATAAAACCGAATTGAAAACAAAAAACGAAAAGGAAAAAAAGAAACAAGGGAAACCATATACCTACAGGAACCCGCTAGACGTCGCCAGTGGTGCAAACTGGCGCTCATGACACTTTATGGCCGGCCCACCTGCACGTGGCCTTTGGTTTGTTCACGTCCCTAAAAAAACATGGTTTGATCTGTTTTACTGGACTTGTTGACCAAGGACTACACATGTTGAAGCCTTCTTTGGTTCATATGGTAGGAAAATCGTAGGAATAGAAATGTCATAGGAAATGAGATGACATGTATCTCAAATCCTATGAGTAGGAATAGAAAAAGAGATGCCCTTTGATCCACATCGTAGGATTTTTTTTCATTGAGTCTAGACTAATGTTTATTTTCCTATGAAATGTGAAGGATAGGAAGAATTCCTCCATATAAATATGATTTCGTTCCTACAAACCAAATGGCTCTAAAGGAATTTTTTATAGAATTATATCCTATAAAATTCCTCTAAACCAAAGGAGGCCTGATCTTTTACTTGACCAATTCACTGTTGGCTTGACCTAATGACCTTTCACTTGACCTATTGACCTATGACTTGACCTTCAAAAAAGATCACGAGTTTGAAAAAAATTCATGAATTTGAGAAAAATATATATTTAAATAAAGTTCATGGATTTAATAAATGTTCATGAATTTGGTGTGTTGAAGACGTCATCCCTGAAATAGCTGTTCGGCTCCCTGACAACAGTCATGCTCGACTCCGGTCTGGGCTGGTGGCGAATGATGCCTTCGAGTGTGAATTTTCCTTGTTGGAGGCACCACTGAGGGCATCCAACACATCCCAGTTTCAAGTTTTTGTCACCCGGTGAAACCGTGTGTAATGATGGCGCCTTTGGTGTCATTACTTTGTTGGAAGCATTGCCTTGGTATCAAGTCTGTTGTCGTCGGGAGCACTTGGTTAGTGGTGGTGTGGTGGATCTGGAGCGGATAATGTTTGGTGAGCATGGAGGCGTTGGTAGTGCATCCATTTGGGGCTGGTCGTCGATCAACGTGAGAGCAGCAGGAGCACCCTTCGCATGTAAGTACCGTCAGACGAGCTATGCCAACTAGCCTCGTGGGATGAGAGTAGCATAGGTTTCACTTTATAGGACTTATCGTTCCTCTCTAGTGCCCTTGATGTTTGCAGATATGCTCGTCGCAGGCTCGTAGCCCGGTACAATACGGCGGTTGTCGGTGTCCACACTGGTAGTGGCGAAAGCGATCGAGTGCCCGACCGGGTGTGTTGTGGGTTTTTGGCCTTTTGTCACTTTGTATGTACTTTGGTGCTTTAGACCTAGTCTAGCTAGGTGTCGCTTTGGTTTTTGCTCATTTTTCTCAATAAACCCAGAAACCATGTTTTCCTTTCTTATTTTTTTGGAACTCGCCTTTATGCGCTGCATTCCTCCTTTCGCGGTGTTCTGTAATGCCTCTTTCTAATTAATGAATTTGGCATCTCTCCTCGCAACATTCTAGAAAAATGTTACGTGATGTATTAAAAATATTTTTTGAATTTGTGAACATCGTCAAAAAAATATTTCGTATTGTATTAAAAATATATTTTCAATTCATCAAAAATGTCTTCCTGATATCGTCCAAAAATGTATGAATGTAAAACACTATTTCGTGTTGTATGAAAATTATTTCATCATACTTAAAATGCACATGAAATTTTACGAAAAATTTCCAGTGATTCAAAAAAACATTTCTCACATTTTCAAAATATTTTGCCAATGTAAAAATATTTACAAAATATTTTAAAAATCATTTTATTGTGCATTCAAAAAAAGTGTACAAAATATGTTTTTGAACAGAAGTGCATGATGCATAAGAAAAGTTTCCAACCTGTGTCATTTTGTTTTCATGTATGCTCTAGAAATTTACATTGCATACTTACAAAAGAAGACATGTGTGAAAAAAAACTGACAAAGAAACGAAACGAAGAGGAAAACATACCATAGAAAAATGAAGGGAAAAAAGGAAAACCAGGTGAAAAAATAAATTATATAAAAAACATACATGAACCTATAGCGAAGACAAAACAAAGAAACAACGAGAAAATAAAAAACCAAAGAAAAATGAAGAAGCATAGGAGAACCGAAGAAAACCATTGAAAGAAAAACCAAAGTAAAAACCAATAAAACCAAAAAGGAAAATAACAAACAAGGAAAACTATACCTAGAAGAACAATCACTGTGCGGGAACTGGGCCGGCCTGCTAAACGTTGCCAGTGGAGCAAATTGGCACTGACACTCGCGTCTTATATGCCTGGCGCACGTGCACATGACCTTTGGTCCGTTCATGTCCCTTAAAAAACATGGTTTGAAAAAAAATGTCCCTTAAAAACATGGTTTGATCTGTTTTACTGGACTAGTTGACCAATGAATAGAAATGTCGATCTTTGACTTGACTTATTCACTGTTGGTTTGACCTATTGACCTTGGACTTGACCTACTGAATTTGAAAAAAGATCATAAGTTTGAAAATACTTCATATTTAAATAAAGTTCATGAATTTTTTTAAAAAATCAATTTTTTCCATTTTTTATTTTTTTTACAAAATTTAGATAACGTTCATGAATTTGAAGGAAGTTCCCAAACTTGAAACAGTTCATGGATCTAGAACACATTTTCACAACTCGACAAAGTTCATAAATTTAAATAGAAGTTTGTGAATTTTCCAAAAATCCACACATTTTGGGAAAAAGATAAGATGGAAAAAAAGAAAAAGAAGAAGAAAAGACAAATAAGAATAGGCAAATAAAACTGAACAAAAACTATTCAAAAGAAGAAGAAACAACAAAAATCTGTTGGAAGCTTTCCAAACCTATCCTGAGATGCTTCTGAAAACCACTGACTGAACTACCAGATTACCAACTTAATGCACCGGGCCGCAGCGAATAACATTGAAGGGGAGAGTGTGCGCCCGAGACACTTTTGCCTCTATTTAGCACCTGAAACGTGAAATAGGATTTCGCCTAAACCCGGGGACCTCCTATTTAGCGCACTACACGCCGGCGGACAAACTAGGACCTCCTTTTTAACGTTCTTTTTCGACTCATTTTAATTTTATTTTTAATTGTTTTATCTTCATTAATTCTTTTGAGATTTGAAAATAAAAGTCCAAGATATCATAAAATATTCAAGGATTAAAAAAATTTGATGACTTAGTTTTTTTCATGATTTTAAAAAATATTCACGATTTTGAAAATCAATGTCTTTGAAATCAAATTATGTTCATGATTTAGGAAAACTGTTCGCCTTGCCAGAAAATGTTCATAAATTAAGAAATATAAACGAATTATAAAATGCTCATTCATTTTGCAAATGTTGTATGAAGAAACAAAAACAACATGCTCATGAATTTAAAAAACGCTCCCCAATTTTCAAATATGTTCGTAGGTTAAAAAACTATGTTCAAGAGTTTCATAAAATGTTCACGAATTGGTAAGTAAATTTTCTGGAATCATAAAAATCTCACAATTTTTGTTATTCTTCGTGAAATCGAATAATATTGCCAATTACATAAAAAAGTATTTTGGATTTGGAAACATATTCACAATTACAAAAATGCTCATCAATTTGAAAATATGTTCAGAAAAAGGAAAAAATAAAAACTGGATGAAAAATTAAAGGAAATTGTAAAGGTTCATGAAAAAAAGTAAAAATGAAAATGAAAATTTTAGAAAATAAAGAAAATAGAAAAACGGAAGAAAATAACGTTAAAAATACAGGAAAAAGGCCGGCCCAAATTGACGAATAGAATAGGCCGTAAACCCACAGGCCTAAAAGGATGGGCCATAACACCTGAACATTTTGATTAGACGAAATTTTCTGAAATTTGGGAACAATGTATTGATTTAAGGATCATTTTTTGAAATGTATGAACATATTTTAAATTCATGAAACTTTTCTGAATCAGCAAACAGTTTTTGAAGTGCTGGACTTTTTCAGAAATTCAGGAACAATTTTTGTATATCACTAATATTTTTTGACCAAGGACTACACATGTTGAAGCCTTCTTTGGTTCATATGGTAGGAAAATCGTAGGAATAGAAATGTCATAGGAAATGAGATGACATGTATCTCAAATCCTATGAGTAGGAATAGAAAAAGAGATGCCCTTTGATCCACATCGTAGGATTTTTTTTCATTGAGTCTAGACTAATGTTTATTTTCCTATGAAATGTGAAGGATAGGAAGAATTCCTCCATATAAATATGATTTCGTTCCTACAAACCAAATGGCTCTAAAGGAATTTTTTATAGAAATTATATCCTATAAAATTCCTCTAAACCAAAGGAGGCCTGATCTTTTACTTGACCAATTCACTGTTGGCTTGACCTAATGACCTTTCACTTGACCTATTAACCTATGACTTGACCTTCAAAAAAGATCACGAGTTTGAAAAAAATTCATGAATTTGAGAAAAATATATATTTAAATAAAGTTCATGGATTTAATAAATGTTCATGAATTTGGTGTGTTGAAGACGTCATCCCTGAAATAGCTGTTCGGCTCCCTGACAACAGTCATGCTCGACTCCGGTCTGGGCTGGTGGCGAATGATGCCTTCGAGTGTGAATTTTCCTTGTTGGAGGCACCACTGAGGGCATCCAACACATCCCAGTTTCAAGTTTTTGTCACCCGGTGAAACCGTGTGTAATGATGGCGCCTTTGGTGTCATTACTTTGTTGGAAGCATTGCCTTGGTATCAAGTCTGTTGTCGTCGGGAGCACTTGGTTAGTGGTGGTGTGGTGGATCTGGAGCGGATAATGTTTGGTGAGCATGGAGGCGTTGGTAGTGCATCCATTTGGGGCTGGTCGTCGATCAACGTGAGAGCAGCAGGAGCACCCTTCGCATGTAAGTACCGTCAGACGAGCTATGCCAACTAGCCTCGTGGGATGAGAGTAGCATAGGTTTCACTTTATAGGACTTATCGTTCCTCTCTAGTGCCCTTGATGTTTGCAGATATGCTCGTCGCAGGCTCGTAGCCCGGTACAATACGGCGGTTGTCGGTGTCCACACTGGTAGTGGCGAAAGCGATCGAGTGCCCGACCGGGTGTGTTGTGGGTTTTTGGCCTTTTGTCACTTTGTATGTACTTTGGTGCTTTAGACCTAGTCTAGCTAGGTGTCGCTTTGGTTTTTGCTCATTTTTCTCAATAAACCCAGAAACCATGTTTTCCTTTCTTATTTTTTTGGAACTCGCCTTTATGCGCTGCATTCCTCCTTTCGCGGTGTTCTGTAATGCCTCTTTCTAATTAATGAATTTGGCATCTCTCCTCGCAACATTCTAGAAAAATGTTACGTGATGTATTAAAAATATTTTTTGAATTTGTGAACATCGTCAAAAAAATATTTCGTATTGTATTAAAAATATATTTTCAATTCATCAAAAATGTCTTCCTGATATCGTCCAAAAATGTATGAATGTAAAACACTATTTCGTGTTGTATAAAAATTATTTCATCATACTTAAAATGCACATGAAATTTTACGAAAAATTTCCAGTGATTCAAAAAAACATTTCTCACATTTTCAAAATATTTTGCCAATGTAAAAATATTTACAAAATATTTTAAAAATCATTTTATTGTGCATTCAAAAAAAGTGTACAAAATATGTTTTTGAACAGAAGTGAATGATGCATAAGAAAAGTTTCCAACCTGTGTCATTTTGTTTTCATGTATGCTCTAGAAATTTACATTGCATACTTACAAAAGAAGACATGTGTGAAAAAAAACTGACAAAGAAACGAAACGAAGAGGAAAACATACCATAGAAAAATGAAGGGAAAAAAGGAAAACCAGGTGAAAAAATAAATTATATAAAAAACATACATGAACCTATAGCGAAGACAAAACAAAGAAACAACGAGAAAATAAAAAACCAAAGAAAAATGAAGAAGCATAGGAGAACCGAAGAAAACCATTGAAAGAAAAACCAAAGTAAAAACCAATAAAACCAAAAAGGAAAATAACAAACAAGGAAAACTATACCTAGAAGAACAATCACTGTGCGGGAACTGGGCCGGCCTGCTAAACGTTGCCAGTGGAGCAAATTGGCACTGACACTCGCGTCTTATATGCCTGGCGCACGTGCACATGACCTTTGGTCCGTTCATGTCCCTTAAAAAACATGGTTTGAAAAAAAATGTCCCTTAAAAACATGGTTTGATCTGTTTTACTGGACTAGTTGACCAATGAATAGAAATGTCGATCTTTGACTTGACTTATTCACTGTTGGTTTGACCTATTGACCTTGGACTTGACCTACTGAATTTGAAAAAAGATCATAAGTTTGAAAATACTTCATATTTAAATAAAGTTCATGAATTTTTCTAAAAAATCAATTTTTTCCATTTTTTATTTTTTTTACAAAATTTAGATAACGTTCATGAATTTGAAGGAAGTTCCCAAACTTGAAACAGTTCATGGATCTAGAACACATTTTCACAACTCGACAAAGTTCATAAATTTAAATAGAAGTTTGTGAATTTTCCAAAAATCCACACATTTTGGGAAAAAGATAAGATGGAAAAAAAGAAAAAGAAGAAGAAAAGACAAATAAGAATAGGCAAATAAAACTGAACAAAAACTATTCAAAAGAAGAAGAAACAACAAAAATCTGTTGGAAGCTTTCCAAACCTATCCTGAGATGCTTCTGAAAACCACTGTCTGAACTACCAGATTACCAACTTAATGCACCGGGCCGCAGCGAATAACATTGAAGGGGAGAGTGTGCGCCCGAGACACTTTTGCCTCTATTTAGCACCTGAAACGTGAAATAGGATTTCGCCTAAACCCGGGGACCTCCTATTTAGCGCACTACACGCCGGCGGACAAACTAGGACCTCCTTTTTAACGTTCTTTTTCGACTCATTTTAATTTTATTTTTAATTGTTTTATCTTCATTAATTCTTTTGAGATTTGAAAATAAAAGTCCAAGATATCATAAAATATTCAAGGATTAAAAAAATTTGATGACTTAGTTTTTTTCATGATTTTAAAAAATATTCACGATTTTGAAAATCAATGTCTTTGAAATCAAATTATGTTCATGATTTAGGAAAACTGTTCGCCTTGCCAGAAAATGTTCATAAATTAAGAAATATAAACGAATTATAAAATGCTCATTCATTTTGCAAATGTTGTATGAAGAAACAAAAACAACATGCTCATGAATTTAAAAAACGCTCCCCAATTTTCAAATATGTTCGTAGGTTAAAAAACTATGTTCAAGAGTTTCATAAAATGTTCACGAATTGGTAAGTAAATTTTCTGGAATCATAAAAATCTCACAATTTTTGTTATTCTTCGTGAAATCGAATAATATTGCCAATTACATAAAAAAGTATTTTGGATTTGGAAACATATTCACAATTACAAAAATGCTCATCAATTTGAAAATATGTTCAGAAAAAGGAAAAAATAAAAACTGGATGAAAAATTAAAGGAAATTGTAAAGGTTCATGAAAAAAAGTAAAAATGAAAATGAAAATTTTAGAAAATAAAGAAAATAGAAAAACGGAAGAAAATAACGTTAAAAATACAGGAAAAAGGCCGGCCCAAATTGACGAATAGAATAGGCCGTAAACCCACAGGCCTAAAAGGATGGGCCATAACACCTGAACATTTTGATTAGACGAAATTTTCTGAAATTTGGGAACAATGTATTGATTTAAGGATCATTTTTTGAAATGTATGAACATATTTTAAATTCATGAAACTTTTCTGAATCAGCAAACAGTTTTTGAAGTGCTGGACTTTTTCAGAAATTCAGGAACAATTTTTGTATATCACTAATATTTTTTGACCAAGGACTACACATGTTGAAGCCTTCTTTGGTTCATATGGTAGGAAAATCGTAGGAATAGAAATGTCATAGGAAATGAGATGACATGTATCTCAAATCCTATGAGTAGGAATAGAAAAAGAGATGCCCTTTGATCCACATCGTAGGATTTTTTTTCATTGAGTCTAGACTAATGTTTATTTTCCTATGAAATGTGAAGGATAGGAAGAATTCCTCCATATAAATATGATTTCGTTCCTACAAACCAAATGGCTCTAAAGGAATTTTTTATAGAAATTATATCCTATAAAATTCCTCTAAACCAAAGGAGGCCTGATCTTTTACTTGACCAATTCACTGTTGGCTTGACCTAATGACCTTTCACTTGACCTATTAACCTATGACTTGACCTTCAAAAAAGATCACGAGTTTGAAAAAAATTCATGAATTTGAGAAAAATATATATTTAAATAAAGTTCATGGATTTAATAAATGTTCATGAATTTGGTGTGTTGAAGACGTCATCCCTGAAATAGCTGTTCGGCTCCCTGACAACAGTCATGCTCGACTCCGGTCTGGGCTGGTGGCGAATGATGCCTTCGAGTGTGAATTTTCCTTGTTGGAGGCACCACTGAGGGCATCCAACACATCCCAGTTTCAAGTTTTTGTCACCCGGTGAAACCGTGTGTAATGATGGCGCCTTTGGTGTCATTACTTTGTTGGAAGCATTGCCTTGGTATCAAGTCTGTTGTCGTCGGGAGCACTTGGTTAGTGGTGGTGTGGTGGATCTGGAGCGGATAATGTTTGGTGAGCATGGAGGCGTTGGTAGTGCATCCATTTGGGGCTGGTCGTCGATCAACGTGAGAGCAGCAGGAGCACCCTTCGCATGTAAGTACCGTCAGACGAGCTATGCCAACTAGCCTCGTGGGATGAGAGTAGCATAGGTTTCACTTTATAGGACTTATCGTTCCTCTCTAGTGCCCTTGATGTTTGCAGATATGCTCGTCGCAGGCTCGTAGCCCGGTACAATACGGCGGTTGTCGGTGTCCACACTGGTAGTGGCGAAAGCGATCGAGTGCCCGACCGGGTGTGTTGTGGGTTTTTGGCCTTTTGTCACTTTGTATGTACTTTGGTGCTTTAGACCTAGTCTAGCTAGGTGTCGCTTTGGTTTTTGCTCATTTTTCTCAATAAACCCAGAAACCATGTTTTCCTTTCTTATTTTTTTGGAACTCGCCTTTATGCGCTGCATTCCTCCTTTCGCGGTGTTCTGTAATGCCTCTTTCTAATTAATGAATTTGGCATCTCTCCTCGCAACATTCTAGAAAAATGTTACGTGATGTATTAAAAATATTTTTTGAATTTGTGAACATCGTCAAAAAAATATTTCGTATTGTATTAAAAATATATTTTCAATTCATCAAAAATGTCTTCCTGATATCGTCCAAAAATGTATGAATGTAAAACACTATTTCGTGTTGTATAAAAATTATTTCATCATACTTAAAATGCACATGAAATTTTACGAAAAATTTCCAGTGATTCAAAAAAACATTTCTCACATTTTCAAAATATTTTGCCAATGTAAAAATATTTACAAAATATTTTAAAAATCATTTTATTGTGCATTCAAAAAAAGTGTACAAAATATGTTTTTGAACAGAAGTGCATGATGCATAAGAAAAGTTTCCAACCTGTGTCATTTTGTTTTCATGTATGCTCTAGAAATTTACATTGCATACTTACAAAAGAAGACATGTGTGAAAAAAAACTGACAAAGAAACGAAACGAAGAGGAAAACATACCATAGAAAAATGAAGGGAAAAAAGGAAAACCAGGTGAAAAAATAAATTATATAAAAAACATACATGAACCTATAGCGAAGACAAAACAAAGAAACAACGAGAAAATAAAAAACCAAAGAAAAATGAAGAAGCATAGGAGAACCGAAGAAAACCATTGAAAGAAAAACCAAAGTAAAAACCAATAAAACCAAAAAGGAAAATAACAAACAAGGAAAACTATACCTAGAAGAACAATCACTGTGCGGGAACTGGGCCGGCCTGCTAAACGTTGCCAGTGGAGCAAATTGGCACTGACACTCGCGTCTTATATGCCTGGCGCACGTGCACATGACCTTTGGTCCGTTCATGTCCCTTAAAAAACATGGTTTGAAAAAAAATGTCCCTTAAAAACATGGTTTGATCTGTTTTACTGGACTAGTTGACCAATGAATAGAAATGTCGATCTTTGACTTGACTTATTCACTGTTGGTTTGACCTATTGACCTTGGACTTGACCTACTGAATTTGAAAAAAGATCATAAGTTTGAAAATACTTCATATTTAAATAAAGTTCATGAATTTTTCTAAAAAATCAATTTTTTCCATTTTTTTTTACAAAATTTAGATAACGTTCATGAATTTGAAGGAAGTTCCCAAACTTGAAACAGTTCATGGATCTAGAACACATTTTCACAACTCGACAAAGTTCATAAATTTAAATAGAAGTTTGTGAATTTTCCAAAAATCCACACATTTTGGGAAAAAGATAAGATGGAAAAAAAGAAAAAGAAGAAGAAAAGACAAATAAGAATAGGCAAATAAAACTGAACAAAAACTATTCAAAAGAAGAAGAAACAACAAAAATCTGTTGGAAGCTTTCCAAACCTATCCTGAGATGCTTCTGAAAACCACTGACTGAACTACCAGATTACCAACTTAATGCACCGGGCCGCAGCGAATAACATTGAAGGGGAGAGTGTGCGCCCGAGACACTTTTGCCTCTATTTAGCACCTGAAACGTGAAATAGGATTTCGCCTAAACCCGGGGACCTCCTATTTAGCGCACTACACGCCGGCGGACAAACTAGGACCTCCTTTTTAACGTTCTTTTTCGACTCATTTTAATTTTATTTTTAATTGTTTTATCTTCATTAATTCTTTTGAGATTTGAAAATAAAAGTCCAAGATATCATAAAATATTCAAGGATTAAAAAAATTTGATGACTTAGTTTTTTTCATGATTTTAAAAAATATTCACGATTTTGAAAATCAATGTCTTTGAAATCAAATTATGTTCATGATTTAGGAAAACTGTTCGCCTTGCCAGAAAATGTTCATAAATTAAGAAATATAAACGAATTATAAAATGCTCATTCATTTTGCAAATGTTGTATGAAGAAACAAAAACAACATGCTCATGAATTTAAAAAACGCTCCCCAATTTTCAAATATGTTCGTAGGTTAAAAAACTATGTTCAAGAGTTTCATAAAATGTTCACGAATTGGTAAGTAAATTTTCTGGAATCATAAAAATCTCACAATTTTTGTTATTCTTCGTGAAATCGAATAATATTGCCAATTACATAAAAAAGTATTTTGGATTTGGAAACATATTCACAATTACAAAAATGCTCATCAATTTGAAAATATGTTCAGAAAAAGGAAAAAATAAAAACTGGATGAAAAATTAAAGGAAATTGTAAAGGTTCATGAAAAAAAGTAAAAATGAAAATGAAAATTTTAGAAAATAAAGAAAATAGAAAAACGGAAGAAAATAACGTTAAAAATACAGGAAAAAGGCCGGCCCAAATTGACGAATAGAATAGGCCGTAAACCCACAGGCCTAAAAGGATGGGCCATAACACCTGAACATTTTGATTAGACGAAATTTTCTGAAATTTGGGAACAATGTATTGATTTAAGGATCATTTTTTGAAATGTATGAACATATTTTAAATTCATGAAACTTTTCTGAATCAGCAAACAGTTTTTGAAGTGCTGGACTTTTTCAGAAATTCAGGAACAATTTTTGTATATCACTAATATTTTTTGACCAAGGACTACACATGTTGAAGCCTTCTTTGGTTCATATGGTAGGAAAATCGTAGGAATAGAAATGTCATAGGAAATGAGATGACATGTATCTCAAATCCTATGAGTAGGAATAGAAAAAGAGATGCCCTTTGATCCACATCGTAGGATTTTTTTTCATTGAGTCTAGACTAATGTTTATTTTCCTATGAAATGTGAAGGATAGGAAGAATTCCTCCATATAAATATGATTTCGTTCCTACAAACCAAATGGCTCTAAAGGAATTTTTTATAGAAATTATATCCTATAAAATTCCTCTAAACCAAAGGAGGCCTGATCTTTTACTTGACCAATTCACTGTTGGCTTGACCTAATGACCTTTCACTTGACCTATTGACCTATGACTTGACCTTCAAAAAAGATCACGAGTTTGAAAAAAATTCATGAATTTGAGAAAAATATATATTTAAATAAAGTTCATGGATTTAATAAATGTTCATGAATTTGGTGTGTTGAAGACGTCATCCCTGAAATAGCTGTTCGGCTCCCTGACAACAGTCATGCTCGACTCCGGTCTGGGCTGGTGGCGAATGATGCCTTCGAGTGTGAATTTTCCTTGTTGGAGGCACCACTGAGGGCATCCAACACATCCCAGTTTCAAGTTTTTGTCACCCGGTGAAACCGTGTGTAATGATGGCGCCTTTGGTGTCATTACTTTGTTGGAAGCATTGCCTTGGTATCAAGTCTGTTGTCGTCGGGAGCACTTGGTTAGTGGTGGTGTGGTGGATCTGGAGCGGATAATGTTTGGTGAGCATGGAGGCGTTGGTAGTGCATCCATTTGGGGCTGGTCGTCGATCAACGTGAGAGCAGCAGGAGCACCCTTCGCATGTAAGTACCGTCAGACGAGCTATGCCAACTAGCCTCGTGGGATGAGAGTAGCATAGGTTTCACTTTATAGGACTTACCGTTCCTCTCTAGTGCCCTTGATGTTTGCAGATATGCTCGTCGCAGGCTCGTAGCCCGGTACAATACGGCGGTTGTCGGTGTCCACACTGGTAGTGGCGAAAGCGATCGAGTGCCCGACCGGGTGTGTTGTGGGTTTTTGGCCTTTTGTCACTTTGTATGTACTTTGGTGCTTTAGACCTAGTCTAGCTAGGTGTCGCTTTGGTTTTTGCTCATTTTTCTCAATAAACCCAGAAACCATGTTTTCCTTTCTTATTTTTTTGGAACTCGCCTTTATGCGCTGCATTCCTCCTTTCGCGGTGTTCTGTAATGCCTCTTTCTAATTAATGAATTTGGCATCTCTCCTCGCAACATTCTAGAAAAATGTTACGTGATGTATTAAAAATATTTTTTGAATTTGTGAACATCGTCAAAAAAATATTTCGTATTGTATTAAAAATATATTTTCAATTCATCAAAAATGTCTTCCTGATATCGTCCAAAAATGTATGAATGTAAAACACTATTTCGTGTTGTATGAAAATTATTTCATCATACTTAAAATGCACATGAAATTTTACGAAAAATTTCCAGTGATTCAAAAAAACATTTCTCACATTTTCAAAATATTTTGCCAATGTAAAAATATTTACAAAATATTTTAAAAATCATTTTATTGTGCATTCAAAAAAAGTGTACAAAATATGTTTTTGAACAGAAGTGCATGATGCATAAGAAAAGTTTCCAACCTGTGTCATTTTGTTTTCATGTATGCTCTAGAAATTTACATTGCATACTTACAAAAGAAGACATGTGTGAAAAAAAACTGACAAAGAAACGAAACGAAGAGGAAAACATACCATAGAAAAATGAAGGGAAAAAAGGAAAACCAGGTGAAAAAATAAATTATATAAAAAACATACATGAACCTATAGCGAAGACAAAACAAAGAAACAACGAGAAAATAAAAAACCAAAGAAAAATGAAGAAGCATAGGAGAACCGAAGAAAACCATTGAAAGAAAAACCAAAGTAAAAACCAATAAAACCAAAAAGGAAAATAACAAACAAGGAAAACTATACCTAGAAGAACAATCACTGTGCGGGAACTGGGCCGGCCTGCTAAACGTTGCCAGTGGAGCAAATTGGCACTGACACTCGCGTCTTATATGCCTGCGCACGTGCACATGACCTTTGGTCCGTTCATGTCCCTTAAAAAACATGGTTTAAAAAAAAATGTCCCTTAAAAACATGGTTTGATCTGTTTTACTGGACTAGTTGACCAATGAATAGAAATGTCGATCTTTGACTTGACTTATTCACTGTTGGTTTGACCTATTGACCTTGGACTTGACCTACTGAATTTGAAAAAAGATCATAAGTTTGAAAATACTTCATATTTAAATAAAGTTCATGAATTTTTTTAAAAAATCAATTTTTTCCATTTTTTATTTTTTTTACAAAATTTAGATAACGTTCATGAATTTGAAGGAAGTTCCCAAACTTGAAACAGTTCATGGATCTAGAACACATTTTCACAACTCGACAAAGTTCATAAATTTAAATAGAAGTTTGTGAATTTTCCAAAAATCCACACATTTTGGGAAAAAGATAAGATGGAAAAAAAGAAAAAGAAGAAGAAAAGACAAATAAGAATAGGCAAATAAAACTGAACAAAAACTATTCAAAAGAAGAAGAAACAACAAAAATCTGTTGGAAGCTTTCCAAACCTATCCTGAGATGCTTCTGAAAACCACTGACTGAACTACCAGATTACCAACTTAATGCACCGGGCCGCAGCGAATAACATTGAAGGGGAGAGTGTGCGCCCGAGACACTTTTGCCTCTATTTAGCACCTGAAACGTGAAATAGGATTTCGCCTAAACCCGGGGACCTCCTATTTAGCGCACTACACGCCGGCGGACAAACTAGGACCTCCTTTTTAACGTTCTTTTTCGACTCATTTTAATTTTATTTTTAATTGTTTTATCTTCATTAATTCTTTTGAGATTTGAAAATAAAAGTCCAAGATATCATAAAATATTCAAGGATTAAAAAAATTTGATGACTTAGTTTTTTTCATGATTTTAAAAAATATTCACGATTTTGAAAATCAATGTCTTTGAAATCAAATTATGTTCATGATTTAGGAAAACTGTTCGCCTTGCCAGAAAATGTTCATAAATTAAGAAATATAAACGAATTATAAAATGCTCATTCATTTTGCAAATGTTGTATGAAGAAACAAAAACAACATGCTCATGAATTTAAAAAACGCTCCCCAATTTTCAAATATGTTCGTAGGTTAAAAAACTATGTTCAAGAGTTTCATAAAATGTTCACGAATTGGTAAGTAAATTTTCTGGAATCATAAAAATCTCACAATTTTTGTTATTCTTCGTGAAATCGAATAATATTGCCAATTACATAAAAAAGTATTTTGGATTTGGAAACATATTCACAATTACAAAAATGCTCATCAATTTGAAAATATGTTCAGAAAAAGGAAAAAATAAAAACTGGATGAAAAATTAAAGGAAATTGTAAAGGTTCATGAAAAAAAAGTAAAAATGAAAATGAAAATTTTAGAAAATAGAAAAACGGAAGAAAATAACGTTGAAAATACAGGAAAAAGGCCGGCCCAAATTGACGAATAGAATAGGCCGTAAACCCACAGGCCTAAAAGGATGGGCCATAACACCTGAACATTTTGATTAGACGAAATTTTCTGAAATTTGGGAACAATGTATTGATTTAAGGATCATTTTTTGAAATGTATGAACATATTTTAAATTCATGAAACTTTTCTGAATCAGCAAACAGTTTTTGAAGTGCTGGACTTTTTCAGAAATTCAGGAACAATTTTTGTATATCACTAATATTTTTTGACCAAGGACTACACATGTTGAAGCCTTCTTTGGTTCATATGGTAGGAAAATCGTAGGAATAGAAATGTCATAGGAAATGAGATGACATGTATCTCAAATCCTATGAGTAGGAATAGAAAAAGAGATGCCCTTTGATCCACATCGTAGGATTTTTTTTCATTGAGTCTAGACTAATGTTTATTTTCCTATGAAATGTGAAGGATAGGAAGAATTCCTCCATATAAATATGATTTCGTTCCTACAAACCAAATGGCTCTAAAGGAATTTTTTATAGAAATTATATCCTATAAAATTCCTCTAAACCAAAGGAGGCCTGATCTTTTACTTGACCAATTCACTGTTGGCTTGACCTAATGACCTTTCACTTGACCTATTGACCTATGACTTGACCTTCAAAAAAGATCACGAGTTTGAAAAAAATTCATGAATTTGAGAAAAATATATATTTAAATAAAGTTCATGGATTTAATAAATGTTCATGAATTTGGTGTGTTGAAGACGTCATCCCTGAAATAGCTGTTCGGCTCCCTGACAACAGTCATGCTCGACTCCGGTCTGGGCTGGTGGCGAATGATGCCTTCGAGTGTGAATTTTCCTTGTTGGAGGCACCACTGAGGGCATCCAACACATCCCAGTTTCAAGTTTTTGTCACCCGGTGAAACCGTGTGTAATGATGGCGCCTTTGGTGTCATTACTTTGTTGGAAGCATTGCCTTGGTATCAAGTCTGTTGTCGTCGGGAGCACTTGGTTAGTGGTGGTGTGGTGGATCTGGAGCGGATAATGTTTGGTGAGCATGGAGGCGTTGGTAGTGCATCCATTTGGGGCTGGTCGTCGATCAACGTGAGAGCAGCAGGAGCACCCTTCGCATGTAAGTACCGTCAGACGAGCTATGCCAACTAGCCTCGTGGGATGAGAGTAGCATAGGTTTCACTTTATAGGACTTATCGTTCCTCTCTAGTGCCCTTGATGTTTGCAGATATGCTCGTCGCAGGCTCGTAGCCCGGTACAATACGGCGGTTGTCGGTGTCCACACTGGTAGTGGCGAAAGCGACCGAGTGCCCGACCGGGTGTGTTGTGGGTTTTTGGCCTTTTGTCACTTTGTATGTACTTTGGTGCTTTAGACCTAGTCTAGCTAGGTGTCGCTTTGGTTTTTGCTCATTTTTCTCAATAAACCCAGAAACCATGTTTTCCTTTCTTATTTTTTTGGAACTCGCCTTTATGCGCTGCATTCCTCCTTTCGCGGTGTTCTGTAATGCCTCTTTCTAATTAATGAATTTGGCATCTCTCCTCGCAACATTCTAGAAAAATGTTACGTGATGTATTAAAAATATTTTTTGAATTTGTGAACATCGTCAATAAAATATTTCGTATTGTATTAAAAATATATTTTCAATTCATCAAAAATGTCTTCCTGATATCGTCCAAAAATGTATGAATGTAAAACACTATTTGGTGTTGTATGAAAATTATTTCATCATACTTAAAATGCACATGAAATTTTACGAAAAATTTCCAGTGATTCAAAAAAACATTTCTCACATTTTCAAAATATTTTGCCAATGTAAAAATATTTACAAAATATTTTAAAAATCATTTTATTGTGCATTCAAAAAAAGTGTACAAAATATGTTTTTGAACAGAAGTGCATGATGCATAAGAAAAGTTTTCAACCTGTGTCATTTTGTTTTCATGTATGCTCTAGAAATTTACATTGCATACTTACAAAAGAAGACATGTGTGAAAAAAAACTGACAAAGAAACGAAACGAAGAGGAAAACATACCATAGAAAAATGAAGGGAAAAAAGGAAAACCAGGTGAAAAAATAAATTATATAAAAAACATACATGAACCTATAGCGAAGACAAAACAAAGAAACAACGAGAAAATAAAAAACCAAAGAAAAATGAAGAAGCATAGGAGAACCAAAGAAAACCATTGAAAGAAAAACCAAAGTAAAAACCAATAAAACCAAAAAGGAAAATAACAAACAAGGAAAACTATACCTAGAAGAACAATCACTGTGCGGGAACTGGGCCGGCCTGCTAAACGTTGCCAGTGGAGCAAATTGGCACTGACACTCGCGTCTTATATGCCTGGCGCACGTGCACATGACCTTTGGTCCGTTCATGTCCCTTAAAAAACATGGTTTGAAAAAAAATGTCCCTTAAAAACATGGTTTGATCTGTTTTACTGGACTAGTTGACCAATGAATAGAAATGTCGATCTTTGACTTGACTTATTCACTGTTGGTTTGACCTATTGACCTTGGACTTGACCTACTGAATTTGAAAAAAGATCATAAGTTTGAAAATACTTCATATTTAAATAAAGTTCATGAATTTTTTTAAAAAATCAATTTTTTCCATTTTTTATTTTTTTTACAAAATTTAGATAACGCTCATGAATTTGAAGGAAGTTCCCAAACTTGAAACAGTTCATGGATCTAGAACACATTTTCACAACTCGACAAAGTTCATAAATTTAAATAGAAGTTTGTGAATTTTCCTAAAATCCACACATTTTGGGAAAAAGATAAGATGGAAAAAAAGAAAAAGAAGAAGAAAAGACAAATAAGAATAGGCAAATAAAACTGAACAAAAACTATTCAAAAGAAGAAGAAACAACAAAAATCTGTTGGAAGCTTTCCAAACCTATCCTGAGATGCTTCTGAAAACCACTGACTGAACTACCAGATTACCAACTTAATGCACCGGGCCGCAGCGAATAACATTGAAGGGGAGAGTGTGCGCCCGAGACACTTTTGCCTCTATTTAGCACCTGAAACGTGAAATAGGATTTCGCCTAAACCCGGGGACCTCCTATTTAGCGCACTACACGCCGGCGGACAAACTAGGACCTCCTTTTTAACGTTCTTTTTCGACTCATTTTAATTTTATTTTTAATTGTTTTATCTTCATTAATTCTTTTGAGATTTGAAAATAAAAGTCCAAGATATCATAAAATATTCAAGGATTAAAAAAATTTGATGACTTAGTTTTTTTCATGATTTTAAAAAATATTCACGATTTTGAAAATCAATGTCTTCGAAATCAAATTATGTTCATGATTTAGGAAAACTGTTCGCCTTGCCAGAAAATGTTCATAAATTAAGAAATATAAACGAATTATAAAATGCTCATTCATTTTGCAAATGTTGTATGAAGAAACAAAAACAACATGCTCATGAATTTAAAAAACGCTCCCCAATTTTCAAATATGTTCGTAGGTTAAAAAACTATGTTCAAGAGTTTCATAAAATGTTCACGAATTGGTAAGTAAATTTTCTGGAATCATAAAAATCTCACAATTTTTGTTATTCTTCGTGAAATCGAATAATATTGCCAATTACATAAAAAAGTATTTTGGATTTGGAAACATATTCACAATTACAAAAATGCTCATCAATTTGAAAATATGTTCAGAAAAAGGAAAAAATAAAAACTGGATGAAAAATTAAAGGAAATTGTAAAGGTTCATGAAAAAAAAGTAAAAATGAAAATGAAAATTTTAGAAAATAGAAAAACGGAAGAAAATAACGTTGAAAATACAGGAAAAAGGCCGGCCCAAATTGACGAATAGAATAGGCCGTAAACCCACAGGCCTAAAAGGATGGGCCATAACACCTGAACATTTTGATTAGACGAAATTTTCTGAAATTTGGGAACAATGTATTGATTTAAGGATCATTTTTTGAAATGTATGAACATATTTTAAATTCATGAAACTTTTCTGAATCAGCAAACAGTTTTTGAAGTGCTGGACTTTTTCAGAAATTCAGGAACAATTTTTGTATATCACTAATATTTTTTGACCAAGGACTACACATGTTGAAGCCTTCTTTGGTTCATATGGTAGGAAAATCGTAGGAATAGAAATGTCATAGGAAATGAGATGACATGTATCTCAAATCCTATGAGTAGGAATAGAAAAAGAGATGCCCTTTGATCCACATCGTAGGATTTTTTTTCATTGAGTCTAGACTAATGTTTATTTTCCTATGAAATGTGAAGGATAGGAAGAATTCCTCCATATAAATATGATTTCGTTCCTACAAACCAAATGGCTCTAAAGGAATTTTTTATAGAAATTATATCCTATAAAATTCCTCTAAACCAAAGGAGGCCTGATCTTTTACTTGACCAATTCACTGTTGGCTTGACCTAATGACCTTTCACTTGACCTATTGACCTATGACTTGACCTTCAAAAAAGATCACGAGTTTGAAAAAAATTCATGAATTTGAGAAAAATATATATTTAAATAAAGTTCATGGATTTAATAAATGTTCATGAATTTGGTGTGTTGAAGACGTCATCCCTGAAATAGCTGTTCGGCTCCCTGACAACAGTCATGCTCGACTCCGGTCTGGGCTGGTGGCGAATGATGCCTTCGAGTGTGAATTTTCCTTGTTGGAGGCACCACTGAGGGCATCCAACACATCCCAGTTTCAAGTTTTTGTCACCCGGTGAAACCGTGTGTAATGATGGCGCCTTTGGTGTCATTACTTTGTTGGAAGCATTGCCTTGGTATCAAGTCTGTTGTCGTCGGGAGCACTTGGTTAGTGGTGGTGTGGTGGATCTGGAGCGGATAATGTTTGGTGAGCATGGAGGCGTTGGTAGTGCATCCATTTGGGGCTGGTCGTCGATCAACGTGAGAGCAGCAGGAGCACCCTTCGCATGTAAGTACCGTCAGACGAGCTATGCCAACTAGCCTCGTGGGATGAGAGTAGCATAGGTTTCACTTTATAGGACTTATCGTTCCTCTCTAGTGCCCTTGATGTTTGCAGATATGCTCGTCGCAGGCTCGTAGCCCGGTACAATACGGCGGTTGTCGGTGTCCACACTGGTAGTGGCGAAAGCGACCGAGTGCCCGACCGGGTGTGTTGTGGGTTTTTGGCCTTTTGTCACTTTGTATGTACTTTGGTGCTTTAGACCTAGTCTAGCTAGGTGTCGCTTTGGTTTTTGCTCATTTTTCTCAATAAACCCAGAAACCATGTTTTCCTTTCTTATTTTTTTGGAACTCGCCTTTATGCGCTGCATTCCTCCTTTCGCGGTGTTCTGTAATGCCTCTTTCTAATTAATGAATTTGGCATCTCTCCTCGCAACATTCTAGAAAAATGTTACGTGATGTATTAAAAATATTTTTTGAATTTGTGAACATCGTCAATAAAATATTTCGTATTGTATTAAAAATATATTTTCAATTCATCAAAAATGTCTTCCTGATATCGTCCAAAAATGTATGAATGTAAAACACTATTTCGTGTTGTATGAAAATTATTTCATCATACTTAAAATGCACATGAAATTTTACGAAAAATTTCCAGTGATTCAAAAAAACATTTCTCACATTTTCAAAATATTTTGCCAATGTAAAAATATTTACAAAATATTTTAAAAATCATTTTATTGTGCATTCAAAAAAAGTGTACAAAATATGTTTTTGAACAGAAGTGCATGATGCATAAGAAAAGTTTTCAACCTGTGTCATTTTGTTTTCATGTATGCTCTAGAAATTTACATTGCATACTTACAAAAGAAGACATGTGTGAAAAAAAACTGACAAAGAAACGAAACGAAGAGGAAAACATACCATAGAAAAATGAAGGGAAAAAAGGAAAACCAGGTGAAAAAATAAATTATATAAAAAACATACATGAACCTATAGCGAAGACAAAACAAAGAAACAACGAGAAAATAAAAAACCAAAGAAAAATGAAGAAGCATAGGAGAACCAAAGAAAACCATTGAAAGAAAAACCAAAGTAAAAACCAATAAAACCAAAAAGGAAAATAACAAACAAGGAAAACTATACCTAGAAGAACAATCACTGTGCGGGAACTGGGCCGGCCTGCTAAACGTTGCCAGTGGAGCAAATTGGCACTGACACTCGCGTCTTATATGCCTGGCGCACGTGCACATGACCTTTGGTCCGTTCATGTCCCTTAAAAAACATGGTTTGAAAAAAAATGTCCCTTAAAAACATGGTTTGATCTGTTTTACTGGACTAGTTGACCAATGAATAGAAATGTCGATCTTTGACTTGACTTATTCACTGTTGGTTTGACCTATTGACCTTGGACTTGACCTACTGAATTTGAAAAAAGATCATAAGTTTGAAAATACTTCATATTTAAATAAAGTTCATGAATTTTTTTAAAAAATCAATTTTTTCCATTTTTTATTTTTTTTTACAAAATTTAGATAACGCTCATGAATTTGAAGGAAGTTCCCAAACTTGAAACAGTTCATGGATCTAGAACACATTTTCACAACTCGACAAAGTTCATAAATTTAAATAGAAGTTTGTGAATTTTCCAAAAATCCACACATTTTGGGAAAAAGATAAGATGGAAAAAAAGAAAAAGAAGAAGAAAAGACAAATAAGAATAGGCAAATAAAACTGAACAAAAACTATTCAAAAGAAGAAGAAACAACAAAAATCTGTTGGAAGCTTTCCAAACCTATCCTGAGATGCTTCTGAAAACCACTGACTGAACTACCAGATTACCAACTTAATGCACCGGGCCGCAGCGAATAACATTGAAGGGGAGAGTGTGCGCCCGAGACACTTTTGCCTCTATTTAGCACCTGAAACGTGAAATAGGATTTCGCCTAAACCCGGGGACCTCCTATTTAGCGCACTACACGCCGGCGGACAAACTAGGACCTCCTTTTTAAGGTTCTTTTTCGACTCATTTTAATTTTATTTTTAATTTTTTTATCTTCATTAATTCTTTTGAGATTTGAAAATAAAAGTCCAAGATATCATAAAATATTCAAGGATTAAAAAAATTTGATGACTTAGTTTTTTTCATGATTTTAAAAAATATTCACGATTTTGAAAATCAATGTCTTCGAAATCAAATTATGTTCATGATTTAGGAAAACTGTTCGCCTTGCCAGAAAATGTTCATAAATTAAGAAATATAAACGAATTAGAAAATGCTCATTCATTTTGCAAATGGTGTATGAAGAAACAAAAACAACATGCTCATGAATTTCAAAAATGCTCCCCAATTTTCAAATATGTTCGTAGGTTAAAAAACTATGTTCAAGAGTTTCATAAAATGTTCACGAATTGGTAAGTAAATTTTCTGGAATCATAAAAATCTCACAATTTTTGTTATTCTTCGTGAAATCGAATAATATTGCCAATTACATAAAAAAGTATTTTGGATTTGGAAACATATTCACAATTACAAAAATGCTCATCAATTTGAAAATATGTTCAGAAAAAGAAAAAAAATAAAAACTGGATGAAAAATTAAAGGAAATTGTAAAGGTTCATGAAAAAAAAGTAAAAATGAAAATGAAAATTTTAAAAAATAAAGAAAATAGAAAAACGGAAGAAAATAACGTTAAAAATACAGGAAAAAGGCCGCTCCAAATTGACGAATAGAATAGGCCATAAACCCACAGGCCTAAAAGGATGGGCCATAACACCTGAACATTTTGATTAGACGAAATTTTCTGAAATTTGGGAACAATGTATTGATTTAAGGATCATTTTTTGAAATGTATGAACATATTTTAAATTCATGAAACTTTTCTGAATCAGCAAACAGTTTTTGAAGTGCTGGACTTTTTCAGAAATTCAGGAACAATTTTTGTATATCACTAATATTTTTTAAATTTATTAATATATTTTTAAAATTTTAGTTTATTTTGAATTCATGAACATGTTTTGAATTAATTAACATTTCATGAAATCCCTAACATATTTCATATTTGTAAACATTGTTTTAATTTGGTATTTTTTAAGCCCTGGTAACTCTTTCGTATTTCAGATTCGTGAAAAGTCCTCAAAGTAAAAAAATAATAAATAAAAACAAAAGATGAAAAAAAAATCCAAGAGCGCCCAACCTTTGTATGGGGTGGCCAAAATGCGCGTTAGGTGCAGAGTGCACGATTGGTGGCTGTTCGCCAACCTACACGCGAAATAGGGGCTCCTATACCCTGTATAGGAGATGCCGGAGCCACCTGTTCCTCATCTCAATTGTTAAAAGACGATGTTGGCCCCGCTCCTAGATAATGGCAATTGAGCCCACTGAACAAAATAATATGCTTGGCTCGGACTCGCGCTGCCATATGGATTTGTTCGTGCCTACAAGCACAGTTTAGTCAAGTTCGGCCCAGTAGACGAGGTCCTCACTCCTCCAGCCCGACCGAAGACAAGGATCTTTCATGAATAAATTTGGATGGATAATGGTGTAGGCAAGTGTAGCAATGTAGGTGTGAAATGTTACCATGTCTGTTGCACAGTACTTAGTGGAGACACAATCTTTGTTTTTGAAAGTTTCATTCGGGGATGGCGTTTTGCCTCCCGGGAGCATTTGCTCCCGCGTGAACAATAAACTAAAAAAATAGAAAAAAATTCTAATTTTTTTGTAGATGTTCTTGTTAGTGTCGCAAGCATGCCTGACAATTTTCATGCGAAACGGAGTAGTAGTGTTTCTTCGATGCAAAAAGAAAATTTAGGTGTAATATTTGGTTTTTGATTTGTCTTTTTTTTGTGCATGCCAAAATTGATAACCTTTTTACCTAAAAATTTGCACGTAGTATTTGGGTGTGACTATAAACACATAATTTTTTGGGGGATTCCTTTTGACATTTCAAAAATCATTTTTCGCACGCAGGAGCACGTGCACCCAGGGAGCCGAATTGGATTTCCGGTTTCATTGCTCTTTTATTCATTCATGACAATTGTCGCATCTCTTACATGTAGAGGAATCAAGTCCTTTGGAGACGAGTCAACCCGAATGCTAGGAGGAGCCAATCAATCCCATTTTGCCAATTCATGCGCTATATGATTGGATTCCCTATATCAGTGCTCATAAACCAGGGGTTGGGGCGTGCCGTTGCGTGCCTCTTGAGGTGTTCCTGCGCGCTCATTTCCGGTAGCAACATTTCCTCACCTCCATCCCCAAAAAATATTTCCTCACCTCAACCAACTATTACATTGCATGTGGGTCCTCTCCCCCATCTATAAAAAACTCATCCTCATCTCACAAAAAACAAAACAAAACTTTTTTCACCTCAACCAACCAACAGTGCCACATGGCTCATCCCACAATGCGCCTGATCTCTCCCTGTATCTCACCAATGTGACACATGACATAATCCAGTTTATCCATCGCTGAAAGAAACACAACTTTTACATCACCTGCTCCAAGAAAACCCAGTCCGCTCTATCATACGCGTTGGAAAGGTCCAATTTATAAGCACAAACTAATTTACCCAGGTAATAGACATGCAAACTGCGTGTGGCGTGTGTGAAGCCACGTCCTTAACCTAGTGATTTCTAGATGATGGAAGAATTGCTTCCCACCTCACCGCCTGGAGATGGGCACATCAAAAGTTGTGGATTGTAGCTTTTGTATGGATGGCTGGTTGGACATGGGGCCAAGTGTGTCTGTGTTAGTCACCTTCACTTGCAGTGTAATGGTGTTCTTTCTAATGTAGAACAGTCTCATCGATCTTCTGTAGCCTGCAGTACGCCGTGACTGTAGATGAGGGTATCATGCATGGCCGAGAAGCTTGCAAGACTCAGCAGTCTTGTGGATGTAGTAGTTTTCCATGATGAACAAGAGGAAGAAGAGAACATGCATAATGAGAAGAAACATGTATGATGAAGTGAAAAGAGTACGAAGAAGAGAAAATGCATAAGGGCAACTCCAACGCCCACCATCAAACCGCTAGCATATATCCGGACCGCACTGTCAGGACAACGGAAGCCATCCAACATGGGCCGTCCGCAACGCGTCTTCGGTGTCCGCGCCTGTTCAATGCCCGCAGACGTGTTACTGGACGGGACGAGAGGGATATTTACCACGCCCGTTGAATGCCCCGTTCGTCCGTATGCCACCATTAAGCAGGCTCGCCGGCCGAGAAACCCACTCCAGTGCCGCGCATTGACCTCCATGCCACAACACAAGCCCGCTCCCCATCCCTCTCCCTTGCACTGCATCCGCCATGACTGCAGGCGGCGAAACTCTATGGGAGAGCCTTTCCACTGAGATGAAGCACGTGGTGGCCGTTCTTGCCGCCGCGTGGCAGAACCTCCGTGCCAGGCGGACCGAGGCCGGCTTGCTGGCCAGCTCGCCCGGGGTCTTTGACGACGAGGACGACGCCACGATGGAGACGGGCTCCGATGACACTGCCTCGGCTCCCGCGCCTCCTGTGCATGCCGGCCTCACCATGGAGGAGGCGCACTACAACGCCACCATGATAGAGGTGCAGCCTGTGTCGACATTTCAACAGGCCTAGGTGGAATAGGTTGTACCGGTGTTTCTCCTGGAGCAGCACCAGCTGGCGGAGGGCCAGATTTACAACGAGCGCACGAGCGAGGAGGCCGTGGCGGCCATGGCAGCGGTGAATCCCAACTTCATCGCGGAGCAGCGTGGCATCTATGATGTCGTTCGCGCTCAAGCTGCCTCTCGCCAGCAAGAGGTTGCCGCGGAGGCGCAACTCCAGGCGATCGCGAACAATAACAATGCTAGCTGCGCCTCCTATACGCCACCGGCGGCCCGGCGTGACGAAGACAGCGCGGGCGCCACCATTTCTATCGTGGACCTCATGTCTACCGGCGACGGACAAGGCGCAGACTCCTCCGAGGATGAGAAGGGTATGGGAGGCAGCATGGCCTTGTGTACCATGTGGGCTAGTCCGTCTCCCGTGTTTACTCTTCCTCGCCGAAGACCGCATCTTCACTTTATCGGTCTTATCACCGTGGACATGAAGACAACGGATGGAGTATGAGAAGGTTTTGGACGCCGGGCGATGCCACCATAGGATAGGTTTAGGGCCAGGTCAGTTTTTTTTGTTCTAAATGTTTGAAATCTAATGAAAATCCGCCGTCCTTGTATGAAATCTGTCATGTTTGTATGAAATCCGACTGTTTTTGCATGAATTTCATCCGGTTTGCTGAAAAGGTGTTTGAAATGTATGTGGCTACGGTTGGATGAGGGCCTCCTGCATCCGTGTCTGCGGACTGGTCCCCCTGTCTGCGGATAGGCGAGGGAAAAAATTTAGGGGTTGCCGTGGGAGATGCCCTAATGGGGTAAAACCAATGGGTGTTTGGCAAAATTTGGTGTTCTTGTATGTCCTAATATGTGTTGTTCTTGATCGATTTTTTGCCTGTTCGCCTCATTAGTTTGTAAACTTTTCTTCGATTATTAGCCTTGGTATATGGATGTTTGCGGGAGTTGGAGGATCGTACACATTATCTGTCATGTTTGATTTGCAAAGAATTTAATTCCTTTGCAATATCCTTTGGAAGCACACACTTGTATTTGTGTCTGTTTGTGAGAAATACATCAGGGCTAAACTGCGTAGTTCCTCGAGCGCTACCAAATGTATCAAATTCTTTCTAAATTGCTCGAAGCCTACCGAACGTAGTTGTATTACATGGAGCCTTGTTCTTAGAAGAATTTGGTATTGCACACCTTGTTGATCAAAGTGTCATATGTTGGACAATTCTGATCATTGTGGTTCTACATTTGTTTTCATGCATTGCTTTTTTTTAAAGAAGGATTACCCTCGGCCTCCGCATCTAGGCAATGCATGCAGTCATTTTATTAATTATTCACAAAGACCTTACAAAGTACTTCCTCCGTCCGGAAATACTTGTCATCAAAATGAATAAAAGTGGATATATCTAGATGTATATTAGTTCTAGATACATCCCTTTCTATTCATTTTGATGACAAGTATTTTTGAACGGAGGGAGTACATCAGGTAGTCTGAAGCCACCATCTTAACAAGAACTGCGCTAATCCTATCCACTTGATGAAGGGGTGCCGATAGTCTGAGCCTAATACCAAACAGACATCGCACCAAAACCTAACATCTAAAGCCGGAGGCCCCAACCAAGCTACATAATGGGTTCGGGGTACAAACCGGTCTAAGCACTCTCATGTGTCGTCGCCGCCATCTTCCACCAATCCATCTTTAGAGCAGAAACTAACGCACCGACCTTGCCAAGCCTCTCTGCCATCGACGCCACCATGACGTCAGACAGCGTCCTCCTCCCGCATGAGTTCATCTTCGCGCATCGGACACCGAGTCTCCACTGCGCCACGCCGCGGAGATCCGCCGTCATCAATGAGTAAGATGAAGCACCGCTCCACCAAAGAAACCGCCCACTAGTCCCTCGAGCCCGTGTACACCTCCAAGAATGACGCCCCCAAGGGGGAAACGACACCGGAGCGCCGCCGTCATCCGATCTACTGATTTATGGTTTCCCCCAGAGGTAACGGACAGAGGTCTGGAGCTTCTCCACAGCGATGCCTTCAAGAAGGTAACGACACAAAAGAGTGCCGCCATCGCCGGTCTTGGCAACAAGCCGAGAACGAGGTTTTCACCCGGATCCGCTCGACGAACCTCCATCTCGCATCGTGCACACGGACCACCACTGATCTCCATCGCCGTGGAGCGAGAAGCCACTCTGGCAGATCAGATATATATGAACGGAGGGCCAACGACGCCCGCAGCCGACCAGTCCTCCAAAGCCCTCCACGCCGCCGCCAATCCAAGGTGCCGCAAAGCCGGGAGCGAGCCACCGCCGTCAGCCGCCCTGGCTTAGCCCGGAGACTTCCTCCAGCAGTGGCGGAGGGGAGGGATGAGATGGGGAGTGACCGGCGGCTAAGGTTGAGGCCCCTCGACCGCCCGCGCGGGGGGCGACGAAGGGGAGAGGAAAGGAGGAAGCAGTGGGCGGCGACGCTGTTGTGTTGCAGCGGCGGCGCTCTTTTCATGCATTGCTGATACCCCATAGCTTCACTTTCTTTATAATATTTAGCATGATAAATTAACCGCAGACAAATGTAGAACAAAAAGCATGAAACAACGAGAAGGTACAGAACCATCATTTCAGAACAGAACGACACTTGTTATAACATGGTTATGATCTACTTTAAGAACAAAACCATCTTAATTAATTTGTAGTTTTACACCAAAAAGTGTTTTCCTTCTGATGATTCAATTGAAACTCATTTCTTTCGCAGTCTACTCTCTTAACTTCTCACAAAAAATATGACTTTTGGAAGTGATTATATAGCTATGGAAGGGAAGCATGTTTCCCCACTTTACCGTACCACACATCCCTTTGCGGATGAATTAATAAGCATAGGAAAATTCGTAACCTATAGGAGTACGTAATTGTTTTAGACAAAAATGTGAATGATTACAAGACCACCACCATCACCAAAAGTCACATATCTGCGTACCCCACTTTTCAGCTTGACGTAGGCCCAGTCCCCATTCTAACTAATCTGTAGGTGTAGCAAAGGTTTCACCTTTACATACTCGTCTGTCTAGTGAGTTGTTGAGAGGACATGGCAATTTGATTCACAGCTACAGGTACTGTTCGCACCCCTCGGCTCGGATCTCTCTGAAGGCTGCCACGAGGCTTGGCACTACCTTGGTGAGTGCAAGCCTTAACCCAGCCGAGCACGGCTGCTTCCTACTCACTTCAGTGGCATGAGCATTGTCGACAATATTTCCCTGCAGCCACGCGTTGCATGCCCTGAGCACAAACCTTCCCCGATGGCGGAAGTGTTCCTTAACGAATTCCTCAAATCCCCGAGGTGGCCGACGTAAAAGGTGTAGCATGGTCCGGAGGGTGAGCAGGTAAGCATTCTCACTGTAGGGCAGTGCATTGCGGCGGCCCTCCGGTTTGTCGACCATTGTCTCGTAGCCAGTCTCATTGTAGTATGGTTTGTCATTGAGGACAAGGCCCTGGATGGAGACAACGACTTGGAGGAGGCTTGACTCCGTCGAGGACCAGACCTCGGTGCCCTCGCCACCGAATGTGTTTAGTAGGCTGAGGCACACTGTACCAGACTCGTATAGGTTTGGATTGAGGCGTAGGCCAAAGGAGTGGTAATACACTTGCGGTGGGGCATCCGGGTACGAAGGAGGTAGCTGAAGATCGAAGAAGAAGAGGCCGTCATGATACGGTGTCCCGCTTGCGCCCACCATCACCACCCGGAGCAGATCCATCCGGTCCTCGAACGCTCGCACGCAGATGGTTTCTGCAATTAAATAAGTGGCTATTCATTTGTATCCATGCATATGGACCGTGTATTTTGAGCTACACTCACATACCTGGTAAGTCGTTTTCCAGAATTTTCCATTCCTTTTGCACTGCTTTAGCCCAACTCTTCGCACGACTAGCGCCCTGCATTTCCTTGAAGAAAAAGAGCGTTGATTAAAGTTCTACTTTAGTAAAATACGTTCTGTAATGACTTGCAACATGGTGTGTGTTTATTTACTAATTTTAAGTCAGGGAGTTTAGTTTTGCACTAAAAAAAAATGCCGTAAAATCGATTCCAGCATTAGACAAATCATATTGTGCATGTAAACCTTCCTTACTCTAACCTTAATAATTACCTACGTTCCTCATCATTTTCTAACATATATAATTACCTGGTCCGTAGTGTCAAGGTAGTGGTGATCCAGAGGGCTGCTCTGCAGTACATCGAAACGTGGAAAGCACAACGATTCATCGGAGCAACAGGTAGCACCTGCAACCTTCGGCCCACCGTCAAAACCATGGCTGGTCACATCTAGAGCAGCATCGCTGGTCTCCACTGCAGCACCACCGGTACTATCATCGTTTGCGGGTGTGGGTAACTCTGAGCTTGGCAACGACGACGACGACGATGACCACCAGTTCATCAAGTATCCTTTACCTCGAGCCGCCATGTCGCTGGTCAATTGGAGCAAAGACCGGAATGACAAACCTAAAAGTCTTGTCCTTAACATTGCCGGGCTGATGCTTTTGACATCGTTATCTAGATTCTGAAGATCAATGTCCTAAAATCAGATAACACATATAGCCACATCATTTGAGGTACAAAAATAAATGTGGGAAGAAATTCCTACAGTTTCGGGTCAAAACACATATAGGCACATCAATTGAGGTGAATCCATCCATATAATCATATATCATGGTATAAATAGTACTTAATTTGGTGCCTACCAGGAGAAACCAAAATAATCCCCAAGTGGATAATGTTTACAAAGATAGATATATACCATGTTGGCAGCAACCGGTTCTTCGGGTGCGTCATCGATGCCATTGTCCTCTACCCAATCACCCATTTCAAGCCATAGCTCCATGTAGTGCTCATCTTTGATGACAACGATCTCATGAGGCGATACCTGCAGCTCGCCCAAACAAATCAACAACAACTAATGAGTTTAGTAGAGAATGTAACATAGTTGTAGATCTAAGAAAAGTACTAGAAACTACCCACGTACCGTTGACATGCTACCATCACCCCACTTGACTTGGACGTGCCCATTAGGAAGTTCAACTACCCGCCCCACCCATGAAAGATCGGCGGGAACGGCATTTTTCTTCTTGTTTCCCTGTAACAAGGGTGCACTTTCACCGTCATCTGTTGATACTGATGGTACGATACGAATGACAATATCACCATAGTAAGCAGAGTGGTTAGAGTCCAATCTTAGGTCATAGGCACTGACGGTATCATCGCACTCGACCTCCAAAGCCTCATCAGGATGCCCTGGCGTCTTGAACCATGATACACAAACCGTCTGGTCCTCGTGTTGCATGCTCTTGACAATGCCGACACGCTCTGCTGGTCCAGTTCCCGATGCGGCAATGTCGTGGTTGACACTAGTAGTTGGCACATCAGCAGTAGCGTCAACGGCAGCATTATCAGGAAGAACGTTGGCGACAACATGCTGTCCGGGGAAGAACTCTTGCTCATTCCAGATCCCAAAGGGGACGATGGTCGTTGAAGGTCTGCCTTGTTGCCGTGTGCCGTCTTGCCATACCACGTCTACGGTGGTGCTCGTGTTGGCGACGAGCATGGGAAACTCCACCTCCACATGTCTCATGACTTGTGACCGTTGCGCCCGTCTATGGCCCTCAAAGACAAGCTTCCTTAGCTGCTTTCGATAAAACCTCGCATCTTTCTGCTTCGTGGGAGGTAGCACCTGAGAGGTTGATGCTTCACACTCTTCTTGATTGTCCTCTGAGCATGCGTTATATTCCTCCTCCTCATCCTCACCATCATCCTCACCATCATCATCATTATCATCATCATGTTGATCAGGAGAGCAAGCTCCACCCCCTTCGTTGGAACTAGTTTCAAGAAAAAAACAGCGATCAGCAAGCCCCCAACAGCAGTTGTACGAGGCACAGAAGAATGTTAGATCGTCTGGGTTCTGGAAGGCCGGAGGAGCGGATGCCTCTAGTAGCTCCTTGTCGGTGCCACAATGCATTGATGCCACCCAGTAGACGAGGACGCCAGACGTCTCCAGCTTCATGATGGTTCCTAGGTCTCGTTCAGGATGCCAATAGCCATTAAGCCACCGCGCCGCCTTGAAGATTGAACAAGCGTCTGGCCCGCCGACGGACTGCCCCTGGTGGAGTATAGTGTTCATTTGGCAGCGATGCCTGGTGTGTATGTTCACACACACTCCCACCAGGTTCTTGGACTCCGCATCGGTGACCCTGCAGACGGCTCCGTCATCGAACAACACATCGATGTCGATCGACACCTCCACGACGCGGCCGAGCCACGGCCCGGACACGACAAAGTCGCCAAGGTTGAGGCTCCTGATGCGCCGCAGGCTAGACGGGGACACTCCCCTGATGACCTTGATTGGCAGGCCTTTGTTGTCGAGCTTGGCCAGGTTGAGCATGGTGTTGACGCCGGTGACGACGCCGATTTGGCCGCCCATGTCGGAGGCCGACCCGACCACCTGTCCGGGGTACAGGTGGCTCCTGTCAACCACCGTGATGTCGCCGATGTTCTTATACACGACAGTGTCATCGATTCGTAAGAGCTGGAACGTGTCGACAGGGAGGTAGATGTTGTCCACCTCGCCGTCCGGGAGAACGAGGCCACGGTGGATGAGCTTCGGGCCGGAACTCACGAGGTCGAGCAAGTAAAGATTGGGAGATGCCGCGGCGGGGACGACGTCCATCGTAACCGACTTTTCCGGCGAGAGCACGTACGTACGTACCAGAAGCTGGCGGCCTTATGCCGATTGCTTTCCGATCTCGAACGGCGGATCGGTGGTGCTTAGGCATAATGCTATATACCACGTACGGATTGTATTAGAATTCCTATACTACTCGGACAAGTACCACGGCCTGCTTAATTAATTCGAACAGATCGATCGCACACGAAGGAAACTGTATATATAGAAAAAAAATGCTCCTGAGTTCTAGCCTTACACGGATGAGGTTTTTTTTTTAAAGGACGATGCATGCAGCCATTTTATTAATAGTTCACACAAGACCTTACAAAATCATCCAACTTTAATACTAAAGCCATCGTATAGGCAACATATGTCGCTACTCCTAACCAGTTGATGAAGGGGTGCTGATAGTCTGGGTCTAATACCAAACAGACCTCGCATTCAAACCTAACATCTAAGACCTGAGGTCCCAACCAGGACGCCTGCCGGGTATGGGGTACCCATCAGTCCGGCGCACTCCTCAACCAGGACGCCTGCTGGGTATGAGGCCGCACAGCCACCTGCCACTAATCCATCTTCAGTGTTATACTGTTGCATCTACCTTGCCCGGTCTCGCTGACGTCGACGCCACCATGGCGCCAGATAGCTCCACCGCCCTGCGCTCGTCCATCCAGCCGCATCCGTCGTCGATATGCAGCTGCACCATGCCGCCAAAACTCGTCGTCATCTATGCGGTAGATACAACACTGCACCACCTGGCAACCTCCACACCGTCGCCACTGCTGGAGGTATTCGGAGCCCACCATCCACAACATCTCTCCCCTGAACGGCAGGTCCTCCCAAGACGGCGCCTCCATGAAGGATACGACACGCAGGACGCCGCCGCCGCCCAATCCAAACTGAATTTTGGACTTTCGTCCGGGAGGGGTTCGGAGGTGGATAGGCGAGACCTCGGCTTCGCCTCCACGAAGGGTAACGGCGTCGAGTGACGTCGCCGATGACGGGCCGGCCTAGCCGACCAAAGTTTCCACCGTTCCCCATCCTATGCCACCAAACCTCCGTCTGCTCCAAATCCGGCAACGAGCCACGATCCAAAACCTGCGAAGATGCAAGAGCCATGGAGCTCGACCCTCCATGAGGATCGAGAAGAACCCATTGTAGATCTCCAGACACCGAAACCAGCGGTCCGACGTGGCCAGTGACGACCATCACCACCGCGCAGCGGCCGACAGAGTCCGAATATAGGATCCAATCTGGATCCGGCGGCACCCGCGACCACCGAGCAGGCCGAACGCAGCCACCACCTCGCGGCACGCAGGCCGCCACCACCGCGCCCCGCACGACGCCGCCGGGAGACCCGCCTGTCGCACCGCCGAACCCCACGTTCGCCCGGCGCTCCTCTCAATCCCGCTGTCCCACGCCAGCCAAGACGAAAAGGATGGGGAGAAGCCTCACCGCCGCCCAGCTGGCCAGGCTTCGCCCGGCGGTTTTTGTTCCTTCTACAATAGCAATACATTTTCTTTTCTTTTTCGAAATTGACAGATCATAGGCGTCTCGCATGCGTTCGTCTCTCCTCATCACCCGATCAAAACTTCCCACCGCCTCATGCGACGTGCAACGCCGTCCCATGTCAAGGTAGATGGAGAGAGCGAAGTGCACTCTTTCGGGAGATGCAGAACCCATCTTAATAGTTTCTTCCCCTGACCTTAGATGGCTAGGACAAACTCTCTCCTCCAGACTTCACCGACGAGTCGTGGATTCGTCTGCCGCTTCAGTGGTTGGTGGCGGGGAGGCGAATCCTGGTGCCTCTGCTCCGATTAGTAGTTTATAGATTAGGGTTTTTTAGTCTTTGCAGGCATAACGCTCGGGTAGATGGTGACGCTTCTTTTCCGAGTTTGTCTTGCATCGATCCTCCTCAAGTTCGTTAGTCTGGACGTAGCTGACGGAGCTCCCTCCCCCAATCTCTCTCTCTCTCTCTCTCTCTCACACACACACACACACACAGACAGAGTCAAGGCACTAGGATTTGCAGCCGACAAGTAGAGAGGAAGCAAATCCATGGTCTCGGCCAAGAGTTGTTTTTCAAGTGTATAAAAATAATTAGTAGACAATAGACATATGAGATGCGCTACATAATTATGATTAATCTGATTTAGTCCCTAGCTCTGAGCTTGATCATGTGCTTAATGTTTAGATTTATGGATACCTTTATGTTTGGTTTATGGATGCAAATTTCTCTTCGGATCCTTTTACTCTTGCCCAGATTAGATTGGTAGCCAATAGAGGGAAAAGAATTATATGAGACCAGGTCTCACGGGATAGCATGCGAGACCCATCCTGATGAATGACACGTGGGAGGGGTGTGCGTTAGTTGGATTCAATCTCGCAAGTAAACTGCCGCATTGACAGAAAGTGGAAAATGCTTGTAGTGTATTGTTGCCGCTAAGGATAAATATTTATAGGAGGAATAAAATGGGCCCTATATATGACAGTCACTAGTGCAGAACCGGGCAATAGCACCGGTTCGTAAGGCCCTTTAGTGCCGGTTCCATAACCGGCACTAAAGTTTGGGCACTAAAGGCCCCCCCCCTTTAGTACCGGTCCAGCACGAATCGGTGCTAAAGGGCAATCACGTGGCACGAGCCAGCTCCGGGGGCCGGGAGCCCTTTAGCACCGGTTGGTAACACAAACCGGTACTAAAATGTTTGGGGGGTTTTTGGTTTTATGATTTTTTTTTCATTTAATTTTGTGTTTTCCATTTTAATTCTTTTTCATTTGCTGGTATTTTACGATACTACACATTGTACACGTTATGCATATATACGGTAGCTAGTAGAACCAATTATATATATATATATATATATATATATATATATATATATATATATATATATATCATCAATGTCTCACAAACCACCATATTAATTCACACATACACACATATATAGCTATATATACAATTTCTCGTACATATGCATGTTGCCTTCGGAGCCAGTTGCATATATATATATATATATATATATATATATATATATATATATATATATATATATATATATATCATCAATGTCTCACAAACCACCATATTTATTGACACATACACACATGTATAGCTATATATACAATTTCTCGTACATATGCATGTTGCCTTCGGAGCCAGTTGCATTAGCCTAATTGGTGCCTTCGGAGCACGATGACAAATTGGAAGTGGTTCATGACCTGGTCGATGGGGCGGTAGCGGGTAATAGTATTCTCCCTTCAGATTTATGACCTGGTCGAGCAAAAATCCCGCTATTTCCTCTTGAAGTCCTTGTACGCGCTCCGTATCTAGGAGCTTGTCCCGCACCTCTGTGAACTGTTAAGAAGGAGATCAATATGCATGTGTATTAGTTGTGTGACTAGATATCGATAATGGTTCACAAATTGTGAATAGTGTTCTGACAAGCGTACCCATTCCTGTCTTTGAGATCTGCTCCTTTCGGACGCCATCATGCGAATGTTCTCGCAAACGCAGTATGCATAAGATCAGTCCCCTGCGCCTGCTTTATGGCCTTTACGAGAATGGAATTTAATTTGATCAAATAATAATTAATCAGGCATGATAATATTAAAAAGATGGCAGCTAGCTACCACACTACTTAATTACTTATCCTGGGTCGAAGCCATCTTAGCTGTCGTTTCCATTCGCCTTCCGTTTTGCTGATGAACCTTGCCCAAGCCCTGCCCGCCGACAAAGAAAATGAATAAAGGGGTTATTAAATAGTTCATATCATGAAATGACGAACTAAATAGGCCGAGATATATAGTTAATAATGATTAAAATTACCTGTTGACTATCCCAAACAAGATGTTATAGTCACTATTTTCTGAGAGTAGTGAGTCCAGTATTTCAACTGTTCCTTCGTCAACTTTAATGATACACAAGATCCAGTGAAATCTGCATGCACACACGTTTGCATGTCTTAATTAAGCGGGCATATGTAAGTAAAAACATGTAGCTAGCTAGCTAGTAGGCAAAAACACAGAATTTGTAGTACAAGAAAGTGTGACTCACTTGAAGTTGTAAGGAAGTAGTATATCTTCATTGTATTTGAGGCGCTTCAAGAACTCGAACATGCTGTCCTCTACCTGCTTTTTATAATAGTCGCTTATGTTTCATGTGTATTCATTAACGGTGTTTGGGTCAATGAACCCAATGCCATAGCGTCCACCTTTTTTCATTGCATACATATTCATCCTGCATAATACCACAGAAAAGAATATAGTGAGGATAATTACAGGTAATGATTGATCAAAAGGATCAATACAGCTAGCTTGAGACTTAAATTACAGAAAGAAATCACTTACAGACAATAGCAACTGATGATAGAGTTGTCGAGTGCGTCTTGATTGTATAACTGAAACAGTTCAGAATACTCAACGGTCCCAGGTTTATCATGGTAGTAATGATCCTTGTTGACTTGCACCATGAGGGACTGTCGATCGGATCTCTTGATAATGTCCATGTACCATTGATGCAATTCATACATTCTCGTTAGGAGCTTCTTGACATCTTCTGGCTTGACCAAAGGTTGGCCCCGGACATATTTCCGTTTTATTTCCTCCTCTGTAAGCACAGGCATGTCCTCGATCTCGAGGAGTTGTCCAACAGTGATCTTGAGTTCTTCAGCCTGCGTTATATGCTCCTGGGTTATTACCACATCGCCCACCTGGGGAACGTAAACTGTTTGCCCATAATAATATTGGCCACGCGTACTGTCACGTGTTGTTGGCGGCACAACAAGCGGGCGGGGGGGGGGGGGGGGGATCGGTTGCGCCCACTGTTCTCCTAGCTGGGCAACGGTTCTCCCGCATTTTTTGACAACTGCTTGTTGTTTGCTCGAGCTTGAGCTCGCCTCCTTCTGTAGACGTTGTCGATGTAACTTCCTGATGTGGCGCTCATAGTCTGTTTCAACAGGCTTAGGAGCTGGTGGTTCAACCATACGAACGAAGTGGTCAAGAACTTCCACAGGCACTTTCTCCCTTGGCGGCGGTGGCGGTTTCGGTCCAAAATGGGCGTCGACTTCTGCCCGCACTATGGCATTGGTTTGCTCCTTGGTCCTGTCGTAAGCCCTCTCAGGAAGAGGAGTACTGAGGTTTGGACCATATTTATATCGCTTGCCTCCGCCTATACTTCCTGTACTATGACCTCGACTGGTACCGCTACGCACCATAGCTGCGGGGTGTCTCTTCGTGGATTGCTGAGGCGGCGGAGACGGCTGACGGGGCTGAGTTGGACGAGGAGGAGTGGCCTGAAGCTGTGCCGGACTTGGAGGAGGAGTGGCCTGACACTTTGCCGGACTTGGAGGAGGAATGGACGTCTGACGCTGTGTCGGACTTGGAGGAGGAGTGGCCTGACACTTTGCCGGACTTGGAGGAGGAGGAGTGGCCTCACGCGTTGGTGGACTTGGAGGAGCGGGAGTCTGCTGATTCGGTGGCGGACTTCGACGAGGAGTCGGGTGACGCGGTGTCGGTGGCCTTCGAAAGATGATGCAATCCTTTCTCCATAGGATGATACGATGTTTGGCATCTCCGAGTGTGTGCTCCTCGTCACCTCCAGGAATGTCAAGCTCTAGCCCCGAATATTGGTCCACCACCTCATCAACCACGACACGAGCATAGCCTGCTGGAATCGGGTTGCAATGGAAGGTTGCATCGGGGGAATTTGTATAAGCAACGCCGTCCGCCACCTTCATGGATATGTTCTTCATTTTGAAGTGTAGCTCGCAGTTAGTGTTCTCCGTGATGTCATCCACGGGGTATCTATCCAACACTGCGTTGCCCGGGGCGGAACCCATGCTGCTTCTCGGCATGGATGGGGCGGTGGTATCCAATGCTGGATCATCCGCTAGCTGCTGCACCTGCTGAGACCCCCTTTGCTGGCTAAGTGAGTCGATTTGCTCCTGCTGCCGCTGGAATTTAACTGCCAATTCCGCTTGACTTGCTTCTAGGCCTTGAAGGCGTTCATAGTCCCGCTTCCTCTGCTCCTCCTCCATCTTCCTCTTCTTCTCCTCCGCAATCTTCTTTCTCGCACGGGTTCTGTAGTCGTAGTTCCAGTCCGAAAACCCCTCATACCACGGAATAGCGCCCTTGCCTCGTGTTCTTCCCGGGTGTTCAGGATTTCCCAGGGCACGCGTAAGCTCGTCGTTCTCTCTGTTGGGCTGGAACACCCCCGATCGAGCCTCTTCTATTGCAACAAGTATCGCATCGTCGGCTCCGTTCAGACATGCCTTCGTCGAAACATTGCCTGTCTTCGGGTCCAACTCCCCCCCATGCGCATAGAACCAAGTCCTGCACCTGGGGGGCCAGCTCTTAGTAACCGGAGTGACACCTACATCCTCCATCTCTTTCTCAGACTTATCCCACTTAGGCATTGCCACCGCGTAGCCACCTGGCCCCAGCTTATGGAACTTATCCTTTTTTTGGGCATTCTTCTTGTTTATTCTCGGCCGTTCCTTAGCTAATTCTGAATCCTTGAATTTCACGAAATCGTCCCAATGAGCACTTTGATTCTCTAGTATCCCCTCGAATACTGGAGTCTTCCTTCCTCCCTTGACGTACTTCTCCCACGTCGTTCTCTTGTGGTTCTTGAATGCAACCGCCATCTTCCTAAAAGCAGCGTCCTTGACTTTCTGCACATCTGCTTCTGTGAAATGATCTGGTAGGGTGAAATGTTCCATGAGAGTATCCCAAAGCAGTTTTTTTTATTCTCGTCGACAAAAGTAACATCCGGACGTGGCTTTGCTGGCTTTCTCCATTCTTGAAGGGAGATCGGGAGTTGGTCCTTCACAAGAACTCCGCACTGATGAACGAACTTGTCCGTAATCTTCTTAGGCGCTAATGGTTGGCCATTAGGTCTGAATGCCTCGATATTGTAATTTACGCCCTCCTTCAACTTTTTGTTCGGGCCTCGTTTCGTCCTTTTGCCTGAAGATTTGCTCGATCCGGATGGCTGAAAAAAGAAAGATCGATTCGTTAATATATCTTCAACTCATTTAAAACATGCGATGATCACCAGATTCCTGCTTATATAAATATATATACCTCGCCGGTGTTTGTTGTTTCAGGATCAACATGTTCTTCGTCATCGTCATAATCTTAGTTCATGACTTCATCAATTCGGTCGTCGCGATCGAATATCATATCACCCTCTCCGGTGTTGTTTAGAAATTCGGAGCCGTCAAAATCTTCTTCATTCTGATCATCATCTGGCCCGCGTATCATATCGAACATGGTCTGTTCTCTCTCTCTGTCGGTATTGTCCGCCATAGCTTTTATTTAACTATGCCAAAAGAAATAAAACAATTTAGTATAATCTCGAATAATAGATATAATCTCGAATACATCGTCTCGAATAATAGATATAATCTCGAATACATCGTCTCGAATAATAGATTTAATCTCGAATACATCGTCTCGAATAATATATAATATTGAATAGTACATCACTGGCTAGGTAGCTAATTAAAGATCGAATACTACAGAAGAATCTAGGACACTCGCGGTTCCTACGGCGCGGGCGGTGGACACCCAAAGAGAAGGAACCCTCACAGGATCATAGCTGAAGTGAGATCCCTGAAGAAACTGCCAGGTATTGGAGAACCTGCCGCCCTCTAACGCAACCATGTAGCGATGAACGTGCTCGTCCTCCTCCCTGACACGACGACGTACCACCTCCGGCGGGGTCGGCTCCCTCCGCACCGAAACTGGCCCACGCGAACGCCACCAAACGAGATCAGGGTCGACGACGGGACCCGGGGTCGGGTTCCTCATCAAGCGGCGCGCCCCTCCAGGCAGCACCTCCCAGTGCCAGCCCGGCGGAGCCCAGTCCCGGACATGGGTCAGCTGGACGTCGTCGCGGACGTGTCGACGGCGAGGATGCGGGCCGGGCATCATCGACAACAAATACTAGCTATATGCCCGCAAAAAGTAACATTTTTTTAATGATTGGATTTTGATAACTAAAATTTCTAACATTTCTACAACATTTCTAACAATGCTATATATAACTAACATTTCTATAACATTTCTAATATTTCTATAACTAAAAAAAAGAAAATTTTCTAACTTTTTTATAACTATTTCTATAACTAAAAAACAGAAAAATTTCTAACAATTCTAACTTTTTTATAACTATTTCTATAACTAAAAAACAGAAAAATTTCTAACAATTCTAACTTTTTTATAACTATTTCTATAACTAAAAAACAGAAAAATTTCTAACAATTCTAACTTTTTTATAACTATTTCTATAACTAAAAAACAGAAAAAATTCTAACAATTCTAACATTTCTAACTATTCTAACAATTCTAACATTTCTAACTATTTCTAAAAAACAGAAAAATGTCTAACAATTTCTAAAAAACAGAAAAATCTATAACTAAAAATGTATGTGTGTGTGTGCGCGCGCTCACCGGCCGGCGAGGCGAGAGGCGATGGGGGGCGGCGACGGGGGGCGCGCGGCGACGGGGACGGCGACGGGCGCGGCGACGACGGGGCGGCGACGACGGGGACGGGGACGTACGGGCCGGGGCGGCGATGACGACGGGGACGGTGACGACGCGGCCGGGACGGGGCGGCGGCGACGACGGGGTGGCGACGACGGGGACGGGGCGGCGACGGGGGCGGCGGGCGACGGTGCAGAGGAGAAGAAGCAGAGGGAGAGATGAGAAATTGACGAAATTTTGAAGTGTTTTCTTATATAGAACCCACCTTTAGTACCGGTTGGAGCCACCAACCGCTACTAAAGGTCTGTTTTGGCTAGCCCAAGCGGCGGGAAGCCACCCCCTTTAGTACCGGGTCGTGGCTCCAACTGGTACTAAAGGCCCCCCCTTTAGTACCGGTTGGTGCCACGACCCGGTACTAAAAGGTGTGCGCTGCCAGGCGAGGGGCACAAAAGTTTAGTCCCACCTCACTAGCCGAGGGGCACTCGCACCTGCTTATAAGCCCCGCCGTCGCTGCTGTCTCGAGCTCCTCTCTTAAGCAGGCCTTCTGGGCCTACCTCTTCTGCGATGCCCTGTTGGGACTACTGGGCTAGCGGGCCTGCATCCTGGCCCAACTTGAATTTGTGTTTCTAGTCGTATGCAGGCCGCTGTGGCCCAGTAGGTGGGCTTTTTTTTCTTATTTTTTTTGCTTTATTTATTTTTGTGAATAACTTAACTTTGAAAATAGATTTTTCAGTGATTCTTTTTTCTTATGTTTAATATTAGTGTGTTTTATCATTATATTCAATTTGGTAATGCTTAGGTTATTTAAAAAATGAAATGCCTTTGTAACGGATGAGTTTTCGTCCGAAACCCTGATACTTCGAAACAGATTGTCCATTTTGTACACGAAGTGCATCCAGTTTTTGCGGTAACCCTCTCTACTTTTTTGCACATGCTATGTGGGTGAAATTATGATACCATGCCAACTTTCAACCTTTTCTGAGTTCATTTGAAATGCTTTTCAATTTCAGGGTCATTTAGCTGAAAAAAATCAGTAAATGCATGAAAGAATTTACTTGCACATAAAATTTCTTCGCGTTTCAAATGCCAAAACACATAACTAGCTACCCTAACTATTACAGAGATCCCTCCTGGGTGTGAAACACAGAAGAAAGTGATGATAGTTAAGCCGATCACATCCCAGATCTTTGGGTGTGAAACTTTTTCTTCGCGTGTGTCCCTTTGCGTCGTAGCCATGGAAAATCTTCATCATTTAACGGGATGCTCGGGTCAATATTCACTGTGAATGGAGCAATTTCATCAAACTTTTCATAATCTTCTGACTTGTCTGTCTTGTCATCCACTCCCACGATGTTTCTCTTCCCAGAAAGAACTATGTGCCGCTTTGGCTCATCGTACGATGCATTCGCTTCCTTATCTTTTCCTTTTCTTGGCTTGGTAGACATGTCCTTCACATAGAAAACCTGTGCCACATCATTGGCTAGGACGAATGGTTCGTCTGCATACGCAAGATTGTTGTGATCCACTGTTATCATTCCGTACTGCGGGTCTTCCGTTACCCCGCCTCGTGTCATATTGACCCATTTGCACCGAAACAAAGGGACCTTCAAACCATGTCGATAGTCAAGTTCCCATATGTCCTGTATATAACCATAATATGTTTCCTTTCCCGTCTTGGTTTCTGCATCAAAGCGGACACCACTGTTTTGGTTGGTGCTCTTCTTATCTAGGGCGATCGTGTAAAATGTATTACCATTTATCTGGTACCCTTTGAAAGTCATTATATTCGAAGATGGTAACTGGGACAGCAAGTACAGGTCATCTTCAATAGAGGTGTCATGCATGGTACGTGCTTGCAACCAGCTGGCGAAACTCCTGGTTTGTTCACGTGTAATCCAGTCATCAGACCGCTCCGGGTGTTTGGAGCGTAGCAAATTCTTGTGTTCATCCATATACGAAGCCACCAAGGCGGAATTCTGTAGAACTGTGTAGTGTGCTTCAGTGAGAGAATGTCCGTCCATACATATTATTTGTTCCCCTCCTAGCGTGCCTTTTCCATCCAGTCTGCCCTTATGCCGCGATTCAGGAACACCAATCGGTTTAAGATCAGGAATAAAGTCAATACAAAACTCAATGACCTCCTCATTTTGACGGCCCTTGAAGATGCTTCCTTCTGGCCTAGCATGGTTATGAACATATTTCTTTAAGACTCCCATGAACCTCTCAAAGGGGAACATATTATGTAGAAATACAGGACCCAAAACGTTAATCTCTTCGCATAGGTGAACTAGGACGTGCGTCATGATGTTGAAGAAGGATGGTGGGAACACCAACTCGAAACTGACAAGACATTGCACCAAATCATTCTGTAACCTTGGTATGATTTCTGGATCGATTACCTTCTGAGAGATTGCATTGAGAAATGCACATAGCTTCACAATGGCTAATCGAACGTTTTCCGGTAGAAGACCCCTCAATGCAACCGAAGCAGTTGCGTCATAATCACGTGGCAGTCATGAGACTTTAGGTTCTGGAACTTTTTCTCTGCCATGTTTATTATTCCCTTTATATTCGACGAGAAGTCAGACGGTACCTTAATACTGAGCAGGCATTCAAAGAAGATTTCCTTCTCTTCTTTCGTAAGAGCGTAGCTTGCATGACCCTGATGTATACCGTCTTTTCCGTGCATACGTTGCTGGTCCTCCCGTGCCTCAGGTGTATCTTTTGTCTTCCCATACACGCCCAAGAAGCCAAGCAGGGTCACACAAAGATTCTTCGTCACGTGCATCACGTCGATTGCGGAGCGGACCTCGAGGTCTTTCCAATAGGGCAGGTCCCAAAATATAGATTTCTTCTTCCACATGGGTGCGCGTCCGTCAGCGTCATTCGGAACAGGTTGTCCACCAGGACCCTTTCCAAAGACCACCTTCAAATCCTTGACCATATCATGTACATCAGCACCAGTACGGTGGCGAGGCTTCGTCCGGTGATCCGCCTCACCTTTGAAATGCTTGCCTTTCTTTCTTACGGGATGCCTGCTCGGAAGAAATCAACGATGTCCCAGGTACACATTCTAATTAGCCAAATATATACTGTCGGTATCGTCCAAACAGTGCGTGCATGCGCGGTATCCCTTGTTTGTCTGTCCTGAAAGGTTACTGAGAGCAGGCCAATCATTGATGGTCACGAACAGCAACGCCTTTAGGTCAAATTCTTCCCCCATGTGCTCATCCCACGCACGTACACCTGTTCCATTCCACAGTTGTAAGAGTTCTTCAACTAATGGCCTTAGGTACACATCAATGTCGTTGCCGGGTTGCTTAGGGCCTTGGATGAGCACTGGCATCATAATGAACTTCCGCTTCATGCACAACCAAGGAGGAAGGTTATACAAACATAGAGTCACAGGCCAGGTGCTATGGTTGCTGCTCTGCTCCCCAAAAGGATTAATGCCATCTGCGCTTAGACCAAACCATACGCTCCTTGCGTCATCTGCAAACTCCTTCCCGTACTTTCTTTCGATTTTTCTCCACTGCGACCCGTCAGCGGGTACTCTCAACTTTCCGTCTTTCTTACGGTCTTCTTTGTGCCATCGCATCGCCTTGGCATGCTCTTTGTTTTGGAACAAACATTTCAACCGTGGTATTATAGGAGCATACCACATCACCTTGGCAGGAATCTTCTTCCTGGGGCGCTGGCCCTCGATATCACCAGGGTCATCGCGGCTGATCTTATAGCGCAATGCACCACATACCGGGCAAGCATTCAAATCCTCGTACTCACCGCGGTAGAGGATGCAATCATTAGGGCATGCATGTATCTTCTGCACCTCTAACCCTAGAGGGCAGACAGCCTTCTTTGCTTCGTACGTACTCTCGGGCAATTCGTTGTCCTTTGGAAGCATATCCTTTATCATTACCAGCAACTTTCCAAATCCCTTGTCAGATACACCATTCTCTGCCTTCCATTGCAGCAATTCCAGTGTGGTGCCCAGCTTTTTCTTGTCACCTACGCAATTCGGGTACAACAATTTTTTGTGATCCTCTAACATGCGCTGCAACTTCTTCTTCTCCAAATCACTTGCGCAGTTTCTCTTTGCATCGGCAATGGCCCGACCTAGATCATCAACGGGCTCATCTGATGCCTCTTCTTCAGCTTCTTCCCGCATTGCCGGCTCAGCTTCTTCCCGCATTACCGGCTCAGCTTCTTCCCCCATTGTTGTATCATCGTATTCAGGGAACCCATGGCCAGGATAGCTGTCGTCGTCCTCTTCTTCTTCATTGTCTTCCATCATAACCCCTCTTTCTCCGTGCTTGGTCCAAACATTATAGTGGGGCACGAAACCGGACTTAAACAGGTGGAAGTGAATGGTTCTTGACTTAGAGTAATTTTGACCATTCTTACAGATAGCACATGGACAAGGCATAAAACCATCCGCCCGCTTGTTTGCCTCAGCCGCAAGCAGAAAAGTTTGCACGCTATTAATGAACTCGGGAGAGCAATCGGTCATCGTACATCCATTGCCGGCTCATCTTCATTACACAACACCGAATAGACCAAATTAATACAAGTTCATACATAAAGTTCATACAACACTTAAATGCAACAAACAAATAACTCTCTAGCTAAAGCATTTAAATGCAACAACAAATGCGATCAAGATCGCAACTAAGGTAACAATGGATCCAACAACATAATGATACCAAGCCTCACTATCGATGGCATATTTTCTAATCTTTCTAATCTTCAAGCGCATTTTCTCCATCTTGATCTTGTGATCATCGACGACATCGGCAACATGCAACTCCAATTCCATCTTCTCCCCCTCAATTCTTTTCAATTTTTCTTTCAAGTACTCGTTTTCTCCTTCAACTAAATTTAACCTCTCGACAATAGGGTCGGTTGGAATTTCCGGTTTACATACCTCCTAGAAAAAATTTCTATGTCAACTTGATGAGCATAATTTGTCATAAACACGAAATGCAACTAGTTTTAAAAGAGAATATATATACCACATCCGAATCATAACAAGGACGAGGGCCGACGGGGACGGATATCAAAACCATGGCACTATATGTATAACAAACAACGTACGGGTAAGATAATTATACGAGTAACTAGCTATATATCCAAATCACACAAACATCAATTTTTATATAAAATTTCATGAACAAAGAGGCTCACCACAAGGTGGTGCCGGCGACGGGACGGTGCGGGCGATCGACGGTGGTTACGACGGAGATTTAGAAGGCACTAAGTAAACCACACCTACATATGCAAACTAAGTGTTATTTTTGACCTCAAATTGCATATAAATCAAATACTAGCACATATATATATTTCCTCCCAAATTACTAAACTCACAAATTAATCACTATATAAAGCATTGCAAGAGTAAATCTAGCAATGAGAGATGAAAGGACAAAGTTGCTAACCTTTGTGATCATTTCAATGGATGGGGGCCTTCAAATCTTGACAAAATTTGGGCAAAATGTGTGATGAGCTCGAGAGGAAGAGGGGAAGAACAGAGAGGAGAGGGGAAAGGGGAAGAACAGAGCGAGCTCGGGTGGACGAACGGTTTATGTAGGACGACCTTTAGTACCGGTTCGTGCCAAGAACCGGCACTAAATGGGCTGGAGGGGCCCCATTCTGACAACATCCTGCCACCACTCTCATTAGTACCGGTTCGTGGCACGAACCGGTGCTAAAGGTTCGCCACGAACCGGTACTAATGAAAGCGGCCCGGCTAGCCGTTGGAACCGGCACTAATGTATACATTAGTGCCGGCTCAAATACAAACCGGCACTAATGTGCTTCACGTTTGACCCTTTTTCTACTAGTGAGTTGTCATCATGCTTGAATCTTTGTGTTCACACTTAATTTTTGATGGTGCAGAAAGAATCTCGACCTACAAACAGACTATTAGCCATAAGATATAGAGGGTATCCCTCTGTCTGGAAATCGTAGGTACTGCCTATATAAAATCAACACATCTAATATGTTCGGCATGAGCATGAAATATGTCATTGTGAAAATTTTCAAATGATTATGTTACTCACCGCATTTTTATGTATTTTTTTGTGAATAAATTCTTGCATTACTCAGAGTTTAAATGTTACAATCTCGTTCTACAAGTTTCATGGCCTCATTTGATCCAGAGCCTAGCCAAACCATAGTCTGGCGGTACACCCTACCAAAATTAGCCAAGACATGACTAACATTATTATAGCTTCGACAAGTATGAGGAATGCAAGAACTTCTTTTTCCCATACTACTAATTATCCCTCTATAATGATGAAAGCATACTTGGACTTGTTCCTATGTCCTTCTTTGATCATCCTAACAGCCTCCATACAGTCTACCAACTTTTATACGCACTTTTCTTTTCAGTTATGTTTACTCAAAAATACAAAACTAAAATCTAGCACATTATCTTTTAATTATCGTGCGCTACCAGAAAGACTAGTAAGGTTTTTGTCAGCACTGTTACGACAAACCTTACTAGTCTTTCTGGTTGTACACAATAAAATCTAGCCTCTAGGGACCAATGCTCTGGAGCCGCCGCCGTCGGTGTTGAGCGTTTAAATAAATATGAAGTACCTGACAGCAAATCTGGCCATCATGCACCACGACGAGATGCCCTAACCACGTTGTCTGAAGAAGACGACAAGAATCTACGTCGGAGCTCCTTCGACTATGTTCATACGGACGAATTAAAGGAGGATTGAAGTTCGGAAGAGAAACTCGAAGAAGAAGTGTGGCCATCCGTCCAAGCGTGGCACCTGCAAGGACTAGAAAAGCGTAACCTAAACTAGTTTGTAAGATGGATATTATTGGCACTAGTCCTGATTTTGGTTGTATATTTCCCGGCTATTTTCTTGGGTTTCGTTAGCCAAAAGCCCAAAACCTTATAGTACATGCCTTTCATTTTCTTTTTTTGAAATTTATTAGTACATGCCTCCCGGTGTACAGAAATCATGGATTTTCCCGTATAGTAAAGGAAGAACTGAACGCCCACCCAAAGGATGAGTCCGACCCGAAGACAAAATTGGTTACAAAATTTTGAAGAAACCAGATCGGATCCAATCAATCGACCGACCTATCTCTAAGGATTTGCTTATAAAATCGATTGTGCCGATGAGACCAAGTCCCAGATTGATCGATCGCGAAGAAAAGTTGCAGACGGATTTTACTGCAGATGAGCAGCGACAGCGACTACCCGGCGATGAGGCGCGCCCGATCGCCGAGGCGCCACCGCCGTCGGTGGCGGAGCGATCTCAGCGAAGACGAGGAAGAACCACATCGTCGGCGTAGCAGCAGCAGTAGCAGCGATAGTAGCAGCGGCCGCAGCAGCAGCTCCAGCATCAGCCGTAGCAGCAGCAATAGCGATAGTAGCAGCGGCCGTAGCAGCAGCAATAGCGATAGTAGCAGCGGCCGTAGCAGCAACAGCCGTCGGCGTTCGCGAAGAAGCTACCGGAGCAGAAGCAGGAGCCGGAGTCCGAGACGCAGCCGTAGCAGAAGCCGAAGCAGGAGCCGGAGCCGGAGCCATGATGCCGCTGCTGACAACGAGTTCACCGTGCGGATCGACAACTACGACGACCTCTTCAACTGCGCCTTGTGCCACGGCCTTCTCTCTTCTCCCGTCTACGAGGTACGTACCTTCATCCACCGAGCCTAACCTAACAGCAACCAATCCATCTACTACGTACTCATTTTCTTGATTTTTCATGTCCTCAATTCCTGATATCATATGGTTTCATGGCGCAGTGCGGCGACGGGCACCTGACCTGCCACCGTTGTTACGATTTGGGCCTCATGCCGTGCATCCGCTGCGGCTCCAAGGACTACACCCGCAGCCGGGCCGTCGCCAAGATGGTCCGGTCGGTGCGCTTCGCGTGCCGCAACCGCGAGCACGGCTGCGCCGCGTCCCTGCCGCGGCTCGGCGTGGAGGACCACGAGCGCTCCTGCCGGTACGAGCCCTGCTTCTGCCCGGTCTGCAAACTCGCCTTCGTCCCCGGCGCCGACCCCGACGCGCTCGAGGAGCACCTCACCGGACGCCACGCGTGGCACCTCCACCACGTCACCTACGGCGAGGAGGTCTTGGTGAACGTGGACCCGCACCGTCACGCCCTCCTCCGTGCTGACGACGGCGAGCTGTTCCACCTTGACCTCAGCCGCGTGCGGAGAACGTGTGCTGACAAGGACGGCACGTCGATCTCGGTGATCCACATGCGGCCCGACAACGCGGCGGGGGCGGAGGCGGACTTCTCCTACGAGGTGAAGCCACCGGGCGCGGCGTGGCGGATGCAGGCGCCCGTGTGGAGCTCCTCGCTACGGCGAGGGATGGAGGACGGGACTAGGGTCTTTGTCACCGTGCCGGAGGCCGGGCGGCACCGGCACCTCGTCAACGTGTGCATCTGGAGGCTGCCCGCACGGAGCTAATGTAAGAAGATCTCTCTAGAATCTAGATGTACGAAAGCTCTTTTAGGGGAAGCTCGGTTGCTTAGGGAAGATGAACTTGTACTCTTTGGTGTTAATTAAGGAGGTTTCGTTCATGCACAAGCATTGTAGATAGGCTGATGATATGTTATTCTCAAGTTGGAACCACGAGGAGATCCCATGGGCCAAGACTGAGTGTGTTGCAAAGTATACATGTGTTTTCACTATGGTGCACATGGTTGTTCACTAACATTTATTTTCAGAACAAGTGTGTCGTTCTGTAAACTGGACTTGTAGCTGTGCTCCTGCAGATTATGTTCTGATATTCATAATAAAACTAACATTTTGTTGTGGCCTGATTAGTCAACAAGATACTTAGTGCAACTTGTCCATAGGTACGACAAAGATAAGACTTTTTTCTAGTCACTCCATCGTTTATTTTTCTACAAACGATACCCTGTCCAGATTATAGTATGATAACATCGAAAAGATAGTTGGTACTGAGTAGGGTATTTTGGAGACCGAGCTTCATGGAGCCCTTTATTTTGAAAATTTTAAAATTCATAAAATTCAGTTTCAAAAAATTCTGAAAAAAATTATACATGTATGCAAGGATGTAAAGTATATGTGTGAGAAATTTCAGGATGAAATACCTTGAACCGCGAGCTGCACAAAAAAAATAAAATCAGGGACTTTAAAGATGAACAGTACATATGTTAATAAGCCTCAAATTTGTATTTTTTGTGTAGCTCACATTTTTATGTATTTTGATCTGAAAATTTGCACACATGTACATTATGTATCTAGGTATATGTGTATTTATTTTCAGAATTTTTTGAAACTGAAAAGTTTGAATTTTGAAGTTTTCAAATAAAGGCCTCCATGGAGCTCGGTCTCCGTTTGGCATTTTCGGTACTTGCTGAAGTATTTAAAGAGACAGTTCAAAAGCCCCTGGTTATGTGTTGGGGACTTCAATGAAGTGCTTTCCAATTCTGAATATTTTGGTTCTGGGGCAAGGGAGGAATGGCAAATGGATGGTTTTCGTGAGGCCGTCAACTACTGTGATTTCATTGATCTTGGTTATGTTGGGGTTCCATATACTTGGGATAATCGGCAACACGGAAACAAAAATGTTAAGATCCGTCTGGACTCTGGACCGAGCCTTAGCCAATGTTGAATTTGTAGATGCTTTTCCAAATTCATGGGTTCAGCATGTGCAGACCACTATGTCAGACCACTGTGCTCTGGTGATAGAAATTAAAAGAGGCCATAATCCAAGTGCTTATAAAAGGGCATTTAAACCCTTCAGGTATGAAAATATGTGGTGTTCACATGAGGACTATGAATATATTGTTAAGGGTGCATCGAAGAGGAACAATGTTCAGAATGATTTGAATGGTATTGCATCCACCTTACGGAGAGTTCAGAATGATTTGCAATACTGGAGTTATAATAAATTTGGTTCAGTCCGTAAAAGTATCAAGGTGATTCGGGAAAAATTGGAGGAGCTTCGTTCTGTATCTTCCTACCGAGGACCAACGGTGGAGGAGCATAACCTTATCCGTCAGCTAAATAATATGTTAAGCCGTGAGGAAACAATGATGAGGCAACGGTCTAGGGTGCAATGGCTTCGAGATGGAGACAGAAATACTGCATTTTTTCATGCCCAAGCAAAAGAACGCAGCCACCAAAACCATATTGGTCCTCTAACTAAAGAAGATGGTTCTCTCACTACTAATCAATCTGAACTTAAGGCAATGGCTGAGGATTTCTTTGCTCAACTTTTCCAAGCTCAAGAGGAACTGAACCCATCACTAGTCACTCGTTTTGTTCAGAAGAAAGTGACTACTGCCATGAACTTGATCCTGGATGCACCATTTACAGAGGATGAAATCTCAAAAGCTCTATTTAGTATGGGACCAAATAACAGCCCGGGTGTAGATGGATTCACGGCCGGATTTTTTCAAAAACATTGGGATCTAGTCAAAGATGACGTGGTACCAGCTGTGCTAGATTTCTTGAATGGTGGAGTGATGCCCGAAGATATTAATAAGACAGTACTGGTTCTTATTCCTAAAGTTAAACACCCATAATTTCTGTCACAGTATCGCCCTATTTCTTTATGCAATGTTTTATATAAAATCTGCTCAAAAGTGCTCGCTAATCGCTTGAGAATAATTATTGATGATATTATTGGGGAAGAACAGAGTGCCTTCATACCAGGAAGACTCATAGCTGATAATGTTCTAACGGCATATGAATGTATTCACTACCTTAAAAGGAAGAAAGGAAAGACCGATGGATGTGCTATCAAAATTGATATGGCCAAGGCCTATGACCGCGTAGAATGGCAATATCTTCAAGAAATAATGCTTGTGCTGGGTTTTAGTGAAGCTTGGACACAACGAATAATGGAATGTGTACGTACGGTCTCTTTTTCCGTGCGTGTGAATGGAGAATATTCAAGTTTCTTCAAGCCATCCAGAGGACTTCGACAAGGTGATCCTATATCACCGTATTTATTTCTATTATGCGCAAAAGGGTTGTCTTCTTTATTGAAGTATTCTGGTCCAAGACACTTAGCGAAAGGAATCAGAATTGGCATCCATGCACCCTGGGTGTCACATCTTTTGTTCGCTGATGATTGCATTATTTTCTCTGAAGCTTCTAATAAAGGAGCAGACAGAATTCAGACTGTGATTGAGAATTATAACCGAGCTTCAGGCCAACTAGTCAATAAACAAAAATCATCAGTTTTCTTCCGTCCAAATACAGAACATGATGTTAAGATGGAAGTGCATAACAGTTTGGGTATCCAAAATGAAGCCCTTGGTGCTAAATACTTGGGGTTTACCTACGGCTGTTGGTCGATCCACTAAGGAAGCCTTCGAGCATATTCCTGAACGTGTACGCTCATTGGTATCAGGTTGGTGCGAAAAGAAGCTAAATGCAGCCGGTAGAGATGTTCTTCTCAAGTCAGTGGCGCAAGCCATGCCAATTTATTCAATGAATTGTTTCAAGCTTAGTTCGGTTACATGTAAGAAAATTACATCGTCAATATCCAGCTACTATTGGGGGGGATGTCCAGAGAAGAGGAAAATGCATTGGTTAAATTGGCCGGACATGACTCGCTCCAAACTGCATGGTGGTATGGGCTTTCGTGATATCCCTACATTCAATCTGGCAATGCTTGGGAAACAAGGATGGTGTTTAATGATGAAGCCACAATCATTATTTGCTAGGGTATTAAAAGGAAAATATTACCCCCATTGCTATTTTATGCAAGCTAAGAAAGGGAAACATTCATCACATACTTGGCGAGCGATTGTTAGTGGGCGAACTGTCCTAAACATGGGTCTCATCAAAAGGGTGGGAACGGGCAGAGAGATCAATATTTGGGAAGATAAATGGATCCTGTCTAATCCGTCACTACACCCCTTGTGGAAACCTGATAATACTCACCTTACTCTAGTGTGTGACCTCATTCGCGAAGATGGAACATGGGATGATCATCTCATAAGAAACTCTATCCTCCAATCGGATGCTAATGCAATTCTCCCCATTCCTCTTGGTGGTTTGGACAGTGACACTTTAGCCTGGGCATTCGAGAAACATGGTATGTATTCAGTGCGCTCAGCTTATCACTGTTTATCGAGTAATGCAGCTGCACGCCGGCACATTGATCCAACATCATCACGAGGTTCTCATCACCCCATGTGGAGGCTATGTTGGCAACTCAAAGTTCTCCCAAAGATAAAGCATTTCTGGTGGAGAGTACTTCATGAGTTCATTCCTACCATGGGTATCTTAAAGAGAAGACATATTGAACATATTGGGGCATGTTCTTTCTGTGGAAATAATGATGAGTCTATCTTCCATGCGATTATATCGTGTCCATCTATTAAAGAAATATGGAAAGCTGTAAATGATGCAACTGGCGTCAAACTCCCTCGTCTTCACCCGAAAACATGGGCATCAGATATAATCAGCGGGAAGGTATGTTCTGCGAAGGATGCTGAGACTATTACAACAGCGGCGTATGCCATATGGACCAGCCGAAACAAGGAAAAAAGGGGAGATCAACACTTCTCACCAAGCAAAGTTGCCCGATGGGTAGCAGAGGTGCTACAGGAGGTATCTAGTGCCACTCATCCCACTGATCATCATGAGAAGAAACTAGTTAAGTGGAACCCTCCTCCTGAAAATATTATAAAGATAAATGTAGATGGAAGTTTTAATCCTACAACTGGTACTGGGGCTACTGGATGTGTGGCACGAGATAGTATGGGTCGAATCCTTGCTGCAAGAAGTCGTTGGTACAATTCTGTGGCCAATGCTCTGTCGGTGGAAGCGCTCGCATACCGTGATGGTGTTGATCCTGCAAATACTTTGAACTTCTAGCGGGTAACAGTCGAAACTGACTGTCATAATTTGGTGCAGCTTTGGGAGGCTCGTCAACATCATCGGTCTGAAATTATGGGAATCCTCCATCAGATTCAAGAGATCGCTTCACAATTGCTACATTGTAATTTGATCTTTGTAAGACGTGAGGCTAATTTTGCTGCCCACTTATGTGCGCGACATGCTAGTAGTGAGAACGTGTGTAGCTTGTGGACTGGTACTGCCCCTCCTTTCCTTGCAAGATGTATCCAAAACGATTGTAATATGTTGGCAGATGAATAATAGAATTATGAATGTTTCGCAAAAAAAAACAAGGTCACAAACATTTGCGCACACACGACGAAAAGAAAGAAAATATGCTAGGTGGTCAGCCGCAAAATGTTAGGCAAGAACCGACCCAACTGTACTATCCAACCAGAATAGGATAGTCAGAATTGGAGTTCCATAAAAAAAGTCTATGAAGAGATTGAACTCGCCAACGTAGTAACGGTGCAGAACTAAATTGAAATACTGCAGGCGTCCACATCTGACACCCTAACATTTATCAGATTTAAGCCACCTCTGATGTTCAGCTAAACCTAAGAACTCCAAAACAAACAGGCATCAAGGCACTAATGAACAAAACCTAAAAAGCTAATTTCAATCGAGTATAGTCTGGCACTAATGAATACACCAGCCTTGTTTTCTGTTTTATTTCTTTCATGTTTTTGTTTTTGTTTTTTTCTTTCTTTTCTTACTTCTTTTTATACTCCCAAATATTTTAAATGAATATATTAAAAAACTCATCGTAAAAACATTTGACCAAGAATTTGAAAAATGTTAAACGTGTATAGAAAAAAGTTTATCACGTATACGAAAAATGTATGCAAAAGAAAGTATGTGAAACAATTTAATCATGTACTTATAAAAAGTTAATCAAGCATTTGAAAAGATGTTGAACAACTGTTTGAAAAATGTTAAGCAAGCATTTGGAAAATGTTAGAAAAAATGTTGACTGTGTATTAAAAACATGATGAAACAAATTTGATCATGTATATAAAAATGTTGATCAAGCGTTTGAAACAATGTTGAATAAGTATTCGACGCAGCCCATCTTGCGAGGCGGCCACACCACGTGTGTCACCTTCCCCTGAGCCAGACCAAGTCGGATCTGCATGAGGTAAGATCACAATGCAAGAAAAAACAGAGTAGCACCACAAAACAGAGTTGCACCACAGGTTACAATAATGTATCACATTCAAGATCTCTCTCATGTAGTTCAGCAATGTAGGAAAGTTCAAGGGAGAAGTAAATGTCTTACTAGGCCATAGGCTCTCGAGTCCCAGCTGGAGCATACACTGTCCGCGGCGACTTAGCAGTGCCAGACGACACACACGTCTAGGACACCCGCGCAGGACACCGCCGTGTTTTCCTTTTCTTTTTTTTTTGTTCTTTTCTATCATCTTTTAGTTTTTAATTTTTTCCTTTTTATTTTCTTTGTTTCTTTTCATCTTATATTTTGATATTTTATTTTTCGACAAATCTTCAGAAATTTAAAATATATATTTTTAAAATTTTGTTCATTTTTTCTACAATGTCCCTGTTTTGAAATTTTGTTCATTTTTTCTACAATGTACCGTCCTCCGTCCTCACCATCGAGCATCAGCGACGAGGACGAAGCAGGCGAACACAAGCGCGCCCGCAACGTCGGCAGCCATCATCGACGTGTCGACATGCCAAGCCCCGGGCGACCATCGTCGACGACCAGCCATGGCGTGCAGGTCCGGCCTCCAGGAACGTGCTCTTAGCTGGTGTTGCCTAGTCAGACAACGAAGTGGTGCCGGTAACGGAAGTGCAGGCTCGCACGCGAGTTAGTCGATCAAATGCCTACTTGAGAGATGAGAGGAAGAAGAGATAGGATGAGTAGGAGAGATGAATTTTGCCACCTCAGCGAAGACTGGTCAAAACCACACTGAGTCAGCACCGATACCGGGTCAGTTGAGACGAGAGACTAAAGTTATCCGGTTTGAAGAGTTGAGGGACCGAGGTTTGTTGGTTTTAAAATTGAGGGACCAAATCTAGACTTTCAAAAGAATTGAGGGACGAAAAATATACCTTTCCCAAAAATTAAAGCCCAATTAACATCGGCATGTATGTACGTACGTACGTACCTCCCTCATGGACGGACAGGCTGCACAAGGCCGGTGGACTCACCGGAGAGAGGCAGCTCCCTTCTCTTGTGTACCGGACCCGCCACTCCACTCCTCCCGCTGAGGCTGAGGCTGAGGCTGCCGCCCCTCCTCGGCGAGCCAGGGCGCCTAATCGGCACCACGCCGCACCTCACGACATGGACGACTTAAGACTTGGGGCCCCTCATCCACCATGCAAGCCTCCAGCTTCCTTGCCGTGGACGGCTCTTCCCACGCAACTCGCTAGCGGCGGGGCTCCTCCTTCTCATATGCGTCATCAACGTCTGGCTCCGCGGCGGCTCTTCCCACGCACCTCGCTAGGACGACATAGGACCATGCTCCGCGGGGTCGCTGCCCAGCCTAATAGGCTTGTCCTTCCTTCTTCCTCGCCCAAGTCCTAAGTCGCATGCGCTTCCCGCATGCGGATGAAGGAGTGCTTCTAATATATATAGCCATGGACTTTGAAGAACAAGGTGCCACGGATTGATGACGTGGCCCAAGCCACACCTTGATCTTGATGGATGGATGGCAATCAATGGATGAAAAAAGAGGCGGAGTTCTCGTACGAGGTGAAGCCACCGGGCGCGGCGTGGCGGATGCAGGCGCCCGTGTGGAGCTCCTTGCTGCGCCGAGGGATGGAGGACGGGAATAGGATCTTTGTCACCGTGCTGGAGGCCGGGCGGCACCAACACCTCGTCAACGCGTGCATCTGGAGGCTGCCCGCACGGAGCTAGGAAGATCTCTATAGAATCTAGATGTACGAAAGCTCTTGTTGACATTTTTTTAGGGGAAGCTCTTGTTGACCTTGTTATACAAAAGTTTAAACTCTTGTTCATCTTCTATTAGGAACCACCATCAACGATTTACTCTAACTTTCCATTAATGGATAGCCCCAAACTTGTACCAGTCTGTGTGTTTTGATTTTTTCTTCTGTTTTTTTTTTGAAAAAGAGAGCTCTCTCTCTCTCTCTCTGATTTTTATGTAAAGAAACCACCGTGTCTTAAGAGAACTACACAAGCATGAGGGAACTGCTAGACATGGCTAGCGCTACTAGCCATCCCTCCCTCCCTCCCAGCAACTCACACAAAACAGGTCTTTACCCCAGCACAGACGCTAGGTGGACACTAACCTCAAGACGACCAAGGCTAAACTTACAGTCCCGATATCCACAGACACTAAAGGACCATCACAGTATCAAATTCTTATTACATAACCAAAACGATAAGCAAACGACAAGAAAAAGAAGGCTATTGTAGAGAGTGGCTTCGTCTTCATTGTCAGCTTCTGAATTCAAGGAGCCACCAGCAGCCTCAGCACCCCTGTTCTCCAACTCTGTGTTCTGATATGCTTCCATATGCAGCCTGGAGTCTTTGTTGTGTCGAGATGTTAGAAAACCCTATCATTTTCCTATGCTGGAACGTCAAGGGGCTGAATTGCCCCGATCGACGCACAACCGTCCATGACACAATAGCTGCATCCAGCTGCCACATAGTGTCTTTACAAGAGTGTAAACTCAGATGTCGTGGAACAATTCACTACAACTTTCTTGGTGGAGTTTTGCACAGAGGTCTGCCATTGACGACAATCTCATGCAAATGTCTAACGCCACAATTGTTAGGACTTGCCGTTCGGCATAGAGAACAAGCTACATAACAGACCACTTGTCTTATAAACTCATAACAATTGTCTTCTATACCATTATAAATGATAACAAGCTACATGGCTGCCATTCGGCATAAATGGTGAGCTATATCAAAAACAATGAACTAGCTACATATCTGAACCAAATACAGCCTCACTCTACTTCCTCCACTTAAAGAGCATGGAGCAGTTGCTTAGAGGTAGGTAGTTGATCGGATCCGATCACATGTTTCTTCAAAATTTATAGGAATTTTGTCTTCTAAACGGAAGGGATTGAGGTTTCCCTTCCCTTTTTTTACTGATATTTTCTTTAACAGAAAAATCACTAATATTTCTTAGAGACAAGAAACCATGCAAAATCTTAAAGATAAATGTTACTGATCTGGCAATGGAGATATGGCAAATTTAGCGTTTATGCAATGCAGAGAACAGAAACCAGGTGAAGATATAAGGGTTTGTACTACCACAGTTGTTGGGTCAAATACTAGTTCAACGGTAATATTCATCTTTCTAACTACTCAAACTTAACAAATACAATTTTGAGTTCCAAGATATTTACTGATCTTCCATTGGTACTTTAGTTAATGAGTACTACATCCAAAGTTGTTTCGCATAACCAAGAGGCAGACTCATTCATGACACTCATGAGTTTGGGAGTTTGAATAAAGTCTACCATTATAAATGATAACAAGCTACATAACAGACCACTTGTCTTTCTAAACTCATAACAACTGTCTTCTAACATTATAAATGATAACAAGCTACATAGCTGCAATTCGGCATGAATGGTGAGCTATATCAAAAAACAATGAAGCAGCTACATAGCTGAACCAAACACAACCTCAATCTACTTACTCCAGTTAATTAAAGAGCATGGAGCAGTTGCTTAGAGATAGGTAGAGTTGACCGGATCCGATCAGGTTTCTTCAAAACATTGTAGGAATTTTGTCCTCTAAACTGAAGGGGTTGAGGTTTCCCTTCCCTTTTTTTACTGAGTTTTTTCTTTAACAGAAAAATCCCTGGTTTTTATAAGAGACGAAGACCATGCAAAATCTTGAAGTTAAATTTTACCGATCTGGCACTGGAGATATGGCAAATTTAGCATTTATGCAATGCTGAGAACAGAAACCAGGTGAAGTTATAAGGGTTTGTACTACCACAGCTCTTGGACCAGATACTAGTTCAACGGTAATATTCATCTTACTAACTACTCAAACTTAGCAAATATTATTTTGAGTTCCAAGATATTTACTGATCTTCCATTGGTACTTTAATAATTAATCAGTACATCCAAAGCTACTTTGCATAAAGAGAAGCCCCATTCATGACACTAACGAGTTGGTAATTAGGATAACGTCTACCATTACAAATTAAAACCAAGCTACATAAAAAAACAATCTTCTAAACAAGCTACATAATGAGTTCATATTTGAAAAATATTTAACACATATTTAAAAATTGTTCAAAACATGTATTTGAAAAAAGTGTTAGGGGGGATGCGCTGATGGCACATGGGTCAACTCCCCCCCCCACACACACACCCACACACGGCGGTCATTTCTTTTGTTCCTATTTAAAAATAGTCTAAACAGGTCTTGGTTACTACCTTCCCCACACTAAGGATGGAACAAGGTTTTCCCAAACACCTCACAATCGAATGCCGTCATGATCTGCATTAATTTTTGAAGGTCACTAGAGAAGGAAGTTGCTTAGAAATAGGTTGTTTGATTTGATCCGATCAGGTTTGTTCGAAAATTTATTCTCGGACCGGACCCGTCCTTGGGTTGTCTGCATATTGAGAGAAATAAACAACTTACTTATTCCAGCTTCTTTCATTTGTAATTGTTCTTCCTTTTTTCAAGGGAAAAGTATATTTTTCGTCCCTGAACTCTTTTGAAAGTAGAGAAATGGTTCCTTAACTCCAAAACCAGCAAAACTTAGTCCCTCGACTTTTAAAACCGCATAAGTTTAGTCCCTCGTGCTGTTTTGGGTGGTTTTTTTGCCAATTTGTAGTTTAGTCTCCATCTCCACTTACGCAACCGCCTCGCTGGCGCACAAGCAGAGCAGCAGAAGTGTGCGCCCGTCTCTCGACTTTTAAATGGCTGGTATTTTTTTCTAAGAACAAAAAAAATCAATCCAAAATTTTGAAGAGTTCATAATGACTAGTTCATGATGGCAATCTATGTTTGCACAATGCAAATCATTCATCACGGGTTAAGAGTTTGCCTACACCAGCTCTTGGATAAATGACTTGCACCAAGAATATTCATCTTACTTGCTAAACATGTTTATACAACATAAATAAATGTTCATGTAGTTTAAAATCGGGAAAGAATCATGGAGACAGACCGATCAACGGCCTTCCATACGAGCGGAGGCGCTCGCATGGCGTATGGCCTGTTGTCGTACCCTCTCTCTCTCTCTCTCTCTCTATCTATCTATCTATCTATCTATCTATCTATCTATCTATCTATCTATCTCTCTCTCTCTGTGTGTGTGTGTGTGTGTGTGTGTCTGTCTCTCTTTTTTAACCTGTTACGGCGATGTACCCATGCAACCACTCATACGATCTACACCGGTCGCATGATAGGCCATCGTATCCTCTGTCACCGAATCCTTCGTCGAAGAGGATCCATGTGACCGCCCAAACAACCACAAGCGCCCACATGGAACATCGCCGTTCTCTCCGCATCATTCATCCTTTGACTTCTGAATCTGCACGAGCCCGACAGGTACGTACATTTTTTCTGCATCGAGGTGGGTACATAGATGATATGCCGTCCACGCCACTATTAACAAGCAGAGTGACCCATCTAAACCCTTCCTTTAAAAAATTAGAAACTGAGGGGGTGATGAGGGGCAAGGGGGCAATCCCCTCCCCTCCCCTCCCTGCGTAGCATACAAAATAGCATATAAACAACTTAGTGATTCCAGTTTCTTTTATTTATATTTGTTCTTTCCTTTTTCTAGAACGCATGGTATTTTTTGTAAAAACAAAAAACTTCAACCCAAAATCTTGAAGAGTTCATAATGATGAGGTATGGTCTCTGACGATTGACAAATGGCAATCTGTGTTTGCACAATGCAGATCATTCATCACCGGGATAAGAGTTTGCCTACAACAGCTCTTGGATCAATGACGTGTACCAAGAATATTCATCTTACTTGCTAAAAATGTTTATACAACGGGGCACACAAGGAATGCAAATTGCCCCACAACGCCTCCAACGTGGTAAGGACTGCCGCGGGCGCCGCCGTTGATGGTATGGCCGAGGTCGAACCAAGCTTTTGCTGGCAAATTCGGGTCCATCCCCGGCTGGATCACCAGATCGACCTCATCCATCATCCAGCACGCCTATGGGTGACGTCTGCCGCCGGAAAACCGCACGACCGGAGCCGCACCACCGCCCCGCCTGGGTGAGCCATCGAAGGTGGAGGGGCCGTCACCGCTGCGCCGCCGATGCCTAACAACGCACACGCCAGGACACCCGAAAGGATCTCCATCACAACCGCATCCTGAAGTCGTAGCGGAGGAAGGCCAGCTCGAAGCCCTATATTAGATCGGGAGGGGGATCGGGAGGGAGGGGATCAAGAGGGAGAAGATCGGGGGTCAACTCATGCCTCTCTTTCTGCTGGTAGCTGACGAACTCTTTGCAGCCGTATGTTTGGTTCGAGCATGGCACTTTCATGGCATCGATGAACTACTTGAGGTCGACACAAGGGGAATAGCTAGCGCTTTTAATTTGCAACACAGAGCGCAGAATGTACCCAGCCTCAGTACGTGGCCAGCCAACCTCACGGAGCTTTCCGGGCACCGATTGAGAACACAAAAACGTGCCAGGCCGCACAATAACAGGTTAGGCTCGCTTCGGCCTCTCCGTCTGCTGCTTGCCAACAAATGCGCCTCGCGTGTGGAGTAGAAACAAAGAACTGAAGCAAAAGGACGGGAAATTAGAATTTTTTTGTCCCACTTTACTTCTTCATTAGATAATTTGCTTCCCCCAAACTGCCGGGTGAGACCGGGGCCACTGGCAACCCTGAGCCAAATCATCTAACCCTTTATAAAATGGGGCAAATCTGTTAATCCCCATAAAGAACACCTTCACGCAGGATACGGTGAATCAAGCAAGGTGCTGCACCTGTGTACCATCATCACCTTCACGCGCGTGATTTCTTTCCTCGAAAATTATATTAAAAATGATGGAGCGAGCGAACCAGTTGTGCACGCGTTTACTAGCACTCTTTTTTCTTTATTACGATTAATTGAGATTAAAAAAAGTTCATGTTTACGAGCGCGCGAATGACTTACACGGGATTAGAGTCGATTCTTTTCTCTGTCCATCTCCCCTCGTCGCTCTTTGGCTGGCTTAGCTAGGTCCTCTTCGGCCGGCCACCCTTCACTTCGGCGAATCAATTAACAGTGATCCTCAGGCGCCTCAATCCACATCTCTCTCCTTGTCTCCTAGTCCTAGCTACCTCCCTCTCCGCCCGGCCAGCATCGACTCCGCGACACAATTCCCTCCTCTACTCAAAAATCTCCTCCCCGTCAATTCAACTGCAACAGGGTGGGATCCAACACAAAGCGCACAGATTTAATCCTTATATTACCTGGCACTTAGTTCCCATTTCACGCACACAAGTCGCACGCGCACCCCGTGCATGAGTAAAAGACTACTTGTGTAGAGATGGCCGCATGGTGAAGAAAAAGAGCGGGTGCAGCTAGCTGAGTGGTCCATAACTAAACAGAAGATTGTGCCGCGGATCAGTAAGGTGGCGTAAGCCAGGCCCTCCCTAGCTTGCTGATTAGAATCCCCAAGTGCACAAGATGTTGTCCTTAGAAACATGAGTACGACATATACGCGCCCACACGCACAAAGACCAAGTATACTCAATGGTTGTCTACTACTCCCTTTGTTTCTTTATATAAGGTATATTTGTTTTTTTAACTCAACCAAGAGCATGTTTGACTGTGTTTTTAGAAAAAAAATATCCAGAATATGCAATTTATATCGTTTGATCAATCATGAAAAGTAGTTTCATATTTGATGTATTAGGTATTGTAGATGTTGTTATTTTATTCTATAATCTTGGTTAAATATTCAAATTGTTAACTTGCATGGAATCAATACACCTTATATTTTGGAACGGAGAGAGTATTCGGTAAGAAAAAATAGTTACTCCCTCCATCCACATATATATGGCCTAAGGGCATCTCTAAGGCAGACCATCTAACTGCTCTCAACCGTCCGGATTGTGCGGTCCGGACGCGGTTTGTATCCAAAACGGGCCTGTATCAGTCCATCACATCATTCTCCTACTGATGTGATCCCGTTATCAAATGACAACTCATGTCTATGGTCAGGAAACCATAACCATCTTTGATCAAGGAGCTAGTCAAATAGAGGCTCACATGTATTTAAGTTTTCGGTTAATCCAATTCTAGCATGAATAATAAACATTTAACATGAAAAAGAAAATATGATAATAACCAGTTTATTATTGTCTCTAGGGCATATTTCCAACACTTACCGACAAGGGGGGGGGGGGCTGACGCCACTTCTGTTGCATCGATGCCGGTGTAATGCACCCTCACGGACGCATATACCCATTGAGCACCCTCCAGGCAAGCAGAGCACTTCCAGCGAAGGACTTGGAGGCTGCCGCCTTGAAGCCGCTGCAGCAGGCCGACGTAGCTGCTCGGCTATGACACTTGGGCCATATGTTGACGCAGATGTCCTCCATCGCCGGCCTCGCCATGCGTTGCAATTCCATTAGCTGTTGCATCTGATTGTTCAGCGGTGGTGGATGCGATGGAGCCTGGAACTACCCCAGAAGGCCTTCTGCGCGGAGTCGCCCCCGACGGTACCATAGTAGTAGTCGGCATCCGATGCGCCCCTCGACAGGTTCGCGAATAGGTCTGAGGAACACCAGATTTGTGTAAGTTGGGCGAACCTAACTTCACCAAAAGTTCACACAGGTCATCTCTGAGGCTGATTCAGGGTCAACCTGGCACATGCAAAACAAAGATTGTTGTTGTTATATTGCCGTTACTTCTAAACAAGCAAAAAGAATATACTTGCGTGTGCTCCAACCAATGTGGCGGTCATACAATTGGTTTCTTGTGTTATGGAACTAATTGAGCATCGGCCTGTAAACGACGATCAGTGTTCCCTTGATGATATTGTCCTATTTGGTAGCAAGAGCGAAATGGACATTGAAAAAGATGTCACAAATATATTTGAATGACCGTATCAAGAGACTTGAGAGGGGCTACTTTGAGAGTAACGGATCATTGGAAAGGATTTTTCTAATGTGCTGGCTAAACAATCTCCTGAGTGGTATACGAAAATATAGCCGCACCTTCTACAAAACTAATGAATTTAAGGACAAGGTAGAAATATTTAAAGAATTTGCTGATAAATTATCAAAAGATCTTCCATGTCAGTTGTGTTCAATGGAGGTGTCTACAAAAAAATCGTTCGTCAAGTTGTCTTGTTTTAGTGAAAAGTCTTTTTTACTACCTTCAACAAGAGATCTTTCAAGTTCAATGACCTAAGATCTACAGAAACAGAGGCTTACGAGGCGAGGATTCGTCGTATCACCAATTTCAAAAATCTTTTAGAAATGAATATCTTTGAAGGGAGAGGAAAATATAGTTCAGTCAAGAAATTTTGTTTAGGAGAAGCAAGAATCAAATTTTGTACTGCTTCTAAGTCTTTCGATCTATTCAAACTTGATGTGAGGGCGGAAATCTAGGTTATTAACAAGGTGACATATCTGAAAGAATGCGAATCGGTAATTCCTGTTCACCTCCTAGGGATAACTAATGTTTTGCTGATTGGGGATGAAATGCAGCTAACATCACTGGTAAAGAGTCGGGTATGTCTTAAGAGTAAATAGCATTTCAATACAGTATTATTATCATCTGATCTGGTGATTATTTTCAAACATAAGTTGTTGCTCATATATAGTTTCTATAGATTGCTCAAGAAGCTCAATTTGGGAGAAGTCTTTTTGAGAGATTGCGTGCAATGGGTTACACAACGCACTTGCACCCATTAATAAGTCGGTTTCTGAATACGAAATTCTACATTAAAAACTAATTTCTAATGGAGAGAATGTGCGTCGTAACGATTTTACAAGACATATATTTGTTCAATAAATATGATTGAGGTTGCTGCAGTGACTCATATTATTAAGAAACTCGGGGAAGGTATATCTAGGCTTTCAAACAGAATGTTGAAAGCATTAAGTAACTTCTTCGCATCAGGTTTGATGGATCTAATATATATTTTTGGTCTTAAACTACTGTAGAATGCTTAAAAGAGGAGCAAATAACAAGTGTTGGTGTCTTATCACCATACAAAGTCCAAGTGGTTGTTCTAGAAGGAAAGTTCGCACCAAAGTTCAAGGATCATGCATACCTTTATGTTACAGTGAGTATATTTGATGGATTTCAAGGTGGGAAGAGAGATATCATCTTAATTTCAATGGTTAGGTGCAATCATAATGGGCAAATATGCTTCCTCTCAAGTCTAAACAAAGCTAATGTTGCATTAACTAGAGCAAAGTATGTTATTCTTCTGTGACATTCAAATTCAGCGTTTCATTTACAATTCATTTAAAATTTAAATTACACAATTTTTGCACTACTTATGTATCCTTGGAGATATAAAAAACTTTAGAGGCTTATGGTTCTATATGGGCAGAGGTAGTCAAGGACTCTGGATGCCGTGGATTTTTGAGTGATGTTGATTGTTGTGCGAGCTTAAAACAAAAAGTGGAGAAATAATTAAAAGAGGGGGTACAGGTAATAATGTGGGATTATTTTTTGAAAAGGCGTCCACATATTCTTATTGCTCTACTGTTTGATTTGTTTTTTTTCTCTATCTTCATATTTTTCTATGATCTGAATTATCTGCATGTGATGTGACACCTTTTCTACTGCAGGAACCTGCTAAGACAATATCTGGATCAACTACCCTGAGAATCCCAATCCATGCTGCCGACAGTGGGCTTCTCAGGGTAGTTGATCCAGATATTGCATTAGCACGTTCCTGCAATATAAAAGGTGCCACATCGTATGCAGATAATTCAGATCATAAAAAATATGAAGATAGACAGAAAAAACAAAACAAACAGTAGAGCAATAAAAATATGTGAACGCCGTTTTAAACAATAATCTCACATTATTACCTATATTTTCCCTTTTATTGTTTCTGCACTTCTTATTATAAGTTCGCACAACAATCAACATCACTCAAAAATCCACGACATTCAGAGTCTTTGACTACCTCTGCCCATACTGAATCACAAGCCTCTAAAGTTTTTATATCTCCAAGGATACATAGCCAGTGCAAAAATCGTGTTATTTAAATTTAAAATAAAGTTTAAACAAAACACTGGATTTGGATGTCACAGAATAATAACATACTTTGTTCTAGTTACTCCAACATTAGCTCTGTTTAGACTTGAGAGAAGTCTATTTGCCCATTATGATTGCACCTTACCATTGAAATTAAGACGATATCTCTATCGCCACCTTGAAATCCATCAAATGTACTCACTGTACCAGAAAGATATGCATGATCCTCAAACTTCGGTGCAAACTTTCCTTGTAGAACAGTTATTTGGCCTTTATATGGTGATAAGACAACAACCCTTGTTATTTACTCCCCTTTAAGCATTCTACGGTAGTTTAAGGCCAAAGAAAATCTATTAGATCCATCAAACTGATGCGAAGAAGTTATTTAATGCTTTCAACATTTTATTTGAAAGACTAGACATACCTTCCCCAAGTTTCTCAATAATATGAGTCACTGCAGCAACCTCAACCATATTTATTGAATTATCACCAGGACTTTCCAGACCTTTAATATCAATAAATTAATAAGGATGATGAATAATTCCGAAGAGATATGTCTTGTTAATTCGTTACGATGCACATTCTCTCCATCAGAAATTAGTTTATTGTAGAATTTCTTACTCGAAAACTAACTTATTAAAAGGTGCATTCTATATTGTGTATCTAGTAAGTGTGTTGTGTAACCAATTGCACGCAATCTCTCAAAGAGACTTCTCCCAAATTGATCTTCTTAAGCAATCTAGCAACAATGAATATAAACTATCTATGAGCACCAGTTGATGTTTGAAAATAATCACCATTATTATTAAGACATACCTGACTTTTTACCAGTGATGGTAGCCACATTTCATCCTAGCTATTGGTGTTTGAAAATAATCACCAGAACAGATCATAATAAGATGGTATTGAAATGTTGTTTACTCTTAAGACATACTTGACTCTTTACCAATGATGTTAGCTCTATTTCATCCCCAATCAACAAAACATGAGTTATCTGTGGGAGGCGAAGAGGAATTATCGACTCACATTCTTTCAGATATGCTGCCTCGTCAATAACTAAGATTTCCAATCACATCAAGTCTAAACAGATCAAAAGACTTATGAGTACAAAATTTGAGTCTTGCTTCTCCCAAATAGAATTTCTTGAATGAAATATATTTTTCCCTCCCTTCAAAGATATTCATTACTAAAATATTTTGAAATTTGTGATACAATGAATCCTCGCCTCGTAAACCTCTATTTTTGTAGATCTTAGGTCATTAAATTTGAAAGGTCTATTGTTGAAGTTAGTAAGAAAAGACTTTTCACTGAAAGAAGACAACTTGACTAACGAATTTTTGGCAGACAACACCACTAAACACAGCCGACACGGAAGATCTTTTGATAATTTATCATCAAATTCTTTAAATGCTTCCATCTTGTCCATAAAATCATTAGTTTTGTAGCAGGTGCGGCTATATTTTTGTATAGCACTCAGTAAATTGTTTAGCCAGCACACAAGAAGAATCCTTTTCAATGACCCGTTACTCTCAAAGTATCCCCTTTCAAATCTCTTGATACGGTCATTCAAATGTATTTGTGACCCTTATTAATAATCATTCTGCTCTTGCTACCAAATAGGACAATATCACTGAGGAAACACTGATTGTCTTTTACATGTCGATGCTCAATTAGTTCCATAACACGAGAAGCTAATTGTACGACCGCCACGTTGATTGGAGCACAGGCAAGTATATTCTCTTTTTCTTCATAAGTAACTGCAATATAATAGCAATAGTCTTTGTTTTGCCTGTGCTAGGTGGACCCCGAATCATCCTTAGAGATGACCTGTGTGAACAATCAACAATTGAAATGCGCCTGGTAATTAGTTTCAAGAGTTGTATTTCAGCAGTTGATTGTTCACACAGATCATCTCTGAGGCTGATTCGGCGTTCACTTGGCATAGGCAAAAGAAAGACTGTTGTTGTTATATTGCATTTACTTCTGAATAAAAAAATATACTTGCGTGTGCTCAAACCAATGTGGCGGTCGTACAATGGGTTTCTCGTGTTATGGAACTAATTGAGCATCGGCCTGTAAACGACGATCAGTGTTCCCTCAGTGATATTGTCCTATTTGGTAGCAAGAGCGAAATGGACATTGAAAAAGATGTCACAAATATATCTGAATGACCGTATCAAGAGACTTGAGAGGGGCTACTTTGAGAGTAACTGATCATTGAAAAGGATTTTTATAATGCGCTGACAAAACAATATCCTGAGTGGTATACGAAAATATAGTCGCACGTTCTACAAAACTAATGAATTTATGGACAAGATAGAAGCATTTAAAGAATTTGCTGATAAATTATCAAAAGATCTTCCATGTCAGTTGTGTTCAATGGAGGTGTCTGCCAAAAATTCGTTAGTTAAGTTGTCTTCTTTTAGTGAAAAGTCTTTTTTTACTACTTTCAACAAGAGATCTTTGAAGTTTAATGACCTAAGATTTACAAAAATAGAGGCTTACGAGGCGACGATTCATTGTATCACCAATTTAGAAATCTTTTAGAAATGAATATCTTTGAAGGGAGAGGAAAATATAGTTCAATTAAGAAATTCTGTTTAGGAGAAGCAAGACTCAAATTTTGTACTGCTTCTAAGTCTTTCGATCTGTTCAGACTTGATGTGAGGACAAAAATCTTGGTTATTGACAAGGCGGCATATCTGGAAGAATGCGAGTCGGCAATTCCTGTTCACCTCTTAGGGATAACTAATGTTTTGTTGATTGGGGATGAAATGCAGCTAACATCACTGCTAAATAGTCGAATATATTTTAAGAGTAAATAGCATTTCAATACCATATGATTATCATCTGATCTGGTGATTTTTTTCGAGCATCTTAACAGTTAACATAATTGATTTCCTAGAGGGAAGAAAATAGAAAGGTAATAGAAATAGCGAAAGTTTATGCAGTTTATACATGATTGAACCTTGGAGAAGACATATTAACAGACATCAAAATCAAGGAGGGCTTGATCTTCATGAAACTGGTAAAATGAATATTGAGGAAGCTTCTCTGGATCACCATCCCCACATCTCATTTTGATTAAACATGTTGTTGCTCAAATGGAAGGCTCTAATCAAAAGGAGGATAATAATGTAAGATCCGGCAAAATAGGAAGAAAACGTAAATGTTTACTTGAGCAATGCTAACTCAAGATTTCAGGATGGAAGAATCTGGATAGTGGATGGTCCGTAGTTGTTACCAGGTCAGGCATGCCCAATTGTTTAGAACTGCAACTCATTTTCGGTTCTCTGTATCGTTTTGCAAAACATCTAATACACAAATATGAGACTTAACACCTCTTGTTTCACTTTTACGAACATCCTGATCTTAGCAAGGAGATAGAATGAACGGATCCCAACAGAACAAGTTATATGCCCAAGCAACCAATATAACCAGTAAGAGAGCACTAACCAGTCCAAGAACTGAATAAAGCCCGCATGAACCAAAAGTACTAAAGGAAACAATATCAGCCTAGACCTAGAGGCTACAGCCACGTCTTTCACTTATACACCACTAATAAAAAAATAAAATTCCACTAGTAAGTTGTAACTTGGCAGTTAGTAGTTTATGAGTTATGACACAACGATAATCATATGTTTCTATGAACACTGGACACCACTCGGACGATAAAAAAGCATCTACTAGTAACTAGTGTGTATCAGGATCATCACTAGCACATAATGGTAATTATTTACTCAATCTGTTTGGAAATACTAACGTAGTTTTAGTTCGAATTTGAACTAAAACCACGTCAGTTATTTTCGATCGGAGGGGGTATTTTTTGTAGATAACAGAAGATTTATCTTTCGGGCACCTACATCTCATTTGAATGTGCAAGATGTGAAGTGGACATCAAGCCAAGCATAATTATGTTAAAGTTTTCGCTCTACGGTTACTAGGACATACGGTACATATTCTTTCAGTTCACCAACATAAATAAATTCAGGTTATGGGTTCAGAATGAGCAATTCATGAAACACTCTTCAGACAAAAGGAAAAGAAAAACTATATAAACAGACCACGTTGAAGTATTGTTGTATTGTTGCTAGTACATTAAATTTTCGCCACTCGAATCTATCAAGATGAACTTGTTCAGTTCAGAAACTGAGAAGTATAACATAGGAAATGCCCGAGCTATAAAGGAGGCTCGAAACCTATCCAGATGAACTTGTTCTATTCAGAAACTGATAAGTACTACCTCTGTCCCATAATATCAGACGTTTTTGTAGTTCTGTCCCAGCTTTAAAGGAGAACTGAATCTATGCAAACCTAGAACTGGACTGTGCTTGCTCAAAGTAACAATATTTACTCTAGATGAACATATTTTAACAGGAAACATTATTGGTGTTAGAAGTAGTAACAGGAAACAATGTCAGTCTCTAGCCTACAGGCTACAGGCACTTCTCTGTCACTTATACGCCACTGATAAAAAAACCTTTCACTTAGTAAATTGTAACTTGGCAGTCTATAAGTTTATATCACACAAAGATAATCATATGTTTCTATGAACACTAGACGCCAAATGGAAAATAAAAAGCATCTACCAGCAACTAGTGTGTACCAGGAACATCGCTAGCACGTGATGGTAGTTAAGGTTTTTTTTAGACAACAAAAAATTTATCTTTCGGACATCTACATCTCAGAGTGTACCGAACAAAACTCAGAGCTTGATGCTATCCAACTATTAAAACCGCACAGTTGCATGGCTCTTAGCAGCAACTTCACAAGTCAATTCAATGGAAGTCCAAGAAGACAGCACACAGAAGAGGCTTGGCAATTTCTTTATGGAAAGAGTAACTGACCTGTGGCTGTGGGGATTGTCCTCAATGCAACTCCTTCAAAATATTGAGACTGTATTCAATGCAAAGGTGTGAGAATTCACCATCACCAGCCAGTAAAGTACATGTCATCTTCCTGGCCGCTCGAAAAACAAAAAGAAATGTTAGCAACTCTACAGCCTACAAATAAGACAGCTAGTATAACAGCCCTGGAGCACGCCATGGAGAGGATTAGAACCGTGCACGCGGCAACCAGATCTCCGCCTTACTTAGTCCCCTTAATGTTATTGTTTGTTTCCGTTCTATTTTAGTTAGGCCTATATATAACCGTAAACTGAGAACCTCTATGTGTTGTGAGTGTGCATGGCCTTTATGCATGGCATGGACGGTGTGGCTTTATTAATCTAAAACGCTCAACCTAAGAACCTGTAAGCATTCAACAACTCAATTAATCAGCAAGCAATTGGGTTGAGAAGGTCCAAACCTACCATACATAGCAGCTCTGCTACTCAAAACTCGTAAGCAAGATCGTTTAAAAAAAAGGCCACTGCTAGGCGCCGGCGCACCGGCCCAACTTTCGGCGCTCAGCCAACCGTCCCCACCCCCGCGGCCTTGCTGCACAAAGCTTGCGCACCCCGCGGCCGCTGCCATCGCCATGGGTTGCAGGTCGCCACCTTTCTCCGCAGCTCGCCATTGATGTTATCGCACACCCTCCACATCTCGTCGTCGATACAGCAGCACCCTCCTGCTGCATACAGCTCCTGTCGATAGCCAGATGCAGCTCGGACAGCTAAAACTCGTGCCGCCCATCATAGCACGGCGTCGCCGTGGCCTCCATTGTCGACGTGCATCGTACCTAAATAACTCTGGTTGTCGGTTGAAGCAAAATCAGAAAACGCTTCCAGCAAAAACAAACTTAGGTTCCAGCAAAAATGACATGAGCGTTTGAGAACTCTGCAGCCAATGAAGCAAAAATTTATCTTGGTTCCAGCAAAACAATACATCGCTTCCAGCAAAAAGAAAACTGTTCAGCAAAAACAGCCACCCCTCTTGCAGCTCCCCTAGTCGCCGGTTGTAGCTCCGGCATACATGGTTGCAACTCCCGGCGTTCGAACGCCATTGGCCGCAACCCTCCTTGCCACTAGATGCAGCTTCCTCCGGCGTGGTGTCGACCTTGCAGCATATCCACCAGTTGGTTCCAGCAAAATCGGGCCCCGGTTCCAGCAAAAATCCAAATGTTCATCCAAAATTGAATGGGGATGGTAGCAAAAAAAGAAGAGAGTTGTAGCAAAACAAATGGGAGGATCCAGCAAAACAAAAATCTGGTTCCAGCACAAATTCGTCGCCCCCGTGGCCAATTGCAGCTTGGCCATGCGACTAACGAACCCTGGTTGCGATGGCCATGGAGAGGGCGCACATCTAGTTGTCGGCAGACAAGACGACGAGCACCGCACCTCTGCTCGCTGATCGTCGTGTGTGCTCCTCCGGGATCGCCAGCTCGCCAAGCACCTATTCCGCGGCCAGCGAGCTGTTAATTTGGAGGTAGGCCATGGGAGAGAGAGTACGCACGGGAGGAATTGTTGTGGGGTTGAGGACGCATGCGATGGGATGAGAGAAGAAAGGATAAGGCAGAGGAGCTGCTGCGGTTAGTGGATAAAAAAGCGGTGGAGGTCAGCGGATAAGGGCGAACGTGGGCCACACGATTTGTTACAAAATTGAACGAAGAGCATGTGACCGGCTGAGCGTTCCGCCGGTCAGCCGGCCACAAACGTTTCCCTTAAAAAAATTGTTCCACAATTTGCACTAGGGAAACTGACAGAAATTGTACAAATTGCACCACAAAAAAGTCAGTTTCAACGCCGGCCCGACCAACCCAAATTCATGGTCGACCAGAAAAAGTAGGATCCCGACTAAACAAGAACCACGCGTACACGAATCAGTGGATCCTACCAACGGCTGCGATTCTCGCAAACCCTAGACCAAGACCGCACAGCTTCGCAATCAGGAGGAGCAGAAAAGCCCAAGTTGCCGCCAGTACTTGTGCTCGCGTCGACAGTGTTGGAAGAACAACGGTACACATGTAATGTCAGGACCGAGTCCTACGTAGTTAGGCTCACGATCTCTCCTATTGGGACTCGCACGATGTGCATGCCCTGCGTATAGCTCAGGCAGTTATCCTTTGTAGATGGCATATAACCCCTCGGTGGGCAAGTAATACAATCACAGATCACTTCCCATAATTCAACTTGGCACCAGAAGGCTCCTTCATGCGAACCTACCATGGACACCGGTAACACCTCTTCCTCCGGCGACCTCACCAGCAGTGCTGCTCCTCCTCCGCCGCCGGTTCTCCCCACCTCTAGGCTTCTCACCCCCGTAGCGCTTCCGCTCCGCTCGCAACCCCCTCAGCCGCCATGGCTGTGCTGGGTTTTGCGCCGCCGCCCACTCTTCCTGCCGCGGCTCCTTCTTCTTCTTCCTCTGCCATCGCCTCCATCCACAACCTAAACAACATCGGCAGCCTCATCACCTTCAAGCTGGATGTCCAGTCCGACAGCTACTCTAACTGGCATGAGCTCTGGCGCTGCATCCTCACCATGTACTCCCTCCGTCCGAAAATACTTGTCATCAAAATGGATAAAAAGGGATGTATCTAGAACTAATATACATCTAGATACATCTCCTTTTATTCATTTTGATGACAAGTATTTCCGGACAGAGGGAGTATTCCGTTGCGAGCCACGTCGACTACTACTCTGACCCCGAGCAACAGACACCGGCGTGGTGGCACACCGACCGGACCCTCCTTCTGCTCCTCCACTCCACCATCACCGATGCCCTGTATGAGGTCGTTCGCGGCGAGGGCAACACGACATACCGCGTCTAGACCAACTCCGTGAATTCTTCCTCGCCAACCAGCCCGCCCAAGCCGTGCATCTCAGCACCAAATTCCCGCGCTCACCAAGGCGATCTGCGGGTCGCGGAATACTACGGGCGGCTCAAGGCGTTGGTGGACGCCCTGGACGTTGAAGAGCCCGTCATGGACACGACCCTGACGCTGCAGCTTCTGCGAGACCTCTCACGCTGATACTAGGTCATCGCCACCGTCCTTTCGATGCAAACCCCGTTCCCTACCTTCAATCAGGCCCGTTCATGGCTTCTTCTTGAGGAACTCACCCAGGATGCCCGTGGTAGCTCTGACAGCTCCTCTGCCCTCTTCATCGGCCTTGGTGGCGGCGACCCTCCTCTGGCGACCGCGGCTCTTCCAGCACTGACCGCGGTAAGGACCCCATGGAGCATAGGAGCAGCGGCGGCTTAGGAGGCGCACATCCCGATCGTGGGCGTGGCGGCAACAGCGGGCGCGGCCGCGGACGTGGTCACCCTGGTGGGCATGGGCACCCCACCCCTTCCGCTGCGTCGGCCAAAACCCCCTAGATGGGGTACTTAGCCCCGTGGGGGGGCCCTTTCTGCCGCGGTCGCCCGCCGTGGGTTCCTCCCAACGCGGCGGGCGTGCTTGACCCTCGTCCCAGTGGTCCACAGCACGCGTACCCCATGACGTATGTTGGGTCGTCCGCGCCTCCGAGATGGATCCCGCACGCTCATCACCGTCTCTGATGTCTCTGATCGGAACCAATCCGTGACAAAACCACGAGATCACCGACGCAGATCCGCCTTGGATATGCACTGCATCACGCCATGCCGCAGCGGGAAGCCCGAGCTTCACCCGCCGCCGCCGTCCAGGGCCGCCGCCCCAGGATCCAGATCTGGCCAGCCCGGACCTCCACGGCGCCCTCTTCACGCCTCCTCAACCAGGAAGCCTACCGGGTATGAGGCCGCCGCAGCCACCTGCCACCAATCCATCTTCGGTGTTATACTGTTGTATCTACCTTGCCCGGTCTCGCTGCCGTCGAGGCCAACATGGCGCAGACAGCTCCACCGCCCTGCGCTCGTCCATCCAGCCGCATCCGTCGTCGATATGCAGCTGCACCATGCCGCCAAAACTCGCCGTCATCTATGCGGTATATACAACGCCGAACCACCTGGCACCCTCCACACCGTCGCCACTGTTGGAGGTACTCGGAGCCCACCATCCACAGCATCTCTCCCCCGAACAGCAGGTCCTCCCAAGACGGCGCTTCCATGGAGGATACGACGCGCAGGACGCCACCGCCGCCCAATCCAGACTGAATTTTGGACTTACGTCCGGGAAGGGTTCGGAGGTGGATAGGAGAGACCTCGGCTTCGCCTCCACGGAGGGTAACGGCGTCGAGTGACATCGCCGATGCCAGGTCGGCCTAGCCGACAAAGTTTCCTCCAGTCCCCATCCTATGCCACCAAACCTCCGTCTGCTCCAGATCCGGCAACAATCCATGATCCAAAACCTGCAAAGATGCAAGAGCCATGGAGCTCGACCCGCCGTGAGGATCGAGAAGAACCCGTTGTAGATCTCCAGACGCCGAAACCAGTGGTCCAACGTGGCCAGTGATGACCATCACCACCCCGCGACGGCCGACGGAGTACGAAGACAAGATTCAGATGGATCCGATCTGGATCCGGCGGCACCCGCGACCACCGAGCAGGTCCAACGCAGCCACCACCTCACGACACGCAGGCCGCCACCACCGCACCGCGCTCCTCTCGATCCCGCTTTCCTGCGCCAACCAAGACGAAAAGGATGGGGAGAAGCCTCGCCGCCGCCCAGCCGGCCAGGCTTCGCCCGGCGGTTTTTTGTTCCTTCTACAATAGCAATACATTTTCTTTTCTTTTTTGAAATTGACAGGTCATAGGCGTCTCGCATGCGTTCGTCTCTCCTCATCACCCGATCGAAAATTCCCACCGCCTCATGTGACGTGCAGCGCCGGCCCATGGCATGGTAGATGGAGAGAGCGAAGTACACTCTTTCGGGAGATGCAGAACCCATCTTAATAGTTTCTTCCCCTGACCTTAGATGGCTAGGACAAACTCTCTCCTCCAGACTTCACCGACGATTCGTGGATTCGTCTGCTGCTTCAGCGGTTGGTGGCGCGAAGGCGAATCCCTCCGTTAGTCTGGACGTAGCTGACGGATCACTCTCTCTCTCTCTCTCTCTCTCTCTCTCTCACACACACACACACACAGAGTCAAGGCACTAGGATTTGCAGCCGACAAGTTGTATAAAAAGTGTATAAAAATAATTAGTAGACAATAGACATATGAGATGCGCTACGCACACATACGCCCATTGAGCACCCTCCAGGCAGGCAGAGCGCCTCCATCGAAGGACTTGGGGGCTGACGCCTTGAAGCCACTGCACCAGGCCAAAATAGTCGCTCGACAATGGTCGGCCTCGCCATGCGGCAAAGTTCCATCAACTGCTTCATCTGTTTGTTCAGCAGTGGTGGATGCGAGGTGCCTGGAACTTCCCTAGAAGGCTTTCTGCGTGGAGTCACCCCCGAGAAATGCCAAATTTGCGTAAGCTGGGCAACCCGACTTCACCAAAAACACACTGAAGCAACTATGGATGCTACGGTCAAGAGTTGAATTTCAACAGTTGATTGTTCACACAGGTCATCTCTGAGGCTAATTCAGGGTCCACCTGGCACAGGCAAAACAAAGACTGTTGATGCGATATTGCAGTTACTTCTGAAAGAAAAAAAGAGTATACTTGCGTGTGCTCCAACCAACGTGGAGGTCGTATAATTGGCTTCTCGTGTTATGTAACTAATTGAGCATCGGACTGTAAATGTTGATCAGTGTTCCCTCGGTGATTTGTCCTATTTGGTAGCAAGAGCAGAATGGTCATTAACAAGGATCTAAAGAATTCTTATGTTAACTATCAAAAAGGTAGAGAATTTAAATAATTTGATGATAAATTATCAAAAGATCTACCGTGTCAGCTGCGTTCAGTGATGATATCTGCCAAAAATTCGTTAGTCAAGTTATCTTCTTTCAGTGAAAAGTCTTTTCTCACTACCTTCAATGAGAAATCTTTAAAGTTTAATGACCTAACCTCTACTGAAATAGAGGTTTACGAGGTGACGATTAGTTGTATCACCAATTACAAAAAACTTTTAGAAATGAATATCTTTGAAGAGAGGAAAATATAGTTCACTCAAAAAATTCTATTCAAGAAAAGCAAGACTCAAATTTTGTACTGCTTCTAAGTCTTTCGATCTGTTCGGACTTGATGTGAGGACAGAAATTTTGGTTACTGAAGAGGCAGCATATCTGAAAGAATGCGAGTCGGTAATTCCTCTTCTCCTCTCAGAGATAACTCATGTTTTGTTGATTATGGATGAAATGTAGCTAACATCACTGGTAAAGAGTCAGGTATGTCTTAAGAGTAATAACATGTCAGTACCATCTTATTATCATTCGATCTGGTGATTATATTCAAACATCAAATGCTGCTGATATATAGTTTCTTTTCACTACTGCTACATTGCTCAAGAAGCTCAATTTGGGAGAAGTCTCTTTGAGAGATAGAGTGCAATAGGTTACACAACGCACTTGCTAGATACAAAATATAGAATGCACCCTTCAAAAAGTCTGTTTATGAATCGATATTCTACAATAAACTAATTTCTGATGGAGAGAATGTGCATTGGAACGAATATAACAAGACATATATCCTCGGAATTATTCATCATCCTTATTCATTTATTGATATTAAAGGTCTAGAAAGGCCTGGTGAAAGTTCAATAAATATGATGACTCATTTTTGAGAAACCCGGGGAAGGTATATATAGGCTTTCAAACAGAATGTTAAAAGTTTGAAGTAACTTCTTTGCATCAGTTTTGATGGGTCTATTGCATTTTCTTTGGTCTTAAACTACCGTAGAATGCTTAAAGGAGGAGGGCGTACCTTGGGCGTCTGGTCTAGGTCCTGCAGCGCGTGGGGAGGGGAGGGGAGGGAGGCGCCGTCGCAGCAAGGTCGGAGATGCCGCCGCTCCCCGATGTGCCACGACCCGCTGAGAGAAGGGGGTGGATGGGATCGGCCTCCGTGGCGCTGCTGAAGCAGCAGCCGAGCCGCCGCTGGTGGGTGCAGTCGGCCTGGGTCCTTGGTTGCCGGAAGATGGACGGCGTCTCTCTCGCCCAATCCACGGGTGGAAGAGATGGGCGCGCTGTCGCTGAGGAGGGAGGGAAGAAGGGAGGTCGTCGCGGGGCTGCAGGGGACGAGGCCCTCGGTGGGGCTGGCGGAGAGGACGTCGCCGGCGCGGGAGAAGAGGTCGCCGGCGGCGGCAGGTGGATTGGGGAATAATCAATCGGGGGAGAGGAAGAGACAGATGAGTCTCGGCTTGTTCTTGGGGTTTGGTTTGGACTTGGGGACTTGGGGATCCCGCATTGGTGGCCTTTTAACCGAGCCGAAGCCGGCGAGAGCCCCAACCAACCAAGGGTCGCCGCCTCGCCGGCGTCGTCTCTTGGCAAGTTTTAATAATAATTGGAACTCAATCAAGGAAAGAAAAAAAAAAGGACAAACGGTCTTCTTCTTCTCTTTTTTAAAGGTCCAGCAATTGCTGGCTATTTCATTTCAGTTACTAGCAGAAATGCGGGGCGATCTGTGTCTCTTGGAGAAAGAAGGAAAAAGAAAGTGATTTTCTTTCTTTGAACTGGAATGCAAAAAAGAAAAAGATGAGGAATTGATTCACCAAGAAAATAAAAGGATGATATACGTATATCCGTAGGATCATGACGATGTGCATGCATAAACAAGTGGTGCACGATCGAGACGTGCTTGCTGCTTGCTTACACAAGAAAAAGAGGCAAGAGCACCAGATACCCACAAACTTGTATTGTATGTGATGGTTTAGTTCACAAACTTGCAAAAAGTGATCAACCCATCCCTAAACTTGCATTGCTTGGGATGATCTTGTCCACAACCAATCAAGAGCGGACAAATGGCGCCTTGCTGGCCTCGGCGTGGCACAGCCGCTAGCCTTGGCGATTTTGCAAAACCCCCCTTGACCTTTAGGGAAATCATAAGCGCGTACATGTGTCACTAAAGCCAGTTCTAGGAATATGTTAAGTGGCTGAATGTGGATGTTGCGTGATCGGTTTGCGAATTTTGATTTTGTCTCAGGGAAATAGTTTGGCAATAGGCGCACTTGGGTGGCGTT